>CM035431.1:135688142-136288142 GCA_020310875.1 Ceratopteris richardii | reverse complement strand
GGGCGTGAAAATAGTCATGAATCACCATACATGAGTAGAGATGTATCAAGGTACCTTTTAGCTAGAGAGAGAATGGAAATTTTCTATCCATATTTAATAACTTATATATTTAATTTTATGTTTAAAGTTTACTTTTGATTCATTTATAGAATATTAATGATTTTTATTCATATGTCTAGATTCCAACCTATGATGTTGATGATATTCCTCCACACCATTCACAATTGCCAGTAAGACCTCATTTATTAGAAGCTTCTGTGAGGAGGCTATGCAAAAGTGATTCTGTGGAATATGCAAGGTTGAAAGACCTATATTCAAAAGAAGATACAGTACAAGATTTATACGACAATGATGAAGATGATGGCATGGAAGATTTTATTGAGGACTGGTATCAAAATGACAGTGAGAGCATTGATATTTCAAAAAATGAGAAATATCTATGAGAGGAATGTCTGAAGCATGTATATGAAGGAAGTTGTTTGACTCAAGTAATTGTGAACTTACTTATTCTCAATCTTCAAAATCGTTTTGGATGGATTTTTTGACACTATTGAGGTATAATTTTTAATTTTCTATATATATATATATATATATATATATATATATATATATATATGTATATATATATATATATATATATATATATATATATATATATATATGTATATATATATATATATATATATGCATATAAATACATGCATACATAGACATACACATATCTATACATGAATGTATATACACATATAAACATACACGCACATATACACACATACACATGTTATGAGGGTAAAGTCAAATTATACATACTTGTATCAAATGAAGATATTTTTTCCACCCAACCTTTAGAATCTTCTTGACACATCTGCTTCTCCTATTCTAATCGACCGAATACCTGTGCTGCTAACTCTTTTATGAACTTTGCATACAAATATTAAGTATGAGTTTGCTATGGATGCATTAAGTTGTTTGAAAAATAAGAGAAGTAAATTTACCTTGAAGATTTTGAAGAATGGAAGAATAATTTTAAAGGATGGGCGAACACAAAGTGTCCATTCAATGCATGTTTTTGTTTTTACCTTAGCTACGATAAGAACAAGAACTTGGATTGAATAAACACTTTATGTCTGCCCATCCTGTAAAACTATTCATCCATCTTTCAAAATCATCAAGAGAAATTTGATTGTCTTATTTTCCAAATGACCTAATACCTCCATAGTTAACTGATACTTAATCCTTGTAAACTAATATGTAAGTCTTAGTTAGCAAGACAGGTAATAGATTGACTATAAAATGGGAGAGAGCCAAACGATTCAGTGGTCTAGATATGAAAGTTTGCAAACCACAATAAACAAAAAAAGAATTAAAAATGAAATCAAATATACAGAGCTACACATGCATTCATACATATACATACATACATACACATACATACATACATACACATATATACACACATACACATACATATATGCATACACATATGCATACATATATATACATACATATACACATATAAAGCACATATACACACATACATACATATACACATATGCATACATATACACATATGCATACGTATACACATGCACATGCATATACACATCCACATACACATACACATAAGCATACACATATATAAAATTATATGCATACATACACACACACACACACACACACATATATATATATATATATATATATATATATATATATATATATATATATATATATATATATATATATATATATATATATATATATATATATATATATATATATATATATATATATATATATATATATAGTTTTTATTAATATGTCTTTTTTTCATGGGCTTACAGGTTATTATCTAAAAGGTTTTTACCAAGTCAGAATATTCTTCCTACCTCACATGATGAAATGAAGAAGATAATCAACAATCTTGGTATAGATTATCAATGTATACATGCATGTCCTAACGATTGTATTTTATATAGAGGTGAATATGCAGACTCTTTGACATGTCCAAAATGTCAATCTCCTCAATGTAAGGACGTAGAAGGTAAAATCCTAAAAAAGGTATTGAGACATTTTCCATTGGCTCCACAGATTAGAAATATGTTTCAAAGCCCCAAATTATCAAAGCTTTTGACATGGGGACATGATCATAAAAGTACTGATGGAATAATCTGAATTCCTCATGATATTGTTACTTTTCAACATATTGATTCTACATGACCTGATTTTGCACAAAATCCACAAATCTAAAGTTAGGAGTTGCTTTAGATGGGGTTAATCCATTCTCCATGAAATCCAATAAATGGTCAACATGACTAGTGGTAGTCATAAACAACAATCTTCCACCATATCTTACCATTAAAAAGGAACATCTAATGCTTTCAATTTTAATCCCAAGAAAAAAGACAAGTTAAAAATATGAATATATACCTTGCTCCTCTCATTGACGATCTCCAAGAGTTATGGAGAGGTATTAATGTCATTTATGTATTGAAAAGCATCAATGAAAGATATATTATGGTTCCTCGTATTGTGGCTTGTACTATTCATGATTTTCTAGGATATGGTGTTTGTTTAGGTATTGATGTAATTTTTTTATTCAATATGCATACAAATAAATGTGAGTCAATCTAATTATATTTTTATCGTTTTCATGATGCAAGAATATCTACTAAGGGTTATAAAGCTTGTCCATATTGTGGTGATTGGTTGAGATCAATCTATAGTAAGAATCTCTATAAAAATATTTATCTTCTACATTGATGATTCTTGCCTGATGATCATCCATTAAGATCCAAAAGAGAAGTAATACATTTTAATGGAAAGCTTGAAATAGGTAAGTGTCCAAAACCTATGACGCCTATGAATTGATATGAAAAATGGACAGATGGATCTCTAATAGATCCAGAATCAGAAATCAATAATGAGTATGTGAAGAGAGGTAAAGGAAAATTGGCACTCGCAAAGAAGATATTAATATGGTATTCTTTGGAGTATTCGAAAGAGTTAAAAGTATGTCATCTTCTTGATCCTATGCATACATTCAAGAATATTGATTATTCATTATGGCAACATCTTCTTGGACTAAAAGATACCTTAGCATCAAGGAATGATTTGAAGGATCAAAAATCAAAACCAAAGTTATGGCCAGTTTTTGATAGACATCGATAGGAAACAACTTATGCACCTGCTCCCTGGGTACTTACGAAAAAAGAGATATAGACTATCAACAATAGGACTCCTATAGGATAATGGGCATCTTTCTAGAACATGTTTACTATGGATGATAAGTTCTTATCTGGTTAAAGACCCATGATTGGGATAAGTTTTTGAAATATATTTTACCTTTTGTTATCGATGGATATACAACGAAAGGAGTACGAGATGTGATCTATCGTCTTGGATCACTGATAAGGTAATTATGACACTTTTATATTTACTATATATGAATATTTGATCTCTTTTATTTTTTAATTAACTTCTTTATAATTTTTTTTATGATATTTATAGGTGGATTACATCAAAAGAGATTGACAAAAACTCGATCCCACAAAAAAAACGTGAATGCAAGGAGCTACTATATTTGATGGAGAAAGAGGTTCCTACTTCATTTTTTGATATTCAGGTTCATTTATTAGTCCATCTTGTAGATGAAATAGAGATTGCAGGTGTTGTCAACACTCGATGGATGTTTTGGGTCAAGCGATTTATGGGAATATTAAAAGGTTATGTACGACAAAGAGCGAAACCAGAAGGATCCATGGCAAAGGGTTGGATGATTGAAGAGTGCATGTACTATGTTAGTGAGTACCTTGAAAGAGTTCATGAAGAAGCTCCACGTGCATGGACCAACAAGTCTTCTTCAAAAATAACAGATGAGGTATTATCAGGTAAGGCAGTTCCATTTTTATTTATATTTCAAGAAAAAAATGATGTTTCTACTTTTGTAGCATATAATAGCGAATGCATGCAAGCATTCCTTAGTGAGTACGAATAGGAACTTCAAAATCTCTCAAGTAAAAGATGGAGAAACAAAAGATATAGATGTAATATCGATAATAATGAGATTACAAATATATCTTCTTTCACAGATTGGCTATATAGTCGCTTGCAACGTGTCAACACAAATAATGAAGAAATCTCAGATGAGCAGAGAGAGTTAATGATAGGTTGTGAATGAAAGGCAATTTTATTTTAATAATATTTTGTTTTTTTCCTATATGTATATTAGTTTCTCTTTACTAATTTAATTTCTTTTGCAGACTTGAATGTTCACTAATATGTGGGATTTTGGACAACATATTAGAATCAAAGCCATTGATTCTTTACGGAAAATAGAGGATTCTAGTATTGTCGCTTCTTTCAAGCAACTATCATGTGCTAGCTCAAAAGACACGAACTTTATAGATGGAGAACTTGGCTACATGGGAAATGTTGTTGGTATCTACAAAATATCATTTCATACATTCAAACAGTTAGAAAAAAGTTTATATTTTTTATGATAGAGTTTATTATTTTTTTAAGCACCTAATAATGGTTTTTTGTTTTTATATATTTTGAAATAGGTCATTTTGAAGGTTGATTGGTTTCGAGCCGAGTATAAAGGTAGTAATTCCACATTGAGAAAGGAATTATCTGGGTTTTGGGCAATTGATTCTTCCAAGGTAATGTGATCTACTACAAAACCATATATTCTTCCTATGCATATTGAACAAGAATTTTTTTATAAAAACCCAAATGCTCATCCTGGGTGGCAAGTCATTCATGTTCAACCTAGAGGTAGGTCATTGTTTGGATAGTTTATTGTTAGAGAGATCAAAGAAAGTCCTCTTGATGATTCACCATCAGAGACTGATACATCAATATCTAACAGAGAAATTAGAATCATTATACATGATAATGATACTAATCTTTTTGATGAAGAGGATAATACTCTACATGCTGATTCTAGTGATGATGAAGAGGAATTGCCAAAAATCGATATTAATCCATCAATAGATGATGTGATTCATGAGAACACAGATTTAACAATAGAAGAAATAAACGAAATCAATAAGGATAATGAAGATGAGACTATATTGATGTCTTACCAAAATGATGGCAATAATAAAAACATATGAGCATATTAGATAGTAAATTCTACTCTAATTATCGATCAATAACTTGAATCATTTGAATGGATATCAGATAACAGATTCTTCTTTATTCAACTAGAATATCGATGAATCCTACTAGAGAGATGAAATCATATTCTTTTAATTTAGAACATGAAGCTCGTGGGTATGCCTAATCATTTTATATATAGATTTATCTTCAAGGAGCAAATTTTTCTCATGTATATATGCATATGTGTGTGTATTCATGTGTATTATATGTATACATGTATTAGTATGCACATATATGTGTTTCATGTATATGTATGTGTGCATGCGTGTGATATATGTATACATGTGTTAGTATGCACACGAGTATATATGCATATGCATTTGTGTAATATATGCAAGTGTGTTTATAATTGTGTATGCATGTATAAGTATACATGTGTGCATGTAGGCATGTATATGTGATGTGTACATATGTGATGTGTACATGTATATGTGTCTATGTATAAATGTGTACATGTAAATATGTATGCATGTATATATATACATGTGTGCATATAGGCAGTATGTGTGATGCATAATGTATCTACTCCATTTTATATTTATGTAAGTGTATCTACATGATGTGTATATATCTTTATATATATTATGATCTTTGTTGATTTGAGTAGCTATATATAGAGGCATAAGGTTGGGAGGAGAGACATCTCTCTAGTAGGATGTTGGAGGAATAGATGCAATGTGTACATATACTTCAATCATATGGCTAAAAGGTTGAATTAGAGTTTCTAAATTAGGGTTTTTAAAACCCTAATATCAAAATTAGTGTTTCCCAATTAGGATTTTTCAAATAGGATTTCTGAATTAGAATATTTATAATAGGGTTTTTTAATTAGAAATATATATATATATATATATATATATATATATATATATATTTATATATATTTACACACACACACACATATATATGTATGTGTGTATATGTGTATGTAGGTGTATATGTGAGTGTGTGTATGCATGTAAGCATGTATGTATGCAAATTTATGCATGTGTGTATATGTGTGTGTGTATGCATGTAAGTATGTATGTATGCATATGCATTATGTATGCATGTATGCGTATGTGTCTCTATGTGTGTGTATGCATATATGTGTGTGTATGTCTCTATGTGTGTGTCTATGCATATATGTGTGTGTATGTGTCCATGTGTGTGTATGTGTGTGTGTATGTGTGTGTGTGTCTATGTGTGTGCGTGTTTATGTGTGTGTTTATGTGTGTATATACGTGTGTATCTGTATATATGTGTCTATATGCATGTGTATGTATGTGTGTAAATGTGTGTGGATGTGTGTATGTGTGTGTGTAAGTGTGTGTGTGTATATACATGTGTATCTGTATATATGTGTCTATATGCATGTGTATGTGTGTGTAAATGTGTGTGGATGTGTGTATGTGTGTATGTGTGTATGTGTCTATGTAAGTGTGTATGTGTCTATGTGTGTGTGTATCTGTGTGTGTGTGTGTAAGTGTGTATGTGTCTATGTGTGTATGTGTGTGTGTCTATGTGTGTAAGTGTGTGTGTGTCTATGTCTATATGTGTGTATGTCTATGTGTATGAATGTGTAAGTGTGTTTGTATATGTGTGTAAGTGTGTGTGTGTGTGTGTGTCTATGTGTGTATGGGTGTATGGGGGTGTGTGTGTGTGTGTCTATGTGTGTATGTGTGTGCGTGTGTATGTGTGTGCGTGTGTCTATGTGTGTATGTGTGTATGTGTGTATGTGTGTGTGTGTGTCTATGTGTGTATGTCTGTGTGTATGCATGTGTATGTGTGTGTGTAAATTTGTGTGTATATGTGTGTGTTTGTGTGTATATGTGTGCATGTGTCTATGTGTGTGTATGTGTCTATGTGTGTATGTGTATGCATGTATCTATGCATATGCATGTGCATTATGTATGCATGTGTGTGTGTATGTGTGTGTATGCATGTAAGTATGTATGTATGCATATGCATATGCATTATGTATGCATGTATGTGTATGTGTGTGTATCTCTCTATGTGTCTGTGTATGCATATATATGTGTCTATGTTTGTGTGTGTATGTGTGTGTATCTATGTGTGTGTGTGTATGTGTGTGTGTCTACGTGTGTGTGTGTATGTGTGTGTATGCATGTAAACATGTATGTTTAACATATGCATGTGCATTATGTATGCATATGCATGTGCATGTGCATTATGTATGCATATGCATGTGCATGTGTGTGTATGTGTGTGTATGCATGCAAGTATGTATGTATGCATATGCATATGCATTATGTATGCATATGTATGCATGTATGTGTATGTGTTTGTATGTCTCCCTACGTGTGTGTGTGTATCCATATGTATGCATGTATGTGTATGTGTGTGTATGTCTCTCTACGTGTGTGTATGCATATGTGTGTGTATGTGTCTGTGTATGTGTCTATGTGTGTGTGTGTGTGTCTCTATGTGTGTGTGTCTCTATGTGTGTATATACATGTGTATCTATTTATATGTGTTTGTATGCATGTGTATGTGTGTGTGTGTAAATGTGTTTGGATGTGTGTGTGTGTGTGTAAGTGTGTATGTGTCTATCTATATGTGTATATATGTGTGTGTGTATGTGTGTGTGTCTATGTGTGTATGTGTGTGTTTCTATGTGTGTATGTGTGTGTCTATGTGCGTATATATGTGTGTGTGTATGCATGTGTATGTGTGTGTGTAAAGGTATGTGTATGTGTGTGTATCTATGTGTGTGTCTATGTGTGCCTATACGTGTGTGTATATATATATGTGTGTATGCATGTGTATGTGTGTGTGGAAATGTGTGTGGATGTGTGTTTGTGTATGTGTGTGTGTAAGTGTGTATGTGTCTATGTATGTATGTGTGTGTCTATGTCTGTACGTGTGTCTGCCTATGTGTGTGTCTATGTGTGTATATATGTGTGTGTATGCATGTGTATGTGTGTGTGTGTAAATCTATGTATGTAAGTGTATGTGTCTATGTGTGTATAAGTGTGTGTATGTGTGTGTCTATGTGTGTGTGTGTCTATGTGTGTATGTGTCTATGTGTGCATATGTGTTTATGTGTGTGTATGTGTCTATGTGTGTATATGTGTCTATGTGTGTATGTGTATGCATGTATGTATGCATATGCATGTGCATTATGTATGCATGTGTGTGTATGTGTGTGTATGCCTGTAAGTATGTATGTATGCATATGCATATGCATTATCTGTGTATGTGTCTATGTGTGTATGTGTGTCTATGTGTGTCTATGCATGTGTATGTGCATGTAAATTTGTGTGTATATATGTGTGTGTGTATGTGTCTATGTGTGTATGTGTATGCATGTATATATGCATATGCATGTGCATTATGTATGCATATGTGTGTGTATGTGTATGCATGTAAGTATGTATGTATGCATATGCATATGCATTATGTATGCATGTATGTGTATGTGTGTGTATGTCTCTCTATGTGCATGTGTATGCATATATGTGTGTGTATGTGTGTACGTGTGTGTATGTGTGTGTGTTTGTGTGTATGTGTATGTGTGTGTATTTATGTAAGCATGTATGTATATATATGCATGTGCATTATGTATGCATATGTATGCATGTGTGTGTGTATTAACCACTCTATAAATCTTCCATTGCCTTTTGATTGAAGTATTCACGGGTGTCCACTACCTCATCGGAATCAGATGTCATGGGTGATGCTTGATCAGTAACAACAAGTAAGTCTTGCGAGAGTTGTAGATTAGTCGTTGAATAGACTCTAAGTCTTTTGTGTGGGGCAATTTCTTGCTGCTCTAGAATAGTGGGAATTGTGCAAGATGCCATTCAATCGGCATTCTCCAACCTTCTCTCGTAGCTTTAGGACTGTCTCTTCTACCATTTTGGTGACATCTACCACAACTTTAGAGGTGGATTCTATCTCTGCAGACTTTTGGTTTGGAATGGGATCTTTGACAATGTCTGAAACACCGTCAATAATCGGACTTTTTTCAGACACCGAACTTTCATCAAAATTGGAGTTGCTACGGGACAGAAGAATTTCATTGGACATCACATAAAATTTCTCTGGCATTTCTTGAAGATCGAAAATGAGGAAATATTGCAGTGGTGCCACACTTCCACTTATAGAACTCTTTCCTTTCGAAGTTGTACCTTCACTATCTTTACGTTGTGGGCTCCGTAATGCATTGTTTACTTGAATGTGGTGTTTATCACTTTGATACTTCGAGCGGAGTGCATTACCAACATGTAGTTGACAATACCCACTCCCTAATAGGCTCTCCACTGTTAACATCTTGTTTATACAGTTCGGTTCAGGAGCAATATAGGTTGACAGGGTTCTTGGGGTGGTAGAATCTAGTAATGATTGGATCCATGTGTTTCTCCCTCTACTTCACCGAATTACTTATTAAATTAGCAACATGATGACAATCTTCTATGCTAACTTCACTGAATCACACAGAACAAACTGCCAGACTATATCCTTCACAGAATTACTGAATTGCCTACACTTAATACCAAATACACAAGTGACTTACTTCACCAGATTAGACAATACAGAACAACTTCAAATACTTCAATACACAACAACATATGGAAACGATCTTCTCAGTGCGATAGAACATAGATAGTCCAACATGTCCGATACTTGTCTTTCTGACTTCGTTCTCTATGCACACATGATAAAATGTCATTTATTACAATCAAAAAGTTACATTTTGACATCTGCCTCTTCGGCAAGATGTTTCAGGGGTATTCTAAAAACAAGGGTGTCAAGAAGCTAACACCATTGTCTTGGAGGGTAACATATCGATCCAATTCATGGCACCTCTACAATGATATATGTAAGATTGTAGCTTTCCATTGTCTTGGAGGGTAACATATCCAACTCATGGAAGCTCTAAATCCTACATGCAGGATTGCAGCTTTCCATTATCTTCTACACCCGCTTGATGTATTATCTTTTTTTTTTAATATAAAGGAAGTTCGGCAATGGCCTACTCTCCCGGACTTGAATTAAATAAAGAAAAGTACAAGAGAAGGGGACTAGTGCCCACGGGACCCCCCAAATCCCACAAAGCAGGGGAAGCTTTTACAGAGCTTAGATGACATTACAAAGAAGGTTAATTACCCTCTCATCACCCTCATGTGGGGCCCACTTGGGTTTAAGCTTGTTATCAATCAAAAGGAGTACTTGATGATGCCTAAAGGGGGGGGATTTTTTACAGTTGACAATCCTTTTGCCAAGGAGGAACAGCGATTTCTCAATTGACCACTCCTTGGGGGAGTCACCGAAGTTGAAAGCACATCTTTCCCGCCAGATTTTCCATAGGACCTCCCCTCTGATGGCGTTCCAGAGAGTCGCGGAGCAGCCGATCGCTTCTCCCAGCAGGGCTTGCTGCCAACTGAGGCGTTTTTGAAGTCTAATTCTCTTTCCAACCACCTGCCAGAGTCTGTTGGAGATGGGGCAGGTAAAGAAGATGTGTGAAACATCTTCGATAGACCGGTGGCAGCGTTTGCACCAGGGAGGGATCCCACAAATTTTGCTAGCCTTAAGGTTGGTCCAGATTCCATGATGAAGAATTTGCCATAAGAGGACAGACTTTTTGATTTCTATGAGGGGGTGCCAGATAGCCATGAACTTGTATTATCTTGTATTCTGACGTGAGATATCTTTTACCACAAAGTTCTCGTTTTAGTTCTTGTAATCCGTTTATGTTAGATGAAATGAAGACGTTGAGTTTTGATAAAATTGAGGGGTTTTATATAATCAGAATTACGAGGGTTTTGGAACATAAGTGAGGAATGTTCAACTCAGTGAGAAAAACCCAAATTGAAGGGAGATTTGTTCTCGAAAGTCTTCCTTTTTTCCTTTTTTCTGATATATAAAGTTGGGAAAATCGATCTGAAATTCGACCTAATAACTCACGTTTGCGAAGAAATGGAGACCTCTTGTTCTTGCAATCAAAAATCAAGTTTTGTTTATGACAATTGCGTGACCTCTTGATTGGAAATTTAGACAATGTCATAGAAAGTATTACTACTCTTGCTGTTTGCTCACTTGACAAAGAACATGTGTGTTAAAGAGAGAAGTTTCAATATATTTGTAAAGCATTGTTTCCTCACCAAGACTTTTATTTATATTTGTAGTTGTAAGGGTGGTTCTAGATGATTGTTTCCTCACCAAGACTTTTATTTATATTTGTGCTTGTAAGGGTGGTTCTAGGTGAAACTTCTAGCAGAGATTTCAACCTTCTCGCACATGGAGCAGAAGCAAAGCGTGCCATTCACTTGTGTGAAAGAGAAAATAAAGATAGAACATACACAGAAAGCTATGCATTTTTAATGAATGGAATAAATAAAGTAAGTATAAATATTATTAAAAGACGAAAAACTTCATGGTCTTTAGGATCCAACCACTCTTACTTGGAGGGTGGAACTCTGTTGTTCCTAGGAAAGGAGGCATGGAGTGTTCCATGAAGTGGCATGAAAACATGTGTATCCTCACCTCATAATGTGAGAAAAAGATGCAAAATGACAATATGGATAGATCTTATCTAGAAGGAGGAAATTTGAGGTACTCTCCCCAAATGCATGAATGAGGGTTTCGTGAAGGTAACTTGTACGAAAACAGGTAAGGACAAAATAATTGAAACCAATCACCACACAATGAAAATTCTAGACGATGTTTCCTAAGTCCCTGTAAAATATGATCACAAGCTTGACGAATTGATGGATTACAAAGGACAAGGGCTCAAACATGGTTTATCCACATGGTTTCAAGGAAATTGCACTATTGAGACCTACGTTAGGCTCTCACATTCCATTGATCTCAACTAGTCAATCAGACTAGGTTGCTCACTCACCTTGCTCCTTGTTTTAGTTGATGGTCTCATTTTCCTTGTGGAAGAGAAGACCCCAAGAGGGGAAATAAAGACAAGTACTATTCTAAAGCTAATGATCAGATATTCCTGATGCTTTCATGTATGAAACTAATCACTCAATGCTCAAAATAGATCACTGTGCTAGAGAGCATCGATATCTAAAAAATTAATCATAGAAAACTAGAAATCATTAATGCATCCTTGACCATGCTTATTAATTTATCAAATTTATTGTCCAATAACGCTAACTCAAGGGGTGGATTCATTTCCCTCTCCTAGACAGGTTGTGGGTTCAAGCCTCTAGGACCCCTCTCATCCACATGTTGTGGTGAGAAGTGAAATCTAGTTCTCTTTAGGGATAGTGGATCTTTGGGCACTTTTCTTGAAAGCAAGTCTGCCTGTTTGGCCTTAGGGTTGTCCTTATATTCTAATTTCTATTCTTACTGAGCATTTGGACTCTATTGATTCGTAGTAGGTGCTATTCATTCAAACCCCACTTGTGTGAGATTCAAAGGGTTCCTGAGTGCTATGCTCTTCAGTATTGTACTTTCCAATTAATTGAATCCATAAAAAATATTAGATCGCAAGATCAAACTTCTTGGAATGCATACCGGAAGGGTAGGACCAAGGAAGGAGCTTTCACTGTCTGGGTTGTCTTCATTGCTAGTAGTGAAGCCTTCTTTTTTACTCGTAGTGTAACCTTCTTGGTTGTCTTATTTGCTGGTAGAGCACCCATGGGTATTATCAGTGGGGTCTTCTTCCTTTTCTAGGTTACAGTACATGTTATTCAAAGGAGCAATTGTCATAGTGTTCCTTGCTGTTGATCTTCAAGGGCTAACTTTCCTCTTATGTCTTACTTCAGTGAATCCTTCTGAATCCGTCTCAGCAATGCGAGTTCCCTCTTCTTCCTCCATCGGAGTGGGCTGACCCCAAGTGCCAACTTGAGGGAAAGGATCCAGGGTCCCAACTGGTTTAAGCTTGTTTTTATTGGTACTTTTCTTCAAGGGGCAATCTTTGATCATATGACCTTTATGCCCACAACGGAAGCATGCATTTGGCAAATTCTTGTAAGTAACCTCCTGTGTCCAAGTCTTACCATCTCCACAGTTTATGGAGATTTTTTAGGGAAGGACCTGGTTCAGGTCTGTTTCAACGCATATTTGTGGGTGCAATCTTACATTGAAAGAATGTTGAGAACCATCGTAGATTAACCCCCCAATATCCTCGCTTGAGGCCATCGGGCGACCGATAGGTGAAACGATTTCTCAAAGAAATCCATATAGAAAGTACGATAGTTGGGAAGCTCCACCCAAAGCGGGTAACAAAGCGGCTTTGATCTGTTCGGAACAAAGTCTGGGGTCCACTTAAATAGGCAAAGGGTGGACCGGCCCACTTGCTAAGAGCCGGCTTATAGGGCTTGGAAGGCCATCTCTTCATTCTCAAACACTAGAAGCAGGTGATTCGTCGGTAGGAATTGACATTTGCACACAATTAGGCCACGCGGGAACCACTCCTTGCAAAGCCAAGCTCTCACACTTTCTAGAGGGGGCCTAGGGCCAAAAACTTGACCGGTTAGACACGTTTTCATCAGTTCTTCTTGCTTTGCTACCACAGATTCTTTACACAAAGAAACCACCGGAGGGTCGACAACCGATGAGATAGAATCCATCCCGAGGGGGCACTGGGGCTCTGGTGGGGCCACGTTGCTCAAGACCAGCGAGAGAATAAATGTCAACATTAGAGAGAAAGAGAAAACCACGAACAATCAAAGGGTCGACAAGATAATTGAGAGCAAAGGCAGAAGTGACATTTAGAGATAAAGGAAACGACAAAGAGCTTTCAAGAGTTGAAAAATCAAGTAAAGTTTTTTTATTTTCCCCTTCTAATATATTTTACGCATGTTTAAGCATATGTCAGCCCTCACGTTTGAAGATAGTTCTGTTGGCTCCACATTTCCGGTTTCCACTTCAAAGGGTAGGATCAAAGTGAAATCTAGTTCTCAACGGTAGGATCCTAAGTCAAGAAGCTGGGAGGAAAAAAGAAGTTCACAAGAAGAAAAAAGATCGGGTCCCTCCCCTCAAAGAGGGCAACCATCAATAATGAAATTCACATCACTAAACATCAGGGGTTTGTTGGACCCGTCAAGAGCGGCGATTCTTGGCCAGTGGTTCAAAGACAAGTGCCTCAACCATGACTTTATGTGCTTACAAGAGGTTAAAATTGATGGAGAGGATCTCTAGAAACGGCTAAAATGCATTTCTCCGAACCACCTTTGGTTCCACTTCTCACCCTAGGGGGGAGGGGGTGCTGCGATCGGTATTACTCACTCCTTGTCTAACAGTGTGACCTCGACTTTTGAAGGTTGAAATCATCGTTAGATTGCTGCCTCTATCGGGTTCCCTTTTCAGTTCACCGTGGTCTCAATTTATGCTCCTAATGGAGAAGCGGATAGAATTGATACTTGGGCTTCTCTCGACTCCCTCTCACATAATGTTTTGATTTGTGGGGACTTTAACATGGTTGAGTTTCCTGAGGACCGATGGAATAACAAGGGAAAAATTATTGACGGCCAGGAGAAAGAGATATGGGATAAAATCAAGCTCCATCTCGACTCGTCGAGGTGAAAGACATGAAGGGGTTCTCCTGGTCAAATCTCCAATTGGGGGACTCTTTGAGGAAAGCAAGATTTGATAGGTGTTACATCGATCAAAACACCATCCTCGAGTGGGGTATTCATTTGATTTCCCAACACATGGACCTGACTATCTCAGACCACTACCCGATTACTCTATCTTTCAAACCGACTCCCATGCTCCAGAAAGCCCCTTGGTTTCATGCTTGTCAGACATCGTTTTCCCTCCCCTCGGTCCACCAAGAAATTTCTAGTTCAAAGTGAAATCTAGTTCTCAAGGGCGTGAACTTGGAAGGGCGTGCTATGGTTGTTAACACATTTATGTTGTCTACAACTATTTACTTTATCTTGTGTTGGAGACCTAAGGAAAAAGACTTGGACAAAGTGGAAAGAATCTACAGAAACTTCCTTTGGACTGGGGACCCCAACAAGAGGGGGATTCCCAAAATCAAATGGGAAACTTGCATCAGCCCGAAAGACTCAGGGGGCTTGGGAATTCTGGATATTGTTGGATTGGCTGACAAGCTTGCGATAAAGTGGCTTATCAAGGCTTGGAGCAATAGTGAGTCCTCTTGGGCTAAATTGATCTTCAGAAACATGGAAGACCTTACCCTAGTTGGCCATCCTGGTTGGAAGGACATAGGGATTCTCACGCTTTTGTTCTTCCCCCACTCGGTGTCCCCTAAAGGCCCTAGCCTCGTGTGTTCGTTATGGAAGAGTTGGAACAAGGCCAAACAATTCATCAGAATTAGTGATGAGTGGAAGTGGGCGGCTAGGATAAGACAAAATGACTCTATCTGGTTCCCGATCGGTGGCATTAGGGGGGTGGAGTCTTGGAACCTCCAAACTGCAAAGCGGCTATGCAACAAGGGGTTCAAACAGTGGAAACAACTCTGGAAACAAGAGACTAGCCAGTGGATTAGGTTGGAAGACTTGGACGCGAGACTTAGAGTTACCCTAGAGGAATGGACTCTTCTTCAAGGAAGGTGTTTAGCATGGGACCGCTCAACTACCCGCCTTCTCTACGGTCAGGATCTTCCTTGCCTAGAGGTCCTCAAATGGAACAATGGAAAGAAACTATCCGGAATCCCCAACTTCAAGGAGAACTTTGATGTTCATCACACTCTTAACAAGAGATGGTGCCTTTCTTGGATCAAACTTCGATGGGAACGAAAATTCATGGCTATCTGGAACCCCCTAATTGAGATCAAAAAGTCTGTTCTTATGTGGTAGATCTTGCATAAAGGTATCTCGTCCAATGCAAGGTCTAACAAAATCTGTGGTATGCCGCCATGGTGCAAGCGTTGCCATCGATGCATCGAAGATTTAGCTCAACTGTTCTTCGATTGCCCCAAGTCCCATGTTATCTGACGTCACGTGACCCGGGTATTGCGAGTCACGAACCAAATCAATTGACAACAGGTGCTGTTGGGTGAGGCGATCGGCTGCTCATCTAGGCTGTGGAATGCCATCAGGGGTGAGACTCTTTGGAAGATTTGGAGGGAGCGATGTGCTGTCAATTTTGGCCAAACTCCTAAGGAATGGTCGATCAAGAAATCCTTGTTTCTTCTAGTTTAAAGAACCTCCCGAGATAAGAGATCTCCACCATTTAGGCATCACTGTATTTATCTCCTCAAAAACAACAAGTTGAAACCCAAATGGGTCCCACATGAGGGTGATGCTAGATTTATCCGCCTCATTTGTAATGCCCTTTAGTTTGCCATACTCCTCCCCTGCATTGTGGGATTTGGGGGGTCCCATGGACACTAGTCCCATTCACTTGTAATTTTTCTTATTTATTTTAATTAAAGTCCGGGAGAATATGCTAAGACCAAACTTTCTTTTATTAAAAAAGATCAAACTTCTTTCTTTTTTAAGAAAAAAATAGCAAGGGTATTCTCAAATCATATTATTGGGAATCACAATGGATACCACGTCTCTTCAAGTCAAAGATATGAGTGAGTTATCTATATGGAAACTATACAAAGTTAGAGAGCAATATTCAGTAAAATTTTCATCATTCCCTCCCTATTTCGTGTCATGCTAGAGACTCCCACATAAAACAGTTTTAGTGTCATGCTAGAGACCCCCACATAAAAGAGTTTTAGAAGTTATAGATGATTTGGAAAAACTTCCTTTTATACGTGACCTTAACCTTGAGGGCATTCCCAAGATTCAAAGGGATGTCTTCTTCCTCCAAAAAGATAAGGGTGGGCTTGGTATTATCAACGTTAGGAGAATCCATCACAAGCTAGTCAACAAATGAATTCTCAAAAGCTTGATTAGATCAACTTGAGTATTTGGTCTGCGCACGTTAGCTTGGCCGGATATGTCATCCACATCTTGAGGTGGGGACAAGGTTCGATCTTCATCTATGGTAAGACATTTTGAGGGTCTAAGGTCAGTGTAACCACATTGTATTCTGTTGAAACCAATTGCTTTCGAAGAGTCTAACTGCTACTTTGTGGGATACGAGGGATCTCATGTGTACCATGCCCATTCACTTGTAGAGTTGTAATTTCCCTATTCACTTGTAGAGTTGTAATTTCAAAATTAAAACTTGGGGAGTAGACTTCAGCTGAACCTCCATTTAAAAAGAAAACTTGAGGATTTTGTTTTCAGTTAACCATTGACCTTTTGGGAATGCGAGTCGCTGTTGAGGGATGGAACATTAAAAAATAGGTTGCACTTTGTCAACGTAGCTGACAAGTGTTCAGATATAATTGGATGAGAAGACCATTCTGCCCTTCTCCAAAAGTAAAAGAAAAAGAAAAACTATCGTAAGGATTGACACCATGCTGACATCGTTGCATACCTCAATAAGAGTCATCGTCGATCGAGCCTCTCCGCCAGGCTGCTTTCATTAGGACTTTCTGCTGCCAGTTTGTGAGCTATACTCGTCTCAATTTCTGCATCTTCACCTTCCCTCGACCTCCTATCACCACTCGGCCATGGGCAGTCTCGCCAATGGCAGCAGGATGAGTAATTCTCCCCAGGCGCACATGTTTCCCTACCCCGCACAGGGACACATCAATCCTATGATGCAGCTTCGCGCAGGGTGGCTTCTTCATCACATTCGTCAACATAGACCACAACCATCAGCGCATGTTCGGAAACCACGTTTCAGGGCCTGTGATAGACAGTGACTCGCCCAACCTGCGTTTTGAGCAAATATCCGACGGCTTGCCGGAGCATCATAAACGCTTCAACGAGAAGCCCAATGGAGTGCAGGAAATGACCGCTGCGATCTTAGCCTTGCCGGGGAAGCTCACGCAGCTTGTGCACCGCGTTATCAACAGTTCCGAGTTCCCGCCCCTCACCTGCATCATCGCCGATTCGTTCTGTTCATGGGTTCAGGAAGTCGCAAATATTTTCGCTTTACCGCGTGTGTCTCTCTGGACGACTCCCGTCCACGCCAACCTGGCCTACACATTCCAAGAGCTATTGCAATCCAGAGATCTCATCCCCGTTACAGGTTTGAAATGGAGAGAGAGAGAGATGTAACTTCCGCAGATAACAGCAAGTTAACTGAGGTTGTGGACTGCATCAAGGGCATTGTGCCGATGAAGCTTGAAGACTACATATCCTTCTTCTTAGTGGATTCTACCGCCGATTTCCTGTACCAATGGCATCTGAGGCTCTGCATGAGAAGACCCCAAGAGGCAGCTTGGAACGTGGGGAATAGTTTCGAAGAGCTTTTTTTTTATAAAAGGAAGTTCGGCCATGGCCTAATCTCCCGGACTTTAATTAAAATAATGAAAAAAAGTTACAGGTGAATGGGACTAGTGCCCTTGGGACCCCCCAAATCCCACAACGCAGGGGTGAATTCGATAAGCTAGAGGGCGTTACAAATGAGGTGTACAAAACTATCATCTCTTTCATGGGAGACCCATTTGGGTTTCAACTTGTTATCTACGAGGAGATAAATACAGTGATGTCTAAATGGAGGAGATTTCTTGTGTCGGGAGATTCTTTTACCTAGAAGAAACAATGATTTCTCAATCGACCATTCCTTTGGGGTTTGGCCAAAGTTGACAGCACAACGCTCCCTCCATATTTTCCAAAGAGTCTCGCCTCTGATGGCATTCCACAGCCTAGCGGAGCAGCCAACCGCCTCACCCAACAGCGCCTGTTGCCAATTGATTTGGTTCGAGAGACGCAGAATCTGTGTCACTTGATGCCAGATAACACGGGACTTGGGGCAATCGAAGAAGAGGTGAACAAGGTCTTCGATGCATCGATGGCACCGCTTGCACCAAGGAGGCACACCACAGATTTTGTTGGCCCTTGCGTTGTACCAGATACCTTTATGCAAGATTTTCCACATGAGAACGGATTTCTTGATCTCAATAAGGGGGTGCCAAATTGACATGAACTTAAGTTCCCATCGAAGTTTGGTCCAAGAAAGAGACCACACCTTGTTCAGAGTGAGATGAACATCTAAGTTCTCTTTGAAGTTGGGAATTCTGGATAGTTTCTTACCATTGCTCCATTTGAGGCCCTCAAGGCAAGGAAGATCCTGTCCGCAGAGAAGGCGGGTAGTTGAGTGGTCCCATGTTGAACACCTGTTTTGGAGGAGAGTCCATTCTTCGAGAGAAATTCTTTGTCTTGGGTCTAAGTCTTCAAATCTAATCCACTCTCCAGTCTCTTGTTTCCAGAGCTGTTTCCACTGTTTGAATCCCTTATTCCAAAGATGCTTAGCCGTTTGGAGGTTCCAATACTCCACCTCCCTTAAGCCGCTGATCGGGAACCAGATAGAGTCATTTTGTAGCCTTGTTCCAACTCTTCCATAAGGAACACACGAGGCTAGAGCCTTTAGGGGACACCGGGTGGGGGGAGAACAAAAGCGTCAGGATCCCAATGTCCTTCTAGCCGGGAAGGCCAACCAGAGTAAGGTCTTTCGAATTTCTGAAGATCAATTTGGCCCAGGAGGACTCCCTATTGCACCAAGCCTTGATAAACCACTTTTCCGCCAGCTTGTCAGCTAACCCTGTGATATCCAAAATACCCAAGCCCCCTGAGTCTTTTGAGCTAATACAAGTTTCCCATTTGATTTTGGGAATCCCCCTCCTATTGGGGTCCCCAGTCCATAGGAAGTTTCTGCAGATCCTTTCCACTTTGGCCAATTCTTTCTCCTTAGGTCTCCAACATGAGATATAGTAGATAATCGTAGAAAGCATAAATGTGTTGACAACCATAGCATGCCCTGCCAAGTTAGCTTGCATACCTTTCCAATGATTTAGTTTGCTATCCAGTTTGGATAGAATCCAGTTCCATCGTTGGTCCATCGAGATGTTGAAGCCCATCGGAATGCCGAGGAGACGGAAGACTAGTCCACTAGGGATAACTTGACACCCCTGATCAATCAACAGTTGGGGCGGAGGCCCATGGATCGCTCTAAAAGCAGTTTTAGCATGGTTGATTTTTGAACCTGACGCCTTACAAAAGGTGTCGAGGCAGTTCCAAAACACCTCAATGCAGTTTCTTTCGTTAAGAACAAAGGCATTCATGTCATCAGCAAAGAGTCTAGCAATCATCTGGTCCTGACCAAGGGGTAGGGAGAGACCTTTGAGATTTCCAGCATCCAAGTGATGCTTAAATAGGCGACTGAGGCCATCCGAGGCGATAGCGAAGAGTAATGGAGCCAGAGGGCAACCTTGCCTGATAGATCTTTTTAAACGTATGGGTTCAGAGAGCTTACCGTTGATGTTTATTCTCGTTGAGGCATTTCCGAGTAGAGTGGAAACCATCTTCGTGAACTTTTGGCTGCATCCAAGATCTTTCAGAGATTGAAGAATAAAGTCCCATTCCAATCTATCATATGCTTTGTCGAAGTCGATCTTAATGAATATCAGTTCTTGAGCAGACTCCTCAGCAAACACAAGGCCTTCCCAAATATCGACAATTGCTTCAAGTATAGATCTACCTTTGATAAAACCCTTCTGGTCCTCACAAAGCCAAGACTTTAAATGACACGAGATTCTGTTGGCGATTACTTTGGCGATTATCTTGTACCCAGTTTGAAGCATGGTAATTGGCCGCCAGTTTTCAATTTTGTTCTTATCACCCCTTTTGTGAATTAATTTGATGAGACCATTATTAAGACACTCAGGAAGGGCACCGATGGAGAGAGCCTCTTGCCACACAAGACGCAACGGGGTGGTCACCACATGCTTAAAGGACTTGAAAAACTCATTGGTGAGTCCATCAGGGCCCGGGCTCTTCCCATTGGGGAGAGAATCAATAACCTCGATAATTTCGTTCTCTGAAATGTTAGCATCCAGCAGAGGAATCATGTTCGGAGGGATGCTAGGTTGAGCAACCCTTGAGATGGCTGCCATGCAATCACGTCTGTGCGGGGAAAGAGGAGTCGAGACCCCGAGAAGATGGGTGAAGTGCTCGACGATGAGAGATCTATTCTCTACTTCCGTGCTGCATTCGATCCCATTGTTGCCGACCAAGAAGGGGATGGCTTCCCTAGCTTGTTTTCTTTTAAGGATGTTACACATCTCTTTCGAAGATTTGTCAGCCTTCCCCGCCCACCAGTCTTTGAAAAAAATTTGTAGATTTTTCCTTTGAACTTCTTCCTCGAGTCTTAGTCTTCCCCTAATTTTCAGAAGCCCTTGCTGGCATTGCAAGTTACCTTTGTTCACTTCTTCTTCAAGACGTGAGAGCCTCCGATACACCTTTTCTCTCCTTTTATTTCGGATATCTCTTATGGCCTTATGCGTCCTGATCAAAATTTTTCTAGTTCTTTCCACCGCACTTCTCCAGCACTTAGCCGGATCATTAGAGTGGGCAAAAGCCTCCGCCCAAACTGTGGAAATTTCTTGGTGGACAGAGGGGAGGGAAAAAGACGTCTGGCAAGCTTGAAACCAAGGAGCTTTTTGGAGCATGGGAACCGGTTTGAAGGAAAGAGTAATCGGGTAATGGTCTGAGATAGTCAGGTCCATGTGTTGGGAAATCGAAGGAATACCCCACTGGAGGATGGTGTTTTGGTCGATGTAACATCTATCAAGTCTAGCTTTCCTCAGAGAGTCCCCCAATTGGAGGTTAGATCAGGAGAACCCCTTCAAGTCTTTCACCTCAACCAGGTCGAGATGGAACTTGATTTTATCCCATATCTCTTTCTCCTGACCGTCAATAATTTTCCCCTTGTTATTCCAACGGTCCTCAGGAAATTCAACCATGTTGAAGTCCCCGCAGAGCAAAACATTGTGAGAGAGGGAGTCAAGGGAAGTCCAAGTGTCGATTCTGTCCGTCTCACCATTAGGGGCATATATTGAGACCACAGTGAACTGATTAGGTGGCCCGATAGAGGCAACAATCCATCGATGATTCTGATCTTCACAAGTCGATTTCAATCTACCCGACCAAGAGTGACTAATACCGATGGCAGCACCCCCCGACCCCCTAGGGTGCGAAGTGGAGAGCCAAAGGTGGTTAGGAGAAATGCGTTTAAGCCGTTTCTGGAGATCCTCTGCGTTGATTTTAATCTCTTGTAAGCAGATAAAGTCAGGGTTGAGGCACTTGTTATTGAACCATTGACCAAGAATCGCCGCTCTTGAAGGGTCCGACAAACCCCTGATGTTTAGCGAAGTGATTTTCATTATTGCTGGTTGCCCTCTTTGAGGGGAGGGGCCCGAACTTTTTTCTTCTTTTGATCTTCTTTTTTCCTCCCTGCTTCTTGATTTAGGATCCTACTCTTGAGGGGGCTCTTCCAAGGCATGCCTGACGGTTGTTTACCTTTAAGCTTTGACTTCATTTGAGGTAAGCTAGGCAAGCAAACCGGAAGAGTAGGGTCAAGAGAGGAGCTTTCACTGTCTGGGTTGTCTTCATTGCTAGTAGTGAAGCCATCCTCTTTACTGGTGGTGTAGCCTTCTTGGTTGTCTTCTTTGCTGGTAGAGCATCCGATGGAAATGTCTGCCGGATCTTCTTCGTCAAGGTTATCCCCTGGGAGGTCGACCTCATTAATCTCCTTTTCTAAGTTGCAGTACATGTTATGCGAAGGAGCAATGGTGGTAACGTTTCTTCCTATAGATCTTCGAGGGCTGACTTTCCTCCTACGTCTTACTTTGGTGAATCCTTCTGAGTCTGTCTCTGCAACACGAGTGCCCGTTTCTTCCTCCATCAGAGGGGGAAGCCCCCGAGTGCCAGCTTGAGGTAAGAGATCCAAGGTCCCATCTGGTTTAAGCTTGTTTTTATTGGAATTTTGCTTCAGGGGGCAATCCTTGATCCTATGACCTTGGTGCCCACAATGGAAGCACGCATTGGGCAAATTCTTGTAAGTAATCTCTTGCATCCAATTCTTTCCATCGCCATAATTTACGGAGATCTTCGAGGGGAGGACCTGGTTCAAGTCTGCTTCAACGCAAATTTGTGGGTGCCATCGTGCATTGAAGGAGTATTGCACACCATCATAGATTAACCCCCCAACATCCTCTCTTGAGGTTATAGGACGACCGATCGGTGACACGATTTCTCGAAGAAATCCGTACAAGAAATACGGCAGGTTGGGAAGTTCCACCCAAAGCGGGTAACGTAGAGGCTTTGATTTGTTCGGAACAAAGTCTGGGGTCCACTTGAATAGGCATAAGGTGGACCGGCCCACTTGCCAAGAACCGGCTTGAACAGGAGGCCTGCTCAGTATTTAAAGAGACGGTACCCAACTTCATCACTGTTGGCCCTTTACTGCCCGATGAACAGGAGGCCTGCTCAGTATTTAAAGAGACGGTACCCAACTTCATCACTGTTGGCCCTTTACTGCCCGATGATGTGGTTCGCGGTAATCCTGACATCTCCGCTTCATCGGAAGGCGTGATAAGTCTGTGGCCTGAAGACAGATCATGCATGAATTGGCTCTCGCAGCATGAGAGAGGATCGGTCATCTACATCTCGTTTGGTAGCATCGCCAACATGACGGAGGAAGAGCTGTCGGAGCTTCTGAAAGGCCTGGAGGAGAGCGGTGCGCCATTCCTTTGGGCTGTGCGCCCCGACCAGGGGGGCGCCGCTCTCTCTCACCTTCGACAGACGTTAGACACAGAGGCAGCGCAAGGAGTGCCAAGCCGCCGCGCGCTAGTGGTATCCTGGGCGCCCCAGCTTGCTGTTCTCAATCACTCGTCGATTGGACTCTTCCTCTCCCACTGCGGGTGGAACTCGTTGGTGGAGAGCTTGGCAGCCGGCGTGCCTATCCTGGCAAAGCCAGGCGGTTTCGCAGAGCAGCGCATGAATGCCCATTACATCGAGGAGGTTTGGAGGATCGGGTGGCGGCTACCTTCAGGGGCCTCTGCTAGACTAGTCAAAGCGTTGGTATCGTCGATGCTGGGGAAGTCAGCTGAACGAGAAAGGGTGCTGGCACTAAGCAAAGCTGCTGCGCGTACACACAGTGCACGCGGAGGCACTTCTGCTTCTAACCTCCAGGTCTTCATAGACGACATGAAGAGGCACGCAGGAGCCCTTCGGGAGTAGCCGCTTGTATCCATGTCCGTGTTTCTTCTTCGGCCTGGATCCTTGCTTTCCATTATCTCCTGTCCGGATCTGATATTTCTTTTGTGACAGAGTCCTCATTGTTGAAGCACATTTCTTCTTGAGAACTTTTCTCTTTTTCCTTTCTTCTCATTGGAAAATTCGAGCTGCACTTGGACATCTCAGCTATGGTGTGCTACGAAATGGTGGCCTTCTGTTCAATCATTTATGACAATATCATGACCTCTTGATTGCGCAAGTTTACATTAGTGAAGTTGCTGGGAAAGACAAAGCCAAAGGAAAGTAGCAGTTTCATGTTTGTTGACTTGAGTACAGAGTATGTGTGTGTGTGAGAGAGAGAATATGTGTATCTGTGACTCAGAGAGATTGAAACGAGTAACCCACAAAGTGAAAAAGAACTAACAATATTGAAATGGGCAAGGATACCTCATTTTTCAAAAAGATATGTGTTGTATGCCTTCATTTTTCTTTCCAAGGACGTATGTCAATTCAATGTATTAAAAAAATTTTAAAATTTTTTCTTTTTCATTTCATATGTGCCATGTCAGACATTAATGGTCTACAGAGACCATTCCATGTGTGTGTGGGACGAGGGCTAGTTAGTCAAGGTCCTAAGCTCGGGGGTATATCCTAAGGTATTTGATGGTTAGGACCTTAGGATGCAACACTCATCCTCACTAACCATCAAATACCTTAGGATATACCCCCGAGCTTAGGATTGTTGATGTGTAAAACACCACAAGAAATGAATTAATGTGACACTAGAACACCTCTCTGGTCACCATTAACTCACTGCCACTCCAAACTTTGAGAAATGATAGCCAAAACCAAGAACTTTACTTCTTCAGAACTTTCTAGTCACTGAAATGACATACCTTCAGTATTTTGCTAATTTCTTTTAGGTCAAATATTATTTCTGTAAGATATTTTGGTGGATGGAAGTAGAAGAGTAGAGCTTTCCAACAAGCTATTATTTGCAAGAAAGGGATCTCTAGAACTCAAGTTATGACCTTCACAAGATCACCCCGTATGACTTGCCAAAACTAGAAATTTTACCTCCTTTAGTAATTTTGAGTGTCTAAAAATGAAAATTCGATGCCTAACATCGACTTGCAACCAAAAGTCAATGCGAGGCATCGACTTGGTGCTTTTTTAGCCTCTTTTTCAACACATGAAATGGCCGCTTGAACACAAGACATGAACAAAGCACTTTTATGCTAGAAGTCGATGTCAGGCATCGACTTTATGCTGAAACTCGATGCCAGGCATCGAGTTGCTCCACAAAGCTCATGTTTTTAAAAGATTTGACAACACATAAAACTCAGAGAATGAAAACAATGACTTATCAGCACAAACTCGATGCCAGGCATCGAGTTGCTTGGAAAACTTGAACTTTTGAAATCATTTCACACAAGACAAACTTTGGAGATGGAAGAAGAAGACTTATACAAAGAAGTTTAATTAACTCTTTTCATAACTGTGAAACCTTAGAAATACATAGGTGCTTTCTCACGCAGAGAAGCCCGACTATTCTTAGTCATACAAAATGAGTACTAACTCACTTTCTCATTGTCTTCCTCATCGCATCAGTTGATACAAACTAACTTATATAGATTTTCTTATTCTCGTGATTTTTAAAAAACTTCTAGAACTAAAGTGAACTAACTTTACAAATATAATACACTTGTGAATTTGTCCCTTCACATAGGCATGTGGTTTTCTTCTAAAGCTTTGACCTTCAAATATATGTCCAATTAGTGATTGTTTCTCCAACAGCTCCCCCTCAATCACTAATTGACATTCCCTGTCTCTTCATATCATCTTCTTTTTCTTTTACTCCTGCCATGCTTTTGAATCTGCTGGTCTTCACACCATCCAAGCTCTTTGTCATTATGTCTACTATCTGATCTTTAGTAGAAATGTACTCCACTTCAATCTCCTTCTCCATTACCTTTTCTCTGAGAAAATGATACTGTATCTCTATGTGCTTTGTCCTTGCATGAAAAACTGGATTTGCTGCAAGATAAAGTGAACTCATATTATCTCCATATATTGTAGGTATACCTTGATCAATGCCCAAGCTGTTGAACAATGTCTGCATCCATATGACCTCCTTAGCTGCTTCCACAAGTCCTTTGTACTTAGCTTCAGTTGATGATAATGCTAATGTATGTTGTTTCTTTGAACACCAACTTACAAGCTTATCACCAATGTATATCATGTAGCCATGAGTTGATCTTCTGTCATCCTGGTTACCTGCCCAGTCTGAGTCACTATAGGCTCTCAACTTCAAATTTGATGTAAAAGGATAATATAATCCTTCCTTTATATTTCCTTTGATATATCTGAGAACTCTTTGACCTGCAATCCAATATGGGTCCTTTGGACAATGCATGAATTGTGACAAAACTCCCACTGCATAAATAAGATTAGGTCTTGTTAGTGTAGCATAAATCAAACTACCCACAAGAGATTGATACTTCCTCATATCTTTGTATTCTGCACCATCATATTTACTAAGCTTGTGATTAACTTCAAGTGGAGTTGAAGCTTCTCTACAATTTTCCATATCAAACTTCTTCAATAGATTTAGAAGATACCTTTCTTGTGATACATATATGCCATGATCTGTATAAGTGACTTCCATTCCAAGAAAGTATGACAACTTTCCTAGGTCATTGATCTTGAATTCTTTTTCAAGTAATCTCTTTACCTCCTTGATTCCTTCATCTGAACTACCTATGATTATAATGTCATCTACATAAATACAAATGTAGATTGTACCTTCCTCTACTCTTTTGATGAGTAGACTTGGATCTGCTTTTGAACTTTGATACCCAAGGTCATTAAGATACTTGACGAGTCTATAGTTCCATGCTCTTGGAGCTTGCTTCAATCCATACAATGCTCTTCTCAACCTGCAAACAAAATTTGGATACCTGCAATCTATAAACCCTTGAGGTTGTTCCATGTATACCTCATCTGATATGTATCCATTCAAAAATGCATTCTTTATATCCAATTGACTTAGGGTCCATCCTTTTGAAGCTGCAATAGCAATGATTGTCCTTATAGTTGACATCTTAGCTACACGACTGAATGTCTCATCATAATCTATGCCATAGGTTTGGGCATAGCCTTTCACCACCAGTCTAGCTTTGTATCTGGCTATACTTCCATCTGCAAGCTTATTCACTTTATAAACCCATTTATTTCCAATTACTTTCTTACCATTTGGTTTAGGAACAAGTTCCCATGTCTTGTTCTCCTCTAGTGCATTAAACTCTTCCTTCATTGCTTCTTCCCATTGCTTCTTACCTTTAGCTTCATCATAGTTCTGAGGTTCTTCATCATCTTTGACCATATGTGCATAGTTCTTCTGAGTTATGTACGAAGTACCATAAGAATACCTTTCTGTTTGTCTTCTTGTCCTACTTGACCTTCTTGGTTCACATTCTTCATAAGTGTCTGGATACACCTCTTCATCAAATATAGGAGCTTCTTCATTCCTTCTTGTTAATCCACTTCTGGATGTACTTGCTTGCATATAGTCTTCATCTCTATTCAACTGCACAATTGATTTTCCTTTCTCACATCTTCTTACCTCTTCTTCAAATTCTTCAGCTATATGACTTTGATCTGCATACCAACTTTTCTGTTCATCAAATGTAACATCTCTTGAAACAAGAAATTGTTTGGTTAGAGGATTCCACAACCTATAACCCATCTGCTTTTCATTGTAACCAATGAACACATATTTTTCTGCCTTTGGTTCAAGTTTATGTCTAAGCTGTGATGGCAAATAAGCATATGCAATTGATCCAAACACTCTACAATGATCTAGTGTTGGTTTCTTACCCCACCAAGCTTCATATGGAGTCATTCCATTAAGAGCTGCACATGGTAATCTATTCACAAGATATGTGGCTGTATTTATAGCCTCAGCTCAAAGATAATTTGGACAATTCTTCTCTTTCAGCATAGCTCTAGCAAACTCAACCAAAGTCATGTTTCATCTTTCTGCTACACCATTTTGTTGTGGTGTATACCTGCAAGTTATTTCTCTCTTAATACCTGCATTCCAAAGATAATCATTGAACTCTTGGGAGAAGTATTCTCCCCCTCCATCAGACCTCAGTCTTTTAAGCTTTTGACCTGTGACTCTCTCTGCATATGCATGAAAATGCTTGAAAGCTCCAAACACTTTTGATCTTTCCTTCAAAACATATAATGTTATCCATCTTGTAGCATCATCAATGAAAAGAACATAATACCTTGAGCCACTGATAGATCCTTCTTTTGTTGGTCCCCATACATCTGTATGAATGAGCTCAAGTACTCCATCATGTTTGAATCCTTTCTTCTGAAATGGTAACCTGTGTGCTTTTCCCATTTGACATGCTTCACATTTATAAACCATATGTTGACTCTGCACATTTGGTAATCCTAGTACAGACTGATTAGCAACCATAGCTTTAATTCCTCTTTCATTGAAATGACCTAATCTCTTATGCTAGAGATCAAGTTCTGTAATCACTCCTTCACCATGTGTGAGCAAAGCTTGACCAATGTTCCCTTGCACTCTTAAAGTAAAGAGTCTACCTTCTTTCTTACCACAAACAATCTGATTATATCCATTCTCTAGATCTTCAACAAATACTCCTTCATTTGTAAACCTGACTTGAAAACCTTTTTCAACTATCTGTCCCACACTAATCAAGTTTTTAGGTATTGTGGGAACATACAAAACATTGGTTAGCAAATCTGCTCCACTTTTGCATTTCACTTTTCCAATTGAATGTACACTATGTCTTGTATTGTCACCTGTTTGAACTGTATGACTAGAAATACCTTTTTCCAATTCTGACATCAATTCTATGTTTCCTGACAAATGATTAGAACATCTAGAGTCAATGTAAAATACATTTAGATCTTCTTTATCTGATGTGCTAATTGAATTCATCATCAATGGTGTATGACTTTCATTCTGTGTGTCATTTGCATAGTTGTAGTAGGTGGTGTTGTAGGATTGATTCTGTCCCTAACTTCTTCCTCCACCTCTACCATAACCTCCTCTTTGACTTTGTCTACCTCTCTGAAAATTACTTTGATATCTTCCACCTCCACCTGTGCTATTGTTGTTTTGATTCTGGTTTGATCCTTGTTGGTTGTGCCAACAGTCATGAGCCAAATGATTACTCAATCCACAGATCCAGCAAGCCTTCTTGTTGTTATTTTGATTACCTCTTCCTCTTCCAAAACCTCTTGCTTTTCCTCTGCCAGTGCCTTTACCTCTTGCATAATAAACTTGAGAAGTTGAATCTTCTTCATCCTTTGCTTTACCTTTATCTCCTTTCTTCTTGTTCTTCATGTACATTGCAGAACTTTGTCCTTTATCTCCATCTGCCTTCAAGTCTTGCTCAAATGTGAGCATCAAACCAAGCAACTGGTTCAAATCTGGAACATAGTGATTTAATGAAAGTTCTGTTGATAAGACATAAGGTTTTCACCTTTCATCTCCTCTCAAATCTGTAATTAATTGAGCAATCAACCTGTGATCCTCAATATCTTCATCTATGGATCCTAGACTATCTGCTAGATCCTTCATCTTAGTGACATATTCACTAATACTTTGACTTGGCTTCTTCTTGAATGTTGTAAACTCTAACCATAGACTTGATTTCCGTGCTTTAGTAGTGCTTTGGAAATGATACTCCAATGCATTCCATATATCTTCAAATGACTCCAATCCTCTGATGTGTGGTAGCAAATGATCATAGATTGTATTGTAGATGTAGGCTTTTGCACTTGCATCCTTCTTCTGCCAATGCTTTAAATCATCAAGTTCCTCTTTCTTTGGTCGGCTTTCATCTTCAAATACTGGCTTCTCTTCTTCACCTGTTACATATACCATGAGATCCTTACTCATAAGTAAGGCTTCCATTCTCACTACCCATGCGGGATAATTATCTCTGTCCAGTTTGTCAATGGAAATATGATATGACATACTCCTTTCCTTCTACTACAACTTGTGAGCTTAAAGGATAAAGGATAATACCTTTTGATGTTCTTTGTGTATGAGGATACTTTGAAAGTAATCTTTTGATGCCTGTGTCTTCAAATGCTTCACCTTTCACACTTTAATGAAAAACTTTTCAAAACTTCTCGTACCTTTGCCGCCTTCTGCTCTTTAGGACCTTTCTGCTCTGATACCACTTGTTGATGTGTAAAACACCACAAGAAATGAATTAATGTGACACTAGAACACCTCTATGGTCACCATTAACTCATTGCCACTCCAAACTTTGAGAAATGATAGCCAAAACCAAGAACTTTACTTCTTCAAAACTTTCTAGTCACTAAAATGACATACCTTCAGTATTTTGCTAATTTCTCTTAGCTCAAATATTATTTCTCCAAGATCTTTTTGTGCATGAAAGTAGAAGAGTAGAGCTTTCCAACAAGCTATTGTTTGCAAGAAATGGATCTCTAGAACTCAAGTTACGACCTTCACAAGATCACCCTGTATGAGTTGCCAAAACTGGAAATTTTACCTCCTTTAGTAATTTTGAGTGTCTAAAAATGAAAATTCGATGCCTAGCATCGACTTGCAACCAAAAGTCGATGCCAAGCATTGACTTGGTGCCTTTTTAGCCTCTTTTTCAACACCTGAAATGGCCACTTGAACACAAGACATGAACAAAGCAGTTTTATGCTAGAACTCGATGCCAGGCATCGACTTTATGCTGAAACTCGATGCCAGGCATCGAGTTGCTCCAAAAAGCTCATGTTTTTAAAAGATTTGACAACACATAAAACTCAGAGGATGAAAACAATGACTTATCAGCACAAACTTGATGCCAGGCATCGAGTTGCTTGGAAAACTTGAACTTTTGAACCATTTCACACAAGACAAACTTTGGAGATGGAAGAAGAAGACTTATACACAGAAGTTTAATTAACTCTTTTCATAACTGTGAAACCTCAGAAATACATAGTTTCTTTCTCACACAGAGAAGCCCGACTATTCTCAGCCATACAAAATGAGTACTAACTCACTTTCTCATTGTCTTCCTCATTGCGTCAATTGATACAAACTAACTTATATAGATTTTCTTATTCTCGTGATTTTTAAAAAACTTCTAGAACTAAAGTGAACTAACTTTACAAATATAATACACTTGTGAATTTGTCCCTTCACATAGGCATGTGGTTTTCTTCTAAAGCTTTCACCTTCAAATATATGTCCAATTAGTGATTATTTCTCCAACAAGGACCTTGGCTAACTAGCCCTCGTCCCACACACACATGGAATGGTCTCTGTAGACCAATGTCTAACATGCCACTTCATTCTCTCAACTATGATAGAAACATTTTTTTCCAATAAGAATTCGGTGGAAGTCTAATCTTTCTTTGCTTGAATCAATTGAAAGAACAATTGTACAAGCGAATGGTCATAGTACCCATGGAACTCCTTGTATTCCACAAAGCAAGGGTTAGATTGATCGAAAGCAAACACTAAGAAGAACTTCCCAAAGGCATTTGGTTTAATATAGCTTGAAGGCATTACATTGACCTTAGACTCACAAATGTCCTACTATAGAGGGGGGTTGAACCCTCGCCCACGTCTCAAAAAGCGAAATGCCCAACCACCCACACTAACGTGTGCGGACTAATGGAAACATTTTTAGAATCTATTACTTAGCTTAGTTTTAGCAAGACTCCACCATCACTGTCCATATGTCTTTATGAATCATGTATTTATTATGCAATTTTCTGTAATTCTGAACTTTTATACTTACATCTTCTTGTAATAATAATATGTACAACAGGAATCGACATCAACACATTTAATTTATAATGAACTGAATGGAAACTATTCAAAGTGTCCATTCCCTTCAAATATTATTTCAGATCTTCAACATGTGTGGATACAATCGGTGCTTGAAAAAATGAAAAATCTAACCAATGTTGATACTATAAATGGCGTTGTACCACACAAAAAATTGACACACTGAAATATTCCATGTGCGAATTTTATGATGAATTTTTTTAGGCTAACGAATAGTTCCAATTTTATTGGTATTCTCCTTAAAAACATTGATATGATCGACAAAATGTTCTGTAAGGGAAATTTCATAGCGCTTCGGTTAATGAGTGTGCATGTGCTAGAGGAAGTGGCAATCATCTTGTAGAAAAATATGTAGGTGATTTCCACATGAGTAGACATATTTAGCCTTTGATAGTCACAATACAATTGAGCGATACATAAACAGATGCATACATACACATCGTAAATACATAGATGCATACATACAACATACTTAGTCACTCATAAATACTTGCATACATACATGCAAAAACAAAAAAAATGAATAGTTCTTAACATAAATACCCACAATACAGTTGAGTGACACATAAATAGATGGATTCATACCCACGTAAATATATAGATGCACACATACATACATACAAACATACTTAGTCACTCTCTTACCTTCTTGCATGCATGCTCTACACACACACACACACACACACACACACATATATATATATATATATATATATATATATATATATATATATATATATATATATATATATATATATATATATATATATTAATGAATACTTGTTGTTAAGATAAAATGATGTGCCAATTGATAAAATTAAAACATATTGCTCTTGCGATTCATGGTCTATGTGATCAAGTAATAGTCACAACGAAATATATTTATCATCGTCTTCCAAATGTATCTCCAACCATGTCTTTCTTGTTTATTCCTAATACAATATATAGATGCAATCCCGAAATAATATAAGGTAGCACATTCTTATCATCATGTAGAAGATAATAATCAAGAATGTAAGAAGCTTGCAACTAAGAATATAAGAACTTCGATCAATCTCGCTATCTATGGAGGCCTCGTCAACATCATCACTAAAATAAGAGAATCACTTAAAGCTATAATCTATTTTGGTTGTATCATTGCTATTTACAACACTCATTTCATTTGCTTCATTTAGTATTCCTCTCTTATTTCTCCAATTCTAAAGTAATACCTTGCTAATAAAAAACATGTAGTGATCTAGGATGCACTTCCGTGGCATGTACTAGTGTATATAAGCCCTAATTATGTCCTGACAGAATTGCTCTAACTTCTAATCATATAAAGGCCAATAGTGTTGGTGGTTGTGTATTCGTCTATACATTTGTTTGTATGTAGGATTTTTTGAAGCAGAAGCTCTCTATGAGAAAAACACATAGTAATATAGGAAATTCTTTGGGTCTATTAGGATGATGCAAAGATGTAATTCCAATGCATTTTGGTACTTGGTTTTCTCGATATAGGAAAGAATAGGAGAAGTTAGCCACAATGAAGGCCTATAAATTCAAAGCAAGAGAGAATTTTGGCAGTGTGATTCAAGGCGGTGTATGTATCCAAAAATAGTTGGTTCTGTTGGTGGAGAAAGAAATCATTCCATACCCATTGATTACACAACTCCTAGAGGTAAAGATTTCATTTGAGGCTGCAAAGTTATAGGTGGAAGGGGAACAAGACAGGTGACCAAGATGAAAATCAAGAGGTGCATGATAAGAGACCTTTGGATTTTGGAGCAACAATCAGTCTTCCATTAGGGAAAAAAATGAACCCTGCATGGGCCTTTCAACTTAAGGAGGGATTAGGAATGGACTGATGAGAAGAGGATGGTGGACAAAATCCAATCCCTTAATTATATATGCTAGGCATAGGCTTCCCTTGTTTCTATGTGGTCAAAGAGGAGAAAACCTGTTAGAACATGTGGTTTTTGTCATTTGAATGGTTTTGAAAGCCTTGCAATGCACTATAACCCTTGGATTCTCTCAAAGATCCAAAGGATGATGTTGAATTGCAAAAGTCAAGGCATCCTTCCCTTTGGACCCTTGGATTGGGAAAGTCTTCAATGAATAAGATTCGAGAGAGCATAAAAAATGTGTCTTTCAACAATGGCCATTGGATCAGATCTCACATCAAATGACTCATCTCATTTTTTGGAAGTGAAGGGCTCTTTGAATGTGATTCATTAGATCTCTTAAAGATATGATGGTGCATATTGACGCCTTACAACATTAAGGAACCTTTTTTCCTTAGCCCTTGGATGAAGCCACAATCTAATGGCTTAGAAGGCTGTCCAAAAACACTTCAGCCCCAAGTGCACTCCTCCAATAGATGAAGGCCATATCCAATGGCTCGAATTGCTACTCAGAAGTAAATCAATCCCAAGTCTGGACTACCCTTGGATGCGAGTGGATGAAATGACCAATATGAGTAGAGAGTGAGCAAAAATCCTATGCTACATTAGGGGAAAAATGAACCCTACATGTGTTAGGCATTGGTCTACTGAGACCATTCCATGTGTGTGTGGGACGAGGGCTAGTTAGCCAAGGTCCTAAGCTCAGGGGTATATCCTAAGGTATTTTGATGGTTAGTGGGGATGAGTGTTGCATGTGGGCCACATGGCGACGCTAGATCATTCCAGATCACTGCTATTTTAGATACAAGAGGATATAAATGGATGGGAGGAGAGTGGCACACACATCATTCACATGTCTTCTTTTGAGGAGAGCCTTACACTTGGTATTAGAGCAGGTTTTTTTTTTTAGCTAAATTTAGAAGAAATCCTTGCATGGAGGGCTGTTCATGCATGGTTTTTGGTTTTTGGGGCTATCTTCATCATCTTGGAGTGTTTCTGTTTTTCCCGTCGACCACCGCTGTTTACACTCCTAGCCCAAGGGAGAGTGCCTTTACACAATGATGTTTTACCCAACTCTCCTGAAACTAGGTCAATTTTGGTTTCCCCTAAGTCCACAAGTTCACTCCAAAGTTTTGATGGAGGACGCGAGAAAACGCATGCGCAATTGGATATCCACCTCCAGTGGTCACTTCCTGTAACCTCCCTTTCTTCACTCAACCCCCTCCTTTCACGTCGGGTTCACTCTTGTGGTCCGGTTCTTGCACGCTTAGGGGTGCACTCAGGGTGCCAAGAAAATGTGACCTTGACTCTAAAACACAGTAGTCATAGAAAAGATGGGTAACTAGGAATTTCGGCCTTGGTTAGATTCTAGTCACATGTGAGTCCTTGAATAATAGAAATATATTTGCCCTAAGCTTTGATTTGCAAGTATTTTCACCTTTTCTTCATGAACATTAGACCTCACTTTCATAGATGAACAAAGCTTTGCATATGAATTCGGTGCAAAGGGATTTCGATTTGATGTTAAATCCAACACAATAATTTTAGCTTTGAAAACACCTAGGCCATGAGTTTCATTCGCTGAATAAACAAAAAAGTTTATTTGGCAAAAAGAAAGCGAAGAAAGTCCTTCGATGCATGTATATACAGAAATACAAAAAATGATGAATAAACCAAAAATTCATATGCTAAATTTGCATAAACCTGAATCAGTAAAGAGGCACAGTTTTGTAAAAAACAAAGTCGATTCGAACAGAGATTGGTGAAAATTGATTTAACTTGTGCATAAGAAATCACCACGTAAATGTACCACGCTGCAAAATTCTTCCACTATCTGTGGCAGTAAGGCCGTATCTTGTACAAGAAAGCCAGAGTCCTGGTCAAAGAGACTGATCAGCATAACAAACTCTCTCCATCCCCAATCCTTGGCTACCTTTGAATACCGATTTTGAGACTCTTTTGTCACTGAACGATTCTCAAAGCGTTGATTTACAACACAAAGCCGATGGCTTACAAAGCAGCTCGAGTCAACAAAAGTATTTTGAGGGTCAGTGACCTCCAAAAACATAGATCCATTATCTCTTTGAAAGCAATAAAATTCTCAACACACCACGTAAAACTTTTACATAATAAAGTTGTTCAACACTACAATGTAGTAAAACAAGAAATTGTGTTAAGTTCAATCTGTTCAAACAGTTGAACTTTCAAGTGTCCAGGATAACAACGATACTTTGAACCGTTAAATCTGTTTGAAACTGCATCAAAATACATTAAAAAGATCTTTATCCATACTGTTCAAGCACTTAAACTCTAAAGTTCGCTTCAGAATTTGCATCGTCAAACGTGCTATGATTAGAACACTAATTACTTGAGCATGACAATTCTTCTATGACAGTTATTCCATGCTATCCTCTCTTCACAAGAAATGTTGAAAGTACAACTACATCGATTTCATTCAAAAGTATTCATCAATAAGAAACAAGTTATCAACGCACATGTTTTCATCCGGAGTCCCTATGCAAAAGTTTATAAGCCCTTGCTAATTACTGTCACAGTGAACAGTTTCCATTGACTCACTTAAGTAAACTCACAGATTTTATGACAGTACATAGGAATGCATCGTACAACTTCTCATAAACGCATAAGTTCAAAACCAATTTATGTTCGGGTTGTTTTTATATTCAGTTGACATAGGAATAACACATGGCCGTCAATTATATTCCTTTGATATCCGTTGCACAACGCTTATTAAAATAGCAATTTCAAATACATTCTCTGTATGTATTCTATTTTTGCCATATCATAACTTTGAAATTTGTCACCTCCAGCAAGACAATAAAACCACAAACTAAAACTTATCTGTATACGTCACAGGAGCGCAGATTCTCGAACAATCTTCCATTCTTGGTGACAGTTACTCAGCTTCGCAGGTCTTGGTGACAGTTACTCAGCTTCGCAGGTCAACACTAGCCATCCAGCAATAGCTTCCTGTTCAAAGTTCTCCGCAACTCTTCTTATGTGAATTTCACTGCTCAAAGTCCTTCAAAATCCTTCCGCAACCAACTTCCTTCACGCCTCCCAATGTTAACTTCCGAAAAACTATCTGGACTGAGGAGCCTTTCCCTGCCAGTTGAGGATGAAGCAGACTTTCTTCACTCCTACACGGTCGCCCAACAAAGAGTGTGCAGCAGACCTTCTCGGACTTCACCTACCACTACCCTTTCTTCTTCGATTCTCTCGCGTATGAGAGTTAAAGATTCATACTGTCCATTCCCCTCCTCTTCAGATGCGAACCCCTCCTCCTCCACCTCTTTCCTGCACACGAAAAAACACAGAGAGAGAGAGAGAACTCAAAAATGACAGCCCCCACTTATCTCCCATCGGTGCTCCTCTTCTACCCCTTTTTTGATAAGGAAATCATTCCCCAGCACACATTTTTTCAAATCCGAAAAAAGAATCCCCTTTTTGCGCAAAAATTCCCTAGCCTTAACAAAATCCGTTTCACAGTTCACCTCTATAAGAACACCAATCCTATTGTCATGGATATAACTTCCAACACGGCCTTCCTCAGTGATGCGTGTTGCCTTCTTCTCAGCACTAGCGAGCCCCTTTTTTTTTTTGTCCTGCATACTCCCAAAAAACAAAGAAAAAAACTATTTTTGTCCCAACCCTACGAGTACAAACAACTTTGTTACTCCATCCCTTGTTTCAGAGCTGACCAGAAATAGAATGCAATAGAATTTTGGGTATATTACATTCTGCTTTGAACATATCAACCAAGAGTCACCCACGAAGAGGAGAAGGCTATTTTTCTTGACATTCTTTGCTCATGAGGCAGCCCATCTCGTCGACCAACAAGTTGTCGTGTTACTTCCAAATACTTCTCATCAATCGTCACTTCCACTCTTCAAGTACCTGAAATCAAACATATTTTCCTGGCCAAATAGAACCGCATTAGTGCATAAAAACCAACCATTTTCTGAGCTAACATACTCCCCTCTTCTTATTTGTGAAGTCGTCCTCGACAAGCCATTCTTGCTGCAATAAAATCCAAACAACCATGAGCATGTCAATTTACAATCGGTTCGCATACCTTTTCATCGAGCCATCATTCCAAGTGGACCTGCACTCATTGAAGCTATTAGTGCTAAAAAATCACTCATGAATACATACAAATCACTCACTTCCAAAATGATCCAAGAACACGCACCTTTATGCAACTCCCATTCCAACATGCATCAAATTGCTCATGCATTCCATTATGAAAATAGTCTCAACCAAAATAACACATGCATACCTTTCCATGTTTTACACATGCAACTATCATTGCGAAAAAACAGAAACAGAAAGACCGAAATAAACAACAACAACTAAAATGAATTCAACAGGAGATGCAACATACCCAAAATGCATACCCCATTATTGCACCTACCATTCGCTATGTACAATTATTCCATGACTAGGCGTTCCTGAAGAATCCCCATCGTCGTCCTACAGAAGCCATCGAGACTCGAATACAAGTCAAGACCTACATAAAAACCCTGGAGTGTCCCACACACTGGAAAACCCTCGGATAGAGCACACAAGTTATAAAGCAAGACCGTTGCATTACCTCGCTAAGGTCTCATCCATAAGTACATATAGAGTCTCCGTGCCTTCAAGAATGTTGATTCAAAGTGAGCTGATCTGTCAAAAGCCGTCACATACCAATCACACAAGCAAATAACGTTCCCTTCCAGGCGATCGTCGCCCTCTCCTCTCTCTCTCTCTCGCCCCTCAGGAGTGGGGAATAATTTCGTACGTAAATTTTATTTATATTCACACGTTGGCCTACATTGTCACTAGATGCGATTCGTGGACCTGACCACCCGATGAGGTTGATTCCACCCATCTACCAATGCAATGCAGCGCTCAACACACAAGCACATAATGATAACACATAACATATATCAGCTAGCCCATAACAAAGCTGGATGTGGCTCGTGGTCGTGACTACCCAGCCACGATGGCTCCACCTACCTACCGACCCGTTATGGCGCGTAGCTAAGACATAAACATATACATCCCAAGCCTATGGCAAAACTAGTTGCGGCTCGTGGTCCTAACCACCCGGCTAGGATAAATCCACCCACCTACTAGCCCACCATAGCGCATTGGTACGATCACAGCAACACAAATTTTTTCTTTTCTTTTTTTTTTTTTTTCCATAGTTAATTAATTTACCCAAGTCCTGAGAATTAAGGAGAGGAAGAAAGGGATTTTCCCCACTTTTCCCACACATGCATGCAAACATATACACTCTAGCCTTTGACAGATCAACCACCTCTTCACTCCATTCTCTCAATTACAGACACTACATATGTATTAATCGTTTGACTTTTCACTAGGTAACTACAACCAGCTATGCCTTAGTCCCTCCTGTACCTATCCTTAGACGATCTAGAATGTGGGTCTCCGGGATGTCTCATGTAGCCTCACATTGTACTCGCATCCCAACGACTTCCCTAGGGCGAGTCAGGCTCAACTTTAGGAGCTCTGTCATCACTTCTTATTGTTAGCACATCTGCCCAAGCCCACGTGATATCGTTTTCCTCGTTAGGCATTTCCCTAGAAGGATCAAAATAGTAATATCGATCTCGCGCCCATCCTACATGTCGGGTCAGGTATTCCTCAAAACACTCAATATAAAATGCAACATCCAAACCCTGGTTTATAAAGCATACCAGCCAATGCGCTTCCTCCACATCATATTCCGTCTCAAAGTTGTTGACATCTATGTCCATGCGGGCAAATGTTTGGTCCGAGAAATATATCCTTAGCTCGTACAAATAGAGTTGCGTTATTTGATCTGCCATTTTGTTACTTAGCTCCTAACAGTCTTTGCATAACACAAAAAATATTAGAAGTCCAAAATTCTTGAGCTAGCACAAAATAATATTTATGACAACAAAAATCATAACTAACATATGTGCATATAATATATATATATAACTATACATGTATGTACAAGGAGTCTACTACATGTATGTACAAGCGCCTTAACTTTCACGGGAGCATATTCTTCTCCTAAATCTTGAATTTGCATGGAACCATTGGAGTTGAGTTCCACCACCTTAAACGGTCCTGCCCATCTTGTCTGTAACTTCCCCGGGAATTTATAATATTTACTATCATAGACTAGCACTAAATCTCCTTCTTGAATCACATAGGTCTTGAGATTCTTGTCGTGCCTCTCCTTCCGTCTTTTCTGAATAGCTTCCAGACTTTGTTGTGCAATAAGCCTCTTTTCTTCTAGCTTGACCAATTGTATGTACCTCTCCTTCAATGACTCTTCCTCTCCCAGCCTGGCCTCGATGGCTACTCTTAATGTCGGAACTTCTTTTTCAATGGGAAAGATAGCTTCCTCGCCATATACTAGGGAGAACGGAGTGCTCTTAGTCGTCACTCGGTAGGATGTTCGATACGCCCACAAAGCTTAAGTAAACTCACAGATTTTATGACAGTACATAGGAATGCATCGTACAACTTCTCATAAACGCATAAGTTCAAAACCAATTTATGTTCAGGTTGTTTTTATATTCAGTTGACATAGGAATAACACATGGCCGTCAATTATATTCCTTTGATATCCGTTGCACAACGCTTATTAAAATAGCAATTTCAAATACATTCTCTGTATGTATTCTATTTTTGCCATATCATAACTTTGAAATTTGTCGCCTCCAGCAAGACAATAAAACCACAAACTAAAACTTATCTGTATACGTCACAGGAGCGCAGATTCTCGAACAATCTTCCATTCTTGGTGACAGTTACTCAGCTTCGCAGGTCTTGGTGACAGTTACTCAGCTTCGCAGGTCAACACTAGCCATCCAGCAATAGCTTCCTGTTCAAAGTTCTCCGCAACTCTTCTTATGTGAATTTCACTGCTCAAAGTCCTTCAAAATCCTTCCGCAACCAACTTCCTTCACGCCTCCCAATGTTAACTTCCGAAAAACTATCTGGACTGAGGAGCCTTTCCCTGCCAGTTGAGGATGAAGCAGACTTTCTTCACTCCTACACGGTCGCCCAACAAAGAGTGTGCAGCAGACCTTCTCGGACTTCACCTACCACTACCCTTTCTTCTTCGATTCTCTCGCGTATGAGAGTTAAAGATTCATATTGTCCATTCCCCTCCTCTTCAGATGCGAACCCCTCCTCCTCCACCTCTTTCCTGCACACGAAAAAACACAGAGAGAGAGAGAACTCAAAAATGACAGCCTCCCCTTATCTCCCATCGGCGCTCCTCTTCTACCCCTTTTTTGATAAGGAAATCATTCCCCAGCACACATTTTTTCAAATCCGAAAAAAGAAGCCCCTTTTTGCGCAAAAATTCCCTAGCCTTAACAAAATCCGTTTCACAGTTCACCTCTATAAGAACACCAATCCTATTGTCATGGATATAACTTCCAACACGGCCTTCCTCAGTGATGCCTGTTGCCTTCTTCTCAGCACTAGCGAGCCCCTTTTTTTTTGTCCTACATACTCCCAAAAAACAAAGAAAAAAACTATTTTTGTCCCAACCCTACGAGTACAAACAACTTTGTTACTCCATCCCTTGTTTCAGAGCTGACCAGAAACAGAATGCAACAGAATTTTGGGTATATTACATTCTGCTTTGAACATATCAACCAAGAGTCACCCACGAAGAGGAGAAGGCTATTTTTCTTGACATTCTTTGCTCATGAGGCAGCCCATCTCGTCGACCAACAAGTTGTCGTCTTACTTCCAAATACTTCTCATCAATCGTCACTTCCACTCTTCAAGTACCTGAAATCAAACATATTTTCCTGCCAAATAGAACCGCATTAGTGCATAAAAACCAACCATTTTCTGAGCTAACAACCGCCTGTAGGAGGTAGAAGTGTTGTGGAAGCCAGCCCATAGAACCCGCTTCTCTACTCCACGAGTGCAGAGAAGTCATCGTGCGCACGTGTTCTCCGAAGATCACGCTGAATTCATGTCCGTGTAGAACTCACAGAAAACCTCTGCGCATGTTGCTCTAGCACAATGGTGAGAACCATGTTAAGAAGCTCCACCTCGTTAATGTCAATCCGCGGAAGAGATAGGAGTGATATGAAGATCGTGAATGTGAAATGTAGTGAGAGTGAAGGTGAGAAGCATGGAGATGCACACACACATACACACACACAATAAAGAGACAAGCATGACACAATGGAAGGTAGGAAAATGGAATCTATTACTCAAGATCTCAAGTACAAGCTCAAAATAGCTCTAAGCTCACACTAATCAACCTAAAAAATGAGCTCTCTAGCTCTTTTTATAGATTCTAGACTAGTTTTGACCGGTTTCACATCTAGTGACCGGCATAGTTAAAAAATAGGTTCTAGATGCTATTTGAAAGGGTAAACGGAGTCTCAAAATAGCCAAAATTAGTAGGCTCATTCTACGTAAGCTCCTCAAGCTCGAGGACTCCTCGGCTTGCACAAAATGGAGCTATAAATTACAAAAAGGGGTTATCTATGTTACATATGGTACAAAAGTGATGAAAATCACTGTTGGAGGTTTTTGAAAAGTATTTTGAAACATATTTGTTTAAAAAATGATCCGACTGACTCCCTGCTACTTCGTTATGCTTTGTCTTTACATGCTTCCTCGATGTCTATGCGTCTGGCTACTACCAACACCACCGGCCAATTGCGTTGTGCACTACTTAACTTCTTACTTTCAAGAGCTATTGGCCTACCATTTTGACTCAAGATTGCACCTATGGCTATGTCGTTAGCATCCATTTCTAACTCAAATGGTTTTTGAGGATCCACCACTTTGAGTATAGGAGCCTCTAAAACAGCTTGTTTCAGAGTATCAAAACTCTTTTGCTACCCTTGCTTCCATGCAAATGGAATTTTGCCTTGAAAGAAGTTCATCATAGGTGATGCTATTGACGAATATGAAGAGATGAATTTTGGATAGAAATCAGAAAGTCATAAAAATGACCATAACTGCCCCTCACCTTGAGGAGTAGGCCATGCTAAAATGATTGATACCTTCTTGGGATCCATCTGAACCCCATCGGCTGAAATCACATGCCCTAGATACTCTATCCTCGGAAGAAACAACTATGTCTTCTCTAGATTTACATACGGTTGATCTTCTTTTAAAATATTCAACACAAATCTTCAATGATTTTCATGCTCATGCACAGTCCCACTATACACTAGCAAATCATCCACAAAATCAACAACACACTTTCCTATGAAAGGTCATAACATATCATTCATTAACATCATAAATTTAGCTGGAGCATTCGTCAAACCAAAGGGCATGACCAAATACTCATAATGACCAAAACGGGTCCTGAAAGTTGTCTTATGTACATCATGATCTTTTACTCTAATCTGATGATACCCACTCTTTAAATCTATCTTACAAGATACTCATCCACGACCTTGCGGACTTCATTTTCCTCATGCAAACTCATTTGAAATGGTGGCCGAGCGGTCAGACTCGCTCCTCGTACCAATTCGATTCTATGTTCTATATTCCTGCAAGGACGCAAACCTGATGGTAATTCCTTAAAAAAAAACTCTTGGAATTCTGCTCTCACTTTGGCTGAAAGTGCTGGAGAAATCCAACTTGAGTCTCCATGACTGCATGAATCCATCTCAACATACGACAAAAACATGAAATAAAGAAAATAGATATACTTATAATTAATTTTGAGCAACTTGGTAGCAGTCACCAATCGCGTCTCTTGGAGATCTGGTTCTCCATGGATCAGTAATCTCCTTCCCTCATGCTCAAACTAATATACATGCGAAGCAAAATCAATGACTGGTTTCTTCCTCGCATGCCACTTCTTACTAGAACTATGTCGAATCGAGCTAATCTTGCTATCTCAAAGTCCAATATGTCCTCATAGGACTGGATTTGAATAGGAAGATCAACTACTCGTCTATCCCAAGTCTCAGTTCCCTTCCCGTCGGCTAGCTCTACGGTATAAGTATAATCTGATTGTACCGTGTCTAACCGCAATCTCTTGACTAATCGGGAACTAATAACATTATGAGTCGAACTTGTGGCAAAGAGTACCTTGACAGGCTGTCTTGCCATGACTCCTCTCATCACAATAAGCTTAGTATCTGGGAACTAGTATCCTTTCTGTGCCACTAGTGAAAGCACAGCATCTGGCAGAGTCGGAACCTTTTTAGTGACCATCATGGCCACTATGGGAGATGATAATGGAGATGGGGAATCCCCAAACTCATCCTCACTCCCACCCCCTGCCTAAGTTGGATTTATGACTATGGTGGCTGCTATCTTTCTCTTTTTAGGACAATCCTTATACAAGTGCTACCCTAAGCAACCATAGCACAAACCCTCTTTCATTGCCTTCTCTTTCTGCTGAGGGGTAAGAATAGATCGGTTATATGCCCTCTCAGCCAGATCAGACGCTTTTCTCTTTCCTCCTGAGACTATCTGGATCATGTGCACCTGCTTAGCCTCCCTAAAAGGCTGTGCACTGACAGAATCAGGAGTCAAAGTATGGAAAGGTCGGCTAACCCTAGTCCATGGGGATCTGTGGCCCTGGGAACCTGTGCTCCTGTGGCCATCCTCATAAACCAAGGCCATCTCTGTGGCCTGTGCCAAAGACTGACACCGCTCCTTCCTCACTAAAGGCCAGATAGTTTCTCTGAGTCCCAAAACAAACTTGTGGAATTTAAGAAATTCTGGAATGGTATCAGGTACTTTAAGAAGTACCTCTCTATACCTATCTGCATATTCCTGAACTGATTGATTCTTCTGACTGATGAAGAACCAGGTGTCTAGTGCTCTAGACCTTTCATCAGGTGGTACACAATTGTTATAAAATAGGATTTTAAATTGATCCCATGTCGTGGGCTCCTTCTTATCCTGCTCTATCTTACACCACCACCTATGTGCGACATCCATAAGGTTATAAGTGGCTTGCTGAATCTTGTGCCTATCATCAGTGATATGGCACAGGAAGAAGCACTGTTCCCACTTGCTGAGCCACTGCTCAACCACGTCAGCAGTCCTAGCGCTAGTTGAGCCATGATATCTTGGCGGCTTAAGATCCTTAAGCTGCCATCTGGCTTCTCTAACTAAGACGCTATCTCTAGGGACTTTTGAAGTTTGATGCTCATCTGGAGCATCTACCTCCATCTCTGGCAAATCCGAATCGAGTAGCTCTTCCTCTTTCTTGGAACACGCATGTGTTCCAAGATATCCTGAAGATAACTCTCTAAGAATGAAATTCTATTATTCATGGCTTGAATTGGATCCATTGGAGGTTTTGGCATAAGGGTATCTATTCTAGCAGGTGATGAGGATTCGGGTTCCATGCTAGGACTAAAGGCAAGTAACTCTTCTTTTGGTTTTCTCTCTTTTCTCTTTTTTTTTTTATACACTAATCAATCGTATATACTAGTGGCAAGCGGAAAAAGAACCAATCAAAGCCTTTGCTTAACAGAAAAAGACAAAACAAAGAAACTTTAATATGTTTCCTAAACTTCAATGCACATGCATGCTAATATTTTAGAAATTTCGGCACCCTAACGACATCACTTTAAATTCCGAAATAATTTCCAAAAGCGTCAAGCATTCAACAAAATCAAATCATTAGTGCCGGCAGGCACGATTTATTTTATCTTCTCAATGAACACCTGCAATTGAAAACTTTTCCAAGTATGTTGTTGGGCTCTACAGGCCCTCAATCAAATTTTTTTTTTCGATACCTGCCGATACTTACCACCTGCAAGAAAAGTTCAAGCACCGATCATATATCTCTACTTATGCCCTACTTACATCATTCTACACGTAATGCATGAATACTTCTAACATGCATAATCAACAAAATAATCAACAAAATATTGACTAAATACTTATCTCAGATTCTTTTGATATTCGTGAAGCATCCAATTGAAGAGGAAAGAGTAGAATATCCACTCACTTTGGGTCGTGGATTGTTGATATATTTAGGTAGTGATGTGTGTGAACACTCTAGGACTGCCAGGGCACTTTTTTCCCTCTTTAGGAGGTTTTTTTCCCCCGGCTTGTATATACGCCTATTGCCCTAATGGGCTACTTATCTTTGTACATTCTCTAGTAATACATTCAGTCGTGTGTGTTGTGCTCCAAGCTTCTTCTTCTTCCTTGTGCTGTTCGCGTGCTTCCGCAGACGTCTAACTCCAACAATTGGTATCAGAGCAGGTCGTCGCTTCTTCTAGGGCGCCGTCGACACTCCTCCGTTTGCAGTCTCAGATTCGCACGAAATTTGGTGAGCATACTCAGGGTGTTTCCGAGATCAAAACAGCTTCGCTATCTGGTGCCAAAATCGCGATCTGAGCTCGTTTCGGCCTCCGAACGCACTATCGCAGCGCTTGTGCAGGCTATTTCGTCCTTTTGTGCCAAAGGTATATACCAGTTTCTGTTCGCCAGTTTAAGCGTCTCGAAGTCTGCTACAGGTCTAGCAGAACTCGTCTGGGCAGTTCTGTTCAACTTTTTGAGATACAGTCAATTTTGTGCATCAAGGTATTTTAGTCACCGGCCATGGCTGAAAGCAGTGATGTATTCCGTATGTTGGCTGTTGAGGATAAGTTGGATGGTACCAACTACCCATTATGGGCTTATATGATGCGACATGTACTGGTTGCAAAAGGATTGTGGAACATTGTGCAGGGTGTTGAAAGACGTCCTGTTACACCTGTAACGACAGGTACTGCAAATACAGGTGTTGGAGCTGATGAAGATGGTGTCGAAGATGATATTCCGCAGATTCCTGTTCGTGCTGCTGTTTCTGTTGCACCTACTGCAGAGCAGATTCGTTGGGATGGCAGAGATGCCCAGGCACATGCATTGATAGCTTTGTCTGTCAAACGTGCCATTATTCCTCACATTCGCTCTTGCAGAACAGCAAAGGATGCTTGGGATACGCTTACCACTTTGTACCAGGCTAGGAATGAGGCTCGTGTTGCTTACCTCCGAAAACAGTTGGAGAGTGAGCACATGAATGAAGGTGATTCTATGGACAGTTTTCTTACAAAGATCAAAGACCTGAAGGAACAATTGATTTTTGCTGATGAAGTTATACCAGATAGCTCACTTGTGCAGACCGTTCTGAATGGTCTTCCTGATTCATATCAGAGTTTTGCCTCTACTCTTCGGTTGATGATGAAAGGCAATCCGAATGCCTTGTCATTTGAGGAATTAGTCTCTGTTCTGTTGCAGGAAGATCAGTCCAGGCAGAACAGGTCCATTATGCGTGTTGCAGATCAAGCTTTCCTGGCTAGTCAGAAGGGCAAAGGAAAATGGAGCTCTTCTACTAGTAAGCAGAAATCTGCAAATGCTGCACAATCGAAGAACCAGGATAAAGATGAGAAGAAATCAGAAAAGCAGAAATTGTTCTGCAAGTACTGTAAAGGAAATGATCATATTATAAAGAACTGTCCAAAACTGGCTGCTAAAGAGGCAAAGAAGAAAGAGGCTGGAATGGTTGTTACAGAGGCCTCTACACCAAAAACAGAGTCTGCAAATCTTGTGCAGGAAGAAGAATGGGCGTTTACTACTGTCTGCAGTTTTGACCCATCTTCTCATGATCAGTGCATGTCTGCAGTAGACTCAGATGTTTGGTACTTTGACAGTGGGGCGACCAAACATATTACCTCGCAGCGCAGTTTCTTCTCTTCACTCGAGCCTGCCCCTACAGGGAATACTGTCACATGCGCCAATAACTCCTCTTATCCTGTTATGGGAGTTGGTAAGATCATTCTGACTACTGCTGATGGTAGTTCTTTCACTTTGTCAGATGCTTTATTTGTGCCAGGGATCAAAAAGAATCTGTTATCAGTTTCTGCATTAGCCAAGATTGGCTTGGTTGTGAAATTTGTTGATGACAGGTGTACAGTCCATGATCTCTCAAATGGCGATGTGATTATTGCTTCTGGCATTTTATGTCGTGGGCTGTATAAGCTCATAGACTATGAAAGATCTGTGAATGATTCGGCATGTGCAGTTCATGATTCTCAGGCTATGTCAGATGCAAAGCTTTGGCATGCACGCTTTGGTCATCTGAATTTTGCTAGTTTGTTACGCCTGCAGAAATCTGAAATGGTGTCCTCTTTGCCCAAACTTGAGGCACCTGGAAAACATGTTTGTGAAGGCTGTATTTTGGGCAAAATGCAGCGTTCTTCCTTTCCAAAAGATGGTTCAGTTCGGGCTATGCAGAAATTGCAGCTTGTACATAGTGATGTCTGTGGTCCTATGCAGACACCCTCTTTTGGAAATTACCTTTACTTCGTGACTTTCATTGATGATTTTTCCAGGCATGCATGGGTATATCCACTCAAAGCAAAGTCCGAAGTGTTCATGTGCTTCAAACAGTTTTTTGTTTTGGCTGAAAATCTGTCAGCATGTAAAATGGGCACCCTCCGTTCTGATCGAGGGGGGGAATATATGTCTTCAGATTTTAATGCATTTCTGGCTGAACGTGGGATAAAACACCAGTGTACAGTGCCGTATACACCTCAACAGAATGGAGTTGCTGAACGAAAGAACAGGTCACTCATGGAGATGGCGAGGTGCATGGTCAAAAGTCAGGCTTTACCACATAGTTTCTGGCTTGAGGCTGTCATGTGTGCAGCATATGTACTGAACAGGTGTCCCACTAAAGCGTTGCAGTCTATCACTCCATATGAGGCTTGGCATGACCGCAAGCCATCTGTTGCTCATCTGCGTGTTTTTGGTTGTTTGGCATATGCATTAGTGCCTGAACAACATCGCAGAAAATTGGATGATAAGGCAGTAAAATGTATTTTTGTTGGGTACAGTTCTGAAAGTAAAGGCTATCGTCTGTATCATCCACAGACTAAACGCATTCTGGTTAGCCGTGATGTTGTCTTTGTGGAAGATGCTATTCAGCCATTGCTTTCATGTACTAAGGAGACATCTGTTAGCTCCAAAGACATGTATGATACTTTGATGCCTCTTTTTACAGGTGGACAGGCTAACGCTGGTCCTAATGAGGCAACTTCTCAGCCTTTGCAGGTTTCATATGATGATGCAGATCATTCCATTTCTGATGCAGATTTACATGATGCACTTGTTGATGAGAGAGCTGATATTGAACAGGCAAAAACTATGCCAAAATGGCTGGTGCAGACTTTGCGTGACAGCAAATTAGATGCACCTTTGTCATATCGTACTCGTTCAGGCTCTCATAGTACCTCCTTTGCATCAGATTGCTATGCTATGGCTGCATCTAGTCTCTGTGATGAGAATGAGCCTGTTTCTTTTGATGAAGCACAAAATTCAGAAAATTGGATGGCTGCTATGCAATCTGAATATGATGCTATAATGAAGAATGGTACATGGTCTTTATGTGACTTGCCTCCTGGCAAGAAGGCCATTGGCACTAAGTGGGTATACAAGCTGAAGCGTAAACCTGATGGTACAGTTGACAGGTATAAGGCTAGGCTTGTTGCAAAGGGTTATGCGCAGCAAAGAGGCATTGATTTTGATGAGACCTTTGCACCTACATGCCGTATGACTACTGTTCGGAGCATTTGTGCACTTGCAGCCCATCATGGTTGGAATGTACATCAGTTGGACATTAAAACAGCATTTCTGAATGGTGACTTGCATGAAGAAGTGTATGTTTTTCAGCCCCGTGGCTTTGTGCAGAAAGGGCATGAAAACCAGGTGTGCAGGTTAAAGAAGGCGTTATATGGTTTAAAGCAAGCACCACGTGCTTGGTATGAGAAAATACATGCCTATCTAATTGCACATGGTTTTGAGAACAGTCCAACTGAAAGCACCTTATATGTTAAGCGTGCTAATGATGTGCTTCTGATCATTGTTGTCTATGTAGACGACATGCTGCTCACTGGTCCTCTTGAGAAGCATATTGCTGATTTTAAGGCTGATTTGCATGCCTCATTTGAGATGTCTGATTTGGGGCATTTGCATCACTATTTGGGCATTCAGTTTATGCCCGTTGATGGTGGAATGGCTTTGTGTCAAACGAAATATATTGACACATTATTGCAGCGTTTTGGCCTTGAAGACTGTAAGCCTATTGCCACTCCTATGGAGACAGGTTTACGATTGAGTCTTCATGATGCTGGAGATGCATTTGATGCTGTTCTCTATCAGCAGGCTGTTGGATGCTTGATTTACTTATGCATTACTCGGCCAGATATTCAGTTTGTTGTCTCACAGATGAGCAGGTTCATGCATTGCCCAGGAGTCACGCATTGGAAAGCGGTTAAGCGCATCTTTCGCTACTTGAGTGGTACTCGGCTACTTGGGTTGTTTTATCCCAAGGGGGGATCACTACCGCCAGATTTGCATGCTTTTTCTGACTCAGATTGGGCTGGTTGCTATGACACTCGTGTGTCCACCAGTGGTTTTTGCTTCATGCTTGGTAGCTCATGTATATCTTGGTTGAGCAAGAAGCAGCCTACTGTGGCCACTTCCAGTTGTGAGGCTGAGTATAGGGCAGCTTTCACAGCGACTGTTGAGTGTGTGTGGCTCAGACGCCTTATGGCTGATTTGGGTGTTGGCCAGTCTTCTGCCACCACCATCTTCACTGACAGTCAGAGCGCATTGGCAGTTGCGAGGAACCCTGTGTTCCATGCTCGCACTAAGCACATTGAGGTGCATTATCACTATGTCAGGGAGAGGTTCTCTGCTGGGGAGATCAGCTTGGCATATGTGCCCACGCAGGAGAACATTGCAGACCTTTTCACGAAGGCTCTGCCTAGGGAGAAGTTTGAAGCTTTCCGCAAAGCTTTGGGCTTACTTCCTTTTGTGGAGTGATTTCCACATAGCTTGGCACTTCCTTATACATGAGTGCCAGCTCCTTGTTCACCGCATCACTCCCAGGGGGGATTTGTTGATATATTTAGGTAGTGATGTGTGTGAACACTCTAGGACTGCCGGGGCACTTTTTTCCCTCTTTAGGAGGTTTTTTTCCCCCGGCTTGTATATACACCTATTGCCCTAATGGGCTACTTATCTTTGTACATTCTCTAGTAATACATTTAGTCGTGTGTGTTGTGCTCCAAGCTTCTTCTTCTTCCTTGTGCTGTTCGCGTGCTTCCGCAGACGTCTAACTCCGACATGGATCGCATATGTCTTCAATAAGTGCTTCATTGATAATGCTTGATGAAGAACAGTCCACTTTCACCCTCTATTCCAAAAAGGAAATACTTCCAAACTATGGCTTGTAGCCACTCTCTAGATAGAGCTCTAAAAGAGATTTCCAAAGCAACAAAAATTTCTTAATTTGGATATGGAAGCACCAAGTTATCGCTAAAGAAGTGAATATAAGAGGTACAAATTGGCTAATTCATAAAGCTCTAAGAGAGATCGTATGGCTGCACAAAAAACGCAATCTTCCTTTAGGAGGTATGGACACATGTGTACTGGTTTAATCCCACATGCTGTGCTCTAAAACCAGAGTGCTATATGTACTCGACCGTCAAAGTTTTGATACAAAAGAACTAAGATGAAGTTCTTCGCTCTGTCGTGGCTTGCCTCAAACGTGGGCAACGCTGTGATAGTGGTTAATTCAATCGAAGAAAATAAACATGTTCTGAGTTCTGCGTTGTTGGCAGTAGCCAGAGGCATAGACGTCGAGGAAGCATGTAAACACAGAGCATAATAAAGTAGCAGGGAGTCGGATCATTTTTCAAACAAATATGTTTCAAAATACTTTTCAAAAACCTCCAACAGTGATTTTCATCACTTTTGTACCATATGTAACATAGAAAAACCCTTTTTGTAATTTATAGCTCCATTTTGTGCAAGCCGAGGAGTCCTCAAGCTTGAGGAGCTTAGGTAGAATGAGCCTACCAATTTTGGCTATTTTTAGACTCCGTTTAGCCTTTCAAATAGCATCTAGAACCTATTTTTTAACTATGTCAGTCACTAGATGTGAAACCGGTCAAAACTAGTCTAGAATCTATAAAAAGAGCTAGAGAGCTCATTTTTGAGGTTGGTTAGTGTGAGCTTAGAGCTATTTTGAGCTTGTACTTGAGATCTTGAGTAATAGAGTCCATTTTTCTACCTTGCATTGTGTCTTGCTTGTCTCTTTATTGTGTGTGTGTATGTGTGTGTGCATCTCCATGCTTCTCACCTTCACCCTCACTACATTTTACATTCATGATCTTCATATCACTCCTATCTCTTCTGTGGATTGACATTAAGGAGGTGGAGCTTCTTAACGTCGTTCTCACCATTGTGCTAGAGCAACAGCAAATTTGGTGCCATTACCGGGGATCGAGTCTAGGACGAATGTGTGATGGTAAGAGTATAGCAAGAAGTGGTGTTGGAAGGTAAAAATTTCAGTTTTTGTTGTTGTTTTTAATTAGTTTTTTGTGTTTTCACCTCCCCTACACTCCTTCTTCACCACTGCATCATCTTCTTCCACTCCAAAAAAATCAAAAAATTCACCATATCCACCCATTCTCCTCATTTCCCCTCATTTGTGCATGCGAGAGAGGGAGAGAGCTTTGTGCTTGTATGTGCTTTTGTGTTTTTGAGTTTTCTTGCAGGTATAGTGCTCCAGAGCATTAGGAAAGCTTTCAAAAGGTAAAAACTCACTTTCTGTCAGAGTTTTGTCGTGTGTGTCAGACCATCGCAATGGTCTACCAAGTTCGGCATTTTTGGTAAGCGCCACACCACGAGGTAGGCGACACAAGTGTATACACGAATCCACACTTGCATTCAAAAAATTTGCATTTTGGTGGACCATCATGATTGGCTCTCGCCATCGTGATTGTGTCACACCATCACGATTAGCTCACGCCATCGCGACGGCTCGACCGGATCATCACGACGGTCTCACACCATCACGACGGTCACTGACCATCACGACGATCTCGTCGACCCCACACCATCACGATTGGCTCATGCCATCGTGCCGATCTTGCCACGTATCAAGCCGGACCATTGCGACTGTCCCAGGTACGCCATCATGATGCTTCAAAAGTTGGATCATCGCGATTGGCTCAAGCCATCACGCCCCGTGACCATCGTGATGGGCTCACACCATCGTGATTGTTGCATTGACCGTTGATCGTTGACCAACGCCATCGCGATTGCTCACTTTGGACCATCGCGATTGCTCACATTTTAGACCATCATGATGCCTCGTGCCATCGGACCATCGCGATTGTACCATGCCATCGCGACGGTTCACTTGAGCCATCACGACGGTCCTAGACCATCGCGATTGTCCACCCCAAATGCAAAAAATTTGGGTTTCAATTTTTGGGCTATTTTGAGGCTAATTTAAGCAAGTTTTTGGGTGATTAAGCTCATAGGAGACCCCTAAGCTCATATTTGAAGAGAAACCTATTGGTCAGTTTTTACCCTCGAGGGCCTGAACGTTCATATCTTTTTCAACCGAAGTCTGTTTTTTGGGCTTTTTAGCTCGTTAGAAAGATCTTTACGAGTACTACGTGACGTCAAATGTTTTTTTCAAAAAGAAGACGTTGATTTTTTGAGAGGATAATTTGAGGTTGACCTAGTGTGGGACTAGAAAGGCCAAGGGGCATTAAAAATTTTGGGCTAGGGAAGAAAGGATCTTAAAGGTGTATACGTCAAAGTGCTTGAGCATCCCTTTAAGAAGTGGTCTAAATATTGGATTTTTATAGGTCTAGCAAGGGCTATCAAGGGCAACTAAGGCAAGGCAGTGAAGGACACAAAGCTTGGGAAGTGCGACTTCTTGGGCATCAGAGCACTCAAAGCAGTTGACTCGAGGTTGGAAGAATACTCAACCCCCTCAGTCAATTATTAGCTTAGGCTAAACGGTAGCATTGTGGATTAACGACGATAGGAACGCATCAAGTTGAAGAGATTAAATTCTTCAAGTTCAAGACTAAAGTAAACGTGTGCGATACGAAAACCTAAAGGAAAGAGTTAAAGTTTGATGGAACGAGAACTCAAAAGTACCACGGAAAGTCGATTCTTGATGCTACAGTGAGACAAAACAAGAATTTAAAGGAATTTAAAAAGAACCAAGCAATTAAAAACAAGGAACATTGACGATCAGAGAGTGCCGTGAAGTAAATTCATGAACCTTAGATCGGGTAAGCATATAGGTAAGTCAGACCGATGAAGCCTTACATCATCAGAATCAAGTGTAGGAACTATTGCATGTTCGTGGGCACAACAGTTGAATAGCTATCCTTACGAGTTGAGCTCAGACACGAGTGAATCAGAAATGGCTTTTGGCATAGAGAGACCAGAAGGAGGGTCAAACGTAGCATATCTGGAAAGACCCGAAGGACCCTATAGAACTCAATTAGAATTTCTCCGAACCAACCGTTTAGGTGCTCGCATCTATGAGGATGGTTTGCGAAGACAAGTGGTGCAAATGCATAATCCTGATCAACCCATTGGATTGGAACGTCCCGTGGTGAAATTTGAAAGAGACGCGTACATAGACAAAGAGGGAACAATGTACATCATAAGTACTCAGCCAAATAATACCAATGCGTTTGGTGTAATCCAGTTTGAGATGGAAGCGAGAGCCCAAGGAAAAGAACCCGTAGAAGAAGAACCTAGGACACCTAGAGGGAAATCTATACTAACAAGAGTTCTAATCCCTGAGTGGATCCCTCAGGATAATAGAAGCATAGAATTATTCATAAACAAGGAAACTGACGAAGCATTTTGGAGGTATAGAATGGAACAACCTAGTGAGGTAGGCTCCATCATGATCTATGAATTCAAAGACCCAGATACACCTGGAAAGGTTGTATACCTAGATGAGACTTCAAAACAAGTATTTGTAGTACCAGATCATGCGAGAAATACCTACACATGGAGAGGCGAGCTAGTATTCCCTCCATCACGAGAAAATGTAAACACGAGCCATCAGAGTGCTGGAACATTCTCAGCCCATGGCATTCAATGAGAGAAGAACAAAGAAAGATTGGAAGTAAGTTTCACTCATCCCATAGGGAGAGATAGAACAACCACTGACACAGATAGAGTGGAAAGACAAAGGGAACCTAGAATACTAGGTGGTAGAGATGATTTTCCCCTACCTAGACCACGTGAACACACAAGAATACTAAGACCCACTCAACTAGTAAAGTCAATGAAAAACTATTTTGATGGGATAGGAGATCCCTATGACCATGTTGCGGAATTTAAGCAAGTGCTATGAGCAGAACAAGTAGAAGACATGTTCACGCAATACAATGCTTTTTGACTAACGTTAAAGAACACCGCTTTAACTTGGTTCCAACCATTGCAACAGAGGCAGTTTAGAGATATCCATCACTTCTTAGAGTCATTCATCATGGAATTCTCTAAAAGTGGAATCAGACATGATATGTCTTCGTTAATTCATAGCTTCAAACAGACCCCTCAAGAAATAGTTAGACTTGCAGGACGTAGGTTTGGACAATATGTTGAGAGATGCCCTATGCAAGAGCTACCCTCACAGGCCAAGCAAGTGTCATTGTTTTTAGATGGCCTCTTGAGCTCTAAATTAAGCTCCTATGTATACTCGAAAGAACTTGAAAATGTCTTTACAAGATATGGATTGCCTATAGAGCTAGTGAGCGATCGAGGAACTCACTTTCTAAACCAAGTCATTGAATATTTGTTACAGGATTTTATGGTGATTCACAAGAAATCTACACCATATCATCCTTAGGCCAATGGTCAAGCAGAAAGTACTAACAAGATCCTTTGTAACGTAACAACAAATGTTAAGATTGGGACAAATAGTTACACCACGTTGTTTGGGCATATCGAGTGGCCTACAAGACCATACTCAATGCAACTCCCTTTCAGATGGTGTTTGGTCAGAATGTTGTGCTTCCTTTGGACTTCTTGATATCGACCCTTAAGGTTGCACAAGAAAATCAGTGGACCGGCCATGATTTATCATCAAGAATAATGGACTTGGAACGATTAGGAGAGACCAGGCTGAAAGTAGTAGCAGGAATATATGCAGCAAAGAAGGGACAGAAAGCCTATTTCGATGCACATGTGAAAGATAAAGGCTTAAAAGAAGGAGATTTAGTCCTAGTGTATACGCTGAAACAACATGCACGGAAACTAGATAAGTGAGGTTATGGACCTATGATCATTAACACACTCTCGACAAGTGGAGCAGTACAATTAGCCACCCTAGAAGGAGACATAATGCCTAATTACATTAGTGGCTGTAGAGTCCAGTTATATCAAGAACCTCTTACTGAGGATATGCTTAGATGACTCACATTGGCAAAGAAGCGTAAGGAGGAAGAAAATAGAGTAGGAGCTGAAGCTCAGGCAGAAGCTATAGAACGCATTAAGCGCATGAAGCTAAGAAGACAAGGACTAGGGAGAGATCACTATAACCATCTGGAAACAACACCCAGATACCCCATGGCCATGTGTCAAGCAAAGTCAACCACTCATCTTAGCATAGTGGACAGGAGACCATTCATTACAGTCAGGCTAGAGCATGGTAACCCTTGCCAAGAGCTCAGGGCTTTAATTGATTCAGGTGCTGCGACTAGTGCGATTAGATGGTCCCACTATAAGGACTCAAGAATAGAAATGTGGCCAATTGAGGCATACCTCATAGGGCTAGGAGGCATGGAAACCCCTTGCATGGGTGAGGTGGACCTTCCTATCCTCATACACTATGTGAACATGATAGCAAAGCTACTAGTGTGCCATGATGATGACCTGATAGAACCCCCTAATCCTTGGCCAAGATTGGCTATACGATCACTTAGTGGACCTAAATCTTAGAGAAGGCTCCTTGCATATTGAAACCTTAGATCAGCTGCGAGTGATACCGCTTGACTTCCCTAACAACATTCTGCCTGAGGTATGTAACCCTAGACCATATGAAATGCATGCGACGGAGGACCGGAAGATCTTTGGCCAGATAAGTCATGCTACATCTACCCCAACACACACGGGCTTGGCAATGGACAACTACCATTCAGAAGAACGTCAGGATATTTTCCCTTAGTCTTCTTGCAAATTAGAAGGGGTCACCACCCAACCGCTTGGCCAAATGGGCACCATCAGCGGTCAAGTGGGTTGCATCAGCGGTCAGGTGGACTGCATCAGAAACCACATGGGCAAAACACCCTGCAGTGCCCATCCTTCCACACTTACTGCGGACTGGCCTAGATTAATAGTACAAAACAAAGCACTTCCTAATGGGCAGGTTTCGCAAGTGTTGGACCTCCCTTCTTTTCCAAAGCAGAGTGTCCATCCGACCTCTCAACCTCAACCACAAAGGATTCAACCACAACAGAGGAACCCAGACCGACGACAATGTCAGATGACACAAGAAGGAAGGCAATACCAGTATCACAAAACAAGAGGCACGAGACAAATATGGGTGCCAAAAGGATAGAAACCACCGACAGATTTCAACAACGTGGACAATAACAAGAAGAAGTTACGGCTCAATCAGAGGCAGTATCCAAAGCCTTCTCAACCTTCTTCTACGAGTACGAACATTCGATAGATTTGGATCGCTAAGAAGTACCTTGCTTACGAATCGACCCACACCCACGCAGATATGGGTACCCAAACAGTGTATCATAGCTCAACCCTCAAGCCATGTAATATATACCCCTCAGAAAGCTTTTCACCCCTCAATACCACCACATCTAATATCACCTTTTTGTCCCTCAACAAAAACATACCACCCACTCAGAAACTCTTAGGAAGTGGATACCAAAACGTATCTAGACGACTTCTCATGAACCGTTGTCTAACATTACTCCCACCCTGACTAATCTACATCCTTGTAATAACTCATTCATAACTGAACCTTGTACAAATTCACGCAGTATAACCCAACATCACTTGTAATAACAATCTCATCAAGCAATGTATGCATCATCTGAAGCATGTAGGTGTCTAGAGACCTGCACTAGTTTTGCAATAAAGCATTCCATAAACCACCTCACAACACTCGGCTACATGGGTTACACATCGGTTATGGAAAGGGATTGCGGTCTCACTTTAATGGGATCATGATTAATTTCCATACTAATGTGCTAACCTTTTGTAGCAATCTTCTACACACTCGCATCATTCATCATGCAGACAGAAGGACCATCTGAAGCTAGCCCCAGTGTACATGTGGTGAATTTTGTCGACTTACTGGCTGAACCCCATCCTACTAAACAACCACCCGAATTTCAAGGATTCCCAGGGCCCATGCCGCTCGATGACCCTCCTAGGGGATACATGGAAAAGGTCCATTGCAACTTGCATTGGTTTCAATGTTTAGCAGGACCTTTGGCAGACACAGACTTCATTTTTTATGCCAATTTGACTTTTGACAATAGCAAATGGGGAAAGTATCAGTTCTTCTCCAGATAATTTGAAGCACTCCAAAATATAGAAGACTTAAAGCATGTTTGGGCGAGAGCTGGCTTCACCGAATACTTCAGTGATCCATTGCCCAAACTAGATTTCTATAGATGCTACTACCTAGTAACAACTTTGACAGCTTCTGAGAACAAGGATTTGTCGGGCACATTCATTTTGCCGTCCGTGGTAAATGATCCGCCATTTAAGAAATTTTACCTTTCTAAAGATTTGATTAGAGTTGCAATCAACATACATGGAAGACACACTTTGATAGAGCGAGAAAGGCTGATTCCAGAGCCTATGAAGCGTGGGGATGTTACTAAATGGGAATATATTTTGGCAGTCACACCTAAGCTCTCTAAGCCATTAAGAATCTGTATGCAACATTTTGCATTCCCAGCTCATTATCGATTCACCATGCCCCACAAACGCATTCGGTTTGGACTGTATTTATCTTGTATAGGACCACAAACAGTAGACCTTGCAAACTGGATCATTGATCAGTTGTACCTAGCATAGCATAGATGGGAAAGAAAAAAGGTTATCCATGGATGCTGCACTCTCACAAGAATTGTATATATGTGTCTAGTGTATGACTTGCCAATAGAGCGTGCTATGACGAGTGAAGAGTTGAAGGCATTTAAAGGGATAGCCAAAAAAGCCAGAAAAGCTAACAAGGGATGAGCAGGGAAGCGAATGAGAGGAACCATTCCATGCCTACAAGTTCCAAAATCCCCATCGCCTCAACCCTCTCCAGAATAGTCTCCTATTGAACCCCCTGCAGTGATACAACCCATCCGCATACGTCTATCATGACATGTCATTACAGGAGGCACTACCAATGCAATTACCTCTCAGGCAACATCAGTTCAGGAACCTACCACGACTGCAGCAAAAATTCCCACCACTATTGATGCGGAAGCGTTTTCTTTTCCAATACCCAACCTAGAAGCAGAACCAACAGATACAACGTCTGATTTTGAAATGCCGGATGCCTTTTCAAATGAATTTCAGTTTTTTGAAGGTCAGTTTTTCTCTCAGGAATATGAACGCCCTAGCTACCCTACTACTCCGCCTGATCAACCGCAAGGACAAGTAGTATCCAGCTCAGAGGAAGAAAGGACAAAAACAAATGATGAAGACGGAGATGATGAAGCTAGTCAAGGAAGCTAAGAATCTCAAGAGAATGTACAGACTGATGAACAGGAACAACATACTGATACCCAGGGTGACACTAGCACCTATGAAGATGAAACCTTTGAAGCAGTTGCCTACACCTTGGCGATCAAGAAGTTATATCGCACCATGGAAAAAGTTTGGGCACGTAAAAAGCTATCCGAGGAAGAAAGCCAAGCGCTTATAGAACAAGAACTCGTCACAGGAGGCTTTGAAGAGGCGTACATCAAAGGCTTCAAAGAACTAGTTAAGTCAGTAGGCACAAATGAAGCGTTAAGATATTTGCAGAGAAAACCACTTCCACAGTTTGACCCACGTCGCGTTCGATTATTATCCAAACAAGGTCAATACATTCGTGTGCCAACAGATGGCCAATCTTCAAAACAGGCCAGGGAAGCCCATCTCATCCGTGAAGAACCTTTGATAGAAGAAACAATCATCATGAACTCCCTGCCTCGCACCTCTATTGTACAAACCACCATAGTTGTCGAAGTACCCACCACCCCAACAACTCCTCCTTCACCTCCCACCCATCCGGTCTCTCCTATACAACCTGCCTCTCCTAGACCATCCACATCCTTTGACAGTGCAGTAGCAGAAGCCTTTGTCGCCTTCATTCCTCCCACTCTTTCCGCACCTACGCAACCTAGCTTACCTCCTCAAACATCCACCCTCCCATCCAGTTCATTTCTCCATCCATCCTTCCCTTCTTTCCCCACCCCTCCAAGACACCTATTTCCATTTCCCCCTCCATTAACCTTCTCCCCCGTTTCACCTCCCCGACCCACTGTATTCCCTCTTTCTCCTTTCCACCAAGCAGTACAAGAGACCCCGTCTGTAAATTACTCTACCACCTTTGTAAATCCTGTATTTACACCCACACACGTACCCACTATCACTCCACTATTCACCCTCACGGAACTCGACACCACATCCAGTGACATGGACATCTCACCACCCATTGCACCAAGGCCCTTGTGATCTTTGTTTCTTGATAAATATTTTGCTTTTCCCCATTGACACTTTCTTCTTGAACTTGTTCGTACCAGGAGGTTTGAAGGGCTGATCAATCTCCATAGGAGTATACTGAGGATGGTTATGGTCCTCATAGATCTTAGCGTACTTGATCGCCTCCTCGAAAGTCTTAGGCATATTCCTTCTTACCTCCCTGCTGATGGCTTTGACTGCCCCTGACAAATCCTAAGGTTTTTTGAAAATCTTCTAACCCCTTAAGCTTCAAAATGATCTCCCTATACTGGGATATGTACACCTACAAAGGCCTACCTCTCTGAGTGATCCTATCCCACTCATCCCAATTATTCCTTACTTCCTCATTCTTAGGAAGAAACTCTTTCAAGAAAAGATTTTCAAATCGAGTCTAGTCTGTAGGGATGAAATTCACCTCCTTGAGACTCATCCACCACTTACTAGCATGTGGGCTAAGGAAGAGGCTTGCTTCTAGCACATAATACTTAGGTGGGGTGCCCTTCAGTTGATGCAGGTCATTCCACTTTTGCAAGAAAGTGTAGAACACATCCCTATTTCTCTCACGATCATCCCCCCATAAATGTTGGTGGTTTGAGGTCTTTCAGAAGGGGAGTTTCCCTAGAATTGTCTTCTTTATGTTTGCTAGGAAAAGGAACATCCTTCATAGCCATCTCAACAATAGGAAGAGTAGGCATCTCTCTTTCCTTCCTAGCTAGGAAAGAGGTAACATGAGTCTCTAGTGAGATAATCTAAGACTTAAGCTTTCAATGATAGAAGTCATGCTATCAATGTCTCTCTCTAACCTAAGCATTTCTTCCTTGAGCTCAATGAATTGTTTGTGTGTAACAAACTCATCATAGATCGCTACATAAGAATAATCCTCTTCTTGTTGCTCTTTTTGTTCTACTTCTTATTCTTGTTTTACTTCTTATTCTTGTTCTACTTCTTCCATCCTATGGTCTAGGTCCTCTAGTTGTTTCTCTTTAGGTGGACAAGTGTGCTCTAAAGGTTGCTTACCCTTAGGATCCATGTTTCACTCCCCCCATTTACTAAGAAGAGATGGAAGTAAAAGCGATGGAAGTAAACTTAATATGCAAGAAAGAGAGAGAAAATATCACTAGAGCACTTCCTTAGTAGAAATTAAGCCTTCAAAAGAAAATTTGAATGATATTTGAAGCATGGAGGCTCTGATTTGCAATCCTTACTAGGGAAAAACGAAAATTTGAAATGTCCGGTTGGCCCGAGAGGGTCTCAACATCAAATACCAATAAAAATGATGCCAAAAGTGTGTGGCAATAGCCCAAAATATAAATTTTGAGCAAAACTAAAGAACTTTGCTCCTTGCCAGTCCTTGCCAATAAAAAACTGAGTGGTCCAAAACTCGTAAATGAAGGATACGAGGCCATGCCAAGTGATAAAAGTTGATTTCAATGTCAAAAAATCCAAAACTAGACCCAAGAGTGCATGCCTAGTCTCTATTGAAGCATTGCATGGGGATTCTAGTTGGGAAAAACTCTCCAAATCAAGTTTTCTTTGTTGTTTTGTAATGTGACAAAAATCACTGCAGTCGGATGTTGTAGTGTGAAGCTATGGTCCAAAGAAGAGGGTATGTCAAGATAGGAAGCTGAAAAGCAATTTTTTCATGCAACGACTACTTTGGAGGCTTGAAGAAGGTCTCTCCAATGGTGTTTCACCTGTTCTAATAATCCCCATCCCATATCCGTACCCAATATACATGAATATACCTTTGATTCTCTAAATACTTACTCAATGATGAAGTTTCTGCTCCCCCAAACTCAAGAAGAAAAATCGAAATTTGTTGATTACCTCCTCCAATGTTGGAAGAGATGGTGGATAGTCACAAGAGATGAAGTGGTGTTGCTAGATCCTCCTTCACACCTACTAAAAATGATTGAAGAATAGTGTAGTGGACCTCTTTAGCTAGCTAATGATCATAAATAAACATATCTGTTGCTTGGAACATGATCCACTAATCAATGGATCAAAACAGATATGTAGGAGTTGATCCAAGAACAAAAATCTTGCTATTTTTGTTCTTACAACTCTTCAGTGTTTTGAACAATTCTCTGAGTATAGCAACAATTGGCTTAATTCCTTTTGGGAAACTCTAATTTTCTTAGTAAGCTATCAATCATGAGTGATTCCATAAAAAATGATGGACTACACGCAAAGAAAGATGTTTAAAAAATCATAGCACCATCCAGACATTTACAGGGTGCAACAGTCAATAAACTAGTGAGCAAAGAAGTGTTAATATCTCGTGATCTGAAATAGCAATGCTAATGGAACTTTGTAGGCATGTAATAAACAATATTTTGAATCTACCATGCTTTAAATCATGACAAATGATCAACTATGCACTAAGAACAAGCTCTGAGAAGATCACTATTCGCAGAGAAGTGAAATGAGAATTTAATGGTCATATATGTATGAAATCATATACAAATACAATGTACATTGCTCAATGTGTGAGAGGTGAATGAGATATGAGATGAGCTCTTAGTTCACAATGAATCTCCCTCAAAATCATCTCATGGGCTTGAGATTACATGCCGGTCTTTTGATCCTCTTCTTATAGTTGTACTTGGAGCCAAAGTTTGAATTCAAATTCAAAGATCTACCTAAAAGGTGAGTCCTAAAGTGTAGGATAGATTCCTTCATCACTCAAAAGCCAAATGTGTCATGATTTTAGAGCTTCCTAACTTCATGTGGATGTGTACCACTTTTACAAAGGTAAAGGTGAAGAGCTTTTTACAAGAGGTTGATCATATGAAGCTTTGTCGATAAATTGAGTATGAGCTAATCAACCAAGTATGAGGGCTTGGTTTTAATTGCACCAACGGCTCCCCCTCAAGACTAACATGCTTGGTCTTCATTCCTCCTTGATTTCCTACAAACCAATCATCAATTCGAATCTGTTCATTTTTGTTCCATCCAGTGACTTTGTGAGTATATCTGCACATTGTAAATGAGTTGATACATAAGATAGTTGAATATCCTTGCTAAGCAATTTTTCCCTTACATAATGATAGTGCACTTCATTGTGCTTAGGCCTTGCACGATATACAAGATTAGCAGCCAAATGAAGTGAACTAGTGTTGTCTCCAAAGATTATTGGAGTGTAAGAGTGTATCTCCAAATCTGTATATATTTCTTAAGCCACATAGCTTCTTGGGTTTCATTTGCCAAACCTCTCTATTCTGCTTGAAAGATAAAGCCACAGTTGGTTGCTTCTTAGATGACCACGATATAAGCTTTGAACTTGCAAAGGATAGGTACCCTGAAGTGATCCTCCTATCATCCTTGAAGCTAGCCCAATCTACATCAGAATACATCTTTATATCTATGTCAGAAGTGAAGGGATAGAATAGCCCTTCATTCATTGTACCCTTTAGATACTTAATCACCATTTTTGCAACTTTGATATGAGGCGTCCTTGGTGCATGCATAAACTGATTCAATGTGCTTACTCCATAGGCAATGCCTACTCTTGTTAGAGTAGAATAATTGAGACTTCCCACAAGTTGTTGATAACCTGTAACATCATCAAGTAGTTCTCCTTCATGAGAACTCAGCTTATGATTGAGTTCCATAGGAGTACTTGCAATTTTAGTGTTCTCCATCTTGAACTTTACCAACATATCATGTATCTACTTCCTTGGAGTAATAAATATACTAGAATGTGTGTACACGAGCTCTAAGCCAAGAAAGTAGGTTAATAAACCAAGATCACTAATTTTAAATTCTCTCATTAGTTGAGTCTTAACTTGCTTGATGCCATTAGCATCATTCCCTATAATGATGATGTCATCTACATAGACACATAAGTAGATAACTTCTTATTTGTTCTTCTTAACAAATAAAGAAGAATCTACCTTGCCAGCTACAAAGCCTTAGTCCTGCAAATAAGTAACAAGCCTATGGTTCCAAGCTCTAGGAGCTTGCTTGAGACCATAGAGTTCCTTCCTTAGCTTGCATACATAACTTGTTTTATCTTCATCTTCAAAACATGGTGGTTGTGCCATATACACTTCTTTTGATATCCATCCATTTAAGAATGCATTCTTGACATATAATTGATATAGATTCAAATTTTTAGAAGCAACAACACTTACCAAAACCCTAATTGTTGGCATCTTTGCCACATGTGAAAAGGTTTCTTCATAGTATACTCCATGAGTTTGGACAAATCCCTTTGCCACCAACCTTGCCTTGTACCTGTTTATAGAACCATCTGAGTTCTTTTTTATTTTGTATATCCACCTGGATCCAATTACCTTCATGCTTGGCTTCTTGGGAACTAGATCCCAAGTGTGGTTTTCTTGAAGTGCTTCTACTTCTTCCTGCATGGCTTCTCTCCATTCTTTCTTTTTCCTAGCCTCTTCAAATAAAGTAGGATCTTTTGCCATAGAGTCTTTAGTCAAAATGCTTGGTGACTAATGATGTATCATAGGCCATACCTTATGGGATTTTTGCTTTCTCTTTGTGATCTCCTGAGTGCTTGATTTGAAGACTCTGTTATGCCTTCTAATTGCTTGAGTTTGATCTTGCTTCCAAGCATTGAAGTCAATATGCTCTTCATCCTCTGACTTGATATCTTTGGGTAGTTGTTGATCTTCTTGTGTGATGGTTGGAAAACCATTTTCCAAGTCATATGGTAACTTGACTTTCTTGCAATGGTCTTCAACCCATGAATTATTTTCATAAAAAACTACATCCCTACTAACTATAAATGCTTTGTTAGTGGGATTGTACAACCTATAGCCCTTTTGGTTCTGATAATACCCAATGAATATACATTTTTCAGCTTTAGGATCAAGCAATGCACCCAAATATTTTGCAATGGTCCAATGAGGGTCTCCTGCCATTCCATCTTCATAGGGTGGCTATCCAATGATTTTGATGGGAGCCTATTGACCAAGTAGGTGGTTTCAGACACAACCTCTACCCATAGGTAATTAGGTAGCTTCTTCTCATTCAACATAGACCTAGCAGCTTCAACAATTAACATGTTCCTTCTCTCTGCCACTCCATTCGATTCAGGAGTATATCTTGTTGTTACTTCCATCTTTATGCCTCTATCCTATAGAAATGAATCAAATTCATGTGAAAAGTACTCACCACCTCCATCAGATTTTATCCTCTTCAAGCTCCTTCCTGTTTGGTTTTCAACTAGTACTAAGTACCTTTTGAAACATGTAAATACCTGATCCTTATGCTTCATGAAATAAAGGATTGTCCATCTATTGTAATCATTAATAAATGAAACATAGTACCTTGAACTTGAGATTGATGGATCTTTTCTAGGACCCCACACATCAGTGTGTAAAAGTTCCAAATAGTCTTCATGAATGTATCCCTTCCTATTGAATGGGCATGTGCGCTTCGCCAAATTGGCATGCTCCACATTTGTATATCATATGTTGCTTGGTCACATTGGGAATGCCAAGCACACTTTGGTCCCTGCATATTTGCCTCAAAGTTCTTTCTTCTATGTGTCCTAGTCTTTTGTGCCATATTTCTAATTCAGATAGGGTTTGATCTCTATAATTGAATAGTGCTATGTTCCTTGTGTCTTCAATCTCAAATGTGAATAATCTACCAGACTTCTCACCTTTAGCAATCCTTTTGAAGCCTTGTTGAGGATCTTCCACATATGCTCCATGCTTAGTAAATTTGTCCTGTAAGCCTTTCTCAACAATCTATGCAACACTAATTAGGTTTTTGGTTATATTTTGCACATACAAAACTTTACTCAAAATGTTCATGCTACGATCAGATGTTTTGACATTTCCAATTTGCTTGACTAAGTGTTTAGTATCATCACCTGTCTGTACTTCATGCTTCCCTTTGGGTTCTTCAAGGTCAAATAATAAAGCTACATTTCCAACCACATGATTGGAACAACCTGAATCAATGTAGAAAAGATGCTCATCATCTTTACCTTGCTTGGATGTCATGTTCATGATGAATAGTGAATCTTCTTGGTCTTCAATATAGTTGTTGTAGTCTCTTCTTCCTTTGAAGTGTCCTTGATAATTTTTTTGGTTGTAGCCTTGATTGTAGTTATGATTGTAGTTGCCTCCACCATTGTTGTATCAGCCTTTGGATTGTCCATAGCTATCTCTATGGAGGCCTCTTTCCCTTTGATTCCTTGTATTCTTGAAGCATTCTTCTGTGGTGTGGTTGGTAAGACCACAAATGTTGCAAGGTTAAGTGTTGTAGGATCTCCTCCTGCCTTGTTTTCCTGCTCTGTCCCTTCCTCTAGCACCTCTTCCTCTTCCTGCATAATTAGCTTGAGAGGTACTAGCCTCTTCTTCATCCTTCTTGCTTTTACCTTTATCCTTAGCTTTATTCTTATTTGTATAAAGGGCAGAAGATTGGTTACCTCTATATTTGTCACCATTCTTGTTGAGCTTTATCTCATGGGTGAAGAGTTGCCCCATCAAGGTGTTGAGGTCAGGCATTTGCATATCCATGTAGAGGTCCATGATCTGCCTTATAATGTGTTCTTCTTCTATCTCCTCTCAAATGCTTGCAAGTTGTTCATCTTGGTTACATAATTAGCCACTCCTTGCTTTGGTTGTTTCTTTAGAGCTGTAAATTCCATCCATAACTAATTCTTCCTAGCTCTTGTATTTGATGAGAAATATGATGAGAGTACTTCCCAAGTCTCTTGGGAGGTCTTGCAATTCCTAATATGTGGCAACAAGAAATCAAAGATTGAGTTTAGTAGATAAGACCTGGCAAGGGCATCCTTTGCACACCATGTGGTCAACCTTTCTTGATCTTCCCTTGGAGGTTGATGCTTGCTCCTAAAGATTGGCATTTCTTCATCTATTGAGATGTATCCATACAAACTTCTCCTTTGAAGGTAGGCTTGCATCTTTAGTGACCATGCTGAGTAGTTGTTTCTATCAAATTTGTCAATGAAGGATGGAAATCCATTTCCCATCTTGCTTGTTGTTGCTCTGATATGACTATTGGAGGAGATGGTGGATAGTCACAAGAGATGGAGTGGTGTTGTTAGATCTTGCTTCACACCTGCTACACATAATTGCTAGAGAGTGTAGTGGGCTTCTTTAGATAGCTAATGAGCGTAAATAATCATATATGTTGCTTGGAACATGATCCACTAATCAATGAATCAAAACAGATAGGTAGGAGTTGATCCAAGAACAAAAATCTTGCTCTTTTTGTTCATACAATTGTTTAGTGTTTTGAAAAATTCTCTGAGTATAGCAGCAATCAGCTTAATTCCTTTTGGGAAACTCTAGTTATCTTAGTAAGTTATCAATCATGAGTGATTTCATAAAAAATGATGGACTGAAGATGTTTAGCAAATCACCGCACCATCCCGACATTTACGGGGTGCAACAGTCAAGAGACCAATGAGTAAAGAAGTGTTAATAGCTCATGATCTAAAACATCAATGCTAATGAATCTTTGTAGGCATGTACTAGACAGCACGCTGAATCTACCATGAGAACAAGCTTTGAGAATATCACTATTGCAGAGTAAAGAAGCACAAGAAAAGGAGCCCCCAAAAAATTTCAAATTATGAGCACCAATTTTCTTCTTCAAATATATATGGAAGTCTTATGAAGCCATGTAAATGCACTAGAGGAGTCATCTAGATGCATAAATTCCAAACATCGTATCATAATCTTTGTAAAATCGTAGGACTCTAGGCTTTCTTTAATAAAGTGCCGGTCTCTTGTGTGAAAGGACCATTTTTAGGGCACATGTATATAAGTCATTTGATGACACTTTGTAGAGACTTTTGTGCCATTGTGAGTAAGAGAGAACCCTAATTTTTGAATTTGCTTCTTCCTCCTTGTATCTCCTTGCTTGTGAGCTTGCATGTGTGATTGTAGCTTGGAATGAGTTTGTGGAAGTGTTGCCTATCCAATTCATTGCTTTTCTGAAGTGTGTAATATGTGTGTGAAGTGTGAGGAGGTGTGTTGTGAAACTAGGTGAGTTGGGCATATTAGGTTTTTGCCCATATCTTGAAGTAGGCTTGTCAAAATCAAACAAGACTATAATATTGGATGCGTCTCGCTGAGAGCTTCTAAATAACCCACTATTGACCATATTCTGAGTTCAGAGCTAAGAGAAAAGTCTGTTTTTGTGCTTACTGTTGTTCATGTATCGCAACACCATTTCCACCTGTGTGAGCGATGAATGTCAGAGAAAATACTCATCTTCATGCAATGGTAGCTATCTCACTTCATTGAGCATAATGTAAGTGCAAGTCTTCATACACACTGTCAGGTTCAAGATACTTCTCGGATTGATAATTTAAATGTGTGATCCCCACTATATGCACTTGTTTGTGATAGAGGAATAGTCTCTTTCATCACAAGTCCCTAAGTTGCCACTTAGGTACACACATTTTTGGGCATCGTTGCTAGGGAAGTACGAGTCCAACTAAGGTACTCAAATGATGGTGAGAACTCTTAGGAGAAGGTATGAGTTGTGAAGAGTGAGTACTCTACTTTGGTAAGTCATTTCTATTTGCACTTATTACTTCACACTCGAAAAGTGTGTGTAGTAAATTGTTAGACCTAGGGAAGTGAAAGTGAGTGAGTAGGAATAAAGAGTAGAAAGGAAGGAGTAAGAGTAGAGTAGGTAGGTAGATCCCCCAAAATCCCAAAAAAAAAATTTATTTTTGTACCTCTTAGCCTTGGGCTAGCCCAGGGGTATAAAAACCAAAAACAACTCATTGAGAAGTCACTTGTTTATGCAAGTATCATGGAGTTCTGATGACAGGTATCGTGGTTCTGATATTGTGCACACCTACAGCCTTATAGAGCAGTTAATCAAGTGGAAAACCAAGAGAGAGCATCACTGAGGTGAGATCAAGTGAAATTTTTAGTTAAAATCAAATTAAATCCATTGAAAACATGACTAGGGCTACCATCGCTATTGTGATAGGAGTATCGTGGGATAGAGTAAGAGTTTATTTTCCACAAGCACATAGGGGTGGAGAGGAGTGCAGAAGGATCGCATTAATATAAATTCAAAAAATTTCTTTCATTGAGGGAGATAAGCCCAAGTATCATGACCGGTTGAGTTCAAGTATCACGATACTTGAATTCCCATGTCTCGCAATACCTGGAAGGTATCGTGTATCACTAATGCCTATACTCCCCATGTATCATGATACCTAGGTATCATGTATCTTCGCATTGAGTATTGTGATACCCAAGTATTGTGTATTGTGACCCTCTGTGTATTGTGTATCATCACGATCACTTATAACAAGAATTGAGTATCGTGTGTGTAATAAAGTAATTGTATGATCTAAGGATTTGGCCGGTTCAGAGAGATCTCAAATTGGACACCATTTTCTCACTTGTCTGTAGGACCAAAGATCTAATGAATCTAAAGTCTACGATGTAGAGCTCTATACAAAAAGAAGGCTATCTAATGAAGTAGCGGGCGGCAGATTTGAACCCATGACCTCCTTCATATGGAGTCTTTCTCTCATCCAAGCTAGTAGATCTCTTGGATGACCTCTTTCTCCAAGCAATAACTCAAGAACAATTTTTTGCGCGTTGTAGAAGATCACGCAAAAGATCACTCAGACGTAAGTGTTAGGATTCGAACTGACGACCTGCGTGAAAGGAAGACTCTCTCTTATCCAAGAGACCAAGACCTTTGGTGACTTAATTTTTGAAAACAAATAAAAAGGCAGATATATGTAGCATCATACGCTGGTGTTGAACCTCTGAAGTCCCGTAAGCAAAAGTCTGCTCTATCCAACATAGCAGAAATGTTCGCATCTGCTTAGCTTCTACAGATTAATAAAGAATTGATAACCAACCCTGTTGACACTCCATCAATAGACATAAAGCAAAACAAAAGCTTAGAGGTCTTATTCTAATGATGTACTGTGGGATGGGGGTTTGATCTCCGGACTTATAGTTTCAGACACCCATTGTATTCACCTGAAGCATCCCTCACACATCATCCGATGGCATCAAAAGGGTCAAGACAAGCATTAATCAAAGAAGGCGGATCATATTTTGGCTTTCATTTTTCTCAAGTGATGAAAGATGCTTGGAGAAAGATCAAAGGGTTGGATTTTTTATCTCTAACCACGATGGAGAACGGCTCTTCTCGAGGATCAAGGGAAGGATGTAGCTTAATTGGGAGATAAATATTTTCCAAGTTAATTATTGGTTTCAGTATTTATTTTTTCTCTCTAGTTTCATGCAGGATGCATTTTAATCATTGAAGTATGGTAGTAAACTTCATTCTTGATAATCTTGATGCAAATTATTGAAACCTACATGAAAGAGCATAAACATATTGAACCACTCATTAAGCACAAGCATGTGTATACGAAAGAATGTTTTCATGCACAATTTATATTTTCTTCTTGATTGCAAAAGGAATAGGATGCACTCAAGTCTGTGCACATGTATATTTATAACTTTTTGTAAGGTAGAAGATAGATTGTTTGTGCACCTCAAGGATATGTTTTTATATCATAGTGCATTAGGACAAAGGAAAGGATATACATGCATCAAGATTGCATGATATACATTCTTAGTACAAGGAAAAGTTATGCATCAAGTTCATGCATGATTGTTACATTATTTTTTGGGCATGCAAAGAACATGCATGCATACACATGTGAGCATATGCATTTTCATGATAGAGCGGGATGTTGTTTGCAAGTAGATATGAAAATGTACTCTCTTAGTATTTAGCTTACTTTATAAAGCTCACAGGCTTGACAGGGGAAGACGGAGGACTAATTAGTTGCAAAGACATGCTAGTTCTAGTTTGCAGCTCAAGTAATTAGTCGTGAAGATAAGCTTATAATGATTACTCTAAGTATAGGTGATATTTAGAAAGTCATGCGGATAAGATTTAGTTGATTAGTTACGTAATTTATGCAACTTCTCAAACATCCCAAGAATTGGATGCTAATTTCAGCTATGTTTCCAAGTTTCACGAGCACTCTTCTATTTAGAAGATTTTGAAAGTTCTAAAAAGTTTCTTTGTGGTTTCAAGATTCGTATCTCATGATGAAACCTCGGTAAGTGACTTTTAGGAATTGAGATAATTCCTAAAAGAGAAACACCAAAATGAAATAGTCAAGCCTTCTATTCCATGTGAGATCATTCTCCTACCATGTTCCAAATGAATTTATTTTTGGGAAGGTAGCCGTTCCAAGTGGAGGATCTTAATTGATTCATGAACTCTTCCCAAAATACACATAAATTCATACTATATGATAGGACCCAGAACATGACAATCTTCTAATAAAGGTGCCAAGAAAAACTATGAAGCTTTTTTGGTTTCATCCCAAGGAGTGATGGAAATCAAAGGTTGAACCTCAAAATCAATTTATTTTTGACGTAAATAAGAGGATGTTTGGTTCTATAGTTGCATCTCTGGTAAATGATGCAACTAGCTAAGCAATCTTTAGGAAATAAGATAAGTTCCTAATGACTTGAAGAAAGTGTGAAATTTTCATTTAAGAATAGAAAGTTCCAAGAAATGGATCTCCAATCCATGAACTTTTCTTAAACAAGCTATAAAGTTCAAAGTTATGTGTTCATAGTAGCAGTAGTATTGGATCAATCATCAATAGATGCTTGGACTTTAAAAATAATTTTGATTGGTGAAATATGTTTAAAGGACTCTAGTAACATCTAAAGATTGACCAATAATAATGAATCTTGTATCAAACTCAAGCATAGGAGTCAAAACTCACATAAATGAAAGTTCAAACTTAAACTTTCATAGTGACATGGGAAACCATATCCAAAGGGTGATATTTAGTCTCTATTTTGATACTCAAGAAATGAATACAATTGAATCAATAAACTTTCTAGATATTTTTTGAAAGAATTTCTTTCAAATATCCTTCCAACATTGCAAAAGATTCCAAGATGAATCATTTGCTCAAGATATTTGATTTCCTAGAAGGAATCTCAAGTCTTTGAAGAAAATCATTCTTCCAAGTATTGAGAATGAAGTTCTTCATACTCTTTAAACAATAAGTAGTTCCTTGGACATCCCAAACCACCAGAAGTGGTACTTAAAGTCCAAATTGTGATATAACCTAAAGGTATATCAAAGATTCTTAGTTTTGGAATCTGAGAGGCATTGGTGTATGCTTGGACTTGAGTAAGGGAAAGATCTCTAAAAATCCTGCAGGTAAGCAAAGAAGCTTTAGATAGTTTTGGAGATCTTAAATGATAAAGACAAAGTCTTTATTATGATTGCATGATCAACAAGACTTGATCAATCTTGGCCATGGTTGTCCAGGATAATTGCGATTGGAACTATTGTGAAGTTTGTACAAGTATTGGCAATTGAAATAGTAAGTTGTTCCAAGTTTGAATAGAGTAGATATTCTAAGAATGTAGTCTGCAACCATGTCAACGGTAATTAAGTCTATGGAAGGTAAAACATAATGTTTGCCTATCCTTAAAGGGATTTTTGATACAAATACAAAGAGCATGAGCGGATGCTTAAGACTTAAGCAATAGAGAGATTCCTATGTAAAGTCCCTGGGGTAGGTATCTAAAGCATCAGTTAAGAAAGGAATCTAAAAGTTCTTGTCACTACAAAATTGGTCAAGAATAAACCAATTGAACTTGAATTTGAGAAAATTCAAGTACTTGGAATTCTAATTGGTTTTTATTTGAAAACCCTAGCAAAGAAGAATTGATATTCTATCAGAGGTTTTCAAGTTTCCAAGACAAAGCACATGATTGTGAGAGGATCATGTGAAGGAATTAAACCCTAGAATATCTAGTTAGAGATAATGCTTGAAACTTTAAAATTCTTGTCAAGAATTGAAGCAAGAATGTTCTCTATTAAGATATGTTTTGACTTTAGGATAAATATCACCCACACATTAATGTGAATATAAAATAGGGTGGTATGGGACACCAGATTTTATACTCAGATTGATGTAGGAAAGATGGTATGGGACATCGGACCGTGGGATGATAATTAACTTTTAGACTTAGTTTAGATCTTGAAGTTAGGATTTGATCCTCAAGAGCATTAAAACTTCAAAGAAGAAGTTTAATTCAAGGAGGATAAAAGTAGTATCTCAAGATACTTCAAGATAACTTCAAGATAACTTCAAGATAGAGAAAACAAAAGATATGAAGTAAGTAACTTCCAAGATCTTCTTGAAACGCTTCAAGATAAAGTGTTGGTAATTCGGAAATATTTCACAAATTTCCCAAAAAAAAAAAGGTTGGACTTTGAGTTGATCTTTTCAACCAAGGATTTGATTGACTAAGTCAAGCATCAAGTTCCTAATGTAACTTGGTAAATTCACTCTTTTGATTCAAAGAAATGCACAAGAATTGCATTCCAAGTAAGAAGTCAGAAAGATTGAATATGACATGAAATTAGTCTCAAGTAAAGCATTATTTGAATACAAAACTCATCAACAGAACCTCAGTGGGCCGACACACTGATGTTGGTTACCACACTAGTATCTTGTGGTTGGATGATGTTTTTGATTTGCTTCAAATCGTTTTGAGAATCCAGCTTATTTCTCTTAAAGATAAATTTAAAAAAAAATGCTTAAATATCATGTTGAAACAGATCTTTGAGAAGTTAAAGTCCTAAGTCATCTAGACTTTGACTCATAGCAAGTTTACGTATTTTCGAAGTTTAAATTGGTTGTATAGAGTTTTAGTTATTTCTTTCCGCTTTCTAAAACTTTTGGAATTGGCTTAGACATGGTATATGATTCCTTTTGCAAAAGACCAGGGTTAGCCAGTTAGAATTAGATAACTAAATGGAACATCCAATCTTCAAAAGATAATAAGTCTAAGTGGACTTATTTATTTGAGTTTGCTTCAAGTTATAGCATACAAGATTTCCAAGAGTCCAGTATACTCTAGAATAGAGAGGTTAGGAATTACTCATCAGCTTGACAATTCCCAAGAACTTTCGGCTAAAGTCTTTGAGAAAAGTATCCTAAGTTGGATAAATTTGATTTTGAATTTGACTTGGTCAAGCTATAGTTAGGTTGACCCAAAGTAAATCAAAAACTTTCTCCTACAGTTTCCATAGGATTTTTCAAGCCCTTAGGACAAAGTAGTCATCAAGTCGGGTGAAGAAAATCAAGTAATTGTTGGTTGAGAGTTAACCATAGTACAAACATCCGAGTTAGATGTTTGGATCAACCAAAACTTCAAGTTTCCAAATCAAATTCAAGTAAATCAAGAGTTCCCAAAGTATTGATTGGAATACAAATCCCATCCTAGTTACTAAAGTCCATGCACCAATCATGTCCACAAATGGACTCGTAAGTTGAATCCACCTAGTTCACATGTCTGTGCCTAGATCGCACATCAAGAAACTGTGAATTGGGTAGGGATGATTTTAGATCCACCCTTATAATTCATTCACTACTTTATACTTTGGCTACTTTATCAAAGTGCAAAGCCGGTTATTCCAATTTTAGAACATAACCATGTTATTCCAGTTTTAGAACATGAGGCTCAATGGTTGCCTATAGTATGTATATAGCTCTATTTTCGAGGACAAAAATCTTTTTCAAGGGGGGAAGAATGTAATAAAGTAAGTCTATGATCTAATGATTTGGCCGGTTCAGACAGATCTGAAATCGAACACCATTTGGTCACTCATCTGTAGGATCAAAGATCTAAAGAATAGACTCAAGCATAAGTTCATGTGCTCTCATATTCAAGTGATCCACTTAGCCTAGTGGTTAAGTCTCATGGTTGTGAACATGGTTCAGTGGTATTCATAAACTACAATCTTCCTCCATATCTTAGCATTAAAAAGGAACATTTAATGCTTTCACTTTTAATCCTAGGAAAAAGAGAAGTTAAAGATATGAATATATATCTTGCTCCTCTCATTGACGATCTCCAAGAGTTATGGAGAGGTGTTAATGTCATTGATGTATCGAAAAGCATCAATGAAAGATATATTATGGTTCGTGGTATTGTGGCTTGGACTATTCACGATTTTCTAGGATATGGTGTTTGTTCAAGTATTGATGTAATTTTTTTATTCAATATGCATACAAATAAATGTGAGTTAATCTTATTATATTATTGCTTTCATGATGCACGAATATCGACTAAGGGTTATAAAGCTTGTCCATATTGTGGTGATTGGTTGAGATCAATCTATAGTAAGAATCTCAACAAAAATATTTATCTTCGCATCAATGATTCTTGCCTGATGATCATCCATTAAGAACTAAAAGAGACGCGATACATTTTAATGGAAAGCTTGAAACAGGTCAGTGTCCAAAACCTATGATTCCTATGGATTGCTATAAAAAAATAGACAGATGGATCTCTGATAGATCCAAAATCTGAAATCTTAAGTGAGGATGAAGATAATGAGAATGTGAAGAGAGGTAAAGGAAAATTTTCACTCATAGAGAATATATCAATATGGTATTCTTTGAAGTCTTGGAAAGAGTTAAAAGTATTTCATCTTCCCGATCCTATGCATATATTCAAGAATATTGGTTATTCATTATGGCAACATCTTCTTAGACTAAAAGATACCAAAGCATCAAGGAATGATTTGAAGGATCGAAACTCAAAACCAAAGTTATGGCCAATTTTTGATAGACATCGATAGGAAACAACTTATGCACATGCTCCTTGGGTACTTATGACAAAAGAGATACGGGCTATCAATGATAGGATTCAATTGATTCGGACTCCTATAGGATATTGAGCATCTTTCTAGAACATGTTTACTATGGATGATAAGAGCTTATGTAGGTTAAAGACCCATGATTGGCATAACTTTTTGAAACATATTCTACCTTTGGTTATGTTGGAAGAGATGGATGGATACCTCTAGGAAGTGAGGTGATACTGCCAAAACCTGCTTAGTACCTGCCCTATTTCACTTGAGGGTTATGTAGTAGGCCTCTTAGCTTGCAAGTGACACCAAATAAGTACCTATGTACCTTGGAGATGATGCTTCAAACAATTAGATCAAAACAAATAACTTTGCAATTAGCTAGTGACCAAGAACTTGCTATTTTGGTCTTGAAACCCGTTCGATATTTTGTTCAGTGCTCTTAGTACAGTAGCAATTAGGAAAATTCCTTTTGAGAGTATCTAATTAGCTTACATAGCTAATGGTTCCAAGTGAAATGACTTAAAATGATGAATCATATAATGAGCAATCACTTTAGCAAGTGGATGCTTACCCCCAATTTTACACAGAGAATGACTAGAGAGCACTTCGACGTGGATTTCTCGCAATTGTCTAAAGAGAATGTCTTAAAATTTTGATAACTTGAAGTAGACTTTAAGGTATTTCCAAAAAGCTATAGAACATGAAAAATGGATAAGAACGCACTGAGATATGATCATTCAAAGTACAATGTTCTGAGTAGTTATAGCAGAGAGATGAACAAAGATAGTCAATGATGTAATGTATTATAGAACATTGTTGTACATAATCATTGGTATAGAGATGATGCCCAATGATAGTGATCTAAGTGAGCTAAGATGTAAGCTACTTAGACTCTACAAAATATCATCAATAAGCTCAGAAACGGGGGGCACAAAGGCCATGAGTTTACAAGCCTCTTTTATAGATGTTTTACCTCCAAGTTTGAATTTGAATTTAAGCTTGGCTTTACCTAAAAGTTCTCCTCCAAGTTAGGAGATATTCTCTTATTGAAAAATTCATAGCTAATAGGCTTTCTACCTCCACGAGATGTGTGGAATTACAAGATTCTCTTTAAAACAACTTTTACAAATGGTAAATGGCACAGTATTACAAGCCAAAGTTCACATGCTTCATGAAGTGATTGAATATATTTGTTTCCATGCCTAGCCAAGTGTGATGGCTTGGACACTTGCACCGATAGCTCCCCCTCAAACCAAACATCTTGGCTTGTACTTCTTCATGAGTCTTCTTGAATATCTTGCAATCCAATCATAGCTTTAAACCTGCAAAGTTTAGTACCATCAATTGCTTTAGTCAACAAATCTGCACATTGCATATTTGTGGACACATATGCCAATTGAATTTCCTTGCTCAATAGCTTCTCTCTAACATAGTGATAATGTACTTCTATATGCTTGGTTCTTGCATGATAGATAGGGTTGGCTGCAAGATGCAAAGAACTCGTATTGTCACCAAAGATCATAGATGAGTAAGTATGAACCTTTGCATTCTCCAACTGGAACTTCTTCAACATGTCCTGCACATATTTCCTTTGAGTAATGTAAATTCCATAATTTGTGTAGACCAATTCAAGTTCAAGAAAGTACTTCAAAAACCCTAAGGTCACTGATTTTGAACTCTTGCATCATTAGGTTCTTGATTTGTTTGATTCCATTGGCATCACTACCTGTAAGTATGATGTCATCAACATACACACATAAATATATCATCTCGGAATTACTTCTCTTGACAAATAGAGAAGAATCTGCTTTGTTCATCATGAATCCTTGATCTTGAAGATATGTAGTTAACCTATGGTTCCATGCCCTAGGTGCCTACTTCAACCATAAAGAGCTTTGTTCAATTTGCACGCATAAGTTACCTTGCTTGGGTCTTCATAGCTAGGAGGTTGAGCCATGTAAACCTCCTCTGAAATCCAACCATTGAGAAAAGCATTTTTCACATCCATTTGATACATATTCCAATTGCTAGATGCAGCCACACTTACCAATACTCTGATGGTTGGCATTTTAGCCACAAGTGAAAATGTGTCTTCATAATCAACTCCTTGGGTTTGTGCAAAGTCCTTAGCCACAAGTCTAGCTTTATACCTATTTGTGGATTCATCTGAGTTTCTCTTCATTTTGTAAATCCATCTAGAACCAATTACCTTCATTAATGTCTTCTTGGGTACTAGTTCCCAAGTATCATTCTCCTTGAGTGCTTCTATTTCTTCATCCATAGCTTCCTTCCATTTTGCCATGGTACTTGCTTCTTCATATGAAGAAGGCTCTTCAAATGACAAATCTTTAGCAAGATAAATGGAATGCTTAGTAACTAATGAAGTATCATACCCATATCTAATTGGCTTCTTGCTCTCCCTTTGCAATCTTCTTAGAGCTTGGTTGGATGATTAAGGTAAGTCTTCCAACCTCTTCATCTTGGCCTTGTCTTTGGATTTCCATGCTTTGAATTCTTCTAAATTGATGGTTTCTTCATCATCTGATTTGATGTCTTCAATTTGGCTTGGCTCCTCCTTGGTGAGGCTTGGAAATTCCTCTTCCAAGTCATATGGTAATTTTACCTTCTTGTATTCATTTTCAAACCAAGAATCATTCTCATCAAACATGACATCTCTACTGACCATAAATCCTTTGTTGGATGGATTATAAAACATGTATCCTTTCTGATTTAAATCACACCCTATGAGTATGCACTTCTTTGCCTTAGGGTCTAGCTTACCTCTGATTTGAGATGGAACATGCACATAAGCAACACATCCAAATATTCTACAATGATCAAGTGATGGAATTCTACCATGCCATGCTTCATATGGGGTCATCCCATCCAGTGATTTGGATGGCAACCTGTTAATATGATAAGTGGTAGTAAAACTTTCTACCCACAAATAATTTGGTAACCTTTTTTCATTAAGCATTGATCTAGCTATTTCCACAATCAATCTATTTCTCCTCTCTGCTGCCCCATTTTGCTCAAGGGTGTACCTTGTTGTAGTATCCCTTTTGATACCTCTCTCATGCAAGAATGCATCAAATTCATTCGAGAAGTACTCACCTCCTCCATCTGACCTTATCCTCTTTAGGCTTCTTCCTGTTTGATTTTCCACAAGTGCAAGATACTTCTTGAAGCAACTGAACACTTCATCTTTATGTTTCATAAAGTACAAGATAGTCCACCTACTGAAATCATCAATGAATGACACATAATACCTTGAGCCTGAAATTGAAGGGTCCTTGCTTGGTCCCCACACATCTGTGTGAACAAGTTCCAAGTAATCCTCATGCATGTAGCCTTTCTTTGTAAAGGGTAACCTGTGTGATTTACCAAACTGACAAGCACCACATTTATAGATCATATGTTGCTTGGATACATTAGGTATCCCAAGCACACATTGATCTCTACATGTTTGCTTCAAGGTTCTCTTACCAATATGCCCTAATCTTTTATGCCAAATCTCAAGCTCAGACAATGTTTCATCCTTGTAGTTATAAAGTGCAATATTTCTAGTGACCTCAAGTTCAAATGTAAATAGTCTACTTGTTTTCTCTCCCTTTGCAATTCTCTTGAATCCATGTTGGGGGTCCTCCACAAAAGCTCCATATTTGTTGAACCTAACCTGCAAAACCCTTTTCCACTATCTGTCCAATACTCATCAGATTCTTGGTGATAGTAGGTACATGAAGAACCCTGCTCAACAGATTTCTATTTCCATAAGACGTTTTGACATTTCCTACCTGACCACTCAGTGCTTGGTATCATCACCTATTTGTACTTAGTGCTTTCCCTTGGGCTCCTCAAGATCAAAAAGAAGAGCTACATTGCTTGCTTTATAGTTTGAACATCCTGAGTCAATATAGAAGAGGTGCTCATCATTCATACCTTATTTTGAAGTCATATTCATAATGAGAAGAGAATCCTCTTGATCCTTTGTGTAATTGTTGAATTCCTTTCTTGATTTGTATCCTCCTTGATACTTGTTGTTGTAACTATTATTGTAGCCATGGTAGTAGCCTTGGGATCTCGAATTTGCATGTCCATGTATAAGTCCATATCAATTGTGAAGGGTTCCCACTTATCATCTGCCTTGATGCCATTGATTATTTGTCTCACTATTTTCTCCTCTTCAATCTCCTCTCCTATGCTTGCCAATTGATCATCCACATCTTTGACTTTGGTCACAAACTCTGAAACATTGTGCTTGGATTGCTTCCTTTGAGTAGTAAACTCAATCCACAATTGATTTTTTCTAGCTCTTGTGTTGGAAGAAAAGTATGAAAAATTGTATCCCAAGTCTCTTGGGAGGTTTTACAATTCCTAATATGTGGAAGAAGGAAGTGAGAGATAGAGTTAAGTAAGTATGACCTTGCTAGAGCATCTTTGGCACACCATGAGTTGATTCTTTCAAGCTCCTCTCTTGTAGGTTGCCCTTTGCTTCTGAAAATGGGCATCTCCTCATCTCTTGATATGTACCGTAGAGACTCCTTCCTTGTACGTATGTCTTCATCCTCAATGACCATTTTGGATAGTTATTCCTGTCAAATTTATCAATAAAGGAAGGGAAGCCATCTCCAATTTTTACCTCAATTGCTCTGATACCACTTTTGGAAGAGATGGATGGATACCTCTAGGAAGTGAGGTGGTACTGCCAAAACCTGCTTAGTACCTACCCGATTTCACTTCAGGCTTATGTAGTAGGCCCTCTTAGCTTGCAAGTGACACCAAATAAGTACCTAAATACAATGAATCAAACAATTAGATCAAAACAGATAACTTTGCAATTAGCTAATGACCAAAAACTTGCTATTTTGGTCTTGACACCTACTCGATATTTCGATTAATACTCTCAATAGAGTAGCAATTAGGAAAATTCATTTTGAGGATATCTAATTAACTTAGATAGCTAATGATTCCAACTAAAATCACTTAAAATGATGAACCATACAATGAGCAATCACTTTAGCAAGTGGATGCTTACCCTCGATTTTTTAGGAGCTACATAAAGAATGACCAGAGAGCACTTCAACGTGGATTTCTCCCAATTGGCTGAAGATAATGTCTTCAAATTTTGACAAACTAAAGTATACTTTGAGCTGCTTCCAAAAAGCTATAGAACATGAAAAATGGATAAGAAATCACTGAGATATGATCATTCAAAGTACACTATTTTGAGTAGTTATAGCAGAGAGATGAACAGAGATAATCAATGATGTAAAGTATTATAGAACATTGTTGTACATAATCATTGGCATAGAGATGCTTCCCAATGATAGTGATCTAAGTGGAGCTAAGATGTAAGCTACGTAGACTCTACAAAAGATCATCACTAATCTCAGAAATGGGGGCCACAAAGGCCGCGAGATTCAAGCCTCTTTTATAGATGCTTTAGCTCCAAGTTTGAATTTGAATTCAAGCTTGGCTTTACCTAAAATTTCTCCTCCAAGTTAGGAGATATTCTCTCATTGGGAAATTCATAGCTAATATGCTTTCTACCTCCACCAGACGTGTGGACTTACAAGATTCTCTTTAAACCAACTTTTACAAATGGTAAATGGCCAAGTATTACAAGCCAAAGTTCACATACTTCATGAAGTGATTGTATATATTTGTTTCCATGCCTATCCAAGTGTGATGGCTTGGACACTTGCACCAATAGGTTATCGATGGATGTACAATGAAAGGAGTATGAGATGTGATCTATCGTCTTGGATCAATTATGAGGTAATTATGATACTTTTAGATTTAATATATAAGAATATCTGGTATCTTTTATTTTTGAATTAGCTTCTTTATATATTTTTTTTATGATATGTATAGGTGGATTACATCAAAAGAGATTGACAAAAACTTGATCCCACAAAAGAAACATGAATGCAAAGAGCTGCAATGTTTGATGGAGAAAGAGCTTTGTACTTCATTCCTTGATATTCAGGTTTATTTATTAGTCCATCTTGTAGATGAAATAGAGATTGCAAGTGTTGTCAACACTTGATGGATGTTTTGGGTTGAGCGATTTATGGAAATATTAAAAGGTTATGTGCAGCAAAGAGCTAAACTAGAAGGATCTATGGCAAAGGATTGGATGCTTGAAGAGTGCATGTACTATGTTAGTGAGTACATTGAAAGACTTCATGAAGAAGCTCCACGTACATGGACCAACGAGTGTTCTTCAAAAATAATAGACGAGGTATTATCTGGTAAGGGAGTTCCATTTTTATTTACATTTCAAGAAAAAATGATATTGGTAGTTTTGTAGCATATAATAGCAAATGCATGCAAGCATTCCTTAACAACTATGAACAAGAACTTCAAAATATACAAAGTAAAAGACAGAGAAACAAAAGATATAGATGTAATCTCGATAATAATGAGATTATAAATATATATTCTTTCATGGATTCGCTATATACTCGTTTGCAACGTGCCAATGCAAACAATGAAGAAATCTCAAATGAGCAGAGAGAGTTAATGATAGGTTGTGAATGAAAGGTAGTTTTATTTTAATAATATTTTTTTTCATATATGTATATTAGTTTCTCTTTACTAATTTAATTTCTTTTGCAGGCTCAAATGTTCACTAATATGTGGGCTTTTGGAGAGCATATTAGCATCAAAGCTATTGATTCTTTACATAAAACAAAGGATTCTAGTATTGTTGCTTCTTTCAAGAAACTATCACGTGCTAGCTCAAAAGATACAAAGCTTATAGATGGCAAACTTGGTTACGTGGGAACTGTTCTTGGTATCTAATATCATTTCGTACATTCAAATAGGTAGAAAAAAGTTTATATTTTTTATGATAGAGTTTATTATTTATTTAAGCACCTAATAATTGTTTTTTGTTTTTATATATTTTGATGAGGGCCTACAACTGTAAACCTAGATAGGAGTTACCCTAGAACAGATTTAGAGATTGAACGAATGAAAACGTGCATGAAAATGGTAGAACAAGCTCAAGCTATACTTGAGACTAGTCAAAAGTTCAATCAGACAAACTCTATCAAACCGGATTTGCATTTCCAGGGCTTACTAGAAATATTAGAGCAATTGGTAAACAAACCACAAGTTTCTTTACCTCCATAGGCTCAAATAGTTATTGAGAGAAGAAGCTCACCACCAATGGGAGCTTATGTTCCTAATTCCACGGATGTTGGAATACCTCCTTCAATTTAAGAGCACTCTCAAGAGTTCTTGCGGGAAATACAAGAGGAGAAATGGGCCAAGGAGAAGGGTAATTCCCCTCCTATTCGTGAGATTGATGACCTTCATGATCAATTTCCCCAAGACATTCCATCTATTTATGGAGATGAAGTAGAACAACAAGAAGATGAAAGATTAGATTTTGAATCTAATACTTTAGAAGAGCTGCCACAATTCACTGGCCCTTGGGAATCTGAATCTCTTCAGATTAGAGCTCCCACAATATTGGTAAGAAATGAAGACTTAGTGGTTCCAAGGAACACTCATGTCATGAAGAACACTAACATTCAATGTCATCTCACTGTAGAAGAGCTGCTCAAAGCAAAACCCGAGCTATGGAACCATGTGAAGGATCAGGTCCAAGAACTTAATTCCAATATGCCAAAAACAGGCTCTAAGCAAAAAGTTCTAGAGATACCTCTCGATAAAATAGGAGACATGTGTGAGGGTGAAGAAGGTAATACTTATCTTCCAATCACTTACCAAGGTTACACAACCAAAGCAATCATAGATTCAGGTGCTGGTGTTGTTATTGCGACCACCTCCTTGTGGAAGCAATGGCGAAAACCCACATTAGGACCAACTAGAATGAAGCTTCAAATGGTCGACGGTCATTTTGAAAGACCTCTAGGATTGCTTGAAGGGATAACTCTAACCACTTGTGGTGTAGATTTTGAGCACACATTTGCTATATGTGACTTTGAAAAAAATAATGTTTATGAGATGATCCTAGGAAGACGCTTCCTACGACAATTGCAAATAGTACAGGATGGGGGAACCAACTCCTTGTACTTACAACACTTAGGGGTCACCACCAAGGTCAAACAGAAGGATTACTCCTTTAGAGATGTACCACCCCTACAGTGGAATCCTATCCACAAAGCGAAAGAAGATTCCATCTCTGTGCAATGTGAAAGTTCACCTGATCCATCATGGCTAGAGACCTAGCCTACACACCGATGATCTTTCGAGATGAGGAATTTGAGCCTCATGGCTGGCGAGAAATCTTAGCCACCATGGACATTGTTGTCAATGAAGAACAATGGACAACTCATTGTGATGAGGAGGGTTATGATATTTCAATGTTCATGTATCAGCCCTTGCTACAAGAATGTGACCCTAGTGATGTCATAGAAGAAGAAGAGAATGACGATAATATAGAGTCCATTGTGATGGATAGTTGCTTTAACTCAAAGCAGCACTATCTAGAAGATATAGGAGCGTTCACCCAGAAAGAAGAAGAACCTCTCACAAGTATTAAAACGGTAAATTCAAAGGATGGAAGTGAGAGCAGTCAAAAGAAAAAGAAAAGAAAAGCAGTGAAACAAGAAGAGGAGGAATCATTGTTTGAAGTACCAGAAAACTTCAAGAAATATGAAGTTGAAGACCATAAAATTTTGGTACGAATGCCTAAGAGAGAGGCCATCATAGGAGAATCATATGATAATAAAGAAAAGACCAAGAAAATTGTAGTGACCATTGAAGAGAACGAAGGGAGATGCACATATATAGGAGATGACCTAAGTGCAAGAGAAGAAATGGAGCTCGTAGCTCTATTAAGGGAATATAGGGATGTGTTTGCGTGGCACTATAGAGACTTGAAAGGGGTAGATCCAAGAATTTTCTCTCATACTATCCCCATGACTGCTGATGCCAAGCCCACCAAACAGAAGCCCTACACATATAATGATACATATGCAGCCAACATAAAAGAAGAAATTGATAGGCTGATTGAAGCTGGATTCATCTATGAGATTGAGCATACTGAATGGGTGTCTCCCATTGTAGTGGTGCCCAAGAAGAACGGGAAGTTGCGAGTGTGTATTAACCTTAAAAAGTTAAGGCCGCTATGATCAAACATAGTTATCCACTTCCAATCACAGAACACCTATTGGAGTGTGTTGCAGGCAAGGAAGTTTATAGCTTTGATGGATTTTCAAGTTACAATCAAGTAGTCGTTGCCCCAGAAGATCAATACAAAAGAGCTTTTGCCACAGAGTGGGGGATCTTTGCATTTAGTGTGATGCCATTTGGGCTCACCATTGGACCTGCAACATTCCAAAAGTTCATGTGTCATGTCTTCAAAGAGTTCTTGCGAAAGAGCTTAGAAGTGTATGTGGATGATTTATGTGCTCATTCCCAAGAAAGAAGATTTCACATCCCTGAGCTCAGACAAATCTTCAACAAGTGTAGAGAATATCGAGTGTGTCTGAACCCAGAAAAGTGTGTATTCATGGTATGACAAGGTAAAATCTTAGGTCATATTGTTTCAAAGAATGGAATATCAACAGACGAGGATAAAGTAAGAGCCATAGCAGAGTTGCCAAGGCCAAGGAATGTTAAAGAGGTACAAGCCTTTATGGGCCATTGTGGATATTATCGTAGATTTATCCACATGTATGCGATCATAGCAAAAACCTCTTTATGGTTTGTTGACAAATTTTGAGTGGAATGACGAATGTGAAAATTCCTTCACTGAGTTGAAGAAACGTTTGTGCACAGCACCAATATTGACCACTCGTGATTGGAATAAGCCATTCCATGTGCATGTGGATGCCTCCAATCATGCCATAGGATGTGTGCTAGCACAACCCATAGGTGAAGGAAATCTAGACTTGCCTATAGCATACGCTAGCAGACAGCTCACTGCAGCTGAGCGAAATTATACAACAACAGAGAGAGAAGGTTTAGGCATGGTATATGCTGTGAAGAATTTTAAGCACTATTTATTGGCCAATAAGTTCAAGTTTTTCACTGATCATCAAGCTTTGTTATATTTGGTTAATAAACCTTGCAATACAGGATGTCTAGTAAGATAGTTCCTTTTGCTAATGGAATATGACTTTGAAGTTGTTGTTAGGAAAAGTAGAACTCACCTCAAGGCGGATCACCTTTCTTGCATCACTTCAGGAGATTCACCACAAGGAGTGCCTGATGAACTACCTGATGCTTATCTGTTCAATTTTAGAAGTTGTTCCTAAATGGGAAAATACGTTGGTACCAGTCCTAACCTTCGGACCTGCAAATAAGAATGTGAAAACCTCACAAGAAGAAATTGTAAAATCACAAAAATATCACATATTGGCAGGAAGCATGTACAAACAAGATACAGAATGTGTACTAGCTTGTTGTGTCGAGGATGATGAACATAGTAGTTGGTTGCAACAAGCCCATAAAGGATTGCTAGGAAATCACTATTCTAAACAACGAACATTGCAAAATCTAAAACGTTTAGGAGTGTATTGGCCTAGCATGGACAAAGAAATTCATGAGTGGATTAAGAATTGTCCAATGTGCCAGGAAAAACCCCCTCTGGAGCATGCAACCCTTTATCAAGTATCGTTAACTCTAGATTGGAGTGCTCCATTGGTAGAATTCATGAGATCAGGAACATTACCCAAAGAGGCTAGTCTAGCAAGAAGAGGAAGCATGGAGCAAGAGGCTCAAGACTATGCCTTAGTAGGAGACAACCTATACCGAAGAGGAAAGGATGGTTACCTGAGATTGTGCATTCATGAATCTGACTATTTGAAAGTCTTAGAAACTGCACACAGTGGTGTTGCAGGTGGACATTTTGGTCCTATTAACCCCCTAGCTAGAAACTCCCATGCAGAGTATATTATTGTAGCCACAGATTACCTTACCAAGTGGGTAGAAGTGAAAGCCACGACAAAGAATGATGCTCAGACTACGGCTAAGTTCTTATTCGAGAATGTGTTCACGAGATATGGACTACCAATAGAGTTAGTGAGTGATAGAGGCACCCACTTCTTGAATGAAGTCATTGAAAATCTTCTCCAAGAATTCTTGGTGATACATAAGAAGTCTTCCCCCTATCATCCACAAGCTAACGGACAAGCCGAGAGCACCAATAAGATCCTCTGTAACGTATTGACAAAACTGGTAAATAATAAACGCTCTGATTGGGACAAACAACTTCATCATGCTGTTTGGGCTTATCGAGTTGCCTACAAAACGGTACTCAACGCCACCCCATTTCAGATGGTCTTCGGACAGAATGTTGTGCTACCATTGGACTTCCTCATTCCACCCTTAAAAGTAGCACAAGAGCATGAGTGGAATGGACATGAATTGTCCTCTAGGATCTTTGATCTAGAACGCTTAGGTGAGACGAGGCTACGAGTGGCAGCAGGCATCTATGCTACAAAGAAAAGACAAAAGGCATACTTTGATGTACACATCAAAGATAAAGGATTGAAAGAGGGAGACCTAGTGCTGGTTTATACACTAAAGCAACATGCCCATAAGTTGGAAAAAAGAGGATACGGACCCATGATCATTAATAGAATTTCCACTAGCGGTGCAGTTCAGTTGGCCACTCTAGAAGGAGATATCTTGCCAAACTATATTAGTGGATGTAGAGTCAAGTTATACCATGAATCTCTTACAGAGGATATGCTTATGAGACTCAAGACTGCTAAGAAGCGAAAAGAAGAGGAGTTACAGGTGAGGGAAGAAGCATAGGCAGAGGCCAGAGAGCGTATTCGGCGAAATAAGTTAAGGTGATTGGGCCTAGATGTCAACTTAAAAGCCCCAAAATATCACATGGATATGTGCCGAAAATCAGGCATAATTACCTCTCAAAGCATTGACCGACGTCCCTTTGTGACCATAGAGATAGGATGAGGGAAGAGTGCAAGAACTGTGAAAGCGTTGATTGACTGAGGTGTAGCAACTAGTGCAGTTAGACTTTCCTACTGCCAAGACTTGCCGTTGAACATCAATCCCATAGAAGCCTATCTCATAGGATTGGGAGGTATGGAAACCCCTTGTTTGGGCGAGGTGGAATTTCCCATCTACCTTCAAGATGTTCCAATGAAAGTCAAAATGCTAGTGTGTCGAGATGAGGACCTTACAGAACCACTTGTCTTGGGTCAAGATCGGATTTATGACCATGCAGTCAACCTAACCTCACAAGTCAACTTCTTCAAGTTTGGGTACATGAACAATGCATTACATTAGAATTAGAAGACTGCATGCTCACAGATCATGGCACCACACACTCTCTTAGCTCCTCTAAGACTAATCTTCATGAGCAAGATGTTATATGTGTCAAAAGCTCTATGATCCAGAAGGACTCAATCATGGAAGGATTCTTCTTTTTCGAAGGGTAAATCATCCATAGTAGTTCAACCTAAGAACCATGCACAACAATTCAAGTCAACTGCTATAGAAAATAGAAAGACACCATTCAACAAGAAAGCAGTTCGGGCATGAGGCAGATCTAGGTACGCAAAGGAGAGCAACCACCAGCCTTGCCCCCACAAACCCCATCCAGGCAAGCCCACCAGGCTAGAAGACGAAGGAAGAAGCTCGGAAAAGCTCAACCACAAGGTATCCGACAAATTTGGGTGCCTAAGAAATTAGTTGCAGCTCAACAGGGGTGATTACACATGTGGGTACCCAGGAAGCTCTTACGTCCGCAACAACCTATGCTCTCCCATACGCGAAAAGTCTCAACAAAGAAGCCAAGGCGAGGCAAAGGTCAGAACCAAACACCAAGAACAAAAGGAGACCAACTAACCTCTCCAACGCGAGTCAGGCAACCAGCCACAAAGGTATGGGTTTGGAAGCCAAAAGCATGAGCGGCCCCTACAAGACCAACACGCCAACTACAAGGGACACAACAGTCAAGAAACCAGCCAAGGATGAATAGGCTGAAGGTGCTCACTACACAGTCATTTATCGTTTTGAAATGGATCAACATCCGCAAATAACATTGAAAGCCTCAACGAGCGACAACCATGTGCTCCTTGCACAACCCAGACTTTTGCACCATTCAGGTCATGCATTTCCAAATTATGCATTAATATAGGGCCACATTACATGGCCGTGCATAGACACCTTTGAGAGTCCCATGCACAAGCGCACATTGACATATGTCAACTATTTTTTCTGATACTAACATCTATCTTCTTCTTTGGTGAAATTGTTCCTCAAAAAAAAAAAAGGGAGAGGAAGCACTTGTTCCCAGGTTTTTCTCATGAAACATGAATGATTCATGCTTAGTTGAAGGTGGAACTGTTGATTACTGGGCATTTATCAGTTTGGATAGAAGTTTGTCTCGGCTAGCAGATGATATAATTGCTGCCTTATCTGGTAGATGTCACCTTGAGTGATGCTTAACTACTGCATGTACGAGAGCATCCAGGGAGATATCTGCAAGGGGTAGTTATGGTACCTTGCAAATCTTTGTATGTATACCGGATGAGAAGACTCCTTCTTATGGTGAGCTAAAGAGAATATGTGAAACTAAGCTTGGTGTAGTTATCAAATGTTGTTTGTCAAGGAATATAAAGAAATTCATATTTGGGAAATGATGCTTTGAAAAGAGGAGACAGGATCAGCCACTCAAAAGATCTCATCAGTGGACCATCAACACGGACATTCATCAACAATGTTCCATCCCAAAGGCCGAGTGTACAACACAAAGAGATGAGAATCGATCGACCTTCTCCATGGTAAGTATCTTTACTTTGGAAACATCATAACCATGATAGCTTAGGAAACCTCTTCGTCGACATACCCTTGAGCACTTAGCTCAAGAACCCCAATTTTTGCACCATTCTTCTTTCGATGCATTTTACAAGTAAGCATGCATAGGGCTACATTACAAGTCCGTGCACAAGGCACATATTCTCCTCAACCCATGCACGAACACACTTACCCATCATCCATTATGGGTTGTGAGTACTTGGCATGACTACTATGAACATAATCTTTGGACGATCTGAGGTCATCAATGGAGACTCACAACAACACAGTCATGCTGGAATCCAAGGCAGAAGCACCTACCAAGGGACTACAACTTGCAAAGTCTCACAGTGACAAATGAAGAACTGGACAACCAACCTTGCCACATTTGGAAGAGAGATGGCTCTGGCTCATCCGAATGGACACTCCCTCTCAAAGCAACCTAGAATAACCATTACAACAAGGGTCTGTCAGGGACGACAAACTCGAGAGGGGGGGGAGTGTTGGAACTCAAGGTCAAGCATAAAACATGGAAGCACATCAAAGAAGTGGACATATAAGAAGAGTGAGCAAGTAGGGAGCTCCAAGAAGTGTATGTCAAATTTTCAGAAGAATCCCCTACAAGAATAGTGATTTTCATCACTAAAAACCATTGTTAATACCATTTTCTATTTTTGTAACTCAACTTTGTTCAAGCCGAGGAGTCCTTGATCTTGAGGAGTATTAGAACTATCATCCTACCAATTTTCATAATTTTTAGACTTTGTTTGAGCCCTCAAATAAGCCCTGGAACCTAATTTTTAACTAGGCCGGACACTAGGTCTGGACATGGCCAAAACTAGTCCAAAAACTATAAAAAGATCCAGAGACCTCATTTTTGAGGTTAGCTTGTTAGAGAATAGAGCTTTTGTAAGAGAAAGTATTCATCCAGTGAAGGAAGTTCACACATCACTTCCTTACTTCTTGTATAATCACTTGAAGTTATCACAAATAGAATCGCAGTTGATTCTGGTAAGATTCCGGTATAATCGCAGTTGATTCCGGTATAATTCCGGTATAATTCCGGTAAGCCTGCTAAGCTACTGCTGATTATAGAGGTGTTCTAATATCGCTCTAGGTTAGCAACCTTCGGTGGCGCAGCAAATTCCGCAGATTTGACAAGGTTCAAGTCTTGCCGCGTCGGCCATCAACAGGTGGTTCAGAGAAAAGGAACCACCATCAATGGTATAAGAGCTGTAAGAAGGCCCAACAAGTGGTATCAGAGCCAGGTTAATCACGAGAAGTGGTACCAGAATGAAAAAAAAAAAATTTGAAGAGCAGAAGGATCCTTGAAAGGTCACCAGAAGTTAGAGGAACAAGAAAATCATGGCAAATCATGTCCAAATTGATAAATTGGATAGAGATAATTATCCCGCATGGGTAATGCGCATGGAAGCCTTACTTATGAGTAAGGACTTAATGATGTATGTGACCGGAGAAGAAAAGAAGCCGATTTTCGAAGATGATAGTCAACCAGAAAAAGAAGAATTAGAAGCCTTGAAGCTGTGGCAGAAGAAAGATGCAACGGCAAGAGCTTACATTTATAGTACCGTTACAGATCATCTACTACCGCACATTAGAGGTCTGGACAAAGCGGAGGAGATATGGAGTGCGTTGGAAGATCACTTCCAAAATACTACGAAAGCTAGGAAGGCTAGCTTATGGTCCGAGTTCACAACGTTCAAAAAGAAGCCGAGTCAAAGCATTAGTGACTATGTTACTAAGATGAAGGATCTAGCAGATAGTCTTGGATCCATAAATGAAGATATTGAAGATCATAGATTGATAGCGCAACTGCTAACAGGTTTGAGAGGAGATGAAAGGTGGAAACCTTTCGTACTCTCAACTGAACTTTCTTTAAATCACTTTGTACCAGATTTAAATCAGTTGCTTGGCTTGATGCTCACATATGAGCAAGACCTGAAAGGAGATGCAGATAAAGGACAAAGCTCTGCAATGTACATGAAGAACAAGAAGAAAGCAGATAAAAGTAAGTCAAAAGATGAAGAAGAGTCGAGCTCTCAGGTTTATTACGCAAGAGGTAGAGGCACCAGTAGAGGAAGAGCAAGAGGTTCTGGAAAAGGAAGAGGTAGCCAGAATATCAACAAGAAGGCTTGCTGGATTTGTGGACTCAGTAATCATCTGGCCCATGATTGCTCGCACAATCAAAAAGGATCAAATCAGAATAGTAACAGCAGAGGCAGAAGCGGAAGATATCAGAGTAACTTTCAAAGAGGTAGAAAAAATCAAAGAGGAGGCTATGGTAGAGGTGGAGCAAGAAGTTGGGGACAGAATCAATCCTACAACACCACCTACAACAACTACACAAATGACACACAGAATGAAAGTCACACATCATTGATGATGAACTCAATCAGCACATCAGATAACGAAGACCTAAAGGTATTTTACATTGATTCTGGATGTTCTAATCACTTGTCAGGAAATATAGAACTGATGTCAGAATTGGAAAAGGGTAGTTCCAGTCACACTGTTCAAACAGGTGACAATACAAGACACAGTGTACATTCAATTGGGAAAGTGAAGTGTAAGAGTGGAGCAGATTTGCTAACCAATGTTTGTATGTTCCGACAATACCAAAAAATTTGATCAGTGTAGGACAGATAGTTGAGAAAGGTTTTCAGGTCAGATTTACAAATAAAGGAGTATTTGTAGAAGATCCCGAGAATGGATATAACCAGATCGTCTCTGGTAAGAAAGAAGGCAGACTCTTTACTTTAAGAGTACAAGGGAACATTGGCCAAGCATTGCTCACACATAATGAAAAGGTGATTACAGAACTTGATCTCTGGCATAAGAGATTAGGTCATTTCAACGAAAAGGGAATTAAGGCTATGATTTCAAATTAGACCGTACTGGGATTACCAAACATACAGAATCAACACATGATTCATAAGTGTGAAGCATGTCAGATGGGAAAAGCCCACAGGTTACCTTTCCAGAAGAAAGGATTCAAACATGAAGGAGTACTCGAACTCATTCATACAGATGTATGGGGTCCAACAAAGGAAGGATCTATCAGCGGATCAAGGTACTATGTTTTATTCATTGATGATGCTACAAGATGGATAATGCTATATGTTTTGAAAGAGAAATCAGAAGTGTTTGGAGCTTTCAGGCATTTTCATGCATACGCTGAAAGACTCACAGGTCAAAAACTTAAAAGACTAAGGTCTGATGGAGGGGGAGAATACTTCTCCCGAGAATTCAATGATTATCTTTGGAATGCAGGTATTAAGAGAGAAATAACCTGCAGGTACACACCACAACAAAATGGTGTAGCAGAAAGAAGGAACCGAACTCTAGTTGAGTTTGCACGAGCTATGCTAAACGAAAAGGATTGTCCAAACTATCTTTGGGCTGAGGCTGTAAATACAGCTACATACTTGGTAAACAGGTTACCATGTACAGCTTTAGACGGAATGACCCGGTATGAAGCCTGGTGGGGAAAGAAGCCAACACTTGATCATTGCAAAGTGTTTGGATCAGTTGCATACGCTTATGTACCGTCACAACTAAGACATAAGCTTGAACCAAAAGCAGAGAAATATGTGTTCGTCGGATATGATGAAAAGCAGATGGGCTACAGGTTATGGAGTCCTCTAACCAAACAATTTATTGTGTCCAGAGATGTGACATTTGATGAACAGAAAAGCTGGTATGCAGATCAAGGTCATACAACGGAAGAATTTGAAGAAGAGATAAGAAGAAAAGAGAAAGGGAAATCAATTGTGCAGGTAAACAGAGATGAAGATCATATGAAGGCAAGTACGTCCAGGACCGGATCAGGTATGAGAAAAGAAGATGAAGAAGTGTATTCAGACACTTACGAAGAATGTGAACCAAGAAGGTCAAGCAGGACCAGAAGACAACCAGAAAGGTATTCTTATGATACTTCATACATAACTCAGAAAGATTATGCATATATGGTCAAAGATGATAAGAACCTCAGAACTATGATGAAGCTAAAGGCAAGAAGCAATGGGAAGAAGCAATGCAAGAAGAGTTCAGCGCACTAGAGGAGAACAAGACTTGGGAACTTGTTCTGAAACCAAATGGTAAGAAAGTAATCGGAAATAAAAGGGTTTTCAAAGTCAAGAAACTTGCAGATGGAAGGATAGCCAGATACAAAGCCAGACTGGTTATCAAGGGCTATGCTTAGATGCATGGCATAGATTACGATGAGACGTTTAGTCCGGTGGCAAAGATGTCAACCATAAGGACAGTGATTGCTATAGCAGCATCAAAAGGATGGAAGCTAAGTCAGCTAGATATAAAGAACGCATTTCTGAATGGATATATATCAGATGAAGTCTACATGGAACAACCAGAAGGTTTTGTAAGTTCCAGATACCCAAATTTTGTTTGCAGATTAAGAAAAACACTTTACGGACTGAAGCAAGCTCCAAGAGCTTGGAATTACAGGCTTGTAAAATATCTAAATGAACTTGGATACCAAAGTTCAAAGGCAGATGCAAGTCTACTCATCAAGAGAACAGAAGAAGGTATGATCTACATTTGCATTTATGTAGATGACATAATAATCACAGGAACTTCAGATGAAGGAATTAAAGAAGTAAAGAGATTGTTTGAAACGGAGTTTCAGATCAGTGACCTAGGAAAGTTGTCATACTTTCTAGGGATGGAAATCACATACACAGATCATGGTGTATATGTTACGCAAGAAAGGTATCTCCTAAACTTACTGAAGAAGTTTAATATGGAGAATTGCAGAGAAGCTTCAACACCGCTTGAAGTAAATCATAAACTCAGCAAATATAGTGGTGCAGAGTTTAAAGATATAAGAAAGTATCATTCGTTAGTGGGAAGTCTAATTTATGCTACACTAACAAGACCGGATCTTAGCTATGCAGTGGGAGTTCTTTCACAGTTCATGCATTGTCCGAAGGATCAACATTGGGTTGCAGGACAAAGAGTTCTTAGATACATCAAAAGAACTATAAAAGAAGGATTATATTATCCTTTTACGTCAGATATAAAGCTAAGAGCATTCAGTGACTCAGACTGGGCAGGAAGTCAAGATGATAGGAGATCAACACATGGATATATGATATACCTAGGAGATAAGCTAGTGAGCTGGTGTTCGAAGAAACAACACACAGTGGCTTTATCGTCAACAGAAGCAGAATATAAAGGACTTGTAGAAGCAGCTAAAGAAGTAATATGGATGCAGACCTTGTTCAAAAGCATGGGTATTGATCAAGGTGTACCTATCATACATGGAGATAATATGAGTTCGCTGTATCTTGCAGCAAATCCAGTGTTTCACGCAAGAACAAAACACATAGAGATTCAGTATCATTTCCTGAGGGAAAAGGTAATGGAGAAGGAGATAGAAATTCTATACACTCCAACAAAAGATCAGATTGCAGATATACTGACAAAGAGCCTAGATGGAACAAAGACAAGCAGATTCAAAGAAATGGCAGGTATAAAAGAAAGGAAAATATATGAAGACAGGAAGAGTCAAATTAGTGATTGAGGGGGAGCTGTTGAAGAATCACTCACGAATTTGACGTACAAAAAAAAAAAATCTTCAGAAAATCAAAGCCTTAGTGAAGGGACAAATTCACGACCGTTATGTACAGTACAGAATCTTACAAAATCAGAGTTCATTACACCGAATCAAAATGTATATACAGAATGTGCATAAGAATAAAGAAAAGGGAAATGCGAGCTAGAACGTGCGTGAGAAGAGCGCGCAGTATAAATAAAGCACATACAGAGATCGCGTATATATAGAGTACAGAGAGAGAGTTAGAAAAGACTGAATATGAGAAAGTGAGAAGACGCCATAGATCGCGTATGTACAGATGAATAACAGAAACCTGAAATGTCAGGTATTCATCTAAGAGAGAGAGATGGTAGAAGAAACTACTCAGTGCAGGAGAGTTTCTATAGCTTGAGCAAGAAGAGGCCAAGCTAATTTGTACACATCTTCTCTAATAGAAAACACATGTTCATGTGGAAGTTTGTGCGCATTGTTCGTATGTGAAGAACTCTGAGTATTTTCGTGTTATGGTAGAAAGTTCATTAACCGTTAACAGTAATAGCTCGTTAGTCAACGTGTCCCTCGGTACTCTCTCAGTAAATGAATGTCTCGGTCAAAGTTATCTCAGTAAACAAATATTTCGGTCAGTTATAGCTTTTCTCAGAAAACGAGTTTTCCGGTAGAACAACGAAGTATATCTCGCAGAGTAAATTAGAGTTTTGTATGAGAGATAGCTCATCTTGTAGCTAGACGTCTCTACTATCAATGCATCAAAGACTTTGGTGAAATGGATATGTACACACAGTACAAAGCCTGACCGGAGAGAGGCTATCTGAACTGGTGAAGTTTTTCTTAAACTTCAAAAAGTATTCATCCAGTGAAGGAAGTTCACACATCACTTCCTTACTTCTTGTATAATCACTTGAAGTTATCACAAATAGAATCGCAGTTGATTCCGATAAGATTCCGGTATAATTACGATGACAATCCAGTGACAGTCCGGTGAAGTTCCGGTGGAATTCCAAGAGAATTCAAAGCATGGTTTTATATGTTGAGTAATAGTAACCCTGCTAAGCTACTGCTGATTATAGAGGTGTTCTAATATCGCTCTAGGTTAGCAACCTTTGGTGGTGCAGCAAATTCCGCAGATTTGACAAGGTTCAAGTCTTGCCGCGTCGGCCATCAACAGGTGGTTCAAAGAAAAGGAACCACCATCAGTGGTATAAGAGCTGTAAGAAGGCCCAACAGAAGGCATGTATTTCCTTTATCCTCCTCACTAAAGATCCAACTTTGGCGATTGGTATCTTGACAATTGTTGCTTGCTCTAGCTTTTCTTTCTTGGTAGATGTGTTTTGTTCTTTTAAATTTAGTTGATTAGCTAGTCTCTTCCATAGGTGGGGTTTTACTTGCAAATGTTCTTCTACTATTATAGAACATTTAATTTTTGGTTTCTTTAATTCTTGCAGGGTGGTCGACACTTTGTCTGATGTTATCTTCTCTTTGTACCTTATTGTTGGGGCATGAAAGACATCTGATTTTTCCTCATATTCTCTCATATAATTTGGAAGTGTAGCTAGATTAAATGCTTCGTGCCTATCCTGATCAAAACTGGATAATTCTTCATAGTCTCTTGCTGCTACATCCTAGGTAGGTTCTTAGAAGCATCTAGTTCTTCGAAGGGAGGGACTTCCTCCTTAGTTTTTTGCCATATGTCTTCTTGTAGTTTGGCCCACAGTTCATGTGGCTAGTTTGGTTTAACTTCTAGAATCATCGAGTCTCTTTGTATGGTCTCAAAAGCTGATTCTGCTTCAATCTTCTTATTTTGTTCCAGTTTCTTCTATTGTGAATTATGGTTTTCTAAACATCCTTGTAATGCTTCTTATGGAATTCTCATTTTAGAGAGGCTTGGTCTTGCTTGTTCTAGCATGGTCTGAACAATTTCAATTAATTTCTTACATATTCCTCATCTTTCCTTCTCAAGGTCCCCTCTTGGGTATCTTTTATCATATTTCTCTAGACCAAGTCCTGTCTCGATTCTAGCCTAGTAAGCCTTTAACCACATTTTTAAGTCTTCATGCATAGGATCCACTAGAATTGATCCTGTGTGCTCCTTCATTTGGTTGTCCTTGCCACATTTTTGTTTTGATTGGTTGGACAATTTGGCTTATGTTTGGGGTCTTTCATTATATTTTCCTTCCCTTTTGCTAATTTTTTCAACCACTTGTTTTTAATATTTTCTCTCCTTGTTTTTCATCTCTGCGTTTTTTTCCATTTTGAGGTATTAGAGGATTTTTCTTAATCTTCGACTACTTGGGAGGAAGATTCTATCTCATTTTCTATACGGTCTTTGATTTTCCATGGTTTCTTTTGTCTTGGTTCTAGTGATTACTTTTAATGGCACAACATACTCTTTATCACTCCCTAAGGATTCTATTACCTCTATAAAATTGATATGAGATGTGGGTGATGCTTGTTGATATATTTAGGTAGTGATGTGTGTAAACACACTAGGACCGCCGGGGCACTTTTTTCCCTCTTTAGGAGGGTTTTTTTCCCCCAGCTTGTATATACACCTATTGCCCTTATACGCCTATTGCCCTAATGGGCTACTTATCTTTGTACATTCTCTAGTAATACATTCAGTATTGTGGGTAGTGCTCCAAGATTCTTCTTCTTCCTTGTGTTGTTCGCGTGCTTCCGAAGACGTCTAACTCCAACAATTGGTATCAGAGCAGGTCGTCGCTTCATCTAGGGTGCCGTCGACACTCCTCCATTTGCTATCTCAGAATCGCATGAATTTTGGTGAGCATACTCAGTGCATTTTTGAGATCAAAACTGCTTCGCTTTGTGGTGCCGAAATCACGATCTGAGCTCGTTTCGGCCTTCAAACGCACTATCACAGTGCTCGTGCAGGCTATTTTTTCTTTTTGTGCCAAAGGTATATACCAGTTTTTGTTCACTAGTATAAGTGCCTCGAAGTCTCTTACAGGTCTAGCACAATTCGTCTTGACAGTTCTATTCAACTTTTTGAGATACAATCAATTTTCTGCATCAAGGTATTTTAGTCACCGACCATGGCTGAAAGCAGTGATGTATTCCGTATGTTGGTTGTTGAGGATAAGCTGGATGGTACCAACTACCCGTTATGGGCTTATATGATGCGACATGTGTTGGTTGCAAAAGGACTATGGAACATTGTGTAGGGTGTCGAAAAACATCCTATCACACCTGCAACTGCTACAACTGCAGGTACTAAAGCTGATGCAAAAGGTGTCGAAGATGATGATATTCTGCATATTCCTGTTCGTGCTACGGTTTCTGTTGCACCTACTGCAGAGCGAATTCGCTGGGATGGCAAAGATGCCCAGGCACATGCATTGATAGCTTTGTCTGTCAAACATGCCATTATTCCTCACATTCGCTCTTGCAAAACAGCTAAGCATGCTTCAAATACACTTACCACATTGTACGAAGCTGGGAATGAGGCTCGTGTTGCTTACCTTCGAAAACAGTTGGAGAGTGAGCACATGAATGAAGGTGATTCTATGGATGGTTTCCTAATGAAGATGAAAGACTTGAAGGAACAGTTGATTTCTGCTGATGAGGTTATACCAGATAGCTCACTTGTGCAGATCGTTTTGAATGGTCTTCCTAATTCATATCAGAGTTTTGCTTCTACTCTTTGGTTGATGATGAAAGGCAATCCAAATGCCTTATCATTTGAGGAGTTAGTCTCTGTTATGTTGCAGGAAGATCAGTCCAGGTAGAACAGGTCCATTATGCGAGTTGCAGATCAAGCTTTCCTAACTAGTCAAAAGGACAAAGGAAAATGGAGCTCTTCGACTAGTAAGCAGAAAGCTGCTAATTCTGCACATTCGAAGAAGGAAGATAAAGATGAGAAGCAATCAGAAAAGTAGAAAATGTTTTGTAAGTACTATAAAGGGAATGATCATATCATAAAGAACTATCCAAAACTGGCTGCTAAAGAGGCAAAGAAGAAAGAGGCTAGAATGGTTGTTGCAGAGGCCTCTACACAAAAAACAGAGTCTGCTAATCTTGTGCAAGAAGAAGAATGGGCATTTACTACTGTCTGCAGTCTTGACCCATCTTCTCATGAGCAGTGCATGTCTGCAGTAGACTCAAATGTTTGGTATTTTGACAGTGGGGTGACCAAACATATTACCTCATAGTGCAGTTTCTTCTCTTCACTCGAGCGTGCCCCTATAGGGAATACTGTTACATGCGCCAACAACTCCTCTTATCCTGTTATGGGAGTTGGTAAGATCATTTTGACTACTGCTAATGGTAGTTCTTTCACTTTGTTAGATGCTTTATTTGTGCCAGGGATCAAGAAGAACCTGTTATCAGTTTCTGCATTAGCCAAGATTGGCTTGGTTGTGAAATTTCTTTATGACAGGTGTACAGTTCATGATCTGTCAAATGGCAATGTGATTATTGCTTCTGGAATTTTATGTACTGGGTTGTATAAGCTCATAGACTATGAAAGATCTATAAATGATTTGGCATGTGCAGTAAATGATTCTTAGGCTATGTCAGATGCAAAGCTTTGGCAGGCACGCTTTGGTCATCTGAATTTTGCTAGTTTGCAACGCTTGCAAAAATTTGAAATGGTGTCCTCTTTGCCCAAAGTTGAGGCACTTGGAAAACATGTTTGTGAGGGCTGTGTTTTGGGCAAAATCCAGCATTCGTTCTTTCCAAAAGATGGTTCAGTTCGGGCTACTCAAAAATTGCAGCTTGTACATAGTGATGTTTGTGGTCCTATGCAGACACCTTCTTTTGGGAATTATTTTTACTTCGTGACTTTCATCGATGATTTTTCTAGGCATGCATGGGTATATCCATTGAAGGCAAAGTCTAAAGTGTTCATGTGCTTCAAACAGTTTTTGGTTTTGGCTGAAAATATGTCAGCATGTAAAATGGGCACCCTCCGTTCTGATCGAGGAGGGGAATATATGTCTTCTAATTTTAATGCATTTCTGGCTGAACATGGGATAAAACACCAGTGTACAGTGCCGTATACACCTCAACAGAATGGAGTTGTTGAACAAAAGAACATGTCACTCATGGAGATGGCGAGGTGTATGGTCAAGAGTCAGGCTTTACCACATAGTTTCTGGCTTAAGGCTGTCATGTGTGCAGCATATGTACTGAATAAGTGTCCCACTAAAGCACTGCAATCTATCACTCCATATGAGGCTTGGCATGATCACAAGCCATCTGCTGCTCATCTGCGTGTTTTTGGTTGTTTGGCATATGCATTAGTGACTGAACAACATCATAGAAAATTGGATGACGAAGCAGTAAAATGTATTTTTGTTGGGTACAGTTTTGAAAGTAAAGGCTATCATCTGTATCATCCACAAACTAAACGCATTCTGGTTAGCCGTGATGTCATTTTTATGGAAGATGCTATTCATCCATTGCTTTCATGTACTAAGGAGACATTTGTTAGCTCCAAAGACATGTATGATACTTTGCTGCCTCTTTTTACAGGTGGACAGTCTAGTGCTGGCCCCAATGAGGCAACTTCTCAGCCTTTGCAGGTTTCATGTGATGATGGAGATCATTCCATTTCTAATGCAGATTTACATGATGCACTAGTTGATAAGGGAGCTGATATTGAGCAGGCAAAAACTATGCCAAAATGGCTGGTGCAGACTTTGTCTGACAACAAAGTAGATGCACCTCTATCATATTGTACTCATTCAGGCTCTCATAGTGCCTCTTTTGCATGATTTCTATGCTATGGTTGCATCTAGTCTCTGTGATGACAATGAGCTTGTTTCGTTTGATGAAGCACAAAATTCAAAAAATTGGATGGCTGCTATGCAATCTGAATATGATGCTATAATGAAGAATGGTACTTGGTCTTTATGTGACTTGCCTCCTGGCAAGAAGGCCATTGGCACTAAGTGGGTATACAAGCTGAAGCGTAAAGCGGATGGTACAGTTGATAAGTATAAGGCTAGGCTTGTTGCAAAGGGTTATGCACAGGAAAGAGGCATTGATTTTGATGAGACCTTTGCACCTACATGCCGTATGACTACTGTTCAGAGCATGTGTGCACTTGCAGCTCATCGTGGTTGGAATGTACATCAGTTGGACATTGAAACAACATTTCTGAATGGTGACTTGCATGAAGAAGTGTATTGTTTTTCAGTCCTGTGGCTTTGTGTAGAAAGGGCATGAAAACTAGGTGCGCAGGTTAAAGAAGGCATTATATGGTTTAAAGCAAGCACCATGTGCTTGGTATGAGAAGATACATGCCTATCTGATTGCACATGGTTTTGAGAATAGTCCAACTGAAAGCACCTTATATAGTGCGAGCATGGAACACAGGGTTCTTCGCAACTACCAATGCACTCTGACTATCAATAAAGATGGTGATGGCAGAAGACTAAACAACACCCAAATCATCCATAAGGCATCTAAGCCACACACACTCAACATTCGCTATGAAAGCTACCCTATACTCAACCTCACAACTCAAAGTGGCCATAGTAGGCTGCTTCTTCCTCAACCAAGATATACATGAGCTACCAAGCATGAAGCAAAAGCCACTAGTGGACATAGGAGTGTCATAGCAACCAGCCCAGTCAAAGTCAGAAAAAGCATGTAAATATGGCAGTAGTGATAGCCCCTTGGGATAAAACAATCCAAGTAGCAGAGTACCACTCAAGTAGCAAAAGATGCACTTAACTACCTGCCAATGCTTAAGACTTGAGCAATGCATAAACCTGCTCATCTGTGACAAAGTAAATTGGATATCTAGCCGAGTAATGCATAAGTAAATCAAGCATCCAACAGCTTGCTGATATAGAAGAGCATCAAATGTATCTCTAGCATCATGAAGACTCAATGATAAACCTGCCTCCATAGGAGTGGCAATAGGTTTGTAGTCTTCAAGGTCAAAACACTGCAATAACGTGTCAATATATTTCATTTGACACAAAGCTATTCTTCCATCAACTTGCATAAACTCAATGCCAAAATAATGATGCAAATGCCCCAAATTTAACATCTCAAATGAGGCATGCAGATCAACCTTAAAATCAGCAGTATGCTTCTCATGAGGACTAATGAGCAGCATGTCATCAACATACACAATAATGATCAGCAGCACATAATTAACATGCTAAACATATAAGGTGCTTTCAGCTGGACTATTCTCAAAACCATGTGCAATAAGATAGGCATGTATCTTTTCATACCAAGCACATGGTGCTTGGTTTAAACCATATAATGCCTTCTTTAACCTGCACACCTGGTTTTCATGCCCTTTCTGCACAAAGCCATGGGGATAAAAAACATACACTTCTTCATGCAAGTCACCATTTAGAAATGCACTTTTATTGTCCAACTAATGTATATTCCAACCATGATGAGCTGCAAGTGCACAGATGCTACAAACAATGGTCATTTGGCATGTAGGAGCAAAGGTTTCATCAAAATCAATGCCTCTTTCCTATGCATAACCCTTTGCAACAAGCCTAGCCTTATACCTGTCAACTTTTCCATCAGGCCTTCTTGCAAAGAGGCAAGTCACATAAAGCCCAAGTAGCATTTTTCATTATAACATCATATTCATATTGCATATTAGCCATTCAATTTTTTGAATTTTTTGCTTCATCAAATGAAACACGATCATTCTCATCATCAAGACTAGAGCCAGCCATAGCATAGCAATCTAATGCAAAAGAGGCATTATGAGAGCCTGAACGAGTATGATATAAGAGAGGTGCATCTAATTTGCTATCATGCAAAGTTTGCACCAACCATTTTGACATAGTTTTTGCCTCCTCAATATCAGCTCTCTCATCAACAAGTGCATCATGCAAATCTGCATCAGAAATGGAATGATCTGCATCATCACATGAAACTTGTAAAGGCTGAGATGTTGCCTCATTAGGACCAGCACTAGACTCTCCACTTGTAAAAAGAGGTAGCAAAGTATCATACATGTCTTCGGAGCTAACAAATGTCTCCTTCCTACATGAAAGTAGTGGCTAAATAGCATCTTCCACAATAAAAACATCACGGCTAACCAAAATGCATTTAGTCTATGGATGATATAGATGATAGCCTTTGCTTTCAGAACTGTACCAAACAAAAACACATTTCACTGCTTTATCATCCAATTTTCTACGTTGTTATTCAGGCACTAATGCATATGCCAAACAACCAAAAACACACAGATGAGCAACAGATGGCTTGCAACCATGCAAAGCCTCATATGGAGTGATAGACTACAGTTCTTTAGTGGGACACTTGTTATGCACATATGCTTCATACATACCATCCTCAAGCGAGAAACTATGTGGTAAGGCCTGACTCCTGACCATACACCTCGCCATCTCCATGAGTGAACTATTCTTCCATTCAGCAACTATATTTTGTTGAGATGTATATGGCATTGTACACTGATGTTTTATCCAACATTCAACCAAAAATGCATTAAAGTCAGAAGACATATATTCCTCCCCTCGATCAAAATGGAGGGTGCCCATTTTACATGCTGAGAGATTTTCATCCAAAACTAGAAACTTTTTGGAGCACATAAACACTTAGGACTTTTCTTTTAATGGATATATCCATACATGCCTGGAAAACTCATCGATGGAAGTCACGAAGTAAAGATAGTTCCCAAAACAAGGTGTCTGCATAACACCATAGACATCACTGTGAACAAGCTATAATCTTTTAGTAGCTCGAACTAAACCATCTTTTGGGAATGAGGAATGCTACATTTTGCCCAAAATACAGCCTTCACATACATGTTTACCAGGTGCCTCTAGTTTGGGCAGAGAGGATACCATTTTGGATTTCTGTAGGTGTAGCAAGCTAGCAAAATTCAGATGACCAAAGTATGCATGCTAAAGCTTTGCATCTAACATAGCATGAGAATCATGTACTCCACATGCTGAATCATTCATAGATTTTTCATAGCCTACGAGCTTATACAGCCCATGACATAAAATGCCAAAAGCAAAAATCACATTGCCATTTGATAGATCCTCAACTATACATTTGTCATCAATGAATTTCACAACCAAACCAATCTTGGTTAAAGCTGAAACTGATAATAGATTCTTCTTGATCCCTGGCACAAATAAAGCATCCTACAATGTAAAAGAAATACCATCAGCAGTAGTTAGAATGATCTTAACAAATCCCATTACAAGTATTCCCTATAGGGGAAGGCTCTATTCAAGTGAAGAAACTACACTACCAGGTAATATTTTTGGTTGCCCCACTATCAAAGTACCAAACATTTGAGTCTACTACAGACATACACTATTCAAGAGAAGATGGGTCAAAACTACAAATAGTAGTAATTTCCCATTCTGCATTCTGCACTAGATTAGCAGACTTTGTTTTCCTGTAGAGGCCTCTACAACAACCATTCTAGCCTCTTTCTTCTTTGCCTCTTTAGTAGCCAGTTTTGTTAACATGATCATTTGCTTTATAGTATTTGCAAAACAATTTCTTCTTTTTTGTTTTCTTCTCGTCTCTATCATCTTTCTTTGAGTGTGTAGAACTAGCAGATTTTCGCTTACAAGTAGGAGAGTTCCATTTACCTTTACCCTTCTGAATAAGCTTGATCTGCAACATGCATAATGGACATGTTCTGCCTAGAGTGATCTTCATGCAATAGAATAGAGACTAGATCCTCAAATGTTAAGGAATTTGGATTGAATTTCATCATCAAATGAAGAGTAGAAGCAAAACTCTGATATGAACTAGGAAGAACATTCAAAACAGTCTGCACAAGTGAACTGTCAAGCAAGACTTCATCAACAAAAATTAATTGTTCCTTCAAGTCTTTGATCTTTCTTAGAAAACTATCCATGGAATCACCTTTATTCATATGCTCACTTTCCAACTATTTTCAGAGGTAAGCAACATGAGCCTCATTGCTAGCCTGGTACAATGTGCTAAGGAATCCCAAGCATCCTTAGCTATTCTCCAAGAGTGAATGTGAGGAATAATGGCACGTTTGATACACAAGGCTATCAATGCATGTGGCTGACCATCTCTGCCATCCCAACAAATTTTCTCTGCAATAGGTGCAACAAGAATCGTAGCACGAACCAGAATCTGCAGAATATCACCATCTTCGATGCCATCTGCATCAGCTTCAATACCTATATTTGTAGGTGTAACAGGATCTTTTTCAACACCCTACACAATATTCCACAATCCTTTTGCAACCAATACATGAAGCATCATATAAGCCCACAATGGGTATTTTGTACCATCCAACTTATCCTCAATAGCCAACATACGAAATACATCAGTGCTTTTAGCCATGGCCACTGACTTAAATACCCTGATGCAGAAAAATGACTGTATCTGAAAAAGTTGAATAGAACTACCCTGACCAGTTCTGCTAAACTTGTAGCAAACTTTGAGGAGATTATAGTAGTGAATCGAAACATGTATATATCTTTGGCACAAAGAGACAAAATAGCCCTCAAAGTGCTATGATACTACATTCAAAGGTCGAAATGATTTGAGATCACCCGGAGTATGTTAAACTTTGAGGAGATTATAGTAGTGAATCGAAACATGTATATATCTTTGGCACAAAGAGACAAAATAGCCCTCAAAGTGCTATGATACTACATTCAAAGGTCGAAATGATTCTGAGACTGTGACTGGAGGGGTGATGATGATGCCCTCGATCAAGCAGTGACCTACTTTGATAGCAATTGTTGGAGTTTGAGGTCTACAAAAGCATGCGAACAACACAATGAAGAAGAAGAAGCTTGGAGCACAACACACAACATTGAATGTACTACCACTATAATGCACAAAGATAAGTGACCCATACATTGGATGGCTGTTATTCAATGATAATATGATGCTATTATGAAGTATGGCATGTTATTTATGTGATTTTCCTTTAGACAAAAATGCGATTAGCACTAAATGGGTATACAAGCTAAAACATAAGTTGACAGGTATAAGGCTAAGGTTATGCTCAAGTGAGAGGCATTGATTTTGATGAGTCTTGTGCACTCACATGTCAAATGACCACTATTCATAGCATATGTGCACTTACAACTCACCAGGGTTGGAATGTACATTAGTTGGACATTAAAATTGCATTTTTGAATGATGACTTACATGAAAATGTGTATCTATTTGAGTTACATGGTTTTGTGCAAAAAGGAAATTAAAACAAAGTGTGGAGGTTGAAAAAGGCATTATATTTTTTCGAAGCAAGCACCAGATGCTTGGTGTGAAAAGATATATGCCTACTTGATTGCACATGGTTTTGAGAATAGTAAAACTAAGATCATCTTAAATTTGAAGCATGCAAATGTTATAGTTCTTATCATTATTGTGTATGTTGATGACATGCTACTCACTGTTCCTAATGAGAAGCATATTGCTGAGTTCAAGGAAAACTTGCATGTCTCTCTTTGAGATGTAAGATTTGAGATATTTGCATCATTATTTAGGTATTCATTTTATGCAAGTTGATGGGGGAATAGCTTTGTGTCAAACAAACTATATTGACACATTATTGCAACCTTGAAGATTGTAAAACTATTGCCACTCCTATGGAAACACGTTTATCGTTGAGTCTTTATGTTGATAGAGATGAATTTGATGATGTTCTCTGTCAGTAGGCTATTGGATGCTTGATTTACTTCTGCATAAATTGGCTTCATATTTAGCTTGCTAGCTCTCAAGTGAGCAAGTTTATGCATTGCCAAATTGTTTAGCATTGGCATGGAGTTAAGTGCATCCTTCATTGCTTGAGTGGTACTGAGCTATATGGATTGTTTTATCCCAAGGGGGGATTATTATTGCTAGATTTGCATGCTTTTTATAACTTATACTAGGCTATTTGCTATGAGACTCATGTGTCCACTAGTGGTTTTCGCTGCGTAAGTGGCACCGAGCTACTTAGACTAGGCTAGCTACTATGAGACTCATGTGTCCACTAGTGGATTTTTGTGACTTACACTAGGCTAGCTGCTATGAGATACGTGTCCACTAGTGGATTTTGTTGCATGCTTGGTTGAGAAAGATGCAACCTACTTTGTCCACTTCTAGTTGTGAGGTTGAGTATAGGGTAGCTTTCACAGTGATTTTTTAGTGTGTCTAGCTCATATGCCTTTTAGTTGATTTGGGTGTTGGTGCGCTTTTGCACCACCATCTTCACTTAGAGTTAGAGCACATTGGTAGTTGCAAGCAACCCTCTGTTCCATGCTTGCACAAAGAACATTGAGGTATACTATCATCATGTTAGGGAGAGGTTCTCTACTAGAGAGATCTCTTTGGCATATGGGCCCACATAGGAGCACATTTGTTAGCTATCAACAAAGACTTAGCTCACAAGGAAGCCTTAAACAAGGGAGTCAAAAAGGATATAGTCAAAGAGAAGGCCAAGGTGGACTGAGTAGACAAGGTAGTCAATGTAGATGAGGCAATGGATAGGTCTAGCCATATGTTTTTCAAAACAATCATTTAATCAACAATGACTTTTATCACTACAATGCATTGTAAATACTCATTTTGGATCATTTTCCTCTCCATAATACTCTTGTATTACATATAATAAACACAAATAAATTAAACATATAAAACATAAAAAAATAAAATAATTATATAAAATTTACTAATACTCACAAAAACATTTGGATGATCTTGCATGTACTCACTGAGACGTCAATATGCACAATGTGTAGCAAAATCGATTTCCTTTTTTGTAAGATATCAACCATAATCCTTTCGCTGCATTGAAACAAATAAAAAAGATTAATGATTAGTGTTTTAACTAAAATAAAATGTATAGTTTCAATAAAACATATACTTAGAAATGTAGCTACAAAACCATGATGGCCCATTTGGCTTAATGTGATGTATGATGAGGCTCAACTCTCTTCCTTGCAGCCACCTGCATTTATTCAATGAAACAAAAAAACATTCATTAAATATAAAACATATGATAATTATAAGTCACTATAATATAAACTATTAATTTGTATACCTTCTGTTGAGGAAATGATCCCTAAAGATGTAGCTATCTGTGAAAATATTACCACGTCTCAGGTGGTATGTTAGGTCTTCTCTTATTTCGTTCTACCATACAATATCTCCTGTTATTTCAATCTCAAGCAAAAAAAAGAATAAGAATATAAAAAAAGACTTTAAATTAAAAAACATGCATATACAGACACACATGCATATACACACACATGCATATACACACACATACATAGTAAATACATACCCTCACACATACATAAATACACACACATATACATGCATACACATACACATATACATACACTTACACATACATACATACACTCACATATACATACATACACACACATACATGCATACACATACCCATATGCATACACTTACACATACATACATACCCACACATACACATATACAGACACATACATGCATACACACACATATACATACATACACATACATAGTAAATACATACCCACACACATACATATATACACACACACATAAATGCATACTCATACTCATATACATACACTTACACATACATACATACACTCACATATACATACACACACATACATGCATACAGATACACAGATGCATACACTTACACATACATACATACCCACTGTTGCTCTAGCACAATGGTGAGAACCACGATAAGAAGCTCCACCTCCTTAATGTCAATCCGCAGAAGAGATAGGAGTGATATGAAGATCGTGAATGTGAGATGAAGTGAGAGTGAAGGTGAGAAGCATAGAGATGCACACACACATACACACACACAACGAAGAGACAAGCAAGACACAATGGAAGGTGAGAATTAAACTCTATTGATCAAGAACACTCTTACAAGCTCAAAATAGCTCTAAGCTCACACTAACCAACCTCAAAAATGAGCTCTCTAGCTCTTTTTATAGATTCTAGACTAGTTTTGATCGGTTTCACATCTAGTGACCGGCATAGTTAAAAAATAGGTCCTAGATGCTATTTCAAAGGGTAAACGGTGTCTAAAAATAACCAAAATTGGTACACTCATTCTACCTAAGCTCCTCAAACTCGAGGACTCCTCGACTTGTACAAAATGGAGCTATAAATTACAAAAAGGGTTTTTCTATGTTACATATATTACAAAAGTGATGAAAATCACTGTTGGAGGTTTTGAAAAGTATTTATAAAACATAAATCTTTGAAAAATTGATTCGACTGACTCCCTGCTCTGTCTTTACATGCTTCCGTGTCTTCTATGCCTCTGGCTACTGCCAACACCCCCCTCCCTCTCGCTTCTATCGTCCTCGACAGAGCCTTGTTGTGAGGTCTGTCGGATGTAATTTTGTAGGAGTTCCTGAGCGAGGATGTGTTCTGATATTCAAATGCCTCGGGCCAAATCTGCCTCGAGTTTCTCCCAATCAATTGGTTGCGGTTCATCGGATGGTGGGAGTCGATAATGTGTGGAATATACCATCTGTTCACAGGCGAATAATTGAAGCAAATGTGTGGGCCTGCTGATGAACACTTCTAAATGGTATTCCCAGAAACCGGTTGTGAACATTTCTTCGAAGGTTTGCTTGTAGCACGCCGGTAAATATTTGATTCTGAAATGTCAGGCATAACACACCCGAAGCGATGGTGTTGTACTCATATCATATGCAAGATCTAGATTGCCATGCTCGAAGCCCGGGGTGTTTACATGAGGTGCCTTGACGCGTTTGAAGACTTTAAAAACCATCTGCATCATGTCAAATATCTTGACAGTCATGTGCACTGCTATATCGTCCATATGTTTCAAGCGAGGAAGCCAGTGACGAATCGTTGCCATCATGTATCGGACTGTAGGTGGGCCTGTGGGTGGAGTGAAGTATGGGTAGTTTAGCCAATCCTGGCATTGCTTGTTGTTTTGTACCTTAATCGCAAATGCCTTCCAGGAACGGCGACGTGGCACTGGTCCCCAACATGGGTTGTACTTTAAGTGTAGTGGTGCCTTGGCCCATGTGCTCATCATCTATGGATAATTCTGTAAGAGATCCTTGCGCCACTCTGGTTGATAGATCTCTCCTTGCTGCGCATGTAGTGGCAAATCGTCAGGCTCAAATTGAGTAGCGTGAGAGGGTTTCTTGCCTGTTTCTTTCTCTATGGCCAACTGTTATTCCGCCATTAACATAAAATATGGTTTATATTGTAGCTCGTGCCCAGATATGTATCTGCGAGGGGCCAAATGAGCAAAATAAGGAGACTGCAAAATTCTTTCTTCAATCATTGCCATGGCGTGTAGCTGTGCCTCTACCCTTGTTGAGTGGGTTGTTCCAAATTCTTCGATTGTCTTCATCCATGCGGGGGTTGGAAGTTCAAAAGTCATCTCGCCTTCGACCGTGACTCGTCGGCCTGGGATGGGTTGGGGTTCATATGCTTCTTCGAAAGTTTCCTCCACTAGAATAGTGATTGTTTCTTCCTCGGCTGGTAGTTCCGGTGGGGAGTCTGGCCTTGGTGGTGCTTCATATACTGATATATGTGATTGGAGCGTTGATACCTGGGCCCATAAAGCGTCGAGTTCCTCTAGGATGTCAGGAGTGATGGAGAGTGTTAATCTCCAAAAGAACAAGCTATCCTTGGTATTAGACCACCTCTAGACCAAGAATAACTTTAGACTCCTCATAACTTTGAAAATATATTCACACAATACCAAGATTTGACTAACTGTGAAGAAATCACTTTTCTGAAAAAGTCTGCTGCAGATTAATCACTCATTGACTAACCAATTCTGTAAAGTTTTTGACAAAACTTTGTACAATACTTCGCCTTGAGATTGCGCAACTTTACCAAGTTAAATTTCTCAAAATGATTCAGTACACACTGAGAAATGTGTGAAACACTTTACCTATGTCTGAAACAGCTTCTCTGCAATGGCGACTTTGACACCTGCAACTTCTTAACACTGGTTCTCCTAAAGTAAATCCCGTTTGATCAAGATCTTTTAGCCATAGATGGCTTACCTTCCAACTTAGATTTTGAGCCCTCACTTGTGTAAAACTTTACACTGTGGACTGAGCAATGACCATTTCTCTGAAGATGAAATCTGCGCCAGTTTTCACGACTCTTTGAACATTTTTACATATGAATGTTCCTAAACAAAATTTTCTCAGCCTGATTACAATTAACCTCTCAAATTCTAGCCATAGATAGATTAGCTATGGACTTAGATATGTGCAAAAGGATTTCTCAAAAGATTAGACACAGAAGGAGCAGACAACAAAATATCGGGCGCAAGACTTTTTCGATTTCTCAGAAAAATTACATCTAAGTGAGGATAGACAATTCACTCACTCTTCATGTGTCTAATGACACTCTCTACTATTCCTTTCTCTCTTCCTACTCACTATTCTTCTCCTGCTCTATTTACCCCGACATTTCCAACATATTTATAGATGAATATATACAAGTGTATGACTAAAACAAAAGTATAAGTCAGCTAATGTACATATGTGTACACATCTTTGGATTTCTAAATATGTCCTTCCTTCAACCTTCTGAACTTGTTCTTTTCTTGACTCCTTGACTTCATTTCTTCATAATCCTTTAATTGATGATTGTCATGCACCAACAGCTCCCCCTCAATCATTAATTGAGGTTCTTCTCTATCTTCTTGATTCCTGCCATATCCTTGAATCTTTGTAGCTTTGGTCCATCTAGACTTTTTGTCATCATATCTGCAAGTTGATCTTTTGTAGGAGTGTGTATGACTTCAATCTCCTTCTCAATGACCTTCTCTCTTAGAAAATGATACTGTATTTCAATATGCTTAGTTCTAGCATGAAACACAGGGTTAGCTGCCAAATATAGAGAACTCATATTATCTCCACAAACAATAGGAGTACTTTGAATCACATCAAACACCTTCATGAGTGTCTTTAGCCATATTACCTCCTTTGCAGCTTCCACCATACCTTTATATTCTGCTTCTGTAGATGATAATGCAACTGTATGTTGCTTCTTAGAACACCATGAAACCAATTTGTCTCCTACATAGCACAAGTATCCATGTGTTGATCTTCTATCATCCACATTACCTGCCCAATCTGCATCACTATATATCTTCACTCTTGTATCAGAAGTAAATCCATAGTACAACCCTTCTCTGAGTGTACCCTTGATATACCTAAGTACTCTTTGTCCTGTAATCCAATGTTCCTTTCTACGACAATGCATAAATTGTGAAAGCACACCAACTGCATATGATAAATCAGGCCTTGTCAATGTAGCATAAATCAAGCTACCAACTAAACTTTGATAAAGTTTCATATCTCTGAACTCTTCTCCTCCAAACCTAGACAATTTATGATTCACTTCCAAAGGTGTAGGTGCAATCCTGCAATCTTCCATTTTAAACTTGGTTAGCAAATTCTTAAGATACCTTTCTTGGGTCACAAATACTCCATGTTGAGTATAAGTAATCTCCATTCCCAAGAAGAATGATAGGTTTCCCAAATCACTGATTTTGAACTCTTTCTCCATCTGCTTCTTGATCATTTGTATACCTTTTTCATCTGTTCCTGTAAGTATTATGTCATCAACATAAATACACACATAAATGAATCCATCTTCACTTGCTTTGACTAGCAAGCTACTATCTGCCTTTGATGCTTGAAATCCAAGATCATTCAAGAATTTTACAAGCCTATAATTCCATGCCCTTGGGGCTTGCTTTAGTCCATACAAAGCTCTCTTGAGCTTACACACATAATTTGGACTTACTTGGTCTTTGAACCCATCTGGTTGCTCCATGTACACTTCATCTGAAATATAACCATTCAAAAAAGCATTTTTAACATCTAGTTGAGACAACTTCCAACCTTTGCAAGCAGCAATTGCTATGAGAGTTCTGATGGTTGTTATTTTTGCCACAGGACTATAAGTCTCATCATAGTCCACTCCATATGTCTGTGCATACCCTTTCACAACAAGTCTAGCTTTGTATCTAGACACACTTCCATCTGCAAATCTTTTGGTTTTATAAACCCACTTAGATCCAATAATTTTCTGACTATTAGGTTTAGGAACCAGATCCCAAGTCTGATTCTCTATCAAAGCATCATACTCCTCTTGCATGGCTTCTTCCCAATTTCTCTTGCCTTTGGCTTCATCATATGTAGATGGATCTTCATCTATTTTTACCAAATAAGCATAGTCTTTAGTAGTCAAGAATGAGGTGTCATAGCTATACCTTGTAGGTTGCCATTTGTGCCTAGTTGACCTCCTAACTTCTGCACTTCTTGAAGTCTCTGGTTCATCACATTCTGGATCAAACCTTGGCCTCTCTTCAACTTCAACCTGTACTTCATTGTTCTCACTTTCATCAAGTAATTGAATCTTTGCTTTGCCTTTTCTTTGGTCTACCACTTCTTCATTATCTGTATGTACATCATATTTACCTGCATACCAAGTACCTTGCTCATCAAATGTAACATCCTTAGACACAATGAATTGCTTTGTGGATGGACTCCACAACCTGTATCCCATTTGTTTATCATCATAACCAACGAATACATACTTTTCTGCCTTAGGCTCCAACTTATGTCTCAATTGAGATGGCACATATGCATATGCCAAACATCCAAATATTCTGCAATGATCCAAGGTAGGTTTCTTGCCCCACCAAGCTTCATATGGTGTCATACCCTGCAAAGCTTTACAAGGCAATCTATTAACCAAATAAGTAGCTGTATTTACAGCCTCTGCCCACAAATAATTTGGGCAATTCTTCTCTTTCATCATGGACCTTGCAAACTCAACAAGAGTCCTATTTCTTCTTTCTGCTACTCCATTTTGTTGAGGAGAATACCTGCAAGTAACTTCTCTCTTTATACCTGCATTCCACAAGTAATCATTGAATTCATTTGAAAAATACTCTCCCCCTCCATCTGATCTCAGTCTCTTCAATCTCTGACCTGTAATCCTTTCTGCATAAGCATGATAGTGTTTAAATGTATTAAACACTTCTGACTTTTCCTTAATCACATAAATTGTGATCCATCTGGTAGCATCATCAACATAAATGAAATAATATCTTGAACCATTTATACTAAAGTCCTTTGAAGGACCCCACACATCTGTATGCACCAATTCAAGTCTTTCTGAATACATAAACCCATGCTTGGAATAGGATTGCTTATGAGCCTTACCTAATTGACATGCCTCACATCTGTATGTCATATGTTGACCTGCAATGTTAGGCAATCCAAGCACTGAATCATTATTGATCATATCTTTGATACCTCTTTCATTAAAGTGTCCAAGTCTTTTATGCCAAAGATCTAATTCTGACACCTTCTGCTCTCCATATGTGAACATAGCATGTCCAACATTTCCTTGTACCTTCAATGTGAAGAGCCTTCCTTCTTTCTTTCCTGTAACAACCTGTTTATACCCTTGACTAGGGTCTTCAACATAAACTCCATCATTTGTAAACCTTACCTCATATCCTTTTTCCACAATTTGACCTACACTGATCAAATTCTTTGGAATTGTGGGAACATAAAGAACCTTACTCAGAAGAGTGCTCCCATCCTTAGCTTTGACTGAACCAATTGACTTTACCTTATGCTTTGTATTATCACCTGTCTGAACTGTATGATTAATTGCATTATGATCTAGGTCAGTCATCAAAGCAATATTTCCACTCAAATGATTACTACATCCTGAATCAATATAGAATACTCTCATATCCTCATGTGAGGTTTCACATGTATTCATAATGAGAGTTCAATCCTCCTTCTGATCTGATGCATAGTTGTAATAGGTGTTATTGTAGGATTGGTTTTGGAAGTTTCTTCCTCCACCTCTTCCAAAAGAATTCCTACCACCTCTACCTCTGAAATTTCCTCTCTGAAATCTACCACCTCTTGCTCTTTGATTAAAGTTTTGATAGTTGCCATTATTCTGATTATTATGCCAACAATCATGAGAGAGATGATTGGTCTTACCACATATCCAACAAGCTCTTGTGTTATCCTTGTTGTTTCTGCCTCTTCCTCTACTTCTGCCATTTCCTTTGCCTCTCATGAAATTTGCTTGGTTTGAAGTACCTTCTTCTTCACCTGATTGTTGCTTTCCTTTGTTAGCTTTCTTCTTATCTTTGGAGTACATTGCATGACCTGCACTCTTATCAACATCTCCTTTGACATCATTCTCAAAAGTTAGCATATGACCTAACAATTGATTCAAATCAGGAGTAAAGTGATCTAGTGAAAGTTCTGTGGATAAAATGAAAGGCTTCCACTTCTCATCTCCTCTTAGCCCTGTGAGTATTTGTCTTACCAATTTGTCTTCTTCAATATCTTCATCCACTGCACCTAGAGAATCTGCAATATCCTTCATCTTTGTCACATAATCAGAAATTGATTGTGATGCCTTCTTCTTGAAGGTAGTAAATTCTGCCCATAGTGAAGCCTTCCTTGATTTGGTTGTGTTTTGAAAATGCTCCTCCAAAGCATTCCAAATGTCACATGCACTTTCAAGTCCTCTAATGTGAGGAAGCAAATAATCATTGACTGCCATGTAGATTATGCTCCTTGCTTGAGCATCCTTCTTCATCCAATTCTTCAAGTCTGCAAGCTCCTCTCTAGTTGGAACACTAGGATCTCTGAATTCTGGCTTTTCTTCATCTCCTGTGATGTATCCTATCAGATCTTTGCTCATAAGATGAGCTTCCATCCTCATAGACCAAGCTGGATAGTTCTCTCTATCCAACTTTTCAATTTGGAGACTATCTCCCATCCTTGCTTCACCTGTAGTCTCAAAACTTTAACCTTTACAGGAAATAAATGTACCTTGACTTTGAATCTCAATTCTTCTGATCCTTTGATAGCTTGAATGAGTCTACCTTCAAGTTTTCTTCAACCTTTATCCTTCTGCACCTTCAAAATGTAAAGATTTGAATTTCTGCAGTAGTCGGAGTCTTCTTTACTTCAATTTTGACACAACCTGCTCTGATACCACTGATGGAGAGTGTTAATCTCCAAAAGAACAAGCTATCCTTGGTATTAGACCACCTCTAGACCAAGAATAACTTTAGACTCCTCATAACTTTGAAAATATATTCACACAATACTAAGATTTGACTAACTGTGAAGAAATCACTTTTCTGAAAAAGTCTGCTGCAGATTAATCACTCATTGACTAACCAATTCTGTAAAGTTTTTGACAAAACTTTGTACAATACTTCGCCTTGAGATTGCGCAACTTTACCAAGTTAAATTTCTCAAAATGATTCAGTACACACTGAGAAATGTGTGAAACACTTTACCTATGTCTGAAACAGCTTCTCTGCAATGGCGACTTTGACACCTGCAACTTCTTAACACTGGTTCTCCTAAAGCAAATCCCGTTTGATCAAGATCTTTTAGCCATAGATGGCTTACCTTCCAACTTAGATTTTGAGCCCTCACTTGTGTAAAACTTTACACTGTGGACTGAGCAATGACCATTTCTCTGAAGATGAAATCTGCGCCAGTTTTCACGACTCTTTGAACATTTTTACATATGAATGTTCCTAAACAAAATTCTCTCATCCTGATTACAATTAACCTCTCAAATTCTAGCCATAGATAGATTAGCTATGGACTTAGATATGTGCAAAAGGATTTCTCAAAAGATTAGACACAGAAGGAGCAGACAACAAAATATCGGGCGCAAGACTTTTTCGATTTCTCAGAAAAATTACATCTAAGTGAGGATAGACAATTCACTCACTCTTCATGTGTCTAATGACACTCTCTACTATTCCTTTCTCTCTTCCTACTCACTATTCTTCTCCTGCTCTATTTGCCCCGACATTTCCAACATATTTATAGATGAATATATACAAGTGTATGACTAAAACAAAAGTATAAGTCAGCTAATGTACATATGTGTACACATCTTTGGATTTCTGAATATGTCCTTCCTTCAACCTTCTGAACTTGTTCTTTTCTTGACTCCTTGACTTCATTTCTTCATAATCCTTTAATTGATGATTGTCATGCACCAACAAGGAGATGGGTCCGCAGGAGCTGGTAGTCCTTGTTGTATTGGTGCTCGTAGTTGCAGTAGTTTATGATCTTCTTTTAGCTTTTGATATTCCTCGTTCATGCTGTCGTACTCATCTAACAATCTAACATGATCTTATAACAACATCTTCATAGACTCTAAGGGCACGGCCTTGAAGCGACTGGGGCTCAATGGTTGGTCTGGTTGATCCAGGGCAGCTTCTAAGTTCTCTCTGTTCTGTTCTTGTAAGCGTTGGTTCTCTTCTTTCGCTGCTGCCAAGTGTCGTCTAAGTAAGCCCATGTTCCTAGTGAGCATTGCATTGCGAATAGTTTGTGCCCTTAACAAGTTGTCGATATTCATGACAGCCTCTTTTGTCTTTGCTTCACTTTCTAGTTCCAATTTATGATATGCCTCTCGTAGCTCTTGGTAGCGGTATTCAATGAGGCATTCTCGATGGATAGTGAATTGAGTTGCGACTGTAAATCATTCGTTGTCTTCTGCAGCTACTGATAATTAGTTCCAAGAGATGTGAACTCATCTCTTACTTGAGTCATACAGGTGAGCATTTGTCGAAATGCGTTATCTAGAGTGGGTGATAATATTAATGGTGTGCTAAGTGAAGATGCAGTAGGTGTAGATGCAAAGGGAATGGGGAATGGGGGTGGGAAAGTGGATGATGTGGTTATTGTGGAAAAAAGTGAAGTGCCTAAATATGGTTGTGCTATAAATGAAGTGAGTGGTGGTGCAATGGGTGGTGATATATCCATGTCATTGGATGTGGCATCAAGTGCGGTGACCATGAATAATGGGGTGATCGTGGGTGCTTGTGTGGGTGTAAATACAGGGTTTACAAAGGTTGAAGAGTAATTTACAGAGGGGTTCTCTAATGCTGCTTAGTGGAAAGGGGGAAGAGGAATGACGGTGGGTCAGGGAGGTGATACAGGGGAAAAAGTCATCGGGGTTAGAAATGGGAATAGTGGTCTCGGGAGTGTAGGAAAGGATGGAAAAGATGGATGGACAAATGGATTAGATAGAAGAGTGGATGTCCGAGGGGGAAAACTAGGTTGGGTGGGTGTGGACATGGTGAGAGGAATGGATGTTACAAGGACTTCTACTACTTTGCCGTGGAAGGAGGTGGATGTTCTGGGAGAAGGAGGGTGTATGGGGGAGACTGGATGGATGGGAGGTGAACGGGGAGCGGTTGGGGTGGTAGGTACTTCGACAACTGTGGCGGTATGTACAGCAGTAGTATGGGGTGGGGAGTCGATGATAATGGTGTCTTCTGCCAATGATCCTTCAGGGACGAGACGTGCTTCCCTGGCCTGTTCTGAAGATTGACCCCTGGTGGGTACCCAAATGTATTCACCAGGTTTGGTTAGTAGACGGACTCTGCGAGGGTCATACTGTGGTAACGGTTTCCTCTGCAAATATCGTAAGGCTTCTGTGGATCCCACTGATTTGACCAGTTCTCTGAAGCCTCTGATGTATACTTCTTCGAATCTGCCTGAGACAAGTTCATGTTCTATAAGTGCTTGACTCTCCTCCTCAGTCAATTTCTTGCGCGCGCAAACTTTCTCCATGGTGCGATACAATTTTTTGATGGCTAGTGTATAAGCTGCTGCTTCAAAGGTTTCATCTTCATGCGTACTGGTATCTCCCTGGGTGTCGGTGTGCTTTCCTTGTTCATCTGTCTGCACATGTTCTTGAGATTCATGAGTGCCCTGGCTGGCTTCGTCATTGCCATCATCTTCATCGGTTTCTATTCTTTCGTCCTCGAAACTAGATACTACTTGTCCTTGTGTTTGGTCTCGAGGCGTGGTCGGGTAGCTTGGCCGTTCATATTCCTGAGAGAAAATCTGGCCTTCTGAAAACTAAAATTCATTGGAGAAAGCATCTTGCATTTCGAAATCAAACGTTGTATCGATGGGTTCTGCTTCCAAATTAGGTATCGGAAAAGAAAAAGCTTCCGCACCAATAGTGGTGGGAACTTCTGCTGTAGTGGTGGTCGGTTCCTGAACTGATGTTGGTTGTGAGGTAACCGCGCTAGAAGTGCCTTCTGTCATGACCGGTCTTGATAAGCGTATGCGAATTGGTTGTACAGGGGGTTCAGTAGGAGACTGTTCTGGAGAGGGTTGCGGTGACGGTGATTCTGGAACTTGGAGGCATGGAATAGTACCTCTCATGCGCTTTCGTGCTCGTCCTTTGCTAGGCTTCCTAGCTTTCTTCATTGTCCCTTTGAATGCTTTTAGATCCTCGCTTATCATTGCTCGCTCAATAGGTAAATCCTAGGCCAAACACATATATACAATACGCGTGAGGGTGTAACATCCATTGATGACCTTCTTTCTTTCCCATCTGTGTTGTGCTAAGTAGAGCTGATCCATGATCCAGCTTGCAAGATCAACTATCTGGGGTCCAGTACATGCTAAATATAAGCCAAACCAGATGTGTTTGTGGGGCATGGTGAATCTATCCTAAGCGGGGAAAGCAAAATGCTGCATACATATCCTCAACGGTTTAGAGAGCTCAGGTGTGATTGCTGAAATATCTTCTCACTTAGTAACATCTCCACGTTTCATAGGCTCTAGAATCAGCCTTTCTCGTTCTGTTGGAGTGTGTGTACCATGGATTTTGATAGCCGCACGAATCAAATCTTTGGAAAGGTAAAACCTCTTATATGGCGGATCATTTACTAATGACGGCAAAATGAATGTTCCTCGTAGATCCTTGTTCTCTGAAGCTATCAAAGTGGTGATTAAGTAATAGCATCTGTAGAAGTCGGGTTTAGGCAAAGGATCACTGAAATATTCTGTAAAGCCTGCTCTTGCCCAAACATGCATTAAGTCTTCTGTGTTCTGTAGTCCTTCGAATTCTCTTGAGAAAAATTGGTACTTGGCCCAAGTACGGTGATCAAATGCCAAATTGGCCTCAAAGATGAAATCTACGTCTGCTAACGGTCCTGCTAATCCTTGGAACCAGTGAGAATTGTGATGAATCTTTTCAGTATATCCCCTGTGTTAGCAGTAGTCAAGGAACTGAAGGACTAACACGGCAAGGAAGCCAACGAAGGGAGTCGGAGCGAAGAGAAGGTACAAGCAGACAGAGTAGTCAAAGAAGATCGGGCAAGTAGGCCATTATTTTTTCAGGAAGCTAAAGCATATCAAAGAGGTGGACACATAAGGAGAAGGAGCAAGTAGGAAGCTCGAAGATGTGTATGTCAAATCGTTAGAGGAAATCCCTACAAAAATAGTGATTTTCATCACTAAAAGCCATTGTAAATACCATTTCATATTTTTGTAGCTCCATTTTGTGCAAGCCAAGGAGTCCTTGAGCTTGAGAAGCATTAGAAGTAGCTACCTACCAGTTTTCATAATTTTTAGACTCCATTTGAGCCTTCAAATGGGGCTTAGAACCTAATTTTTAACTAGGCCGGACACTAGGTCTGGACACGACCAAAACCTAGTCAAAAACTATAAATAGAGCTAGAGAGCTCATTTTTGAGGGTAGCTTGTAATTGATTTGAACTTGTATGAGCTTTTTGAAAGTAATCTAAAGAACTCCATTGCTTCTCACTCTTTGTCTTGCCTTGTGTGCACGTGTGTGTGTATGTGTGTGCATGTTAGTGTGCTTCGCACTCACGCACTTGTGCCTTCACTTGCTCGAGGTCATCATACCATCCTCATGTCTTCCCAGATTGACATTAAAGGAGGTGCTACTCATCACTGAGCTACACCAAATTTTGGCACCATTGCCGGGGATCGAGCTTTGAGGACGAGCGTGTGATGGTAAGACGTAGATTTGAGACGTTGGCGTTGTAGGTAATTTCTTTACTCTTTTTTATTTTTCTCTTTCTTACTTCATCATCATCATCACCATCATCATCCTCACCACCTCCCACCTCCATCTCCACCATCGCGAAAAATTTCAGTTTTTGATCATATCACCTTCTTCCTTCCATTTCCCTCATTTCACTCGTGAGAGAGAGCGAGAGAGCGAATTGTGTGCATTGCTTTTTGCCTGTTTTCTGAGTGATCTTGCAGGTACAGCTGTATCATCCCCTCTAGCATGCTGCGCAGGTACGGACGAACTCGGATCTGTCTCTGTGTCGCAGACCTCTATCGATCGCGATCGACAGAAAATTTCGCTTTTTGGTAAAACAAAGTGCACCACCATGACATGCACAAGGAGCACATTCCAAGTCACTAGAAAGAACTAAAAAATTCTGTGTTTTTCTGTCAATCGCGATTGACACCGTCAATCGCGATCGACAGCCACGACCGACACCTCTGTCGATCGCGATTGACACCGTCGATCGTGACCGACTGAATTTTGATGATTGACTGAATTTCTCGTGTTGCCACGTGTCCAACGCAATGGACACATCCCCGATCGACTCAAATTACGACAAAAATCCCGGAAAATGTGTCGATCGCGATTGACACCATCGATCCCGATTGACAGGACCCACGATCGACTCTGTCGATCGCGATTGACACTGTCAATCGCGACTGACGTGTCGATCGCGACCGACAGGCCCCGACGGACACCTCTGTCAATCGCGATTGACAGACCTGTCGATCGCGATTGACAGGCTTTTTCGGCCAAATTTTTAGGAGCAAGAGGCTCAAGACTACGCTGTAGTAGGAGATAACCTATATCGGAGAGGCAAGGATGGATGCCTAAGACTGTGCGTTCATGAATCAGACTATTTGAAAGTCTTAGAAACTGCACACAGTGGTGTTGAAGGTGGACACTTTGGGCCTGACAGAGTAATTAAGACCATTCTATTCTCAGGACTTTGGTGGCCAACCCTTCATATGGATGCACATACCTATGTGAAGAAATGTGACACATGCCAACGTGCACAATATCCGATAAGAAAAGATGAGATGCCTTTGAGGCCAATGATGGGAGGATGCACATTCTCGAAGTGGGGTATAGACTTTGTTGGTCCTATTAACCCCCCAGCTAGAAATTCCCATGCAGAGTACATTATTGTAGCCATAGATTACTTTACAAAATGGGTAGAACTAAAAGCCACGACAAAGAATGATGCACAAACAATGGCTAAGTTCTTATTTGAGAACGTGTTCACCAGATATGGGTTACCAATAGAGTTAGTAAGTGATAGAGGTACACGCTTCTTGAATGAAGTCATTGAAAATCTCCTTCAAGAATTCACGGTGATACACAAGAAGTCTGCCCCCTATCATCCCCAAGCTAACGGACAAGCCAAGAGCACAAACAAGATCCTATGTAACGTATTGACCAAACTCGTCAATAATAAACGCTCTGATTGGGACAAACTACTTCATCATGCTATTTGGGCTTATCGAGTTGCCTACAAAACGGTACTCAATGCCACCCCATTTCAGATGGTCTTCGGACAGAATGCTGTGCTACCATTAGATTTCATAATCCCAGCCTTGAAAGTAGCACAAGAGCATGAGTGGAATGGACACAAGTTGTCCTCCAGGATCTTTGATCTAGAACGTTTAGGCGAGACGAGGCTATGAGCGGTAGCAGGCATCTATGCTGCAAAGAAGAGACAAAAGTCATACTTTGATGCCCATGTAAAGGATAAAGGACTGAAAGAGGGAGATTTGGCGCTCGTTTATACACTTAAGCAACATGCCCGAAAGTTGGAGAAACGAGGATATGGACCCATGATCATTTATAGAATCTCCACTAGTAGAGCGGTTCAATTAGTGACCTTGGAAGGTGACATATTGCCAAACTATATCAGTGGATGTAGAGTCAAGTTATATCAAGAACCTCTTACAGAGGATATGCTAACGAGACTCAACACAGCTAAGAAGAGGAAAGAAGAAGAGTTGAGAGTTAGAGAAGAAGCACATGCAGAGGCTAGAGAGTGCATAAGGCGAAATAAATTAAGAAGACTATGCATAGATGTCAACACAAAAGCCCAAAAATATCACATGGACATGTGCCAAAAATCAAGCATAATTACTTCTCAAATAGTCGACCGACGCCCCTTTGTGACCATAGAGGTAGGACGAGGAAAGAGTGTAAGGACTGTGAGAGCATTGGTTGACTCCAGTGCAGCAACTAGTGCAGTTAGACCTGCAATTGAACATCAACCCTGTAGAAGCCTATCTCATAGGGTTGGGAGGTGTGGAAACCCCTTGCTTGGGTGAGGTGGAGCTCCCCATCTACCTCCAAGATGTTCCAATGGGAGTCAAAGTGCTAGTTTGTCAAGACGAAGACCTTACTGAACCACTTGTCTTGGGTCAAGATTGGATTTATGACCATGCAGTCAACTTGAACCTAAGAAGTCAACTTCTTCAAGTTTGGGTACAGGAACAATGCATCACGTTAGAATTAGAGAATTGCATGCTCACAAATCTAGATGCCACACATTCCCTTAGTTCTTCTAGGGCAAATCTTAGCAAAAAAGATGTTGTATGTGTCAAAAGCTCTGTGTTCCAAAAGAACTCAATCATGAAAGAACTGGCTCAAAGAGAAGCGGACTCCTCCTCTCATGCAAGGACTAATCCCGAAACCACGACTCAACCACAAGGACAAGCAAAAAAGTACAAGACAAGGGCTATATCAAATAGACAAAGAGATTTCAAGAAGAAAGTAGTTCCGGGCATGAAACAAATCTGGGTACGAAAAGGAGATCAACCACCAGCCTTGCCAACACAATTTCCACTCAGGCAAGCCAACCATGAGAAGACAAGAAACAAGCAACCAGGACCACCTCAACCAAAAGGTCTCCGACAAATCTGGGTGCCTAAGAAATTAGCTACAGCTCAAAAAGGGTGATTACAGATGTGGGTACCCAAGAAGCTCTTACGTACACAATGGCCTATGCTCCCCACCATGCTAAAGGTTTCAACAAAAAAGCCAAGGAGAGAAAAGGGTAAGAACAGAGCACAAAGACCAAAAGAAGATAAACTCAACGCTTCGACAAAAGTAAGAAGACAATCATCAAGGATATGGGTTTGGAAGCCTAAGGTACCAGTAGCATCCACACCACCAAAGAACGAACCACTCCGGATACAAAATTCAAGCAATCAACCAAAGATGAAGAACTCAACAAGGACTTGTACGCAGCCCAACACTATTCTGAAATGGATCCCTATAAGGAGGATTACATCATTGCAAGATTCAGTCGACACCTCCAAATAAAGACTGCATCAAGTCTACAAGTAACATCAAAAGCCTCGACCGGCAAAAGCCATGTGCCTTTGGCATAAACTTGTCTTTTGCACCATTCAGGTCATGCATTTCCAAAGTATGCATCAATATAGGGCCACTTACATGGCCGTGCATAGACACAATTGAGAATCCCAGGCACATGATACACATATGACATATGTAAAAATATTTTGTTGGTAGTAACCTCTTTCTTCCTGTTTTGTGATATTGTTCCAAAAAAAAAACAAAAAAAAGAGCAAAGAAAGAAAAGAAAGAAGAGAACTATGTGCTTGAAGAAGCTCATCAGCGAACCATCAGCAAGGACATCCATCAACAAAAAAGACAAGCCAATGGTCAAACACCATGATGGAAGTACAACACGAAGAGATGAAGATCAATGGACCTCTCATCATGATAAGACATGTATGCTTCAACAACACTATAACCATGATAGATTAGGAAACCTCCTTGTCAGAATACCCTTGAGCACTTAGCTCAAGACCCCATTTCTTGCACCATACTTTTTCCAATGCATTTCCCAAGTCGCATACATAGGGCTACATTACAAGGCCATGCACAAGGCACCTATTTTTTCCAACCCATGCACTAATGCACTTAACAATCAATCATTATGGGTCACAAGTACTTGGCCTCATGTTTCAAAAGTTCAAGGACATCCGCGGTACAACATCAGTACCCAGGAAGAAATTCACAGAAGATAGCTGCTCAAGATCAACATCGACAACCTCTTTTGAGCAACTACCAACCTTTGAAAGCCAAGAAGTATACCCTCTAGCTCAAATCCAAGGAAGAAGTACATACATTGGGCACAACTCGAGAATAGGCTAGTAGTGGAAAACTGACGATTCTGACAATCGACCAAGCTACATTGGAAAGATGGACCACTCCTGCTGATACATGAAGGACACTACCTATCAATGTACTACATGGAACAACCACTACAACAACGGTCTGTTAGGGATGACAGACTCAAGAGGGGGGGAGTGTTGAAGCTCAAGGTCAAGGACAAAGCATGGAAGCGCATCAAAGAAGCGGACACACATTAAGGAGGAGCAAGTAGGGAGCTCCAAGAAGCACCTATCAAATTTTCAGAAGAAATCCCTATAAAAATAGTGATTTTTATCACTAAAAACCATTGTAAATATCATTTTCCATTTTTGCAACTCCATTTTGTTCAACCCAAGGAGTCCTCAAGCTTGAGGATATTAGAACTATCATCCTACCAATTTTCATAATTTTTAGACTCCATTTGAGCCCCCAAATAAGCCCTACCAAAACCACTCAAAAAACTATAAAAAGGGCTGGAGAGCTCATTTTTTAGGTTAGCTTGTTGTAGATTTCAGCTTTGTAAGAGAGTTCTATTGCAATCGAAGTCCTTCCATTGTTCCACTCTTTGCTCTTACCTTGTGCACGTGTGTGTGTGTGTGCATGCTTGTGTGCTTTCACTCATGCACTTGTGCACTTCACTTGCTCTTGGTCTTCATATCGGTCCTCATGTCTCCACGGATTGACATTTATGAGGTGAAGCTCCTCACGTTGGTACTTGCCATTGTGCTAGAGTGACAATCGTCATACCCAATATTGTGTATCATCGAGGCTGAGATATCATGTATCATATATTTTAGATATCGTGTATCATGGCTTGAGAATATCATGTATCACCCAAGGACAGGTATTGTGTATCGTTTGCTCTTAAGTATCACCGATACTAACTATCATGTATCGTGAGATCCTGAGATCCTATTTTCTTGTTTTGACCCCTAGGAACCTGATTTGATATATCTTTTTCATCCAAAATCCATTTTTTAAGCTCTAGAGTGTATTCGAAAGCTTGTTTTGAATCCTACATGGCTTCAACTATTTTTGGTAAAAATAGTGCACTGATTTTTAGATAGGAAAATTTGAAGTTGACCTTCAAGTGGGACTAGGAAGCCAAGGGGGCTCCAAAGGATTTTGCACAATACAAAAGAGAAAATTGGGACTTATAGACAAAGCTTATGAACCAAAGATCAAGTAGACTCCTAGGAAGGGATAGATAGAGCATTAGATCATCTGAGGCTAGTGTCAACCATACAACTAGGTCGTGGGCACATCAACTTAGTGGTTATCCCTATGTGCTAAGTTTGGACACAAGTGATTCAGAAATGTCTTCAGCATGGAAAGACCTATAGGTGGCTCAGGCACTACCTATTTACACACACCAAAAGGTCCCTATAAAACTCAATTGGAGTATATTAGGACCAATCGATTAGGTGCACGCATCTATGAGGATGATCTGAGGTGATTGGTCATCCAACTCAAAAATCTCGATCAAACCTTCGAGCTTGAACACCCAATGGTTAAATTCAAAGAGGGCTCATATATTGACAAGCAAGGAACCAAGTATGTGGTTACCAGCTTACTAGACAGGACAGATGAGTTTGAAAATGTCATTCTTGAGAATGAGATAGGAGACCTAGGACAAGAACCCAAGACTCCTCGAGGCAAATCTATCTTGATCAGGGTACTTACTCTAGAATGGATTCCCCAAGACAACAAAATCATAGAACTTTTCTTGAATAGAGAAACAACAGAAGCCTTTTGGAGATTCAAGTCAGATCAACTTAGCAAAATAAGCGGAGTCACCATCTATGATTTCAAAGATCCTAAGACACTAGGCAAAGTTGTCTATCTGGATAACACTTTGGAGAGAATGTTCTTGGTATTAGAGCATGAAAGGCATGCCTACACTTGGCAAGGCAAAATGATTTTCCCTCCACCAAGATCAAATGTTTCCCATGGCCTCCAAAGAGCAAGATCATCCCCGGCTCATGAAACCCAACAAGAATGAGCTAGAGAGAGACCTAAGGTAAGCTTTGTGCACACTAGGGGTAGAGAGAGATTAGGACTTGAAGGTGAAAGACCTGAAAAAGAGAGACAAAGAGCACATAGGCATCAAAGAGACGAACATGATTTTCCATTGACTAGCCCCCGTGAGTACCCAAGAACCCTTAGACCCTCTTAAGTGGTCAAGACAATGAAAAACTACTTTTATGGGTTTGGAGATCCTTATGATCATGTGGCCGATTTCAAACAAGTGTTAAGAGCTAAACAGGTCGAGGAATTTTTCACCTAGTTCAAGGCATTTGGTTTGACCCTAAAGGGTACTGCCTTAGCTTGGTTTCAGCCCCTAAATAGTCGCAACTACCACAATATAGGTCAACTGCAAGACGCATTCATTGTAGAATTTTCCAAGAGTGGTATCAGCCATAACACATCATTCTTGATCCACAGCTTCAAGTAGACACCCCAAGAAACAGTTCGACTAGCTAGACGAAGGTTCAAACAATATGTGGAGATGCCCCACACATGAATTACCTACACAAGCAAAAAAAGTTTCCCTATTTTTGGATGGACTTCTAAGCAGGAAACTTAGATCATATGTATATATATCTCAAGGAGCCAATCACACTAGATCAATGCTTGAGAATGTGTATTGACATAGAAGACAACTTGGGTGAGGAGTTAGAATCGTCCAAACTCTATAAGGATTCTTAGACTTCTACTAGTCATACTTCTAGACCCTCCACTGAGATAGATGAGATAGTTGAGCACGTTGCTAGGAAGCTAGGAGTTCAAAATAGACAAACACCAAGGGTCACCTCATTGAAGTGTTCTTATACTTGCGGAGGGGACCACAAGGCTAATGTATGCCCATTGTAGAACCAAAATGTGAAAGAAGAAAATGCTCCATATTGCACTATTGAGAGAAAATACACAAACCATACAACTCAAGATTGTCCATACAATAGGCAAGCTGTTAGGCAAATTTATCAGCGACCTTACCAATAGAGTAGGTATCAAAACCAATACCAATAGTTGTATTATAGACCACAAAAAAATTATCAACCTCAATATCAATAGCAATATCACTCATATAGGCCATAACTAGTCCTAGGAAACCAACCGCCACCTCTTGCCAATGTGATTCCAGTTAAGTATGCAGTAGCAGAGGAGAACCCTAATAGATCATTGGTGTCGATTACCCCTTTGGTCACAAAAAATGACCCTCATGCTCAGAATTCTAACTACATCCATGAAGATATTCCAAGAGCTTATTACACAGAGTCACCCCAGCATAGTGAGACTTATTCGTATCAATATGAGGCACTACCTATGGAGCCAAATTGGGAGCCAGAATACTCCAATTTCATGTATACAAATCCTAACCCAAGGCCCCAACTGAGACAAATGAAACCACAAGCCTCTAGAGGACCATGTTTTAGATGTCAGGGAGACCACTTCATTCGTGAATGTCCCCAATCACCGGCTCTGGGACAAGGACAAAGCATCACAATACAAGGCTTTTGTCCTGAGTGTGACAAAGAACATCTTCCAAGAGATTTTCCAAGGAACCCCTCTAGTGCACCCAAGGTTACACCAATTAATTTGGTAGGTTGTGGTGGATTCAAGTTCAAGTAGTGTTAATGTGGCTCCTATATAGGCAGTTACTATGGCACAAGCCTTACAATAAGTGAAACCATCTAAACAATCAGAGTCAACTGACTCAGAGAGCCTACTAAAAGGAAAACAAGAGCATGGAAGGATACCAGGGAGAATGACAATCATAAGTGGATTAAAAAGTTATCCAAACTAGAAGAAAACCTAAAAGATGCAAAAACAAAAATAAAAGGCATTGCATCTCAAAACCTCTCGCATGTCGAAACTCCATCTAGAACATCTCATCACACCCCACCAATCATTGTAAATAGACCACAACTAGGGCCTCTTCTTGCAGATCGAACCTCAGAAGACTTTGTAGTTTTTCCTATCAATACTTGCTCAAGCTTGCATGGTGCTCCTTTTGTACCAACTTTTTATGCATGGATATTTATAGCCTTTGTGATGAAAGTGAACCTATTTCCTTTGATGAGGTGCAAAAATCAAAAGGTGACTTGCCTCCTAGTAAGAAGACTATTGGCACTTAACATGTGTGTCTATGAGCTGAAGTGTAAACCTCATGGAAATGTTGCTCACTATAAGGATATTCTTGTGGATAAAGATTATGCACAATGAAAAGGCATTGATTTTGATGAATAGCATTCTTGGAGCTCACAATGCTTGGAATGTACATCAATTGGAGGCTCACAATGGTTGGAATGTACATCAATTCGACATCAAAATTCCATTTTTTAATGGGGAATTTCATGAAGAATTTTATGTTTTCTCAATCCCATGGTTTTGTGTGAAAAGGAAATGAAAACAAAGTGTGGATATTAAAGAGGACATTGTATGGATTAAAGCAAGCACCACATGCTTGGTATGAGAAAATACATGCTTACTTATTAGCACATGGGTTTCATAATAGTCCTATGTAGATCACTTCATATGTGAAGCATGCAAATAATGTGCTTTTGATCATTGATGTTTGCATTGATGATGTGTTGTTCACTAGTTCTCAAGAGCTGCACATTACTATGTTTAAGGTTCATTTGCATATATTTTGAAATGTAATATTTGGGGCATTTTGCACCATTATTTAGGCATTCACTTTTTACAAGTTGTTGTAGCCATTGTTTTGTGCCAAACAAAATACATTGATACTTTATTGTTGTGTTTTATCCTTGAGGATTGTAACCCATTGCAATTACCATGGAGATAGGATTATGGTTAAGCTCTTAGGACTTTCACGTGCATTTGATGTTTTTCTCTATCAACTTATTGGATTCCTTATTTATACATGCATCAGTTAAACTAACATTTTGTTTGTTTTCTCTAAAACAAATTGGCTTGGTTGTAATGACACAAATCTGTCGACAACTAGTTTTTTTGTCATGCTTAATAGCTCATGCATATCTTGGTTGAGCAAGAAGCAACCTATTATGCCCACTTCTAGTTGTAAGATTGAATAGAGCATAGCTTTCATAGTTATTTTATTGATTGTATGTCATTATAAATGATCTAGGTATTGTTCAAACTTTTTGCTACCACCATATTTATTGGCAATCATTATGCATTGGCAATTAGAAGGAACCAATGTTCCATGCTCTCATTAACCACATTGAGGTGCATAAAAATTATTTTAGGGAGAAACTCTCTAATCTAGATATTAGTTTGGCTTATGTGCCCTCACAATCTAATATTGCAACCCTTTTCACAAAAGTTCTACCTTGTGATAAGTTTGAAGCTTTTCACAAATCTTTGGGCTTACTCCTTTTTGTGGATCAATCTGAGTCCACATTTATTGCCACTTCCATATGCATGAGTGGAATCTCCTTGATTAGAAGTTCCACATACATGATTGTCATCTCCTTGTTCATTGAATCACTCCTAATGAGTACTTGTAAGTAAATTTCAATAGTGATGTATGGGAAAAATCTTGGGAATTTTTGGGTACTTTTTCCCTCTTCAAGGGGTGTTTTTCTCCTGGATTTATATACGTCAATAACCCAAATGGGCTACTTATCTTTGTGCATTCCATAGTTGGTAATGCATTGTATGTCGTGCTCACAAGATTCCCCTTCTTCCTCATGTTGTGTGTGTGTGTGTGTGTGTGTGTGTGTTTTCCCAAAATCCAACATCCTTTAGAATAGAAGTGAATATGTCACCATCTACTAGGTCAAACATTAATCCTTAAGAAAACTTCCACAAATTACCAATTCCAACAACAAATTTGAATATCTTTATAGGTTCATTGTAACTCCCTCTAAATATATTTTTCATTGTAAAAAACACATGAACTATCTAGGATAAAAGAATCCTTTGTTGGATACATATCCAATTGATTCTTTCTCCATATACATTTCGACAAAACATCCATAATTATGTGCTAAATATATCAAAGATCTTCTAAGAAGTCAATAATCAATGAACGAACCTTTTGCAAATATGTTCATATGTTTTGTCTTGCCAGGAGGCAAATCACATAAATACCAGGTACCAATTCGTAATAACATCATATTCTGATTGCATAGCAACCATCCAATTTTTTGAATTTAATGCTTCATCAAACAAAATAGGCTCATTCTCATCACAAAGACTAGAGGCAGCCATAGCATAGCAATTTGATGCAAAAGAAGCACTATGAGAGCATCGATGAGTATGATATGACAGAGGTGCATCTAATTTGCTATCTCCCAAAGTCTGCACTAGCCATTTTGGCATAGTTTTTGCCTCCTCTATATCAACCCTCTCATCAATAAGTGCATCATGTAGATCTGCATCAGAAATGGAATGATCTACATCATCACATGAAACCTCTAAAGGTTGATAAATTGCCTCATTCGAACCATCACTTGACTATCCACCTATAAAAAGAGGTAGCAAAGTGTCATACACATCTCTAGAGCTAACAGAAGTCTCCTTGGTACATGAAAGTAATGGTTGAATTGCATCTTCCACAAAAATAACATCATGAACAACCAAAATGTGTTTAGTACGTGGATGATATAGAGGATAGCCTTTTCTTTCACAATTGTACCTAAAAAAAATACATTTCACTACTTTATCATCTAATTTCTTGCGTTGTTATTTAGGTACCAATGCATATGGCACACAACCAAAAACATTCAGATGAGCAACATGGCTTGCGACCATGCCAAGCCTCATATGGATTGATAGAGAGTAGTACTTTGGTGGGACACCTATTAAGTACATATGTTGCACACATAACAGCCTCAAGCCATAAACTATGCATTAAAGCCAGACTTTTGACCATACACCTTGCTATCTCCTTGAGAGACTTGTTCTTTCTTTCAACAACTCCATTCTATTGAGGTATATACAGCATTGTACACTGATGTTTTATCCCACATTCAACCAGAAATGCGTTAAAATTAGAATACAATTTGCTATCTCCCAAAGTCTGCACTAGCCATTTTGGCATAGTTTTTGCCTCCTCTATATCAACCCTCTCATCAATAAGTGCATCATGTAGATCTGCATCAGAAATGGAATGATCCACATCATCACATGAAACCTCTAAAGGTTGATAAATTGCCTCATTCGAACCATCACTTGACTATCCACCTATAAAAAGAGGTAGCAAAGTGTCATACACATCTCTAGAGCTAACAGAAGTCTCCTTGGTACATGAAAGTAATGGTTGAATTGCATCTTCCACAAAAATAACATCATGAACAACCAAAATGTGTTTAGTACGTGGATGATATAGAGGATAGCCTTTTCTTTCACAATTGTACCTAAAAAAAATACATTTCACTACTTTATCATCTAATTTCTTGCGTTGTTATTTAGGTACCAATGCATATGGCACACAACCAAAAACATTCAGATGAGCAACATGGCTTGCGACCATGCCAAGCCTCATATGGATTGATAGAGAGTAGTACTTTGGTGGGACACCTATTAAGTACATATGTTGCACACATAACAGCCTCAAGCCATAAACTATGCATTAAAGCCAGACTTTTGACCATACACCTTGCTATCTCCTTGAGAGACTTGTTCTTTCTTTCAACAACTCCATTCTATTGAGGTATATACAGCATTGTACACTGATGTTTTATCCCACATTCAACCAGAAATGCGTTAAAATTAGAATACAATTTGCTATCTCCCAAAGTCTGCACTAGCCATTTTGGCATAGTTTTTGCCTCCTCTATATCAACCCTCTCATCAATAAGTGCATCATGTAGATCTGCATCAGAAATGGAATGATCTACATCATCACATGAAACCTCTAAAGGTTGATAAATTGCCTCATTCGAACCATCACTTGACTATCCACCTATAAAAAGAGGTAGCAAAGTGTCATACACATCTCTAGAGCTAACAGAAGTCTCCTTGGTACATGAAAGTAATGGTTGAATTGCATCTTCCACAAAAATAACATCATGAACAACCAAAATGTGTTTAGTACGTGGATAATATAGAGGATAGCCTTTTCTTTCACAATTGTACCTAAAAAAAAATACATTTCACTACTTTATCATCTAATTTCTTGCGTTGTTGTTTAGGTACCAATGCATATGGCACACAACCAAAAACATTCAGATGAGCAACATGGCTTGCGACCATGCCAAGCCTCATATGGATTGATAGAGAGTAGTACTTTGGTGGGACACCTATTAAGTACATATGTTGCACAGATAACAGCCTCAAGCCATAAACTATGCATTAAAGCCAGACTTTTGACCATACACCTTGCTATCTCCTTGAGAGACTTGTTCTTTCTTTCAACAACTCCATTCTATTGAGGTATATACAGCATTGTACACTGATGTTTTATCCCACATTCAACCAGAAATGCAATAAAATTAGAATACATGTAAACACTTTGAACTTTGCTTTTAGTGGATACGCCCATGCATGCCTAGAAAAGTCATCAATAAAATTCAACAAAGTAAAGGTAATTCCCAAAATAGGGTGTTTGTATAGGACCACAGACATTATTATGAACAAGCTGTAATTTCTCAGTAGCTCGAGTTGAACCATCTTTTGGGAAGGAGGTACGTTGCATTTTGCCCAAAATATAGCCTTGGTAGACATGTTTACAAAGTTCCTCAAGTTTGGGCAGAGAGGACATTTGATCTTTGTCAAAAAATTGTCCATAGAATCTCCTTCATTCATATGCTCACTCTCCAAATGTTTTTGGAGATAAGCAACACGAGTCTTGTTTCATGCCTGGCACAAAGTGGTAAGTGTATCCCAAGCATCCTTTGTTGTTTTGCAAGAGCAAATGTGAGGGATAATGGCACGTTTGACAGACAAAAGCTATCAATGCATGTGCTTGAGCATCTCTACCATCCTAACAAAGTTGCTCTGTAGTAGGTGTAGCAAGAACCATAGCACGAACAAGAATTTGAAGATCGTCATCTTCAACACCATCTACATCACCTTCAATAATTATATTTGTTGGTGTAGTAGGTCATTTTTCAACACCCTGCACAATATTCCATAGTCCTTTCACAACCAATACATGATGCATCATATATGCCCATAATGGGTAATTAGTACCATCCAATCTATCCTCAACAACCAACATGCAGAATACATTATTGCTTTCAACCATGACCACTGACTATAATATACAGATGCAAAAAAATGACTATATCTCAAAAAGTTGAACAAAACTACCCTATCAAACTCTTTAGGCAAACCAAAACCTATATATATATGTTTGGCACAAAAGGATGAGATTGCCTACACAAGCACTGCGATAATGTGTTCAGAGGCCAAAGCAAGCTCAAATCGCGATTTGGACACCACAAAACTCTGAATCGCCCTGAGTATGCTCACCAATTTTTGTGTGATTTTGAGACTGTGACTAGAGGGGTGTCCATGAGGCTTTAGATGAAGCGGCGACCTGCTTTGATACCAATTGTTGGAGTTTTGAGGTCCCTGGATGCATGCAAATAGCACAAGGAAGAAGAAGAAGCTTGGAGCACAACACACAATATTGAATGTATTACCAAGTGAATGTACAAAGATAAGTGACTCATTAGGCTTATATGCATATATACAAGCCAGGGGGGAAACTTCCTAAAGATGGAAAAAAATGACCCGGAGGTCCTAGTGTCTTCACACACATCACTACCAAAATATATCAACAAGCAACATGGGTTAGTGGTCAGAAACCACAAGGCCCAAACATTGACCAAGGGATGGGAGACCCAACTTATCTATGATATTTGTGACACATAACTTCTGTCCAATCTAGCTTTTCACAAATTTGAACCACCTTGGAGATTTGATTAAGAGAAGTTGCATCCATCTTTGACCTCCACCAAATCATGGTGGAGCTTAACCTAGTCTCATATGTCCTTCTCTAGACCATCAATAATGAGGCCTCATTGTTTCCATATGTTAGAATGAGCTTCAATCATATTAAATTCCTTGCAAAGGATCACATATGTAGATAGAGCATCCAATGATTTCCAAGTAACTTGTTTGTCCATGTCGAAATTGGGTGACAAAGTGAAGCAATGGTGAAATGCAAGGGCGCTTTAAGGAACATGTTCATGCTTGCTAGATACATAAGTTACACTTGCAACTAAAAAGCATGTTCAACAAATTTCTTTTATAAACCTTATACATACACACAAGCAACCTTGCGAGGGAAAAATTCTACCAAAGTAAAAATGTTCACCCTCTAGATTATTTTTTCCAACATTCTACTAACCATATATAAATGATCTACTTTCATGAATTCCATGTTTGTATCAATTGGAAAACACACGATACCTTTTCTAGAAAGAGAGAAACATGAACCATGAACTAGCAATAAGAAATTGGTGGCATTTTGATAACATCTAAGGAAATTCACCATTGATAACACACAAAAATAGAACAGAAGCTTAGGAGAACAAAGTATAACAAGATAGATCATGAAACCTTACAAGACATAATATGGAGAGCACTAAAGATTCACTAATATTTCATCCTCTCATCTAAAGTCTATTTATGTGCAATATCAAATCACATACCTACTCATTCAATTTAAACATCAACAATAGGATGAGACATGTCTAAAAAATTTGAGATTCTATATGCAAGGATATTGCAGAAACTAAAACCACAATTTATTTCCTCTCCCCAAATAGAGGCATAATGTGTGCCTACGACAAATCTATCTAGACAACAATTGAAAATCTTTGTCTCTTTCAAATCTATTGCCACTAGAAAACAATATTGATATTTTATCTACAATTCACATAATGATTTTATGTCAAAATGTATCCATTTGGCATAATACATGGTCGTTGGTGATCACATATATGCAATACTATTCACCAAAAAGTAGTGTCCACTTTAGTAATAAGAAGTAAATACTTCTGGAACAAGTCTTCAACACTTTGATTTATTTATATTGCATGCATGCATACATATATACATACACAGACACATATACATACATATGCACACACACACACAGATACATACATACATACATACGTACATACATACATACATACATACGTACATACATGCATGCATAGACACACACACAGATGTATGTATGTATGTATGTATGTATGTACGTATGTACGTATGTATATATATATATATATATATATATATATATATATATATATATATATATATATATATATATATATATATATATATACATACATACATACATACATACATACATACATACATACATACATACATGCATGCATACACACATGCACACATGTATACATACATACACACACATACACATACACATACATACATACATGCACACATACATACACAAACATACATACATACATACATGCATGCATGCATAGATACACGCACATACATACATACATACATACATACATACATACATGCATGCATATGCACATACATACATAAATGTATACATGCAACTATGCATACATACATGCATACATACATACATACATACATACATACATACATACATACATACATACATGTATGCATGCATACATGCATGCATGCATGCATACATACATACATACATACATACATACATACATACATACATACATACATACATACTGCGTACATACATACATACATACATAGACACAAACAAACAAGATGATGTATTGCAAAGGACCATCTCCTCCTTCTATTGAAGCAACTCGCTCATAGTATGCCTCCTTCACTAAAGCATAACTACAATACCTCTATCTTCAGAGAGAGCACAAGTCTACTTCAAGTGCCTCCTCAAAGCAATTCTTCTCTAAAAAGGGGGCCCTAGAAACGACAAAGACTTTGGTATAAAAACACAAAACATTGTATTTCATTTGTATCAAAGCAATTTTGCAGAAAGGGGGCCTAGAAACGACAGACTTTGGTATAAAAACACAAAACATTGTATTTCATTTGAAGCAAAAAATGTAAGAAAAGGAGACGTCTTCCCCAAAGAAAACACTTCATTCAAGATCATCTTGAGGAGAAAAAGAAAACACCAACAACTTTCTCTCTCAAAAACTAATTAGCTTACCACCATTAATGTATATGTTGATTGTCTTAGTAATATCCACTTGCAATGGAATTTCTTATTTGTTTATACACGAGCTCTCATCAACCATATTAGAATGTGAAACAAAAGAAGTGTAAACATCATGAGCATCAACATGAAAAAATCAAATATGCATGCTACATGACTCGTAACACTACTTGCATATGTAGGCACACACAAAAACAGAGAAAGAGAGAGTTGGGGGGGGAGAGAGAGAGAGCGAGAGAGAGAGAGAGATAGATGAGAGAGTAAGCATGCTAACTAAGTACATGAAGGATCACATCACATGAAAATTATAAAAACTAAAAAGGGTTTTTAGCTTGGAGAAAAAGGGCAACCTTGAAGGGATCATAGGAGTGATGCAATAACATTGCAAGGGATAAAGAATATAAGACATAGAATATAAGAGATTAAAATGTGATGTTAGCTGGCCCACTCAAAACTTTTATTTACAATCATTTTTTATGATCACCATAGCTATCTTCATCGGCCTTTAACCCTCAAAAGAATTTCCCAAGTATTGGAAGCTCTCCCACTATTTTTTACTAGCTCATTCCCGTTTAGGGGATGTACGGCGCACATGCCATATTGTAATATCTATCAACAACAGACATGGTTACATACCCTACATACATACATACATACATACATACATACATACATACATACATACATACATACATGCACACACGCACATACATACGTGCATACTTACATACACACACATACATACATACACACATGCACACATACATGTGCACACATATATGATACATACATGCATGCATACATATTGCACATACACATGCATACATGCACATACATACATACATACGTGCATACATATGTACATACATATACACACATACATGCTCATACATATGCATATGTAGACACTTGAACATAAATACATGCATGCATGCACAAATACATACATACAAACACATACATATATGCACATGTACACATCCATACATATGTACACATAAATAAACACATACATACATATCCATACAAACACACATGGATACACATATACACATCCATAGATATGTACACATAAACATACATAGACACATGCATGCACATGTACATATATACATACGTACATCTTTAACAATATTTTTAAGACCCCTCAACAATTTTTTAAGTGACACAAGATTTTGAAGCATTGCCCCCTTGGCAACGCTTCTAAAGAAAATGGCAATCCAAACTTGCTACAAGCCCCCACCACCACATGCACACATACATACATGCATACACACACATACATACATACATACATACATACATACATATATACAAGCATACATACATGCATGCACACACACATACATGCACGCATGTCATACAGGAACTAAGTAATTAATAGTTGGATTCCTTACAACCACAATTGTACGGAACTAGAAAAATAAATTCTACTTTCAAGGTCCAACCATCTAACATAAACTAAAGATTACCCAACATGTAGAGAACATGTGATATTAATTTACGGAGCTAGAAACTTTCAAGGTCCAACCATCTAACATAAGCTAAAGATAAGCTAAAGATTAACCCAGATGGTTGTAGTGAGCTTTTGATATGTAGAGAACATGTGAGACTAGTGTCGCAATCATGCCTATTGTTCATAAAACCTAGTAGGTTCAAGCATAGCCACATAGAAGCACTCATTCCCTAACGTCCTTTAATGAAAAACTAAAATACATATATAAGTTAGATAAATCCACACGATGTAGTAGTTTTACTTCCAACTCAACTTAATATTGCAGCCCCCATTATTCCATTGTGATGAGCCATCAATAAATATCATTTTTGAAGGTTCAAGCAACCCAAGAAGGAGATTCTCTATAATGAGTTCGTTTTCAAGTAGTTTTTTGATCACCTCTGTCATGTGGCTAGAACCAAAGAGAGGTCTAATCATACAGTTTCCCTTGTTCTTTCTTATATGCTTTTTTGATAATATGGGTCCAAAACCATCTACGGTTATCATTTCTTCTCGAAGTTAGACATTGAGCCAAGGATGTATTACACGTGATATTTGGCCTCATTTTCAAGTTTCTATACGAGGACGTTCATGTAAGAATGTTGACTTGCTTTCGTTATTCCGTCATCTTTTTTCATTGGTGCGTTACTTAACTGATGATGCTTAAGGTTCTATATGGTGCACACGAAAAATAATCATATAGAAACAACTTAGGGGCACCCTTTCTACCTTGTTGCATCATCCATCCTCAATGAAACACTCCTGAAGAGGCCTCCATACTCTATACTTCACTAAACCTAAAGAGTCTTACCATCACTGTGGCATACAATCCCATCTTCAACATCCTGAATCATTCCTTGATTTTTCCCCTTCAACCTTTTATTTTGAGCCACTTCCAAGATCGACATCGCTTCCTAGATCTCAAGATCCAAGTTGCCAACTGGAAAACTGAGGCTAATTTAAACAGAACAATATAGATCAGCACACTAGGAACAACAAAAAGCAAAAATGTTCCTCTACACATTCAACAACAGCAATAAGATGTAACAACATTGATGAAATATTTCCGTGGTTCTAAATGTTTAATACATCCTAACATTCATGGAGACTTAAACCACAGACCGACCCAGAGTGCAAAAGAGCAAAGTATGATTAACCTGCAAGCTTGATCACAAGGGACTAAGAAAAGGTGCTTGCTAAAGACAGTCAAGCTAAGAAGGCAAGCGACTTTGTATTGAACTGGTCAAAAAAATCACACTAGGGAAGATGCATTGAAAAGGCCAGTGACAGCATAGAGAACTTGCCCAAGTCAATGGCAAACAAAAAGAGTTTCAACACTTCGACAAATTGAGCATTCCTTTGCAATGCCTGCCAGCCAACATGAAATTGCACAGATTTCCATGCATCATAGAAAACTCCTTGACACCAGCAAACACATAGAGAGCTGGATCACCAAGCCACCATGAAACAAAAGAACTCCCTACACTTGAATAGTTGCTCAAGCTTTTACATGTGATAAACCTCCTAGTCACCACCAAGTATGTTATAACCCAGGCAAGAAAACTAATAGAGAACTGAATCAAATCACCCAAGTCAACATGGAACAGAACAACTCACTGAACTTCAACAGTTTAAGGCCACTCAGTAATACATTTAATGAGGCATAAGAAACTTTCTAAACATTAGAGATCCAAATCCAGTGCCTTATGATTTCACTTAGAAGATATCTTGCACAAAAAACTTACCAACATTTGAAGCATATTGTAATAGAAACATCCTTAACTTCTACACAATTTTTCATTTCTACAAATCTCCAAACTTTGCAAAGATTGAATGAAATAGGAAAAGACACGCCAAAAATGGAGAACAAAGGTTACAAAATTTGGTACAATACATAGATCTGGAGGATGCCCGAGCAACTTTCGGCAGCATAAACTTGATTCATAATGAAATGTACTCTTTTAAATGTCATCTTCTGGAGCATTTCAACTTCAATATTTCTCAGGCAGAAAAATGACAATATGTAAAGCATCAGCATCTGAGCGTGGGGATAAAGTTGGAGAAAAGATTCCCAATAACCCAAAAAAAAAAGGAATCGATCAGTCCCACAAGGCATGGCATAGGACCATCCAATGTAACATCCTCCAGATGTGCCTCATGTCTGTGAGGACCCAGTAGATTATACTATACCTTAAACCAAAAGGGGTCAATGTACTTTGAAAACTAGCAGACCAGGTAAGTCCTAGGTAGAAAATCTTCTAGTCTGTTTTGTAATATTTCATGTTCATTTTTAGAATCTCACTTGCCCCTCCAGAGAGAGTCATGTAATGTATCCACTTTAACTTCTCGTGTCAATCTGAGTTTGACTTTATCAGATGGCACTTCCCTTGTCCTCGAGAATATTTCCCTTGTCCTCCTCGAGCTTCAGATTGATATTTCGCATAACATAAGTCTTGCAACTATATAAAGGGAGGCTTGCTCTTGTAACTTTCAATTCTTTTGTGAAGCTGCAGTAAGTACTTTCCTAGAAATTGATCAATCAGGTTCTTATGACAGTTGGTTGCATTCCGTTGCGATCAGATGTTCCATAGCATTTCTCCTCTAAACTCTTTCGAGAGTTGTGCCAAGCAATCAAAAGCTTAACGACCAAGTAGGGATTTTGATCGATCACATCATGGTTGCATTCCGTTGCGATCAGATGTTCCATAGAATTTCTCCTCTAAACTCTTTCCAGAGTTGTGCCAAGCAATCAAAAGCTTAACGACCAAGTAGGGATTTATGTCAGAAGCACAGTTGTCTTAAACCTCAAGCTCTCTAAATTTTAAAATTCGAGAAGGGTAGAACAAGCGCTTCTATTTCCTTCTGCATCGAGCACATCATAGTGCCCTGCTCTATTGATAGTCCACAAACCAACTCAACTACCCAAAATCAAATCAGCAGTGGAACAAGGGTACACCCTTGTTTGATGCATCCTCACAGCTCAAATGGCTCAAAGGGGCATCCATCCACATTCACTGTACTTGCATGTAAAAATAAATGTTATAATAATAGCAATCAGGCACCAAATTCTGACAAGAAGTGCTGCTGATATTAACAATTAAGTCAGGACCAGACACTGTACGATCCACTAACAAGTACACAGCTGAAGACAAACTGGTGGAATCATATCACATGAGACGATGGATAAGAAAACAATAAACTCAGACAGGACAGTTTTTCCACAGATCAAAGAAACAAATAATAATTAGCGGAGATTCCTAGAGGAATACATGGTTCCATGAATTTGTTCATATAATTACAAAAATCACGTGCAAAAACTGGTTATGTATGTGGCATATGCCAGAGCAGGAAATTATTGATCAGATGGGGTGCCAGTGAGGTTTAAAAACAGAACATAATATAGCTGAGCACACTCACAAGTGGCCTCCCTTTCAAAAGCAAGCATCAAGCAAACAGCAGCAACATAATGCTGCCAAGCTGTAAGAACAATAGCTCATAGTGAGACGGGGCCACAAAAAAATCCCCAAAACAAAGAGTTGATTGACCACCAAAACTTACCAGCCCTCCAAACAACCAGGACCCTGATTTTGTTGCTGATACTGTTGTTGCTGGTAACCTTGAGGATAACCTTGCTGTTGATAACCTTGCTGTTGATAACCTTGAGGATAGCCTTGTGGGGGATAACCTTGAGGATATCCTTGCGGGGGATAACCTTGAGGATAGCCTTGCGGGGAATAACCCCCGGGATATCCTAAAAGAGAAAAAATAAATGCATCAGAACCAAAACACCAACATGTCATATCACAAATGGTAATATAAATAAATGAATAAATAACATAATATTCAACAACAATCTGCTCATGGAGAGGTTGAATAATCTCCAGGTGAGATGAGATTTATTTCACTTCATCCTATGATGCATCTGAAACAGGATTATCAGGTAATGTGCTTGTTGAATGGACAAGTGCAATAGAGAGGGGTTCATCAAATGTCATCACTATAATAGCGAAAATGGGGAGCTCACAATTGGATAATTGTTTTAAAAAAATAGCAACCCTCCACTGGGAGCTTAAATTGCAGCAGATTTAATCATAAAACTTGGATGGTCACAAATCAAGAATGGTCAGAAATGGTCCCATTTCTGGGGAAGGATGATCCAAAACTTTAGTTGGGTGTTGGGCAAGAAATTGTTTATAAAAAACCAAACCCTAATTTTCAGATTGGAGTGTGTAAAGCACTTCAAAATTGAAAAGCATTATGTACACTAATCAAAATCATATTGAACATGTGATTTTTAATCCAATAGTTAATGTCTTACCAAATAGCAACTAAAAACATTAGAAAAAAGCTAATTACATTAATCTCGTAAATCACGGCAGGATTTCTGCCAGAATTTACGAAAGTGATTTTTTGAGCTTTTTTGAGAGCTTGTAAAGCAAAAAAGATAGTCTATGTAAAGAAGAGGTATTGGAGCACTTGAATCATCACTTTGGAGCTCTTCCCTTGAGCTTGTGTGGGAGAGGTGGTTCCTTCAACTTGGACGAGGTGGAGATACATTTCTTCATCATCTACAAGGTCTGCAGCAGCTTGGAGCTTCTCAATTTGGAGGAGGCCATCTTCAGCTTTGAAGATTGTGCATATTTGGAGATTGTGGAGTTATGAGAAGTATATACTTCATGCATATTCTCTATGCTATCATGTAACTTCATGCTCATCATGGAACATAATGATTATATATGGAGCTTTGCTCCTTTTCTCTCTCTAATGCGTTGTCTATTCTCCATCTTGTCTCTATTATCTTTATGTCTCTATATTAATTGTGGGCCTAAAAAACAACAATTGGTATCTGGTGCAGGATAAACTAGAGTACATTGAGAATTTGGCTACATGTAGAAGAGTTAAGTCTTCAAGGCAGGTGCAGTTCAAGCTCAGCCTTATATTCAGCTTTGAGATACAGATGATCAATCTTTATCAAGATGCTGAATATAGTCTTGAAGAGTTATACACTCCAAGAGGAATTACATCAAAACTTCACAGACTGCAACTATTATAGTAGCAATAACCAGTTTATATTTTCTGAATTTGCTGGATTTGCAGATTGGAGAGCATTGCTTCCTTACCTAAGAAGTGATGCTCAAACTGCTATTTGACCTTCTAGTGCTCCTTGAAGTTAGTCATTTAACCATGTATATGGTAGCAGACATCTACGTCTTGGTGGTCATGGAGAAAGACTTATATGAGCAAGGAGGGGTTATTTCTTCTACATGGAGAAACTTATACAAGATAAACATGTGGTGGAATCATGTAAAATCTTGTATTTGTGTGTGTGTGTTTGTACAAAGGTGTAGATGAGAGCAAATAACCTTGGTTTGAATTTTAAAAAGGACTAGGCAAACTTCATAACATCGAAAGTATGTCTTAGCCTATATCCTATCTTAACTTTGCTTCCTATATTTGTGTCTATCCCTCCAAGTAGCACTTGCTTAAAAAAAGTAGGGGATGTGTGAGTCCTCCTTGTGACATGAGTTATGGCAGAGCTCTTCATGTGTAAAGTCCTTGTGTGTGTTGGTGGATACTTAGCATGATCTGATTTTAATGAGTGCTCTATATAAACTTAATTCAACCGGTTGTTCTTTGTTGTATCATTCAGATAAAAATCGCAGCTCATGGATTTGCCACCAAAAAAAAACAAACAAAAAACTTAGATGCAATAGTTCAACTATATGTTACAAGGAGACTGGAGTATAGCATATCAGAGAGTCCCCTACTTCTATAGAAAGTTTACCCCATTATCGCCCATAATAGATCATAGGTGATTGCAAAATAAGTTACAACGTGAGTTTGGGAGCTTTGATTCTTATAAGAAGGATGAGCAGCACACTCCATAGTATATGGCATTTGATCACCACCGAAATTTAGATCCTTTTCTTATATGTAGAACTTCCTAGCTATTACTGCATGCTAGAACTCCATAGTATATGGCATTTGATCCACCACCGAAATTTAGATCCTTTTCTTATATGTAGAACTTCCTAGCTATTACTGCATGCTAGAACTAGGCTTTGCAGCTCATTGCCTCCCTCAATGAAAGGTTTTGTAAAAGAATCTTATTTTGAATCCAAAAATTAGACCTTTCCTTTCTTGAGTACTTTGAGATAGAAAGATGCAACAGGAAAAATTGCGAAATTGAAATGGCTACGAAGGAAGGAAAAAAGGGAGAGACGGAATGTTATAAAAAATACGACAACAACAGCAATAATAATATATTTTAGAAATAAAAAAGAACAAGAACAGATTGAAGTTGTTGAAAATGGAAAGCCAACAGCAAACGAGTTGGCATGGACAGAGGCACAGGAGGCCAGGCTAACTAGGGAGTAAATGATACAACAAGTGAACGCAGGCACTAAGCAGGTGAAAGAAAAACACCGCGCAAGTGCGAATTACAGTAACGATTAAATGAAGTCCCCATCAAGCACATGAATGGAAACTACAGAACAGTGCTCTAACAGAGAAACTGCACAGCTGAAATGGATCCTTTAAACCGAGCCTATTCGCAAAATACAGAGAAAATGAAAGATACGTTTTGGCAACAAGACCATTGCCTTGTGAGGCCAAATGTGATAGGAGATTGTTAGCCCTAACGAAACACTTTCATCATTGAGTAAGAGAGCAAAGATAAGGGAAAACGAAACGTCGCATATATATATACATATGGTGGAACGGTAGGAAAAAAACTATAACACAAAAACGGAGCTCACCTTGCGGAGGGGGAGCCATGACAGGGGGCTTATTGTCCGGATAGTAGCTCATGGCTGGGGCAGAACCGGATGCTGTGTTCTTCGTCCAAAAAAGCACAGAAGCAGATGCCACACGTTTTCTCCGAGATAGATCTAAGTTGTAGCGTTCCTCGTCACATTGTAACGTTATAAAGCTGCGCGCCCATACGCGTAAGCCGGCAGGTCGGCGCTACGCGTAACGGGAGTGATCGTTAAGGAAGACTGACTAAAAACCCACACGCAGCATGCTCGTTAAAGTCAAGAATCCTGACTTTTCTAATGAGTGAATGTGTCAAAAACATAAAAAACTTCTCATTACTCTCCCTAGTCATCATAGTCTATCAAATTCCATTTTTCGTTGAAAACAAAAACTAACAATATTTCTTTTTTTTTTTTTTTAAATAGAAGTTCAGTCGAAGCTTACTCCCCCGGACTTTAACTTTGAAATTACAACTGTACAAGTGAATGGGCATAGCACCCACGGGACCCCCCGTATCCCACAAAGCAGGGGTTAAACAAGGTTACAATTGAAAGAGACATGGTTACAACTGGGTTTAACTGGCCTAAGCCATAGCATGTCCAGCCCGGGACTTGAACCCTGGACCTCCGCCTCAAGAGGCCAAAGCTCAACCAACTGTCCTACGGGACGTGGACAACTAACAATATTTCTTGATTTAAATCTCTCTAAAGACTTTTATTTTGAATTTTTTTAATTATACATTTATAGAGAAGATTGTGTATATTTTAATGTTTGTGGATACTATGTAGTCCACACTCGTTCTCTCAATTGGTTGGGTTCCTTGCCCCTCACAATTGGGAGTGAGGATTTAATCCACGAAGACTATCACCGTACACTCCTCACCACTTGGGTGAGATGTTAAACCAGGCTCGTCGGTGAATCATTGGGTCTTCAGGCTATCTAGTTCAAACCAATCATTATCTTGCTTTAGAGTCATCCTTTCTCAGTGCATATAGTGGACTTTCGAGCGGTGTATTTTGGTGGTTACTAGGCATCCAACCTTCGCTTTGTGGGATTGGGAGGATTCCATAGGTATTATACCCACTTTTCATTATACTTTCAAATTAACTCAAATTAATCCTAGAGAGTAGATCTCAATTATCAAACTTTCCTTTGAAAGTTCTGAAAAAAAAAACTAGATACCATGAAGAGCTATAGATCTCAATTTTATAATGTTGTATGTATTAGTACATGTGGTGTATACATTGTAATGTTGTATGTATTAGTACATGTGATGTATATATGTGAAATATATACATTGTCTTATAAAAACAAAAAGCTCTATAACACAAAATAAAAAGCTTTTCGAAGAGATAAAAACTTCTTTTGCTAGGGGTTTGAATGATCTAAACAATTTAAATGATTAAACTATTAAATCTCAATTTAAATTTCATGATTTAAATCCTTGATCATGCTATCCTCATCACATAAACAAAATTCAACAAACTTAGTATTACGACCACCATGTGCTAGAGAGATGACTCTCCTCCCAACCTTATGCCTCTATATATAGCTCTCTCCAAGGGACTGTCAACTATGGCAGATGGATACTAACCATCCGAGTGTCATCCATGTAACTACATGTGTGTCAAAAGAAAAATCCCTAGTTAATTGGAGTCAACTCAAGTAGATGCTTCTAGAAGACTTTGGAGATCTTGGGGCAAAGCACTGTCCCACATCTCTCATAAGACTTGAACCCAAGACCTCCTCCTTCTCATCCATATGACTTAACCACTAGTCCAAGCACATTTGCTTGTTTAGAGAGTACAAACACATTCACTTAAATCTATTCTTGAGATTTCATCCATACACTTGAATGACCACATGATGTTTGATCCCATGTCAGTCTTAACTTATCAAACCCCCATGTCATAAAATTACTTCATAACATTCTTCCCCCCTTGGAAAACACTTCCGTCCTCAAAAATAGAGTCATATTAATACTCTAGGCATCCCCCAATCCTCATGTTCTAATCTCAAAGAAAAGGTTTCATCTGTGTGGTGGGATCCCTACCAAATGATTCAAAACACCATCTAGTTTTACACTTGATAAACTGATCTGAGGACAAAGTAGTGAATGAATTATAAGGGTGGATCAAAAAACATCTCTAGCCAATTCAATGTTTTCGCTATGTGTTATCTGGGAAGTAACATGTGAAATGGGAGGATTCCAATTACGAGTCCATTTATGAGCATGATTGGTGCATGGACTTAGTAATTTAGGTGGGATTTCTATCCCTATCAAGACTTTGAGAACTCTTGTTTCATTTGAATTTGAATTGGAAAACTAGAAATCTAGTTGTTCCAAACATCTAACTTGGATGTTTGTATTATCGTTCACTCCCAACCAACATTTACTTGATTTTTTCACCTGACTCGAGGACTACCTTGTCCTAATGGGCTTGAAAATCCTCTGTAGAATGTAGTAGAAAGTCTTTCCATTTTACTTTTGGTCAATCTTACGTTAACTTGACCAACTCAATCCAAAATGAAAGTTATCCAACTTAGGAAACTTTTCTCAAAGTCTTTAGCTAAAAGTTCTTGGGAATTGTCAATTTTACGAGCAATTTCTAACTTTTCTTTGCAAGAGTGTACTGAAATCTATGAAAGTCATTAGAGTTATGCTACGTAACTTGAAGCAAACTCAAACGAATTAATCAAGATCTTTTGAAGATTGAAAGGGTTTTAGTACATAACATCTATCTCAGATGTTCTAATTTAGTTACTTGCTTCCAACCAGCTAACCCTGGACTTTTTGTGAAAAGAATCAGATACTCTATCTAAGTCAGATCCAAAAGATTTGAAAAGCATAAAGAATAACTAAAATTCTATGCAACCAATTCAAACTTCTAGGATGCTTGAACTTGTTATGAGTCAATTATAGGTGACTCAAGACTTCAACTTCTCAAAGATCTATTTCAACAAGGTATTGTAGCAATTTATCTATCTTTAAGAGAAACAAACTAGATTCTCAAAAAGATTGATGGAATAAAGCTAAATATCATCCAATCCACAAGATACTAGTGTGGTATCCAACATTAGTGTGTTGACCCAGTGAGGTTCTATTGATGAGATTTTTACTCAAACCATGAATGGTTCACTTGAAACTAAGTTATTCTTAACGTTTATGCAATCTCTTTATGACTTCATTTCTTGGAATGCTTGTGCATTACTTTGAGTCAAGAGATTGATTTTACCAAGTTGCACTATCAATTGGGTGTTGTCAAACTAATTTAGACTTTCCAACCTTAGTTGAAAGGATCATTTCAAAGTATTCTTTAATAAAAATCCTCGTTAGCTTCATGAATCTCGAAGCATATCCTTTGTAAAGCTTAGCCATCCAATGTCAAGTGCTTGTGGAAGAGCTATCCTTCGTACTCCTTTGGAGGTTGCTTGAAGTGCTAGTGCTATGAAGCTTTGCAAAACTCCCATTTTCCCTTGCTTTGATTAAAACTCCATTTGAGAACTTCATGTGTAGAGTTCGGGCATCATGGAAAGGATCGAGTTTGATACTTGCCCAACTCCATATGCACTTATGCATAGAGGTAAACTACACATTTTAAAGGGTCAGGCACAAATTTTAAATCATATGGACTAGTTGGACCTCCTCATTAGGAGAATCATCCTGCCTTCAAGGCATCGCGAGTTCAAATCTCACTCTTAACTATTTTGCTGCAAAAATTTTTTGAAGATTGCATATTGTGCATCATGGAATATGGACGTAGCATAGTAGCTGGCACATTGCTTTTCTAGGGGGAGGCCTAGGATCAAATCTTCAGTGTAGTATTCGATCTTGTTCTGCTACTCTCGACAGGAGAAGCAGCAGGAGAAGAGATAAGCATATATAAAAATTATTCGAACTATGGATAAGTGCTTCCTTCACTCATGTGGTTAGACTAGGGTGCTATGATCGAACGGGTCATGGTTTGGATCCATGGTGCTGTGGAATTTGAAATATCTTCCATTTTTCTTCACTCAGATTGCAAGAAGATACAAAAACCATTCTGATAATGGTGTTTTGCATCAAACATGAGAACTGCATATAAATTTTGGATCAAACTTGCTCATGAGGCCCTTGGATACATATGTATGTTGTTCAGGCCAAAATCAGATACGTATGTTGTTTTGGCCAAAATTTACAATACAAAAGATAAAAACATGATGATCATCAACATGATGAGCATGGCACAACGACTCAGACAATTCTTGCTAGCCACGATGTTGTGGGTTTGAATCTCAAACATTGCAAGCGCGAGGTGTAAAGATGAAATCTTCCTTTTATTGTCGAAATCCAAAAAAGAAGGAGTTTGCTCGCATGGAGAGAAAGAGAAAAATCTCCATGAGAGCTTCATCCCAGAAGTTGATGAATTACTAAGGTTTCCATAGAAGCTTGCCTTGACTCTGATACCAATGCAACAAACTAAGCGAATCCAAAAAAATAAAGAGTTTACTCGCATGGAGAGAAAAAAAATAATCTCCATGCAAGCTCCATATCAGAAGGTGATGAATTACTAAGGTTTCCATAGAAGTTTGCCTTGGCTCTAATACCAATGAAACAAACTAAGTATTACGACCACCACATGCTAGAGAGATGAATCTCCTCCCAACCTTATGCCTCTATATACAGCTCTGTCCAAGGGACTACCTACTATGGCAGGTGGATACTAACCATCCAAGTGTTGACCATGTAACTACATGTGCACTAAGTGTCCTAGTTAACTAGAGTTAACTAGAGTTAACTAGAGTAAACTAGAGTTAACTCAAGTGGATGCCTCTAGAAGGCTCTAGAGCTCTTGGGGCAAAACACTCTCCTATGTCTCTCGTAGGACTTGAACCCAAGACCTCCTCCTTCTCATCCATATGACTCAAGCACTAGGGCAAGCACGTTTGCTTATTAAGACAATATAAGCACACTCACTTAAGTCTACTCTCGAGACTTCTACCCTACACTTGAATGACCAAATGATGTCCGATCTTAGATCCATCTGAACCTGTTGGACCCTCACGTCATAAGCTTACTTTATGACAACAAAATCCATTGGGACTAGGACCTTCATATGGTCTTTTTATGCATGTGAAATAATTAAAAGAGTATTTGCATCTTGCCACTTTAATCGATGATTATTCTCAATAGTGTCAATCTTACTTATTAATGCATAAAGCAATAATATTTTCTATGTCCAAAATATTTCATGTCGACATGATCACTTAGAGAGGTTGGAGTTTGAAGTGTTCGGGGATAGACAATGGAGACGAGTATAAGAGTACTCGTAGTTCAATAGGATAAAAAGGGAACTTGTAGTCTTTTATAATCTCACCTCTGGGCCCTAATGGATTGATTAAGCAACACAATCAAACACGAATAGGTGAAAGGTCTCGGTGCATGTTATCCATGGTTTGTCTTCCTTACACATTCCATGGTTTATCTTCCTTGCACATGCTCAAGAACATGGACAAAAGATTGACAATTACAAGAAACTAAGTCATGTTCTAAAAGAAGATGGATAGTGATATCCAAAAGGCAAAGAGATGCAACAATAAGCCACATCATAGGTTAAAAAATAATGTTTTTGAAATGTTTTACATTGAAATTAAAATGATTTAATCATTAGGGAAAATTTGTATCTTTATATTAGTTTTTTTTTTCATACCATTGAGCTTATGGATAAAGGTTGTTAAGCACCTAAAATTCCCATGTTGCAACATAGATTTTTTGCTTTTGATTACTATTTAAGCATGTACATGAGTGTATGTGTGTGAGAGAGAGAGAGAGAGAGAGAAAGAGAGCAAGAGAGAAAGAGACTTTAGCCCTATTGAAAGAGATAGAGAGAGCAAGATAGAGAGAGACTTGAGTCCCCCTGCCTTCTATTGAGAGAGGGAGAAAGAGAAACATGTTGGAACATCAAGCTTACACTATGCTTGAGGTACATTTGATCTACATCAAAAAGCTATCACTTGGATTATGTCAAAATATCCATTGAAGTGTTCTTTTAGTTATGCTCATTTATTGTATTTTTTAAAAATATTTTTTATGGATAATTTACCATTGTAAAAGCCTAGAGCTTTACACATATAAAAGGAGAAAAAGAGAGCTCGAATTCCATGAATTTGAGGTGGTTGAGCTTGGCAAAAAATGAATCAATCAATCACCTAAAAGTAGATCAAACTAGAACTTCACTTTTCCTAGATTGTAGGAAAGTGAATTGATTCCCTTCAACAACTTATCCCTCCTTGTGTTCCATGCTCGCACTAAGAACAGAGGTGCACGATCATTTTATTAGGTGAAGGTTCTTTGCTGGAGAGATCAATTTGGCATTTGTGGCCACACAAGAGAACATTGCAGACCTTTTCACAAAAGGATCTGCCTAGGGAGAAGTTTGAAGCTTTTCACAAAGCTTTGGGCTTACTTCCTTTTTTGGATTGATTCCACATAGCTTGGCACTTCCTTATACATGAGTGCCAACTCCTTGTTCACCACATCACTCCTGGGGGTGGTTTGTTGATATATTTAGGTAGTGATGTGTGTGAACACACTAAGATTGTCGGGACACTTTTTTCCCTTTTTATGATTTTTTCCCCCCGGCTTGTATATATGCCTATAACCCTAATGGGTCACTTATCTTTGTAGGTTCACTTGGAAATACATTCAGTATTGTGTGTTGTGCTCCAAGATTCTTTTTCTTCCTTGTGTTGTTCACGTGCTTTTGCAGACCTCAAACTCCAACACATCCCCACCCTATAGTGTTCCAACTATCTTCCATAATGACCATTTAGCATCAACATGTGATATGGTAGTCTAAATTATAAGTCCAACAGCTCAATTGGACCATCCAAAAATAAAAAATCCAATTAGACAATATGATACCTTATCAACAATAGGATCAAGTCCTCAAGCAACATAATGAAGAGCTTTAGGATGAACTACAAAATCTATGTGCATACATTGAAGAATGAAATTAGGAATAGAGAAGCAAAATATGGGCAACTTCACCAACAAATAAATCAATTACAAGATTAAAACCATGACCTTTGTGTGTGCAAGAACATTGTAGAAGACCAAGTGGATCAATCCAAACATGTCATCCACACATTCAAAGAAAAAATTACGAATTTCAAAAGCACTATATAAGAACATGAAAGAACCCTAGATGATGCAAGAGTAGAAGGCCAAAAGCTCAAAGATCACATTCAAGCACTACATGATGTGGCCAAGGCTAAGTCTCAAGAGATTACAAAGACACATCGAAAAATGAATAAAGTGATTCAATATTATATTAAAAGGATGAAAAAATTGTAGGAAGGGCTACGGATGTAGAAGCCAAAGCAATATTGTATGATGTGTCACAATTGTCTTCTACCTTGTAGCAAGGAACACTCCTTGACTAAACAACAGTGCAAAGATTGGTCAAAACGATCTACCAAAAAATAAATTCTATATATGATGAGTATCTAGCTAATTTAAGGGGGCGAATTCCAAAAAATTGATAGATGATACAATGGAAGAGGAGTATTTTCATGTGCTACCTAGTACAATTCCCAAAGCGTGCAAGTTTTAGGATGTTATCAAAGATCTATAAACTTTTCACCTTAATAAAAGTTACATACTCTTGTAAAATTAGTTCTTTTATGACCATTTCATTCCCCTAATTGTACTACCAAAGTACTAAAAGCACCATCCATTGGCAAATTACAATCAATGACTCAGTACCATGAATACATAGTAGATATTTTTGTAGTAAAAAAATGGATGTCAGATATTGTAAGTGCAATATGAAGATGGGATTCCACAGTAGAATAGATATGGGATTGACATAGGACTGATATGGGACTATAGATGTATACTTTGGACTACAAAGTGGATATAAGAAGGCAGTTTTCTTGGTGTATGCATGAATTGACTCAATGTACTCACCCCATAGCATATATCCACTCTTGTTAGGGTTGCATAATTTAAACTCCTAACAAGACTTTGATAACCTGTAATGTCTTCAAGCAGCTCCTAAGTTTGTGATTCAATTCCATGGGTGTACCTACAATTTTTGCGTTTTCCATTTTGAACTTAACAAGTATATCATGGATGTACTTTCTCTGAGTAATGAAAACACTAGAATCTATATAAATAATCTCTAAGCCAAGAAAATATGTAAGCAATCCAAGATCATTGATTTTGAACTCCTCCGTCATCTAGGCTTTGATCTTCTTAATGCCATTGGCATCATTTCCTATAATGATAATGTCATCCACATAAACACATAGATAAATAACCTCTGAATTAGTCTTCTTAATGAACAATGAGGAATCTGCCTTGCTTACAACAAAACTTTGATCTTGCAAGTATGTGATAAGCCTATTGTTCCAAGCTCTCAGAGCTTGCTTTAAACCATACAGTGCCGTCCTTAATTTACATACATAATTAAGTTTATCTTTGTCTTCATATCCTGGTGGTTGAGCCATGTAGACCTCTTCAAAGATCCACCCATTAAGGAATGCATTTTTAACATCTAACTGGTATTAGTTCCAATTCTTAGAAGCAACAATACTTATTAGAACTCTGATAGTTGGCATCTTGGGTACATGTGAAAAGGTCTCCTCATAATCCACTCCATGGGTTTGAGCAAACCCCTTTGCTACTAGCCTTGCTTTTTACTTGTTTATTGTGCCATCTGAATTCTTTTTCACTTTGTAAATCTACCTGGATCTATTACCTTCATGAATGGTTTTTTGGGAACCAAATCCCACGTACTATTCTCTTGAAGTGCTTCAATTTCCTCCTGCATAGCTTCTCTCCACTCTTCTTTCTTGTTGGCTTCCTCAAATGAAGATGGTTCTTTTGACATAGAGTCTTTAGCCATATATATGGAATGCTTGGTGACTAGTGATGTGTCATAGCCATACCTTATAGGTTTCTTGATCTCCCTTTGAGATCTTCTAAGTCCTTAATTGGATGACTCTAGAACGTCTTCCAATTGTTTGAACTTTATTTTGCCCTTGGACTTCCAAGCTTTGAAATCAATCTGTTCTTCATCTTCTCAGTTGACATCCTTTGATGTATGTGGTTCTTCTTGAGTCAGATTTGGAAAATCATTCTCCAAATCATAGGGTAGCTTTATTTTCCTGCAATCATCCTCAAACCAAGAGTTATTTTCATCAAATACCACATCCCTACTAACTATAAATCCTTTGTTAGTGGGATTATATAACCTATATCCTTTCTGTTTCTGATCATAGCCAATGAATATGCATCTTTCATCTTTTGGATCAAGCTTTCCTCTAATATGAGAGGGTATGTGTGCATAACAATGCACCCAAAGATTTTACAATGATCTAAAGAATGTCTCCTACCATTCCATGCCTCATAAGGTGTCATTCCATCCAGAGACTTGGATGGAAGCCTATTGATTAGGTAAGTGGATGTGGAAATAGCCTCTTCCTAGATAATTAGGGAGTTTTTTCTCATTCAACATTGATCTTCGAGCCTCTACTATAAATCTATTTCTTCTCTCTGCCATTCCGTTCTATTTAGGATGTACCTTGTTGTAATCTCTCTCTTTATACCTCTGTCCTATAAGAAGGAGTCAAACTCATGTGAGAAATACTCACCACCTCTGCCAGATATGAGCCTCTTCAAACTTCTACCTATTTGATTGTCAACCAATGCCAAATAATTATTGAAACAAGTGAAAACTTCATCTTTATGCTTCATAAAATAAAGTATTGTCCATCTACCATAGTCATCTATGAATGAAACATAATACCTTGACCATGAAAGTGATGGCTCTCTTCTAGGACCCCACACATCTGTATGTACAAGCTCCAAGTAGTCTTCTTCATACATGTATCCTCTTTTGTTGAATGGTTCCCTATGTGACTTGCCAAATTGGCATGCTCCACATTTGTAAATCATGTGGTGCTTGGACACATTTGGGATGCCAAGCACACTTTGATCCATGCATATTTGCTTCAATGTTCTTTCACCTATATGACCTAGTCTCTTATGCCATATCTCCAATTGAGATAGGGTTTGGTGCCTATAATTCAAGAGAGAAATATTTCTTGTATCTTCAACTTCAAAGGTAAAAAGTCTACCAGATTTCTCACCTTTTGCAATCCTCTTAAAGCCTTGTTGAGGATCCTTCACATATGCTCCATGCCTTGTGTATCTAACTTGTAAACCCTTCTCAACAATATGTCCAACACTGATTAGATTCTTGGTTATTGTTGGCACATACAATACTGTGCTTAGAAGATTCGTGTTACCATCAGATGCTTTAACATTTCCAATCTTCTTTACATGTCTAGTGTCATCACCTGTTTGAACTTCATGCTTTCCTTTGGGTTCCTCAAGGTCAAACAATAATGCTACATTGCCTACTACATGATTGGAACAACTAGAATCAATATAGAATAGGTAGTCATCATCTTTACCTTGCTTGGCTGTCATATTCATGAGTAATAGGGAATCCTCTTGATCATATGTATAGTTGTTGTAACTCTTCTTCCTCTAAAGCCTCCTTGATAATTGTTGTTGTAGCCTTGATTATATTGATGGTAGTTGTTTCCTCAATTATTGAACCTGCCTCTTGATTGTCCATAGCCTCCTGTGTGGAAGCCTCTTCCTCTCTGATTCTTTGTGTTCTTGAAGCATTCATATGTGGTATGATTGGTAAAGCCACAAATGTTGCAAGGTTAAGAATTATATGTTCTCCCCCTACCTTGCTTTCCTCCTCTACCCCTTCCTTTGCCTCTACCTATGAAATTCACTTGAGAGGTACTTGCTTCTTCTTCATTTTTCTTACCTTTGCCTTTATCTTTACTCTTATTTTTATCTGTGTTTACCTCTATGTGCATGTAATGGCTTGTGTGTGCTAAAATAGTCTTCAAAATGCAAAAAACGCCCCAGCCACAGAAACACAAGATTCAGGCTTGCAAAAATTTTGCAGGCATGAATCTTGCATTTCTGTAGCTGGGGCTTTTTTGGCATTTTGAACAGTATTTGAAGGCTATGTATGGTAAGTGCATTCATTAGGAGGCAAAATATGGGGGTTTTGAGGCCAGCAAGTACCCACTGAAAACCTAGGCAATTCATATGGAAACTCTACTAACTAATGTGCTTAATTAACCATAGCCAATTCATTAAAATACATAAATAACCATCCATAGGCTAATTACTACAAAAAAAAACCCAACCACAGAAATGCGGGATTTAGGCCTGCAAAATTTTTGTAAGCTCGAATCCCTGGTTTTTGTGGTTAGGTTTTTTTTGCCATTTTGAAGTGTATTTGAGGACTTTAATAGGTAAATGCATTCATATGGAGTAGAAAACAAGAGGTAATGAGGCCAACAAGTACCCAATGAAACCCGAGCTAGTCCATAATAAACTAGAATAAAGTCAAAAGTAATAATCCTTGAACACTTATGATAGAGAGTCAAAGAGAGAGAGAAACAAATAGTCAATATAGGTTAAGACAAAACATTCCATTCATCATTGAAGTACATTGCAAAAAATGCTTTGCAAAAGCTACAAGATACAAAGGTCATGGGTTATTTCCTCTTATTCTTCTTGCTAGCTGAATATCTTTGGGTTGTATGGTTACTCTCTTGGCATGGATAGGACATAGGTTAGAATCTTCAAGCATGGAGATGAGGTAGGCCTCTGCTGTCTCTTGAAGTGCCTCAAGTGCTATCCCTTGTATTCGTAGACCACAATAGCTTTGTAGTTCTTCCTTTACCACTCTTGCAAATGCTCTTTGTTGTATGAGAAACTCAACTGATTTTTGATATTGTTGTATCTCTGCAAATGCTCTGCAATGTCTGTGTCGTCTTTGTGGAGCTCTTGCATTCGGAGGTATGTTAGGTTGTTGTTGAGGTCTACATCGTGGTTGATAATTCTTTTTTCTCTGATGTACACGATGTGAGGGTCCAACTTCATCTGCCATATTCTCTTGTTGATGTGCATATTGACTTTGCTCCCTTTCCTCCTCTGTTGGTATTTGGCCTTGTCCCTATGGATGTGTTTTGCCTCCATGTGTTACCCTAAGGCTCATTGGAATGTGCATTTGATTCCATGGTGGTTGAGTGCAACTTTCTTCATTAGTTGATGTTTCTTGGTTGGAATCACTCTTCGATATATCCCTTCTCCTCGCCACTTTTTTGGGTCTTGCATTGATGGGTGTCCTCTCTGGTGACTCATCATTAGAGTCTAAATTTGATCTTTTGATATATTTAGGTAGTGATGTGTGTAAACACATTAGGACCATCGGTGCACTTTTTTCCCTCTTTAGGAGGTTTTTCCCCCGACTTGTATATACGCCTATAGCCCTAATGGGTTACTTATCTTTGTACATTCTAGTGGTAATATATTCAGTATTGTGTGTTGTGCTCCAAGCTTCTTCTTCTTACTTGTGATGTTCACGTGCTTCCGTAGATGTCTAACTCCAACCATTGGTATCAGAGTAGTTCGTCGCTTCATCTAGTGGGCATCATTGACACTCCTCCAGTCATAGTCTCAAAATTGCATGAAATTTGGTACGCATACTCAGGGTGATTAGGAGATCAAAATAGCTTCACCCTGTGGTGCCAAAATCGCGATCTAAGCTCGTTTTGGCCTCCGAACACAATATAATAGTGCTTATATAGGCTATTTCATCTTTTTGTGCCAAAGATATATACTAGTTTTGGTTTGCCAATATAAGCTTCTTGAAGTCTTTTACAGGTCTAGAAGAACTTTTCGAGGTAGTTGAGCTCAACTTTTTTAGGTACAATCATTTTTCTACATCAGGGTATTTTAGTCAGTGGCCTTGGCTGAAAGAAGTATTCTATATGTTGGCTATTGAGGATAAGTTGGACGATACCAATTACCCATTGTGGGCTTATATGATGCGACATGTATTGGTTGCAAAAGGACTCTGGAACATTGTGCAGGGTGTTGAAAAACATCCTATTACACATGCAAATACAGTTATTGAAGCTGATGTAGATGGTGTTGAAGATGTTGATATTCTTCAGATTCTTGTTCGTGCTACGGTTCCTATTGCACCTACTGTAGAGCAAATTCATTGGGATGGCATAGATGCTTAGGCACATGCATTGATAGCTTTGTATGTCAAGTGTGCCATTATTCCTCACATTCGCTCTTGTAGGACAGCTAAGGATGCTTAGGGGTACACTTACCACATTGTACCAGACTAGGAATGAGGCTCATGTTGCTTACCTCCAGAAATAGTTGGGGAGTGAGCACATGAATGAAGGTGATTCTATGGACAATTTTTTAACAAAGATCAAGGATTTGAAGGAATATTTGATGTCTGCTGATGAAGTCCTTCCTAACAGTTCACTTGTACATACTGTTCTGAATGGTCTTCTCGACTCATATCAGAGTTTTGCTTCTACTCTTCATTTGATGATGAAAGGCAATCCAAATGCCTTAACATTTGAAGAATTAGTTTCTATTTTGTTGCAAGAAAATTAGTCCAGGAAGAACATGTCTATTATGCATGTTGGAGATCAAGCTTTTCTTGCTAGTCAGAAGGGCAAAGGAAAATGGAGCTCTTCTGCTAGTAAGCAGAAATTTGCTAATTCTGCACAGTCAAAGAAGGAATACAAAGATGAGAAGAAATAAAAAAAATAGAAATTGTTTTGCATACTATAAAGCAAATGGTCATGTCATTAAGAGCTGTCCAAATTGGCTACTAAAGAGGCAAAGAAGAAAGAGGCCGGAATGGTTGTTATAGAGGCCTCTACACCAAAAACAAAGTCTGCTAATCTTCTACAGGATGAAGAATGGGTGTTTACTACTATTTGCAGTTTTCACCCATCTTCTCATGAACAATGCATGTCTGCAGTAGACTCAGATGTTTGGTACTTTGATAGTGGGGCGACCAAACATATTACCTCGCAGCGCAGTCTTTTCTCGTCACTCGAGCCTGCCCCTATAGGGAATACTTTCACATGCCCTAAAAACTCCTCTTATCTTGTTATGGGAGCTGGTAAGATCATTCTAACTACTACTGATGGTAGTTCTTTCACTTTGTTGGATGCTTTATTTGTGCCAGGGATCAAGTAAAATTTGTTATCAGTTTTTGCATTAGCCAAAATTGGCTTGGTTTGAAATTTGTTGATGATAGATGTACAGCTCATGATCTGTCAAATGGTGATGTGATTATTGCTTCTGGCATTTATATCGTGGGTTGTATAAGCTCATAGACTATGAAAGATCTGTGAATGATTCAGCATGTGTGCAATACATGATTCTCAAGCTATGTCAGATGCAAAGCTTTGGCATGCATGCTTTGGTCATCTAAATTTGCTAGTTTGCTACGCTTATAGAAATCTGAAATGGTGTCCTCTTTGCCCAAACTTGAGGCACCAAGTAAACATGTTTGTGAAGGCTGTATTTTGGGCAAAATGCAAGGTTCATCCTTCCCAAAAGATGGTTCAGTTCGGGCTACTTAGAAATTGCAGCTTGTACATAGTGATGTCTGTGGTCCTATGCAGACACCCTCTTTTGGAAACTATCTTTACTTCCTGACTTTCATTGATGATTTTTCCAGGCATGCATGGGTATACCCATTGAAAGCAAAGTCTGAAGTGTTTATGTGCTTCAAACAGTTTTTGGTTTTGGCTGAAAATATGTCAGCATGTAAAATGGGCATTTCTAGTTGAACATGGGATAAAACATTAATGTATAGTGCCGTATACACCTCAACAGAATGGAGTTGTTGAACGGAAGAATAGGTCGCTCATGAAGATGGAAAGATGTATGGTCAAGAGTCAGGCTTTACCACATAGTTTCTGGCTTGAGGCTGTTATGTGTGCAGCATATGTACTTAACAGGTCTCCCACTAAAGCGCTGCAGTCTATCAATCCATATGAGGCTTGGCATGATCGGAAGCCATATGTTGCTCATCTACGTGTTTTTGGTTGTGTAGCATATGCATTAGTGCCTGAATAACATCACAAGAAATTGGATGATAAAGCAATAAAATGTATTTTTGTTGAGTATAGTTTTGAAAGCAAAGGCTATCGACTGTATCATCCATAGACTAAATTAGCCGTGATGTTGTTTTTGTGGAAGATGCTATTCAATCTTTACTTTCATGTACGAAGGAGACATCTGTTAGCTCCAAAGACATGTATGATACTTTGCTGCCTCATTTTATAGGTGGACAATCTAGTGCTGGTCCTAATGAGGCAACTTCTCATCCATTGTAGGTTTCATGTGATGATGCAAATCATTCCATTTCTGATGAAGATTTGCATGATGCACTTGTTGATGAGAGAGCTGATACTAAGGAGGCAAAAACTATGCCAAAATGGCTAGTGCAGACTTTACATGACAGCAAATTAGATGCACCTCTGTCTTATCGTACTCATTCAGGCTCTCATAGTGCCTCTTTTGCATCAGATTGCTATGCTATGGTTGCATCTAGTCTCTATGATGAGACTAAACCTGTTGTTTGATGAAGCACAAAATTTTGAACATTGGATGGCTACAATGCAATCTGAATATGATGCTATCATGAAAAATGGTACCTAGTCTTTATGTGACTTGCCTCTCGGCAAGAAGGCCATTGGCACTAATTGGGTATACAAGCTGAAGTGTAAACCTAATGGAATAGTTCATAGGCATAAGGCTAGGCTTGTTGCAAAGGGTTATGCGTAAGAAAGAGGCATTGATTTTGATGAAACCTTTACACCTACATGTCAAATGACTACTGTTCATAGCATCTGTGCACTTGCAGATCATCATGGTTGTAATGTACATCCATTGGACATTAAAACAACATTTCTCAATGGTGACTTGCATGAAGAAGTGTATGCTTTTCAGCCCTGTGGCTTTGTGCAAAAAGGGCATGAAAACTAGGTGTGCAGGTTAAAGAAGGCATTATATGGTTTAAAGGAAGCATCACGTGCTTGGTATGAAAAGATACATGCCTATCTAATTGCACATGGTTTTGAGAACACTCCTACTGAAAGCACCTTATATGTTAAGCATGCTATTGATGTGCTTCTGATCATTGTTCTGTATGTTGATGACATGCTGCTCATTGGTCCTTATGATAACTTGCATATTGCTGATTTCAAGGCTGATTTGCATGCCTCATTGGAGATGTGTGATTTGGGGCATTTGCATCATTATTTGGGCATTCAATTCATGCACGTTGATGGTGGAATGGCTTTGTGTCAAACGAAATATATTGACACATTATCGTAGCATTTTGGCCTTGAAGACTGTAAGCCTATTGCCACTCCTATGGAGATAGGTTTATGATTGAGTCTTCATGATGTTGGAGATGCATTTGATGTTGTTCTCTATCAATAGGCTATTGGATGCTTGATTTACTTATGCATTACTCGGCCATACATTCAGTTTACTATCTCATAGATGATTAGGTTTATGCATTTCCCAAGTGTCAAGCAATGGTAGGCGGTTAAGCACATCTTTCGCTACTTGAGTGGTACCCAGCTACTTGCATTGTTTTATCCCAAGGGGAGATCACTACCGCCAGATTTGCATACTTTTTCTGACTCTGACTGGGCTGGTTGCTATGACACTCATATGTCCACTAGTGGTTTATTGCTTCATGCATGGTAGCTCATGCATAACTTGGTTGAGCAAGAAGCAACCTACTGTGGCCACTTCTAATTGTGAGGCTAAGTATAGGATAGCTTTCACAACGACTGTTGAGTGTGTGTGGCTCAGACGCCTTATGGATGATTTGGGTGTTGGTCAATCTTCTGCCACCACCATCTTCACTGACAGTCAGAGCGCATTGGCAGTTGCGAGGAACCCTGTGTTCCATGCTTACACTAAGCACATTGAGGTGCATTATCATTATGTTAGGTAGAGGTTCTCTGCTGAAGAGATCAGCTTGGCATATGTGCCCATGCAGGAGAACATTGCAGACCTTTTCACAAAGGCTGTGCCTAGGGAGAAGTTTGAAGAATTTCGCAAAGCTTTAGGCTTACTTCCTTTTGTGGATTGATTCCACATAACTTGGTAATTCCTTATACATGAGTGCCAACTCCTTGTTCACCGCATCACTCCCAGGGGGATTTGTTGATATATTTAGGTAGTGATGTGTGTGAACACACTAGGACCACCAGGGCACTTTTTTCCCTCTTTAGGAGGTTTTTTCCCCAGGCTTGTATATATGCCTATAGCCCTAACAGGTTACTTATCTTTGTACATTCTAGTGGTAATATATTCAATATTATGTGTTGTGCTCCAAGCTTCTTCTTCTTCCTTGTGCTGTTCGCATCTTTCATAGCCGTCTAACTCCAACATCATCGTCCTTGAGACCAATCCTTTTGTTTATTTGACACTTCATGTTCTCGCGATGGATTGCTCCCAGATGGTGTGCCATCATGTGAGAGAGGCTTAGGGGGGTTGCAGCCATGGTGGGCGTTGAGTTCCTTGAACATGGCTAGGATAGACCAAGCGGTCTTTCCTTTCTTGAGTTGCAAGAGTGTGAAATGGAGTGAGTTCTCTCTATTTATAGAGTTTGTTTTAAAACTTTCTGTTCACACTAGAATGGACAAAACTAGTTTACACACATATAGAATATAATAATACAAATAGTAACACATTGAAACCAAGATTATATTAATCCTATGATTTACCACATAATGGGATATAATGAATTCACTTTACTACCAAGCTAAGCCTTCTCCTTGTCTTTTAGCATGCCAACTAAGCATGATGGAGAGGTCCCAATGATGACTTCCGTTTCTCAATTTCAATGTTGTGTTGCATCCTTCTCACAACTTTTTGCCAAATGTGACTCCTTAATTCATTCCACAAAAAACTTTCTTGAGAATATAGTGTGATAAAACCAATTAAACATCTGCTTCATATAGTTTGATTGCATTAGACCACCACCATGTCGCATTTTTTTGAAGTACACACCTCTCACTTTGTAGTGTGACTTCTCCATTCCTTGGAACTTGAAAATCTCGAATGATACATATCGATGCATGAAAAATGATCCACGTGCAGATGAAATATGCTAAAAATTGTTAAGTACATTGGAAAAAAGTAAGTGCAATGAACACTGTTAAAGATCAAATATACTTACAATGTAGTGTGTTATATTGCTTTCTCCCCAAGATTGAATGAAACACTTCGTGAACTCCACTAATGTCTCTTGAAACAAGTGACGTTGAATATCACTAGAGCTAGTAAGACCCATAAGCTTACAAACTTATCTAAGCATGACCAAACCTTCTTTCTCTTATTATAAAGATCAACTTGAGAATCATTGTCTGTTGTGATCATGCATAGATGTGTCCACAAGTCATAATGTTCATTATTTTGAGTGCTAGTACCTCTTCTAAAAACATTTCTTGTGAAGTTCCTCCAATTTTTTTATAGCTTGTACAAATTTATCAACTGGCTTCATGACAAATGCATATTCTATATGAAGCTTCAATAGTCTATCAAAAATTCTCATGAAGGCATGCAAGGTGCAAAAGTGAACATTAACTAAAGGAAATGGAATAATGGGATTCCAATCCTTATCTAATATGTCACGATGAGGTGTACTTAACATGGGACACCTCATTAAAGGTATATCCCATTCAGTAGATGGAGATGCATCTGTGTCATCAGCTAAATCCTCTATGTTGTTTTCTTTTTTCTTTGTTCATTTATAACCTCGTGTGCAATATGTACAAGGATAATGAGCAAATGCACCTTGTTTGCACCCTAACATGCATTTGATAGTCTTCAAGTCTCCACCCAAGTGCCACTCTACCTCAAAATCACCTAGGATTTCAACATTGATTTTTGCACCATGAATTTGAGAAGTTATCACCTCTCTGATTCATGGGGTCCTACTAGAAATCCAAGAAAGAACATCAATGGATTCTTTAGGTACCTCAATAGCAGCTAATCACCATATATCTTTCTCAGATTGAACACTATATGTAAAGTGATGAGTAGAGTTTTCACCTTCATCAATAATGGCATGGGCCATAGCTTCATTCATGAGTGTCACACTAAGTCTCTCCATACAGCATCCATTTATGGTTTGACATTCATCTAGCTTCAATATGAACTTGAGTTTGGAACTGCAATCTACATCAAATAACAAACGTTATATTAATAAAAATACTATGAATGTCATTATCACAGCAATAGATATACCTTGAATTGTAGATTTGTAAAATTTAACCATTTCCTTTTGAGGCCTCTCCAAATTGACAAATATGTTGTTGTACTTTGTGTAGATGAATCCCTTTCTAAATGAATTTTTCAAATCTTTCTTTGATGTAGCAGACTGATAAATGGATGCAGGCATAACATCTTCTATATTCAATTAGTTGCAAAGAGTATTAGCTACATCATCATTGGCCATCTTCTTCTTTAGAGATACCTTGTAAAACCACCAATTGAAAGAGCTTGAAAGGATGATAATGATCATTTCCTATATCTCATACCAAATGGAGTCTCTTTTAGTTGTGTTAGATTGTCTTTTAACTTTGTAATTGCGCTATCCTTTTCTTCCACATCTTGTTGGAGTATATTATTGTGCTCTTCCATAGATTTGACAATAGTTTCTAAAGTGTGTATCTTCAAATGGTTGTGATGACATTGTTGCATCCAATAATTTGCAATAGATGTGGAATGGCTAGACAATCGCTTGCAATAACCTAGCAGTCTAGCTTCATCGCTACCAAGGAATTGTAGAAACATGGAGATACTATGGAATCTAGGATGAAAATCAGACATTGGATTTAAGGGATCAATGCACCATTGAACCAAAGATCAACATTCTTCTCTCCAGTTGCACGTCGTTCATTTTGAGAATCTTTGTCATTGCTGCCTCTAGTTGTCGGTGCAATTCTGTTGGAACACGAACATGTAAACTTGTTGAATGAGGAGCATGTGTTGGTGCTCGTGTCATGTTCATAATACATGTGAGCACCATGATGTTCCAAAACTCGAGCACTGAATAGAAAGAAGCACAGAGATGGCTGGAATGGTATGTTCAATAGTTGTATTGCAAGAAAAAAGTATTTTTCGGTATGTGGCTAGGTCAAAATGACTTTTCCAGTGTTTAAGATTGAAAATAAGGTTGTTTTCAAAAATTCATGTTTTGGGGCAATCAAAGTTATGAGTTTGATGATGTGGCACTTAAATTTTGGAGGGATTTTGAAAAGTGTTTTTTTAATAAAAATAGACTATAAAAAATAGCTTCTAACATATGCATAAAAGTATGGGCCATTTTAAATAAAGAATAGTTGAAAAAGATACTTTTTTAGATAATTCATTTTTTTATTCGTATAGATGGACATATTTGATGAGGTGGAAAGTGGATTTTCTCTCTCGCTTTGGGCAAAAGAGAGAGATGATCCTAGCTTAGCCTAAAAAAAGCCTACTTCAGCTTACCAAAAAGTGCTCTGTTAAATGCACTTTGTCCCCTTAACAAAGAACAAGATTAAGCTTAATACCTAAAAATTAGAAATCCTTACAAGGCCCATACATGGTTCACTTTCTTCCCTAATGGTAAGTAGGTTAGCCCTGAACTACCTGTGGGTTGCTCCATGCTAAATGACATTTCGAAATCACTAGTTTCTAAGCTAAACACATAGGGATAATCACTTAACTATTGAGCCCACGACCTAGTGGTGTAATTGAAACTAACTTCAAATGACCTGATGCTTTGTCTATCCCTTCCTAGGTATCTACCTGACCTAAGGTTCATATGGTTTGATGATTGGCCCAATTTCCCAAGTACAACTGTGTTGCAATGTGCTTTTGTAACAACCACCTATTGTGGAACTAATCAAATTCTCTATTCACAATTAGTTTAGGCTAGGAAATTGATTGAGGGGGTTGAGACTTCTTCCAACCTCAATCTTGATGCCCTCGTTGATGCACAATTGCTAGGGATGTGTGCTCTCAAGCATGTCAGCTATTGTGATCTTTCTTGGCCCCTCCAAGGAGTGCTAAGAGCACTGCAAAAAATCACAAAAATTAACCCAAAATTTGACAAAACTTGCAAAGCCTAATTTTTTTTTGCCATTTTTCATGTCTATCATGATGTATAGGGTTTGCTTATTGTGATATATAGAGCCTATCATGGGGTTTGTTTATCACAATGGACAGGTATGTCACGACAAGCAAGTCTATTGTGATAGATGTGTCTGTCATGATGGATTTTTCTATCACAATGGACAATTTTTTCGTAATGTGTGTCTATCACGAAGGACAAAGGGTTTGGTGGGCAATTTGTCATGATGGATAGGGGTGTTCATCATGATGTGTCATGATGGATAGAGTTTTTGTAATGTGTGTTTATCATGATGGATAAAGGGTTCAGTGGACAATGTGTCATGATGGATAGGGGTGTTCGTCACAATGGAAATTGTTTGTCATGTGGTTCTGTCTGTCGTCTATTGCCGATAGATGATGGACAAAGTCTATCGTGAAATTTTTTTGTCATGATGGACAGTGCCTATTTACAAAAAAACATAAATAATGCCTATTTTTGCAAAAAAATAATGATTCATGATGTGCACATGGTGTAGCCTACAATGACCTACTTTCATTAAAAAAAATACCCTACTTTTCTATCTGTCATGATAGATAAATATCATCTTCTCAGGATGCATGCATAGAGACGTCGTACTTGTTGATGCTGCTGATGCTTGCACTTGCTGGAAAGCTCAATGAAACACAAAACACATGATGCGCTAGATCGGTTTCTCACTCTCTCTCACAAATGAAATGGAGACGAGAATATGATCAAGAAGGTGGAATTTCACGAAGATGGAGACGGGGGTAGGGGTGAGTAGGGATGATGATCAAGAAGGTAAAAAGTGAAGAAAAACAGAATTACCTACAATTCCAATGTCAAATCTCTATGTCTTATCATCACACGCTCGTTCTCAAAGCTTGCTCTCCAGCAACAATGCCAAATGTGGTGTCTCTAGCACAATGGTGAGAACCAACGTGAGGAGATCTACCTCATAATTGTCAAGCTACGGAGACATGAGGGTGGTATGACAACCATGACTAAGTGGAATACAAGTGTGTGAGGGAGAGGCACACTATGATGCACACACATACACGCACACGTGCATGCATGACAAGACAAAGAGAGAGAACAATAGAATCTTATATTGCACTACTGTCAAGATAGAAAATGTGTTGTTACAAGCTCAATTCCAGAAAGTGCCAACCTCTAAAATGATCTCTCTAGCTTTTTTTATAGTTTCTAGGCTAGTTTTGGACTAATTTAGACCTAGTGTCTGGCATAGTAAAAAATTAGGTTCCTAAGTTAATTTGAAGGCTCAAACGAGCTTTATAAATTATGAAAATTTATATATAGGTTCTTCTAAGACTCATCAAGGTTGAGGAATCCTCGGCTTGGACTAAATGGAGCTTATTCTACCAAAAATAGAACCCACAATGAAATGTAGTGATAATATTCACTTGTTTGTTGTATGCATGATTTAGAAAAATGATTGGACCTATTCGCCAGGTCTTTGTTGACTTTCTTGTCTGCTCAATCCTCCTTGGACTTCTCTCTGATTGTCTTGTGTTTGGCTTCCTTGCCTCATTCTCCCTTGATGAATTAACCTTGACCGTCAACACCCATCTACTTTGGATCTTGTTATTTTCCCAAACAAACACCGTATGATGTCTGAAGGGCATATATTTTTTGAGTCTTTCCTATTGCCAAATTCCTTGGAGTTCTAGAGTATTATGGAGTTGTTTGAACTCTAGGGAGAAAAACTAAACCCAGACCCAAACGTTGTTGAAATCACATTTAGATTCTCAAATGTAACAAGCATCACCAAGTGGTCTTGGCATCTCATTGAACCAATGTGAATGGATATTCACTTTTTCTGTGCCTCCAACAGGGCGATCTTGAATGGGTATTTGTCTCACATGTTGGAATTCCACCAACCTCTATGTAGGGAGTTCAGATATTGGCAAACTATCAATGTCAATTGGCGGCAAACTTGTACTTGCCTCGGCCATGATGAAAGAGGTCATTGATGTCATGAGAATCTGCTAGAAGAAATGAACCACATTAGTATTGTCAAAGAGAGAAGTTGAGACCTTGTTCCCCATGTGATATCAACATGATGTATCTGAATCGATGTGTTACGTTAGTGTGTGCTTGAGTGTTGTGAAGTCATGAGTTAGTAGGGGTAGTTATAAATTGAATGCATACTCGGGAAATGCAAGTAACTCTGCATGCACCTAACAGTGTACAATTAGTTTACAATGTTATATTAGGTGGTTCAATACTAGACTTAGCTTTCAAGCTATGGTTGAAATTGAGAGATTAGGGCTTCTTGGACTTGATTTGTGCATAGCATCACCCTAATTAATCACTGCCACTAATCACACTTAGCCTATACTAGAAATTGACTAAGGGGTTGAGAGTTCTTCCAACCTCGAGTCTGGTGCTCCAGAAAGCACTCTGATGTCCAATAAGCATTCCCCAAACCTTACTTTGTTCTACACTTTACCTTGTTCTAGACACCCTTGAATGTCTTTTAATGGACCTATAAAAGTCCCAAGTTTAGGTCAAGTTTTAACTTTAATTTATTTGACAGACAATTTTGATTTAGGCATTTTTTTAAAGACTCATTTCCCCCCTTGTATTGGTAAAAAAATCCTTTGGACCTCCCTTGGCTTCCTAATCCCATTTGAAGGTCAACTTTAAATTCCTATCCGAGGAAATCTAGAGCTCAGAAAATAGATTTTTGATGAGAAAAATATGTCAATTCAGCCTCATGGGGGTCAAAAAAATGAACATAACCTCTCATGATATTTATGTACTTGTTTAAGGCAGTCGCGATTATGTGAAAATTTCACAATTGTCTAAGAGAATTGTGATGCTCTGAGAAAATCAAAGAATCACAACAAAAATTAGTTCAAAATGTGCAAAAAATAAAAACCCTAAATTTTTTTCGAATTTTGTATCTATCTTGATAGACGATGTCTGTCACGATAGATGATCTCTATCATTGGTGGTTGTCTATCACGATAGATGATGTCTATTGCGATAGATGATGTCTATCGTGATAGACGGGGTCTATCTTGGGATCCTATCTATCTCGATAGATGGGTGTCTATTGGGATAGATGATGTCCGTCATCTATCATCTATAACAAATTTTGGTCTGTCATGATAGATAATGTCTATCATGATAGATGGTCTTTGTAAGGCTTGTTTCCAATTAAATTGGGTATGTAGAGAAAGAATTCTCCCCACTGCCTGCCAAATCAAGAGGCTCTTGGGACATGAGAAGAAAAGGTGACCCATGTCTTCTCTTCCATTGAAACAATGCTTACACCATGGAAAGCCCCCACAAATTTTGTTGGCTTTGACATTACTCCGAATTCCCTCATGGAGAATTTGCCACATAAGAACTAATTTTTTATTCTGAATGAGGGGATGCCAAAGGTCATAGAACTTGAGATCCCATCTGATATCCATTCAATTTTTGCACCATTTCCTATTGACAGTGGGATAAAGATCAAGGTTCTTTTGGCTTCCGAATAATAAGAATCTTATTCAAGTTCTTGCCATTGTGCCATTTTATACCTTATAGCCTAGGGGGCTCATTGCACTTGAGGAGGATGGACTACGAGGAGTCCCAAGCAAACATTCTATATTTTAACAGACAACAATCATCATACTCCACTCATGAATCTGGATTAATGTCTTTGAAACTCATCCAATGCCTTCTACCTTGATTTCGTAGATTCTTTCACAAGAAAAATACTTTCTTCCATAACTTTGTCGCTCTTTGAAAATTGTCTAGGTCAACAACTCGGATACCTTGATAGGGAACTCCTACCTACTTTACATGGGGTATAGGGCTGCAATTTATCCTATGCATCTATACTCGAGAGGGGCTATATTTTCCTACAATATCAGTTCTCTTTTTCTCTTGCCTCTCTCTTTTCTCATGTCTTCTCTTCTTTTTTTTTTCTCTCTTCTCTTGCCTCTCTCTTCTCATGATAAAAGAAAAACAAACTCACACATCACTATCTAGAATTAGAAATGAATATATGCTCTCTCTTTCACACACACAAACAAGCAAGAGCACGAACTTCTAAGAAACTGCAAAATACTAAGCTTTTGCCATGCTATGATGCATGATAGACTTGGCCATCATGAAGACGGGACGAGAGAGAAGGAAAATCACAACAAAATAAAGACGGAAAGACAACATCAAAGGAGTTGGTATGGACACAAAAAAGCAAAATAAATTAATATGAAACAATAAAAAAGATAACTAATAAACTAAAACAATAAACGAAACAAGTGAGAAGTTGTCAAAAATATCACATTTCTATAAAACAAGTAAGACTAATGAAATAAAATAAATTAATAAACAAAACAGATTAGATAAGTTGTCAAAAATACCACAATATGAAATTAATATAATTCAAGTTCCCATCTCTTTGACTAGAGTATCCATTCCATTGATGACTTCAGAAACTTGTAATAACATCTCATCAGGAAATGTATGCATCATCTGAAGCATGTAGGTGTCTAGAGACCTGCATTAGTTTTGCAACAATCATTCCATAAACCACATCACAACACTTGGCTACACAGGTTACACATCGGTTATGGAAAGGGATTGCGGTCTCACTTTAATGGGATCATGATTAATTTCCATACTAATTTCCATACGCACTCGCATCAATCATCATGCAGGTAGAAGGACCATCAGAAGCTGGCCCCAGTGTACCCATGGCCAATATTGGAGAACTACTAGCAGAGCCCTATCCTACGGCTCAACCCCCAGAATTTCAGGGATTTCCAGGACCCATGCCGATTGACGACCCTCCCAGGGTGTAGCTCAGTGATGAGTAGCACCTCCTTTAATGTCAATCCGGGAAGACGTGAGGATGGTATGATGACCTCGAGCAAGTGAAGGCACAAGTGCGTGAGTGCGAAGCACACTAACATGCACACACATACACACACACGCGCACACAAGGCAAGACAAAGAGTGAGAAGCAATGGAGTTCTTTAGATTACTTTCAAAAAGCTCATACAAGTTCAAATCAATTACAAGCTACCCTCAAAAATGAGCTCTCTAGCTCTATTTATAGTTTTTGACTAGGTTTTGGTCGTGTCCAGACCTAGTGTCCGGCCTAGTTAAAAATAAGGTTCTAAGCCCCATTTGAAGGCTCAAATGGAGTCTAAAAATGATGAAAACTGGTAGGTAGCTACTTCTAATGCTCCTCAAGCTCAAGGACTCCTTGGCTTGCACAAAATGGAGCTACAAAAATATGAAATGGTATTTACAATGGCTTTTAGTGATGAAAATCACTATTTTTGTAGGGATTTCCTCTAACAATTTGACATACACATCTTCAAGCTTCCTACTTGCTCCTTCTCCTTATGTGTCCACCTCTTTGATATGCTTTAGCTTCCTGAAAAAATAATGGCCTACTTGCCCGATCTTCTTTGACTACTCTGTCTGCTTGTACCTTCTCTTCGCTCCGACTCCCTTCGTTGGCTTCCTTGTCGTGTTAGTCCTTCAGTTCCTTGACTACTGCTAACACCCCCCCCCTCTCGCGTCTGTCATCCCTGACAGACCCTTGTTGGGTGGGTTGTTGGATGTAGTACTCCACAACGTCTGTTGCTAAATGACGTTCCGCAATTCTCAACCCTTTGGCCAAGTCAGTGAGTAGAGCATCCCAATCTACAGGCCCGGGAACCTCTGGATGTGGTATACGTAGCTTTTTTGAATGGAGAGCTTGTTCCACGGCGAATAACTGTAATAGATGGGAAGGTCTGGGAATGAATATCTCTGAATGATATTCCCAGAACCACGTGATAAACATTTCTTCAAACGTCTGTTTGAAGCAAGCAGGTAGATACTTTATAGGGGTGTGCCAGGCATAGACAACGTTAATGGAGGGCATGGTGCTCATGTCATAGACAAGGTCCTGATTCCCTTCATTAAATCCAACAGCCGAAAGATGAGGTTCTTTGACGTTCTTAAATGTCCTGAATGTAATCAGCATGAGCTCAAAAATTTTTAGGCACATCTGTGCCATGACATCTGGGACATTCTTGAACCGGACTGCCCAGTGTCTGATGGTTGAAATCATGTAGTTGACTGTGGGTTGGCCATTAGGAGGTGCTAGGTACACATAATTTAACCACTTTTCACATCCTTTAACCGTCAAAACTGTTTTTGTGTACTCCGGCCAAGACCTTCTTCGAAAGACAGGGTAGTAGCAGGGATTATACTTGATATATAAAGGCATGTTATTCCACGTGCGTACCATCTCAGGGTAGGTTTCAAGCAGGCGGATCCTCCAAGTAGGTTGATGTATATTCCCTTGCTTGGCACTTGCAGGGATATCATCCGGTGCAAACTGTGTCGCCGAGGTTGGTTCTTTTGTTGTGCATTGCTTGATTTCAGCATTGTAATCTGCCATTAATACACATAATGGAACATATAGATCATCAGACGTGCCAATCCACCTATGATGGGAGAGGTTTCTAAAGTAATCCGATTTTATGATGACTTCTTCCAATCGTGACATAGATGCGATCTGAACTGCAACTCTCTCATCATGGGTTGTAGCGACCTTTTCCAACCTTTGCATCCATTCAGGCGCTTCAATCTCAATCGTGTCCATTCCTTCTTCTGTTTGCTTACCTCCGGGTGTTGGCATGGGAACGTATGGGTCTTCAAAGATATCCTCCACTTGAATTGGCACTAAGTCTTCAGGTTCTGGTTCCACCAAGGGAGAGGGTTGACGATCGTATTGTAGAACTCTATTTCGTAGTTCTTCTAATTCTGCTCTGAGTTTTGCGACTTCTTCAGATGTGTCTGCTTCAGTTGTGACTTTGCTTGGTGACTCCTGCTGGGTTTCCAGGTGCTTTAATAAATCATCTCTTTCTCTTTCTAATGCTGTGTGGGCTTCCAGGAGGTCGGCATGGGTTTCCAAGACGATTTGCATATTTTCAGATGGGATAGCCTTGAATTTCTCTGGGTCGATTTCCTGTGGTGAACCCTCCATTGCTGCTTCCAACTTTTCTTTGTTCTGTCTCTGTAGTCGCTTATTTTCCTTGAGTGTTGTAGACATGTGTTTCCGTAATAGGGCCAGGTTGCATCGAAGCTTGAGGTTCTTTGTTATCTGGGAGTGTAGCAGCTCATCAAGTTGTTGTTTTTCTTCTGCATCTGACTGGGGTGGATTGGCCACTAACTGCTCATGTTGTTCTTGTAAAGTGGCATACTGTTGTTGTAGAAGCAGCTTTTCCCTCTCTAAGTCAATGAATCATCCTTGTAATGTTTCATGGCTTCTGAACAGACTTGTATGCTGAGCATCTAGGTGCTAATAATGCTATTGCAGCTGAGACATACACTGGTACATGTTATTAAATACATTATTAATGGGAGTGGATGCGGGAAAGGTGTTGAATGCAGAAGGGAAGGGAAAGGGGAATGGGAGCGTGTATGCTGTGCTCGACAAGGGTGAAGTTGGTGGTGGGGGAATGGGAGATTGTGGACGTATGGGGGGAGGGAGAGGTGCGGAGGTGGGTGATATGTCCATGAGGTCAAAAGTGGATGCAGTCATGGGAGTGATTGTGAACATGGGAATTGTGGGTGCGGTGATGGTGGTGAAAGTGTAAAGTGGTGTGTGTAGTTGTGAATATGAACCGCCAGGAAGTGTGATCGGGGGAACGGGGTTTTCCGTGGCTGCAGTTAGAATTACAGCGTCAGTGGTAGTGTATACAAGTGAGGTGGTGATAGGGTGTGTGGGTTGTGTGGATTGACTGACAGTCTGTGCCTCTGTATGGGCAGTGGACTCTGAGGCGGTGACAGTAGTGGTTACACTGGTAGTGGGAGGTGAAGTTGGTGGAGTTGGAGGTAGGGGGTGGTAAAGGGGGTGATGGGGGTGCACTTGATGTATGGGCTTCCTCAGTTTCCTGAATGATATGAGCTGTGCCCGTGGTTGTGGATGTGGTGCCTTGTGGTTCTGATACTAAGATATTCATTTGTTTTCCTGATCGAGGGGGGCGTCTGCCATATCGTCACTCCGATCTTCTCGAGTGTGCAAGAGCTGTATGCACCGTCTCAGGTACCCCCAACGCATCAAAAATCATATCAAGGGTTGCTCGGTATTGCTCGTCCACACCTTCCTCTTCAAGGATTTGGTTCATGAGGGCTTTTCTAGCTGCCAGGGACAGTTTGTGCTGTTCTTGAACTCTGTTGATGGTATCATATAGCTTTTTCAATTCCTTCATATAAGCCGGGGCACCCTCAAGTTCCTGTAGAACTTCTTGTTCATATTCCTGCTCTTCTTCCTCTATTTGTCCACCTCGTTCCTCCTCCTGCTCTTCTTCTTCTTCATCCTCCACTTCAACTACTCCTGGTTGTCTAGGATGGGGTTGGTCTGTAGCAGTTTGTTGCCCACTAGCTTGCTCTGCCTCGACTTCCGCGTTAACAGCCTCGATTATTCTGGCTACCTCCTCATCAGTTAGGTCTTCTAATGTGAAGCCATGAGGAAACTCTAGGTCGGTTGGTACAGGTGGAAAGACCAGATTCGGTCCCTCAATGCTGTGTCTTGGTAATGTGATAGTGAAGGGTTGTATACGCCTCGGAAGTCGTGGAGTTGTCTCGAGTGTTAGTGTCACGCCGCGGGCTTGTGCACAGGGCATCTGAACTGCGCCTCTCATTTTCTTTGATGGAGGTCCTGCGGTTGATAGTCTGCGTTGAAATTCCTGTACCCTGGTCCAAATTAATGCCCTTTGAACTGGCACATCATAAGCCAAACATCTATACACAATCCTGGTGAGGGCACAGCATCCATACAGTACCGACTTTTGCTTTTTATACGACCGTTGATGTGCCAAGTGGATTTGGTCGATAATCCAATGCGGCATGTTGATTGTCAAATTGAAGGCATCTGCTAAATATAGACTAAACCATATTTTCTTGGGTGGCATTGTGAACCGCTCTTGAGATGGGAACGCAAAATGTTGCATGACCATTCGTAAGTGAATGGCGATTGTGGGTGTCATTGCCACCATGTCTTTGAGCTTAGTCAGGTTCCTGTTCTTCATGTTATCCGGGACCATCGTCTCTTTTTCGGTGGGGATATGCATGCCTTTCATGTCAAGCGCTTCCCTCACCAAATTGTTAGTCAGTTTGAAACGCTTTAATTCATTACCTCTGGTAAGTGATGGTAGACCGAAGGTACTATATCCCTTTTTCTCTTTACTAGGGGTCAGAGTGCTAATTAAGTAGGAACACCGTAGAAAGTCTGGTTTGGGCAACTGAGCCTTGAAGTAGTTGTATAGTCTAGCCTTCTTCCAGATGGGTTTCATACCTTCATCATTTTGAAGCCTCTCAAATTCCCTGGTGAAAAAATGATATCTGCCCCATCGCCCGTTGAACTCTATCTCGGCCTCCCACATGTAAGTGCCTTCACCCAGAGATTCGGCCACATCACTGAACCAATGTGAGTTTTTGCTGATCGGCATTGTGTGCCCCTGTGGAGGATTCTGAATCGGTATTGCATGTAATGCCCTCAATGCCAGTGGGCGTTCCTTCAATTCCTCTTCAATGGGAAGACTTTCAATGTCCACGATTTGGGGGCTGGTGCCTGCCTGGGAGCTAGTTCCTGCCTCGGCCATGGTGAAGAGACTGGTCACTGGTTCTGTGAGAATAGACAAATGAATGTTAACATTGCAAATGGACACCAAGCGTTCATGCGTGATGTAGTGATGTAAGTGTATGAGTGATGTAGTGAGTAAGTGGATATGAATTTACAAATGAGGCTCGGGGGGTTTAGTACACGTTTTGGGCTTCCAAACAAATTGATTTGCTGTTGGTCTTGATTTTGTGGAGACTCTGGAGGGCTTTTCAGGAGTGTCTACTTGGAAATGAGGCTTTTTAAGGACCCATTTACCAGTGATTCTGCTTGTGCTCATGGACCAATGTGTGTCTGTGCGTGTTGTATAAGAAAGGGTATCAGATGTTCGAGTGCGTGAACCATGTTGTACCGGGTGTGGCCTCGGTGTAACTATTTGAGCCCGCAAGCAAGCCTTAGGCACCCAAATTTGTCGTGATTGTGGGATGGTCTTCATCGACTTCTTGGGTACCCAAATAGACTTTACTTTCGCAGAAGAATTTCTGAAAGACTTCTTATTAGTGTCATGTTGTTGATTATTAATAAGAAGTTTTGCCCGTGTGGTTGGCTTGATCGCAACAGGGTGTTCGCCTTTCTGCACCCACACTTGTTTCAATGGCTGAGACATTCTGGTTCGCATGTTCTTTTGTCCTCCAACATAGGTATTACTCTACTCCATCTGTATTTGATCTGTCTTTGGTTGCTGCATCCCTCTGGTCTCTGGAAAAGAAGGGAGTTCCGTTGCGCCCCTGACTTCTTGATTGAAATCATCATTCCTCTGCATCACAGTTTTGGACAAGAACAACATGGTCATCTTCATGTGTACCCCTGGAAGGACCAGGAGTGTGTGCCTTGTCTAATTCCTTGAGTGCTTCATTTTCTAACTCAATTGTAACGTGATTCTGATTTACCCAGACCTGAAGGAGTCCACTTCTTAGGTTTAGGTTGACTGCATGATCATAGATCTAGTCTTGACCCAAGACAAGAGGCTCCGTGAGGTCCTCATCTTGACACACTAGCACTTTAACTGTCATTACTTCGTCTTGAATGTAGAGGGGAAGTTCCACCTCGCCCATGCAAGGGGTTTCCACACCTCCCAATCCTATGAGATATGCTTCTATAGGATTGACAATGAATTTCAACTTTTGACAGTAAGAAAATTTAACAGCACTAGTGGCTGCACCTGAGTCAATCAAGGCTCTTACAGTCCTTGCACCCTTTTCTTGTCCTATCTCTAAGGTTACAAAAGGTCGTCTATCAATTATTCTATGAGAACTTATTCCTAAGACTTCACACATTGCCATATGATAACCTGGGTCCGCATAGTCATCTACCCTGGCCTGATCTCTACCCAGTCTTCGCAACCTCATCCTTCGGATGCGTTCCAATGCTTCCACCTGTGCCTCTTCTCCAACTCGTTTTTCTTCTTCCTTGTGTTTTTTGGCAGTGTTGAGTCGATTTAGCATCTCCTCTGTCAGGGGTTCTTGATATAACTTGACTCTGCATCCACTTATATAGCTAGGGAAAACATCACCTTCCAGTGTAGCGAGTTGAACTGCTCCACTGGTTGAGATACTATTTATGATCATAGGTCCATAACCTCTCTTTTCGAGCTTTCTTGCATGTTGTTTTAGGGTATACACCAACACTAAGTCTCTTGCCTTCAAGCCTTTATCCTTAACATGGGCATCAAAGTATGCCTTCTGTCGTTTCTTAGCTGCATATATCCCCGCAGCTGCCCTCAGCCTTGTTTCTCCTAACCGTTCAAGGTCAAAGAGTCTAGAGGAGAGTTCATGACCCGTCCATTCATGCTCTTGTGCTACTTTTAATGTAGGTATCAAGAAGTCCAATGGTAGCACTGCATTTTGGCCAAATACCATCTGAAAGGGGGTGGCTTGGAGTACCGTTTTATAGGCAACTCGGTATGCCCAAACAGCATGGTGTAGCTGTTTGTCCCAATTAGAGCGTTTATTATTCACTAGTTTGGTCAACACATTGCACAGGATCTTGTTTGTGCTTTCGGCTTGTCCATTAGCTTGTGGGTGATAGGGGGCAGACTTCTTGTGTACAACCAAGAACTCTTGGAGCAGATTTTCAATAACTTCATTCAAGAAGTGAGTGCCTCTATCACTTACCAGATCTATAGGTAGCCCGTATCTTGTGAACACATTCTCAAATAGGAACTTAGCAGTTGTCTGAGCATCATTCTTTGTCGTAGCTTTTACCTCTACCCACTTTGTTAGATAGTCTGTGGCAACAATGATGTATTCAGCATGTGAACCCTTAGCTGGGGGATTAATAGGACCTACGAAGTCTATTCCCCACTTAGAGAATGCACGTCCACCCATCATAGGTTTCAGTGGCATCTCATCCTTGCGTATAGGCTACTGAGTTCTCTGACAGACATCACACCATTTCACATAGGTATGTGCATCCATGTGAAGGGTCGGCCACCAGAAGCCCGCAAATAGTATTGCCTTGATCACCCGATCTGGTCCAAAATGTCCCCCTGCTACACCTTGGTGAGCTGCTTCCAAGATCTTGAGATATTCGCTCTCATGGACACATAGTCTCAGGTAACCATCTTTACCACGCTTGTATAGATTATCACCAATGAGTGAGTAATCTAGGGCTTCTTGTTCTAGACTTCTTTGTCTGGCTAGTGTCATATCTTGAGGGAATGTTCTCATCCTCAGGAAATCTACTAATGGTTCACTCCAATCTGGCACTATGGACACTTGATAAAGAGTGGCATGCTCCACAGGTGGTTGTGGACATCAACCTCCATAGTCGGCCAATGCACTCCGAGTCTCCTTAGAGTTTGTAGGGTTCGTTGCTTTGAGTAGTCTTGCTCTAATGCACCTACATGTGCCAATTGCAACCATTTAGCGTACTCATCCTCTTCCACACAACAAGCTAGGATCCCTTGATCTGTGTGCTTGTACATACTTCCTGCCATGATCTGGTATTTTTGGGCTTTTATTATCTCCCTATCTTGAGTGTTTATGACTGGGTGATTGGGCCCGTATGTCAATACTGGCACTAATGGCTTAGCCCACTGAGGTACAACTTCCAGATTAAACAAGTAAGCATCAGGAAGGTCATCTGACACTCCTTGTGGGGCTTCTCCAGAAGTGAGCCTAGAGAGATGGTCTGCTCTCAAGTGAGTCCTCCCTTTCCTTACAACAACTTCAAAATCATATTCCATTAGTAAGAGAAACCATCTTACTAATCGGCCTGTATTGCATGGTTTGTTTACCAAGTACAATAATGCCTGATGATCGGTAAAAAATTTAAACTTATTTGCAAGCAAATAGTGTCTAAAATTTTTAACTGCATATACCATGCCTAATCCTTCTCATTCGGTGGTGGTATAGTTTTGTTCAGCTGCATTCAACTGTCTACTAGCATAGGCAATTGGAAGATCCATATTACCTTCGCCCGTAGGTTGTGCGAGTACACACCCAATAGCATAATTGGATGCATCTACATGAACATGAAAAGGCTTATTCCAATCTGGTGTGGTCAAGATTGGTGCTGAACATAATCACCGTTTAAGCTCATTGAAGGAATTCTCACATTCATCAGTCCACTCGAAGTTGGTCAAAAGTCCGTACAGAGGCTTTGCTATGATGGCATACATGTGTATAAACCGTCAGTAATAACCACAATGCCCCATGAAAGCTTGTACTTCCTTGACATTCTTTGGCTTAGGTAGCTCGACGATGGCTCTTACTTTCTCTTCATCGGTGGATATGCCATTCTTTGACACTATGTGTCCTAGAATCTTGCCTTGCCTGACCATGAAAACACACTTTTCTAGGTTCAAGCAGACTTGATACTCTCGACATTTGTCAAAGATTTGTCTGAGTTCAGGGATATGGGTTTGTCTAATGTTGGAATGAGCACAGAGGTCATCAACATAGACTTCCAAATTCTTCCTCGAGAACTCTTTAAACACGTGGCACATCAGTCTCTGAAAGGTTGCAGGAGCATTGGTAAGCCCAAATGGCATTACTCAAAAGGCAAATATACCCCACGCTGTGGCAAAAGCCATTTCATGCTGATCTTCTGGGGCTATGGCTACCTGATTGTAGCCCAAAAATCCATCAAGGAAGCTGTACACTTCCTTGCCTGCTACTCTTTCTAAGAGGTGTTCAGTGATAGGAAGAGGATAGTTATCTCGAATAGTGGCAGCATTAACCTTTTTCAAGTTAATGCACACACGTAACTTTCCATTTTTCTTAGGCACCACTACGATGGGGGATACCCACTTAGTGTGCTCAATTTCATAGATGAATCCAGCTTCCACCAGTCTATCTATCTCCTCTTTTATCTTGGCAGCATAATTATCATTATATGTGTATGGCTTCTGCTTAGAAGGTTTAGCATCTGAGGTCATGGGGATAGTGTGTGAGCATATGTCCGGGTCTACACCTTTCAAATCCTTGTAACTCCAAGCGAATGCATCTCTGTATTCTCTTAGCAAGGCTATTAATGCATGCTCTTCTTCCTCTGTTAGGTCATGGCCTATGTACGTGCATCTCTCCTCTCCTTCTTCGAGGGCTACCATATTCTCTTGGTGGTTTCTTTGTTATCATAGGCCTCTCCTGATTGAGCTTCACGTCTTGGCATCCTTACCATGACTCTTCTATCGTCTATCTCATACTTTTTAAAGTTTTCAGGGACCTCAAACAAAGATTCTTCCTCTTCTAGTGTGACTTCTCTCTTCTTCCTTTTCTTTCCTTCATCCTTAGGGGTCACTTGTGTGGCTAACCTTACATCATTTGTAAGCTCTTCGTGTCTCTGGGGTTGAAATTCTACCTCATAGAAGTATTCTTCATCTGATGCAAAAGGTGGGTCCATAATGATTGGCTCTAGGTCGGAGTCACTTGCATCCTCAAATGCATCAGGGCTAGGTTCGCGCTCTTCTAAAACTACATCTCCCATGATTAGCTCTATGGAGAAAACTAATATGTCATAGCCATCCTCATCACAGTGTGGTGTCCATTGTTCTTCATTGATGGCTACATCCATTGTTGCTAAAATTTCTTCCCAGCCGTGAGGTTCAAATTCTTCGTCCAGAAACACTACCGGTGCATAGGCTGGGTCTTGAACTGATCTGTGGGTTTCTTTCGCACCTACCTCTCTGGATTTTTCTCTCTTCTCCTCTTCTACTGCTACTTTACACATCCATAAGTGGGTATCTTCGTGCATCCATGAGGATCCTTATCCTAGGGAATGCACAGACTCCGTATCATCTTTGGCTCTATGGATGGGATTCCATTGAATAGGAGGGACATCTCTGTGAAAGTAATCTTTGAGATTCACTTTGGTTGTAACCCCTAAGTGTTGCAGATACAAGGAATTGGTTCCCCAATCCTGTACCACTTGCAACTGCCTCATAAATGGTCTTCCCAAAATCATCTCATGGGCATGGTTCTTGCTAAAATTGCATATAGCAAATGTGTGCTCAAACTCAACACCACATGTGGTGAGAGTTATTCCTTCTAGTAGTCCTAAAGGCCTCTCAATGTGACCATCGGCCATCTGCAATTTCATTCTTGTTGGCCTGAGTGCTGGCTTGCCCCAACGCTTCCATAGGGAAGTGGTAGCAATTGCAACTCCTGCACCAAAGTCCAAAATTGCCTTGGTTGTGTATCCTTGATGGGTGATGGGGAGATAGGTGTTTCCTTCTTCACCCTCACTCATATCTCCTATCTTGTCTAGAGGAATTTCTTGCACTATCCTATGAGAACCTGCCTGGGAATGAGGTTTTGCTATCTCTGGTACTTGTTTGGCTACATGTTTCCATAGCTCTGGCTTTACTTTGAGTAGCTCTTCTAAAGTGAGGTTGCACTGCACTTTAGTATTCTTTACTACCTCCGTATTCCTAGGTATGACTGAGTCTTCGTTTTGTACCATGACCGTAGGTGCTCTCATACAAGTAGACTTAGCCTCCCATGGGCCTGTGAAATGGGGCAATTCGTGTAAAGAATTAGGCTCGAAGTCTAACCTCTCTTGATTGAGTGCTCTCCTGCTCTTCATAAATGGATGGGATGTCTTGTGGGAATTGGTCATGTGCATCATCCACAAGTTCAATGGGAGGAAGGACTTCACTTTCTTTAGCCCATTTGTCTTCTTGAATCTCTCGGAGGAATTCTGGGGTGAACCGATTCATAGAAGAAGATGCGTCTGGCTCCGTAGAGTTAGGCACATAAGCTTCTTGGGGAGGAAGGCTTACTCTCTTACTTGTCTTGCCTTTACTTGGAGGGGTGGGTTCCTTTTCTGATTGTGCAATCAATCTTTCCAATCTTTCTAGCAGTCCCTCAAAGTGCAACTACGTCATTGCTGAACTAGAGATGTTAAAGAGGCGACTGGCTTCAAACATAGTTTGAGCCAATTCCACCATCTTAGCACAAATTTCGGTTCGTTCAAGCTCTAGTTCTGCTCTAGGGTAACACTTTTCATGATCGGTTTCATTTGGCCCTTCTTGGATTCAGGCCTGATATGCCTTAAGCATCATATTTAGGTCCTCAGGAGTGGGATCGGCTAGGACTGATCCTACTCTAGGGGGTGGTGGGTTTGTGTGAGGAGGGTTGGAAGGTGTTGGATCGGATGATGATGGGAATGGTGGGGGTGGGGTAGTGTGAGAGGGAGTTTGAGATGTGAGTTCAATTATCCTGGCTTTTGTTTCCCTTAGGCTTTCCTCGAGTTCACTCATCTTCTTAGCCCATTGCCTCTTCATTCTTTCTCTACTATCTCTCCAGGCTCTAGTTCTCTTCTTGGTTATGCTCTCAGTTTCACTAGCCTCTGAGCTCTTTTCCTGGCCTACCCCTTGGTTTTGCTGCAATGCCTGAGCTCTAGTGACTACCTGTACTGGTGCAGTGGACGTCACACTTCCTGTAGAGTCTACTACTAACCCAATAACATTGAAAGGAGTAACTTTTGGCATATTATTGGGGTTCTTTGGACAATCTCGTAAGAGATGCTCCTTTCCACAATCTTGGCAAAAGCCTTGAATTGTCACTGATTGGGGTTGTGTAGGTGGAGGTAAGGGGCAATCACGAATGAGGTGATCTCCTTGACATCTGTAGCATGGTCCTCTAGGGAATGGGGGTCTTACCTGCCTAGGTTGGGGTCTAGAGTTAGGGTTTGTGTACATTACATTTGTGTACTCTGGCTCCCAACTAGGTTCACTTGGTTCTTCACTGTAGTAGGACTCACCATGTTCAGAAGATTGCATGTAGTAAGCCTGGGGACTATCAATATGTGTAGAATCAAAGCTATGGTCACTGGGATCACTTTCTGAAAGCAATGGTGTTAATGGCACTATAGCTCTATTCAAATTCTCTTCTGCAGCTGCATGCTTTACCGGAATTACATTAGCTGGGGTAGGGGGTTGTTGTGCTAACATAGGCTGAGGCCTTTGTTGGTTTTGGTATTGTGGTTGGTAGGTTTGTTGAGGCCTAGCATACTGCTGCGGTGGGTACTGGTTTTGGTATCTTCCTTGTTGAGGGTATGGTTGTGGGTACGTCTGCCTAACTGCTTGCTTATTGTAGGGGCAATCTTGCACGGTGTGATTGGTGTACCTCCGTTCTATGGTGTAGTACTGGCTACTAGGATTTACTTGGGGTTGAGCCATAATGGGACATACATTCGCCATGTGGTCACCACCGCAGGTATAGCATCTCTTTATTGGGGAAAATCTTGGAATTTGTTTGCTAGAGACACCTAGTTTTTGAGCTACCTTTTCTACGAGTTCCTCAATAAATGTAGATTGTGTGGAAGAAAAGCTAGAGGCACTATCTGAATCTTTATAGATTTTGGAAAGCTCTAACTCTTCCCCTAGGTTATCCTCTATGTCGATGCACATGCGTACGCACTCTTCTATGGTCCTAGGGTCCTTCAAGTACACATATGACCTCAATTTGGTACTTAGCAATCCATCCAAGAATAATGCCACCTGTTTGGCTGGTGTGGGTAACTCTGGAACAGGGCATATCTCTAGGTATTGCCTAAACCTTCTTCCTGCAAGTCTAACTATCTCTTGAGGGGTCTGCTTGAAGCTATGTATCAATGAGGAAGTATTATGCCTTATCCCACTCTTAGAGAATTCAGTGATGAAAGCCTCCAAGAGTTGGTCTATGCTCCTGAACTGTGTCTCATTCAATGGTTGAAACCACGTAAGGGCTGTGTTCCTAAGGGTTAGACCAAAGGCATTATACTGCGTGAATAGGTCCTCAACTTGTTCAGCTCTCAAGACTTGCCTAAACTCAGCCACATGATCATATGGGTCTCCTGTGCCATCAAAGTAGTTCTTCATGGACTTAACCAGCTGTGTAGTGTTGGTGCATTTCAAGCCTTCACCTTTGGCTTGGAACCCTTGAAGGATATCACTATGTGAAGCTAGAACCATAGGAACACTTGCCTATGTGTTATTACATTTTACTCATTGTAAAAGTCTATATGACTTGGCATTTACTTGTAATCACTTACCTACTTGATTAGTCGTGGAATTTGGATGGTGTAAATGGAGAGAATATCTCCCTACTTTTAGAGGAGTGATTGTAGGAGATTTGAATTTGAATTCAAATTCAAATCTCAACTCAACTTCTATAAAAAATGTACTTGAAAAGTCGTGTTTTTCAGCTAGTCCAATTGAGCTCACTCCCCGAGGCATTCACCATTGTAACTCTGTGTGTGTTAGTGCTACTTCATAGCCTACACCACAACAACTCATTTAGCTATGCTTGTCATGCTAATGAGATTGTACAACTAACTCAATCAATAGAAGTATACACATTCATAATCTCTGGTTTCTCTGAGTTATCTACTCCAAGTCTGTCAACTTCAGAGGAGCATATCTCAGGATCTACTGAACCAAATCAAGTGATTCAAAGCACATTGGAACCAGCTCCAAGCATACTACACGCCTACAAAATCTCAAGGTCAAAGGATTAGCCATCTCGGAGAAATCTTGCTCGAAGTGCACACTGGTCTGTGTCTGCAGAATTCCTAAAAAGTCGGGGGTACATATATTTTTGCTAAACATCTTTCTCTGAGTATAATCCATCATTTTATCTCATTCCACTTGAAAATGGTAGCTTGTTAAGCTAATTTAATATGTCCAGAAGGAATTAGATCAATTGTAAGTGTGCTGGTCACACTGAGTGAAAGACTGAGCAGGTGTCATTACAAAAATAGCAAGTTTTTCTTGATTTTTAAAGTGACAAGTTATCTGTTTTGATTTGATCATTACACATATCATTTGCAAAGTACATATATGCTTTCTTGGTATCATTTGGAAGCTAAGCAAGTGTACTAAGCATATCTGGAGCAAAGGAGGGCTGAAGCAAAGCAGGTCTAGCAGCTTCAACTCAATCTCTTGAGTGCATCCTACCATCTCTCCCAACAGTGGTATCAGAGCAAACAAGGTAAACATGGGAGATGGTTTTCCTTCATTCATTGACAAATTGGACAGGAACAATTACCAAGCTTGGTCTCTAAGGATGAAGACCTATCTACAAGGTAGAAGCTTATTTGGATACATATCAGGAGATGAGGAATTGCCCTCATTCAAAGCTAGAGGACTACCCACCAAGGATGAACAAGAGAGGCTCAACCAATGGTGTGCAAAAGATGCTTTGGCAAGGTCTTACCTTCTTAACTCTATATATGATTTCCTTTTACCTCATGTAAGGAACTGTAAGACTTCCCAAGAGACTTGGGAAACTCTGTCAACATATTTCTCTTCCAACACAAGGGCCAGGAAGAATCAACTGTGGATTGAATTCACAACCCTTAGGAAGCAGCCCAAGCAATCAGTCTCAGAGTATGTGACCAAGATTAAAGATGTGGCAGACCAATTAGCAAGTATTGGAGAGGAGATTGAAGAGGAGCAAATAGTCAGGCAAGTAACAAATGGACTCAAGGCAGATGATAAGTGGGAAAGCTTCACCACTGCAATGGACCTCTACATGGACATGCATACCCCAGATCTCACAACACTCATGGGCCAACTATTCACACATGAAGCAAAGTTTACAAAGGTAGGAGATCAATCAAAAGGTAACAACCGCTCTGCTCTATATACTGATAAGAAGGTTAAAGATAAAGGTAAAAGTAAGAAGGTTGATGAAGAAGGTTCTACCTCCCAAGCAAACTATGCAGGGAGAGGTAGATCCTCAAGAGGAAGAGGCAGAGGAGGTAAGTCAGGTAGGGGGAGACCCTACAACTCATCACCATGCAACATTTGTGGATTGTCCAATCATACCACAGATGAATGCTACAAGAACTACAAGAATCAGAGAGGAAGAGGCTATCAAAGAGGTGGATACTCTCAAGGGAGAGGCAGGTTCAACCAACACCAAGGCTACAATGGATACAACAATCAGTACAACAACAACTACAACCACAATCACAATGGTAACTATCAAGGTGGATTCAGAAATAGAAGGGATTATAACAACTACACAGAGGAGCAAGATGACTCCCTATTGATCATGAATATGACCTCCAAGGCAGGTACAAATGATGATCATTTATTTTATATTGACTCAGGATGTTCTAACCATGTAGCTGGCAATGTGGCACTACTATCTGATTTGGAAGAACCCAAGGGCAAACATCAGGTACAAACAGGTGATGATACTAAACATTCTGTTGTAAAGATTGGAAATGTAAAGACATGTGATGGTAACCAGAACCTATTGAGCAGGGTACTCTATGTACCAACCATCACCAAGAATCTAATGAGTGTTGGTCAGATTGTGGAGAAAGGTTTGCAGGTCAGGTTCACTCAACATGGAGCATATGTGGAGGACCCAAGACATGGGTTCAAAAGAATTGCCAAGGGGGAGAAATCAGGTAGATTGTTTACCTTTGAACTAGAAGACACCAAAAATATTGCTTTATATAATTACAAGGATCAAACACTTTCAGAGTTAGAAATATGGCACAAAAGGTTAGGTCACATAGGTGAAAGAACCCTAAAGCAAATGTGCAGGGATCAATGTGTGCTTGGGATACCTAATGTATCCAAGCAACACATGATTTACAAGTGTGGAGCATGTCAGTTTGGTAAGTCTCACAGGTTGCCCTATTCAAGGAAAGGTTTCATGCATGAAGACTACCTAGACTTGGTGCACACAGATGTTTGGGGACCTAGCAAGGACCCTTCCATTTCAGGTTCAAGGTACTATGTGTCCTTCATTGATGACTATAGCAGGTGGACTATCTTATACTTTATGAAGCATAAAGATGAAGTGTTTAATTGTTTCAAGAGGTATCTTGCACTTGTTGAAAACCAAACAGGAAGAAGCTTGAAAAGGCTAAGGTCAAATGGTGGAGGAGAATACTTCTCAAATGAGTTTGAAGATTTCTTGCAGGAAAGAGGCATCAAAAGGGAGATAACTACAAGGTACTCACCTGAACAAAATGGAGTAGCTGAAAGAAGGAATAGACTCATTGTAGAAACAGCTAGGTCTATGCTTAATGAAAAGAAGTTGCCAAATTATCTTTGGGCAGAGAGTGTATCCACTGCCACCTATCTCATAAATAGATTGCCATCCAAATCACTTGATGGCATGACACCATATGAAGCTTGGCATGGTAAGAGACCTTCTCTGGATCATTGTAAAATCTTTGGTTGTGTAGCATATGTGCATATTCCCTCACAGGTAAGAGGAAAGCTAGACCCTAAAGCTCAAAAATGTATCTTCATTGGTTATGATTTGAACCAAAAGGGATACAGATTCTACAACCCAACAAACAAAGGCTTCAAGGTAAGCAGAGATGTCATCTTTGATGAGAATGACTCATGGTATGAGAATGAATGCAGGAAGGTTAGTCTACCCTATGACTTACAAGAAGAATTCCCAAAGCTAATCAAAGAGGAACCAAGCAATGGAGAAGATCCAAGCTCAGAGGATGATGACACTATCAATCTTGAGGAGTTCAAAGCATGGAAGTCCAAAGGGAAGATGAAGATGAAGCAACTAGAGGATATTCCAGAATCCTCAAATCAATCTGTTAGAAGATCTCAGAGAGAAAGCAAAAAACCAATCAGATTTGGGTATGACACATCACTTGTAACTAAACATTCTGTATATCTTGTAAAGGATTTGTTGAATGAAGAACCAGGTACTTATGAAGAAGCAATCACCAAACCAGAATGGAAAGGAGCTATGGATGAAGAAATGGAAGCTCTCAAGGAAAGTGATACTTGGGACTTGGTACCCAAGAAGGACTCTATGAAGGTGATAGGATCCAGATGGATCTATAAGCTAAAGAGAAATTCAGATGGAACAATAAACAGGTACAAAGCTAGGTTGGTAGCCAAGGGTTTTGCACAAACCCAAGGCATTGATTATGAGGAGACATTTTCTCCTGTGGCTAAAATTCCAACTATCAGAATATTGGTGAGTGTAGCTGCATCCAAGAATTGGCACATGTACCAATTAGATGTCAAGAATGCTTTCTTGAATGGATGGATATCTGAAGAAGTCTACATGTCACAACCACCTGGCTTTGAAGACCCCAAGAAGGTAAATTATGTTTGTAAATTGAAGAAGGCTCTATATGGATTGAAGCAGGCACCTAGAGCATGGAATTACAGGTTGACAACCTACCTCCAAGACCAAGGATTTGTGATGAGTAAAGCAGACACTTCTCTATTCATAAAGAGGAGTAATACAGAGGTAATCTACTTGTGTGTTTATGTTGATGACATCATCATTACAGGTAATGATGTCAATGGGATTAGACACATCAAAGGACAGATGATGAAGGAGTTCAAGATCAATGATCTTGGATTATTGAAGTACTTCTTAGGTCTTGAGTTAGTCTACACAAACTCAGGTATATATATCACTCAAAAGAAGTATGTACAGGATATGGTCAAGAAGTTTGGCTTGCAGGATGCTAAAGCCTCAACTACTCCAATGGAGGTCAACCTAAAGCTAAGTGCTCATGAAGGGGATGAAATACAAGACATTACAGAATATCAAAGCATGGTAGGCAGTTTGAATTATGCTACTTTGACAAGAATTGACATAGCATATGGAGTTAGTGTGCTAAGCCAATTCATGCACAAACCAAGGGTACCTCACCTAGAGGCAGCAAAGAAAATCTTGAAGTACCTCAAAGGAACTCAGAACCATGGTCTGTACTTTCCTTATACATCAGATATTGACATTAAAGTATACTCAGATGCAGATTGGGCAGGTTGCAAGGATAATAGGAGAAGCACATCAGGTTACATTTGTTTTGCAGGAGATAAACCTATTTCTTGGTCAGCCAAGAAACAACCTACAGTGGCATTATCATCCACTGAAGCAGAGTATAGAGGGCTTGCCAATGCCACTCAAGAAGCTATCTGGTTGAAGCTCTTGTATACAGAGTTAGGTCTATACATTAGACCTCCAATTATCTTTGGAGATAACACTAGCTCTCTTCACCTTGCAGCTAACCCAATATATCATGCTAGGACAAACACATAGAGGTTCATTACCACTATGTGAGAGAGAAGTTGCTTAGTAAAGACATTCAGTTGACCTATGTGTCTACTAATATGCAATGTGCAGATTTACTCACTAAAGCCTTGGATGGAAACAAGTTATGCAGATTCAAATCCATGATTGGATTACAGGATGTGATTGAAGACTAAAGTTGAAGACTTAAGCCAAAGTGCTTGGCTTGAGGGGGAGCTGTTGGTGCATTTCAAGCCTTCACCTTTGGCTTGGAACCCTTGAAGGATATCACTATGTGAAGCTAGAACCATAGGAACACTTGCCTATGTGTTATTACATTTTACTCATTGTAAAAGTCTATATGACTTGGCATTTACTTGTAATCACTTACCTACTTGATTAGTCGTGGAATTTGGATGGTGTAAATGGAGAGAATATCTCCCTACTTTTAGAGGAGTGATTGTAGGAGATTTGAATTTGAATTCAAATTCAAATCTCAACTCAACTTCTATAAAAAATGTACTTGAAAAGTCGTGTTTTTCAGCTAGTCCAATTGAGCTCACTCCCCGAGGCATTCACCATTGTAACTCTATGTGTGTTAGTGCTACTTCATAGCCTACACCACAACAACTCATTTAGCTATGCTTGTCATGCTAATGAGATTGTACAACTAACTCAATCAATAGAAGTATACACATTCATAATCTCTGGTTTCTCTGAGTTATCTACTCCAAGTCTGTCAACTTCAGAGGAGCATATCTCAGGATCTACTGAACCAAATCAAGTGATTCAAAGCACATTGGAACCAGCTCCAAGCATACTACACGCCTACAAAATCTCAAGGTCAAAGGGTTAGCCATCTCGGAGAAATCTCGCTCGAAGTGCACACTGGTCTGTGTCTGCAGAATTCCTAAAAAGTCGGGGGTACATATATTTTTGCTAAACATCTTTCTCTGAGTATAATCCATCATTTTATCTCATTCCACTTGCAAATGGTAGCTTGTTAAGCTAATTTAATATGTCCAGAAGGAATTAGATCAATTGTAAGTGTGCTGGTCACACTGAGTGAAAGACTGAGCAGGTGTCATTACAAAAATAGCAAGTTTTTCTTGATTTTTAAAGTGACAAGTTATCTGTTTTGATTTGATCATTACACATATCATTTGCAAAGTACATATATGCTTTCTTGGTATCATTTGGAAGCTAAGCAAGTGTACTAAGCATATCTGGAGCAAAGGAGGGCTGAAGCAAAGCAGGTCTAGCAGCTTCAACTCAATCTCTTGAGTGCATCCTACCATCTCTCCCAACAGTGGTATCAGAGCAAACAAGGTAAACATGGGAGATGGTTTTCCTTCATTCATTGACAAATTGGACAGGAACAATTACCAAGCTTGGTCTCTAAGGATGAAGACCTATCTACAAGGTAGAAGCTTATTTGGATACATATCAGGAGATGAGGAATTGCCCTCATTCAAAGCTAGAGGACTACCCACCAAGGATGAACAAGAGAGGCTCAACCAATGGTGTGCAAAAGATGCTTTGGCAAGGTCTTACCTTCTTAACTCTATATATGATTTCCTTTTACCTCATGTAAGGAACTGTAAGACTTCCCAAGAGACTTGGGAAACTCTGTCAACATATTTCTCTTCCAACACAAGGGCCAGGAAGAATCAACTGTGGATTGAATTCACAACCCTTAGGAAGCAGCCCAAGCAATCAGTCTCAGAGTATGTGACCAAGATTAAAGATGTGGCAGACCAATTAGCAAGTATTGGAGAGGAGATTGAAGAGGAGCAAATAGTCAGGCAAGTAACAAATGGACTCAAGGCAGATGATAAGTGGGAAAGCTTCACCACTGCAATGGACCTCTACATGGACATGCATACCCCAGATCTCACAACACTCATGGGCCAACTATTCACACATGAAGCAAAGTTTACAAAGGTAGGAGATCAATCAAAAGGTAACAACCGCTCTGCTCTATATACTGATAAGAAGGTTAAAGATAAAGGTAAAAGTAAGAAGGTTGATGAAGAAGGTTCTACCTCCCAAGCAAACTATGCAGGGAGAGGTAGATCCTCAAGAGGAAGAGGCAGAGGAGGTAAGTCAGGTAGGGGGAGACCCTACAACTCATCACCATGCAACATTTGTGGATTGTCCAATCATACCACAGATGAATGCTACAAGAACTACAAGAATCAGAGAGGAAGAGGCTATCAAAGAGGTGGATACTCTCAAGGGAGAGGCAGGTTCAACCAACACCAAGGCTACAATGGATACAACAATCAGTACAACAACAACTACAACCACAATCACAATGGTAACTATCAAGGTGGATTCAGAAATAGAAGGGATTATAACAACTACACAGAGGAGCAAGATGACTCCCTATTGATCATGAATATGACCTCCAAGGCAGGTACAAATGATGATCATTTATTTTATATTGACTCAGGATGTTCTAACCATGTAGCTGGCAATGTGGCACTACTATCTGATTTGGAAGAACCCAAGGGCAAACATCAGGTACAAACAGGTGATGATACTAAACATTCTGTTGTAAAGATTGGAAATGTAAAGACATGTGATGGTAACCAGAACCTATTGAGCAGGGTACTCTATGTACCAACCATCACCAAGAATCTAATGAGTGTTGGTCAGATTGTGGAGAAAGGTTTGCAGGTCAGGTTCACTCAACATGGAGCATATGTGGAGGACCCAAGACATGGGTTCAAAAGAATTGCCAAGGGGGAGAAATCAGGTAGATTGTTTACCTTTGAACTAGAAGACACCAAAAATATTGCTTTATATAATTACAAGGATCAAACACTTTCAGAGTTAGAAATATGGCACAAAAGGTTAGGTCACATAGGTGAAAGAACCCTAAAGCAAATGTGCAGGGATCAATGTGTGCTTGGGATACCTAATGTATCCAAGCAACACATGATTTACAAGTGTGGAGCATGTCAGTTTGGTAAGTCTCACAGGTTGCCCTATTCAAGGAAAGGTTTCATGCATGAAGACTACCTAGACTTGGTGCACACAGATGTTTGGGGACCTAGCAAGGACCCTTCCATTTCAGGTTCAAGGTACTATGTGTCCTTCATTGATGACTATAGCAGGTGGACTATCTTATACTTTATGAAGCATAAAGATGAAGTGTTTAATTGTTTCAAGAGGTATCTTGCACTTGTTGAAAACCAAACAGGAAGAAGCTTGAAAAGGCTAAGGTCAAATGGTGGAGGAGAATACTTCTCAAATGAGTTTGAAGATTTCTTGCAGGAAAGAGGCATCAAAAGGGAGATAACTACAAGGTACTCACCTGAACAAAATGGAGTAGCTGAAAGAAGGAATAGACTCATTGTAGAAACAGCTAGGTCTATGCTTAATGAAAAGAAGTTGCCAAATTATCTTTGGGCAGAGAGTGTATCCACTGCCACCTATCTCATAAATAGATTGCCATCCAAATCACTTGATGGCATGACACCATATGAAGCTTGGCATGGTAAGAGACCTTCTCTGGATCATTGTAAAATCTTTGGTTGTGTAGCATATGTGCATATTCCCTCACAGGTAAGAGGAAAGCTAGACCCTAAAGCTCAAAAATGTATCTTCATTGGTTATGATTTGAACCAAAAGGGATACAGATTCTACAACCCAACAAACAAAGGCTTCAAGGTAAGCAGAGATGTCATCTTTGATGAGAATGACTCATGGTATGAGAATGAATGCAGGAAGGTTAGTCTACCCTATGACTTACAAGAAGAATTCCCAAAGCTAATCAAAGAGGAACCAAGCAATGGAGAAGATCCAAGCTCAGAGGATGATGACACTATCAATCTTGAGGAGTTCAAAGCATGGAAGTCCAAAGGGAAGATGAAGATGAAGCAACTAGAGGATATTCCAGAATCCTCAAATCAATCTGTTAGAAGATCTCAGAGAGAAAGCAAAAAACCAATCAGATTTGGGTATGACACATCACTTGTAACTAAACATTCTGTATATCTTGTAAAGGATTTGTTGAATGAAGAACCAGGTACTTATGAAGAAGCAATCACCAAACCAGAATGGAAAGGAGCTATGGATGAAGAAATGGAAGCTCTCAAGGAAAGTGATACTTGGGACTTGGTACCCAAGAAGGACTCTATGAAGGTGATAGGATCCAGATGGATCTATAAGCTAAAGAGAAATTCAGATGGAACAATAAACAGGTACAAAGCTAGGTTGGTAGCCAAGGGTTTTGCACAAACCCAAGGCATTGATTATGAGGAGACATTTTCTCCTGTGGCTAAAATTCCAACTATCAGAATATTGGTGAGTGTAGCTGCATCCAAGAATTGGCACATGTACCAATTAGATGTCAAGAATGCTTTCTTGAATGGATGGATATCTGAAGAAGTCTACATGTCACAACCACCTGGCTTTGAAGACCCCAAGAAGGTAAATTATGTTTGTAAATTGAAGAAGGCTCTATATGGATTGAAGCAGGCACCTAGAGCATGGAATTACAGGTTGACAACCTACCTCCAAGACCAAGGATTTGTGATGAGTAAAGCAGACACTTCTCTATTCATAAAGAGGAGTAATACAGAGGTAATCTACTTGTGTGTTTATGTTGATGACATCATCATTACAGGTAATGATGTCAATGGGATTAGACACATCAAAGGACAGATGATGAAGGAGTTCAAGATCAATGATCTTGGATTATTGAAGTACTTCTTAGGTCTTGAGTTAGTCTACACAAACTCAGGTATATATATCACTCAAAAGAAGTATGTACAGGATATGGTCAAGAAGTTTGGCTTGCAGGATGCTAAAGCCTCAACTACTCCAATGGAGGTCAACCTAAAGCTAAGTGCTCATGAAGGGGATGAAATACAAGACATTACAGAATATCAAAGCATGGTAGGCAGTTTGAATTATGCTACTTTGACAAGAATTGACATAGCATATGGAGTTAGTGTGCTAAGCCAATTCATGCACAAACCAAGGGTACCTCACCTAGAGGCAGCAAAGAAAATCTTGAAGTACCTCAAAGGAACTCAGAACCATGGTCTGTACTTTCCTTATACATCAGATATTGACATTAAAGTATACTCAGATGCAGATTGGGCAGGTTGCAAGGATAATAGGAGAAGCACATCAGGTTACATTTGTTTTGCAGGAGATAAACCTATTTCTTGGTCAGCCAAGAAACAACCTACAGTGGCATTATCATCCACTGAAGCAGAGTATAGAGGGCTTGCCAATGCCACTCAAGAAGCTATCTGGTTGAAGCTCTTGTATACAGAGTTAGGTCTATACATTAGACCTCCAATTATCTTTGGAGATAACACTAGCTCTCTTCACCTTGCAGCTAACCCAATATATCATGCTAGGACAAACACATAGAGGTTCATTACCACTATGTGAGAGAGAAGTTGCTTAGTAAAGACATTCAGTTGACCTATGTGTCTACTAATATGCAATGTGCAGATTTACTCACTAAAGCCTTGGATGGAAACAAGTTATGCAGATTCAAATCCATGATTGGATTACAGGATGTGATTGAAGACTAAAGTTGAAGACTTAAGCCAAAGTGCTTGGCTTGAGGGGGAGCTGTTGGTGCATTTCAAGCCTTCACCTTTGGCTTGGAACCCTTGAAGGATATCACTATGTGAAGCTAGAACCATAGGAACACTTGCCTATGTGTTATTACATTTTACTCATTGTAAAAGTCTATATGACTTGGCATTTACTTGTAATCACTTACCTACTTGATTAGTCGTGGAATTTGGATGGTGTAAATGGAGAGAATATCTCCCTACTTTTAGAGGAGTGATTGTAGGAGATTTGAATTTGAATTCAAATTCAAATCTCAACTCAACTTCTATAAAAAATGTACTTGAAAAGTCGTGTTTTTCAGCTAGTCCAATTGAGCTCACTCCCCGAGGCATTCACCATTGTAACTCTATGTGTGTTAGTGCTACTTCATAGCCTACACCACAACAACTCATTTAGCTATGCTTGTCATGCTAATGAGATTGTACAACTAACTCAATCAATAGAAGTATACACATTCATAATCTCTGGTTTCTCTGAGTTATCTACTCCAAGTCTGTCAACTTCAGAGGAGCATATCTCAGGATCTACTGAACCAAATCAAGTGATTCAAAGCACATTGGAACCAGCTCCAAGCATACTACACGCCTACAAAATCTCAAGGTCAAAGGGTTAGCCATCTCGGAGAAATCTCGCTCGAAGTGCACACTGGTCTGTGTCTGCAGAATTCCTAAAAAGTCGGGGGTACATATATTTTTGCTAAACATCTTTCTCTGAGTATAATCCATCATTTTATCTCATTCCACTTGCAAATGGTAGCTTGTTAAGCTAATTTAATATGTCCAGAAGGAATTAGATCAATTGTAAGTGTGCTGGTCACACTGAGTGAAAGACTGAGCAGGTGTCATTACAAAAATAGCAAGTTTTTCTTGATTTTTAAAGTGACAAGTTATCTGTTTTGATTTGATCATTACACATATCATTTGCAAAGTACATATATGCTTTCTTGGTATCATTTGGAAGCTAAGCAAGTGTACTAAGCATATCTGGAGCAAAGGAGGGCTGAAGCAAAGCAGGTCTAGCAGCTTCAACTCAATCTCTTGAGTGCATCCTACCATCTCTCCCAACAGTGGTATCAGAGCAAACAAGGTAAACATGGGAGATGGTTTTCCTTCATTCATTGACAAATTGGACAGGAACAATTACCAAGCTTGGTCTCTAAGGATGAAGACCTATCTACAAGGTAGAAGCTTATTTGGATACATATCAGGAGATGAGGAATTGCCCTCATTCAAAGCTAGAGGACTACCCACCAAGGATGAACAAGAGAGGCTCAACCAATGGTGTGCAAAAGATGCTTTGGCAAGGTCTTACCTTCTTAACTCTATATATGATTTCCTTTTACCTCATGTAAGGAACTGTAAGACTTCCCAAGAGACTTGGGAAACTCTGTCAACATATTTCTCTTCCAACACAAGGGCCAGGAAGAATCAACTGTGGATTGAATTCACAACCCTTAGGAAGCAGCCCAAGCAATCAGTCTCAGAGTATGTGACCAAGATTAAAGATGTGGCAGACCAATTAGCAAGTATTGGAGAGGAGATTGAAGAGGAGCAAATAGTCAGGCAAGTAACAAATGGACTCAAGGCAGATGATAAGTGGGAAAGCTTCACCACTGCAATGGACCTCTACATGGACATGCATACCCCAGATCTCACAACACTCATGGGCCAACTATTCACACATGAAGCAAAGTTTACAAAGGTAGGAGATCAATCAAAAGGTAACAACCGCTCTGCTCTATATACTGATAAGAAGGTTAAAGATAAAGGTAAAAGTAAGAAGGTTGATGAAGAAGGTTCTACCTCCCAAGCAAACTATGCAGGGAGAGGTAGATCCTCAAGAGGAAGAGGCAGAGGAGGTAAGTCAGGTAGGGGGAGACCCTACAACTCATCACCATGCAACATTTGTGGATTGTCCAATCATACCACAGATGAATGCTACAAGAACTACAAGAATCAGAGAGGAAGAGGCTATCAAAGAGGTGGATACTCTCAAGGGAGAGGCAGGTTCAACCAACACCAAGGCTACAATGGATACAACAATCAGTACAACAACAACTACAACCACAATCACAATGGTAACTATCAAGGTGGATTCAGAAATAGAAGGGATTATAACAACTACACAGAGGAGCAAGATGACTCCCTATTGATCATGAATATGACCTCCAAGGCAGGTACAAATGATGATCATTTATTTTATATTGACTCAGGATGTTCTAACCATGTAGCTGGCAATGTGGCACTACTATCTGATTTGGAAGAACCCAAGGGCAAACATCAGGTACAAACAGGTGATGATACTAAACATTCTGTTGTAAAGATTGGAAATGTAAAGACATGTGATGGTAACCAGAACCTATTGAGCAGGGTACTCTATGTACCAACCATCACCAAGAATCTAATGAGTGTTGGTCAGATTGTGGAGAAAGGTTTGCAGGTCAGGTTCACTCAACATGGAGCATATGTGGAGGACCCAAGACATGGGTTCAAAAGAATTGCCAAGGGGGAGAAATCAGGTAGATTGTTTACCTTTGAACTAGAAGACACCAAAAATATTGCTTTATATAATTACAAGGATCAAACACTTTCAGAGTTAGAAATATGGCACAAAAGGTTAGGTCACATAGGTGAAAGAACCCTAAAGCAAATGTGCAGGGATCAATGTGTGCTTGGGATACCTAATGTATCCAAGCAACACATGATTTACAAGTGTGGAGCATGTCAGTTTGGTAAGTCTCACAGGTTGCCCTATTCAAGGAAAGGTTTCATGCATGAAGACTACCTAGACTTGGTGCACACAGATGTTTGGGGACCTAGCAAGGACCCTTCCATTTCAGGTTCAAGGTACTATGTGTCCTTCATTGATGACTATAGCAGGTGGACTATCTTATACTTTATGAAGCATAAAGATGAAGTGTTTAATTGTTTCAAGAGGTATCTTGCACTTGTTGAAAACCAAACAGGAAGAAGCTTGAAAAGGCTAAGGTCAAATGGTGGAGGAGAATACTTCTCAAATGAGTTTGAAGATTTCTTGCAGGAAAGAGGCATCAAAAGGGAGATAACTACAAGGTACTCACCTGAACAAAATGGAGTAGCTGAAAGAAGGAATAGACTCATTGTAGAAACAGCTAGGTCTATGCTTAATGAAAAGAAGTTGCCAAATTATCTTTGGGCAGAGAGTGTATCCACTGCCACCTATCTCATAAATAGATTGCCATCCAAATCACTTGATGGCATGACACCATATGAAGCTTGGCATGGTAAGAGACCTTCTCTGGATCATTGTAAAATCTTTGGTTGTGTAGCATATGTGCATATTCCCTCACAGGTAAGAGGAAAGCTAGACCCTAAAGCTCAAAAATGTATCTTCATTGGTTATGATTTGAACCAAAAGGGATACAGATTCTACAACCCAACAAACAAAGGCTTCAAGGTAAGCAGAGATGTCATCTTTGATGAGAATGACTCATGGTATGAGAATGAATGCAGGAAGGTTAGTCTACCCTATGACTTACAAGAAGAATTCCCAAAGCTAATCAAAGAGGAACCAAGCAATGGAGAAGATCCAAGCTCAGAGGATGATGACACTATCAATCTTGAGGAGTTCAAAGCATGGAAGTCCAAAGGGAAGATGAAGATGAAGCAACTAGAGGATATTCCAGAATCCTCAAATCAATCTGTTAGAAGATCTCAGAGAGAAAGCAAAAAACCAATCAGATTTGGGTATGACACATCACTTGTAACTAAACATTCTGTATATCTTGTAAAGGATTTGTTGAATGAAGAACCAGGTACTTATGAAGAAGCAATCACCAAACCAGAATGGAAAGGAGCTATGGATGAAGAAATGGAAGCTCTCAAGGAAAGTGATACTTGGGACTTGGTACCCAAGAAGGACTCTATGAAGGTGATAGGATCCAGATGGATCTATAAGCTAAAGAGAAATTCAGATGGAACAATAAACAGGTACAAAGCTAGGTTGGTAGCCAAGGGTTTTGCACAAACCCAAGGCATTGATTATGAGGAGACATTTTCTCCTGTGGCTAAAATTCCAACTATCAGAATATTGGTGAGTGTAGCTGCATCCAAGAATTGGCACATGTACCAATTAGATGTCAAGAATGCTTTCTTGAATGGATGGATATCTGAAGAAGTCTACATGTCACAACCACCTGGCTTTGAAGACCCCAAGAAGGTAAATTATGTTTGTAAATTGAAGAAGGCTCTATATGGATTGAAGCAGGCACCTAGAGCATGGAATTACAGGTTGACAACCTACCTCCAAGACCAAGGATTTGTGATGAGTAAAGCAGACACTTCTCTATTCATAAAGAGGAGTAATACAGAGGTAATCTACTTGTGTGTTTATGTTGATGACATCATCATTACAGGTAATGATGTCAATGGGATTAGACACATCAAAGGACAGATGATGAAGGAGTTCAAGATCAATGATCTTGGATTATTGAAGTACTTCTTAGGTCTTGAGTTAGTCTACACAAACTCAGGTATATATATCACTCAAAAGAAGTATGTACAGGATATGGTCAAGAAGTTTGGCTTGCAGGATGCTAAAGCCTCAACTACTCCAATGGAGGTCAACCTAAAGCTAAGTGCTCATGAAGGGGATGAAATACAAGACATTACAGAATATCAAAGCATGGTAGGCAGTTTGAATTATGCTACTTTGACAAGAATTGACATAGCATATGGAGTTAGTGTGCTAAGCCAATTCATGCACAAACCAAGGGTACCTCACCTAGAGGCAGCAAAGAAAATCTTGAAGTACCTCAAAGGAACTCAGAACCATGGTCTGTACTTTCCTTATACATCAGATATTGACATTAAAGTATACTCAGATGCAGATTGGGCAGGTTGCAAGGATAATAGGAGAAGCACATCAGGTTACATTTGTTTTGCAGGAGATAAACCTATTTCTTGGTCAGCCAAGAAACAACCTACAGTGGCATTATCATCCACTGAAGCAGAGTATAGAGGGCTTGCCAATGCCACTCAAGAAGCTATCTGGTTGAAGCTCTTGTATACAGAGTTAGGTCTATACATTAGACCTCCAATTATCTTTGGAGATAACACTAGCTCTCTTCACCTTGCAGCTAACCCAATATATCATGCTAGGACAAACACATAGAGGTTCATTACCACTATGTGAGAGAGAAGTTGCTTAGTAAAGACATTCAGTTGACCTATGTGTCTACTAATATGCAATGTGCAGATTTACTCACTAAAGCCTTGGATGGAAACAAGTTATGCAGATTCAAATCCATGATTGGATTACAGGATGTGATTGAAGACTAAAGTTGAAGACTTAAGCCAAAGTGCTTGGCTTGAGGGGGAGCTGTTGGTGCATTTCAAGCCTTCACCTTTGGCTTGGAACCCTTGAAGGATATCACTATGTGAAGCTAGAACCATAGGAACACTTGCCTATGTGTTATTACATTTTACTCATTGTAAAAGTCTATATGACTTGGCATTTACTTGTAATCACTTACCTACTTGATTAGTCGTGGAATTTGGATGGTGTAAATGGAGAGAATATCTCCCTACTTTTAGAGGAGTGATTGTAGGAGATTTGAATTTGAATTCAAATTCAAATCTCAACTCAACTTCTATAAAAAATGTACTTGAAAAGTCGTGTTTTTCAGCTAGTCCAATTGAGCTCACTCCCCGAGGCATTCACCATTGTAACTCTATGTGTGTTAGTGCTACTTCATAGCCTACACCACAACAACTCATTTAGCTATGCTTGTCATGCTAATGAGATTGTACAACTAACTCAATCAATAGAAGTATACACATTCATAATCTCTGGTTTCTCTGAGTTATCTACTCCAAGTCTGTCAACTTCAGAGGAGCATATCTCAGGATCTACTGAACCAAATCAAGTGATTCAAAGCACATTGGAACCAGCTCCAAGCATACTACACGCCTACAAAATCTCAAGGTCAAAGGGTTAGCCATCTCGGAGAAATCTCGCTCGAAGTGCACACTGGTCTGTGTCTGCAGAATTCCTAAAAAGTCGGGGGTACATATATTTTTGCTAAACATCTTTCTCTGAGTATAATCCATCATTTTATCTCATTCCACTTGCAAATGGTAGCTTGTTAAGCTAATTTAATATGTCCAGAAGGAATTAGATCAATTGTAAGTGTGCTGGTCACACTGAGTGAAAGACTGAGCAGGTGTCATTACAAAAATAGCAAGTTTTTCTTGATTTTTAAAGTGACAAGTTATCTGTTTTGATTTGATCATTACACATATCATTTGCAAAGTACATATATGCTTTCTTGGTATCATTTGGAAGCTAAGCAAGTGTACTAAGCATATCTGGAGCAAAGGAGGGCTGAAGCAAAGCAGGTCTAGCAGCTTCAACTCAATCTCTTGAGTGCATCCTACCATCTCTCCCAACAGTGGTATCAGAGCAAACAAGGTAAACATGGGAGATGGTTTTCCTTCATTCATTGACAAATTGGACAGGAACAATTACCAAGCTTGGTCTCTAAGGATGAAGACCTATCTACAAGGTAGAAGCTTATTTGGATACATATCAGGAGATGAGGAATTGCCCTCATTCAAAGCTAGAGGACTACCCACCAAGGATGAACAAGAGAGGCTCAACCAATGGTGTGCAAAAGATGCTTTGGCAAGGTCTTACCTTCTTAACTCTATATATGATTTCCTTTTACCTCATGTAAGGAACTGTAAGACTTCCCAAGAGACTTGGGAAACTCTGTCAACATATTTCTCTTCCAACACAAGGGCCAGGAAGAATCAACTGTGGATTGAATTCACAACCCTTAGGAAGCAGCCCAAGCAATCAGTCTCAGAGTATGTGACCAAGATTAAAGATGTGGCAGACCAATTAGCAAGTATTGGAGAGGAGATTGAAGACGAGCAAATAGTCAGGCAAGTAACAAATGGACTCAAGGCAGATGATAAGTGGGAAAGCTTCACCACTGCAATGGACCTCTACATGGACATGCATACCCCAGATCTCACAACACTCATGGGCCAACTATTCACACATGAAGCAAAGTTTACAAAGGTAGGAGATCAATCAAAAGGTAACAACCGCTCTGCTCTATATACTGATAAGAAGGTTAAAGATAAAGGTAAAAGTAAGAAGGTTGATGAAGAAGGTTCTACCTCCCAAGCAAACTATGCAGGGAGAGGTAGATCCTCAAGAGGAAGAGGCAGAGGAGGTAAGTCAGGTAGGGGGAGACCCTACAACTCATCACCATGCAACATTTGTGGATTGTCCAATCATACCACAGATGAATGCTACAAGAACTACAAGAATCAGAGAGGAAGAGGCTATCAAAGAGGTGGATACTCTCAAGGGAGAGGCAGGTTCAACCAACACCAAGGCTACAATGGATACAACAATCAGTACAACAACAACTACAACCACAATCACAATGGTAACTATCAAGGTGGATTCAGAAATAGAAGGGATTATAACAACTACACAGAGGAGCAAGATGACTCCCTATTGATCATGAATATGACCTCCAAGGCAGGTACAAATGATGATCATTTATTTTATATTGACTCAGGATGTTCTAACCATGTAGCTGGCAATGTGGCACTACTATCTGATTTGGAAGAACCCAAGGGCAAACATCAGGTACAAACAGGTGATGATACTAAACATTCTGTTGTAAAGATTGGAAATGTAAAGACATGTGATGGTAACCAGAACCTATTGAGCAGGGTACTCTATGTACCAACCATCACCAAGAATCTAATGAGTGTTGGTCAGATTGTGGAGAAAGGTTTGCAGGTCAGGTTCACTCAACATGGAGCATATGTGGAGGACCCAAGACATGGGTTCAAAAGAATTGCCAAGGGGGAGAAATCAGGTAGATTGTTTACCTTTGAACTAGAAGACACCAAAAATATTGCTTTATATAATTACAAGGATCAAACACTTTCAGAGTTAGAAATATGGCACAAAAGGTTAGGTCACATAGGTGAAAGAACCCTAAAGCAAATGTGCAGGGATCAATGTGTGCTTGGGATACCTAATGTATCCAAGCAACACATGATTTACAAGTGTGGAGCATGTCAGTTTGGTAAGTCTCACAGGTTGCCCTATTCAAGGAAAGGTTTCATGCATGAAGACTACCTAGACTTGGTGCACACAGATGTTTGGGGACCTAGCAAGGACCCTTCCATTTCAGGTTCAAGGTACTATGTGTCCTTCATTGATGACTATAGCAGGTGGACTATCTTATACTTTATGAAGCATAAAGATGAAGTGTTTAATTGTTTCAAGAGGTATCTTGCACTTGTTGAAAACCAAACAGGAAGAAGCTTGAAAAGGCTAAGGTCAAATGGTGGAGGAGAATACTTCTCAAATGAGTTTGAAGATTTCTTGCAGGAAAGAGGCATCAAAAGGGAGATAACTACAAGGTACTCACCTGAACAAAATGGAGTAGCTGAAAGAAGGAATAGACTCATTGTAGAAACAGCTAGGTCTATGCTTAATGAAAAGAAGTTGCCAAATTATCTTTGGGCAGAGAGTGTATCCACTGCCACCTATCTCATAAATAGATTGCCATCCAAATCACTTGATGGCATGACACCATATGAAGCTTGGCATGGTAAGAGACCTTCTCTGGATCATTGTAAAATCTTTGGTTGTGTAGCATATGTGCATATTCCCTCACAGGTAAGAGGAAAGCTAGACCCTAAAGCTCAAAAATGTATCTTCATTGGTTATGATTTGAACCAAAAGGGATACAGATTCTACAACCCAACAAACAAAGGCTTCAAGGTAAGCAGAGATGTCATCTTTGATGAGAATGACTCATGGTATGAGAATGAATGCAGGAAGGTTAGTCTACCCTATGACTTACAAGAAGAATTCCCAAAGCTAATCAAAGAGGAACCAAGCAATGGAGAAGATCCAAGCTCAGAGGATGATGACACTATCAATCTTGAGGAGTTCAAAGCATGGAAGTCCAAAGGGAAGATGAAGATGAAGCAACTAGAGGATATTCCAGAATCCTCAAATCAATCTGTTAGAAGATCTCAGAGAGAAAGCAAAAAACCAATCAGATTTGGGTATGACACATCACTTGTAACTAAACATTCTGTATATCTTGCAAAGGATTTGTTGAATGAAGAACCAGGTACTTATGAAGAAGCAATCACCAAACCAGAATGGAAAGGAGCTATGGATGAAGAAATGGAAGCTCTCAAGGAAAGTGATACTTGGGACTTGGTACCCAAGAAGGACTCTATGAAGGTGATAGGATCCAGATGGATCTATAAGCTAAAGAGAAATTCAGATGGAACAATAAACAGGTACAAAGCTAGGTTGGTAGCCAAGGGTTTTGCACAAACCCAAGGCATTGATTATGAGGAAACATTTTCTCCTGTGGCTAAAATGCCAACTATCAGAATATTGGTGAGTGTAGCTGCATCCAAGAATTGGCACATGTACCAATTAGATGTCAAGAATGCTTTCTTGAATGGATGGATATCTGAAGAAGTCTACATGTCACAACCACCTGGCTATGAAGACCCCAAGAAGGTAAATTATGTTTGTAAATTGAAGAAGGCTCTATATGGATTGAAGCAGGCACCTAGAGCATGGAATTACAGGTTGACAACCTACCTCCAAGACCAAGGATTTGTGATGAGTAAAGCAGACACTTCTCTATTCATAAAGAGGAGTAATACAGAGGTAATCTACTTGTGTGTTTATGTTGATGACATCATCATTACAGGTAATGATGTCAATGGGATTAGACACATCAAAGGACAGATGATGAAGGAGTTCAAGATCAATGATCTTGGATTATTGAAGTACTTCTTAGGTCTTGAGTTAGTCTACACAAACTCAGGTATATATATCACTCAAAAGAAGTATGTACAGGATATGGTCAAGAAGTTTGGCTTGCAGGATGCTAAAGCCTCAACTACTCCAATGGAGGTCAACCTAAAGCTAAGTGCTCATGAAGGGGATGAAATACAAGACATTACAGAATATCAAAGCATGGTAGGCAGTTTGAATTATGCTACTTTGACAAGAATTGACATAGCATATGGAGTTAGTGTGCTAAGCCAATTCATGCACAAACCAAGGGTACCTCACCTAGAGGCAGCAAAGAAAATCTTGAAGTACCTCAAAGGAACTCAGAACCATGGTCTGTACTTTCCTTATACATCAGATATTGACATTAAAGTATACTCAGATGCAGATTGGGCAGGTTGCAAGGATAATAGGAGAAGCACATCAGGTTACATTTGTTTTGCAGGAGATAAACCTATTTCTTGGTCAGCCAAGAAACAACCTACAGTGGCATTATCATCCACTGAAGCAGAGTATAGAGGGCTTGCCAATGCCACTCAAGAAGCTATCTGGTTGAAGCTCTTGTATACAGAGTTAGGTCTATACATTAGACCTCCAATTATCTTTGGAGATAACACTAGCTCTCTTCACCTTGCAGCTAACCCAATATATCATGCTAGGACAAAACACATAGAGGTTCATTACCACTATGTGAGAGAGAAGTTGCTTAGTAAAGACATTCAGTTGACCTATGTGTCTACTAATATGCAATGTGCAGATTTACTCACTAAAGCCTTGGATGGAAACAAGTTATGCAGATTCAAATCCATGATTGGATTACAGGATGTGATTGAAGACTAAAGTTGAAGACTTAAGCCAAAGTGCTTGGCTTGAGGGGGAGCTGTTGGTGCATTTCAAGCCTTCACCTTTGGCTTGGAACCCTTGAAGGATATCACTATGTGAAGCTAGAACCATAGGAACACTTGCCTATGTGTTATTACATTTTACTCATTGTAAAAGTCTATATGACTTGGCATTTACTTGTAATCACTTACCTACTTGATTAGTCGTGGAATTTGGATGGTGTAAATGGAGAGAATATCTCCCTACTTTTAGAGGAGTGATTGTAGGAGATTTGAATTTGAATTCAAATTCAAATCTCAACTCAACTTCTATAAAAAATGTACTTGAAAAGTCGTGTTTTTCAGCTAGTCCAATTGAGCTCACTCCCCGAGGCATTCACCATTGTAACTCTGTGTGTGTTAGTGCTACTTCATAGCCTACACCACAACAACTCATTTAGCTATGCTTGTCATGCTAATGAGATTGTACAACTAACTCAATCAATAGAAGTATACACATTCATAATCTCTGGTTTCTCTTAGTTATCTACTCCAAGTCTGTCAACTTCAGAGGAGCATATCTCAGGATCTACTGAACCAAATCAAGTGATTCAAAGCACATTGGAACCAGCTCCAAGCATACTACACGCCTACAAAATCTCAAGGTCAAAGGGTTAGCCATCTCGGAGAAATCTCGCTCGAAGTGCACACTGGTCTGTGTCTGCAGAATTCCTAAAAAGTCGGGGGTACATATATTTTTGCTAAACATCTTTCTCTGAGTATAATCCATCATTTTATCTCATTCCACTTGCAAATGGTAGCTTGTTAAGCTAATTTAATATGTCCAGAAGGAATTAGATCAATTGTAAGTGTGCTGGTCACACTGAGTGAAAGACTGAGCAGGTGTCATTACAAAAATAGCAAGTTTTTCTTGATTTTTAAAGTGACAAGTTATCTGTTTTGATTTGATCATTACACATATCATTTGCAAAGTACATATATGCTTTCTTGGTATCATTTGGAAGCTAAGCAAGTGTACTAAGCATATCTGGAGCAAAGGAGGGTTGAAGCAAAGCAGGTCTAGCAGCTTCAACTCAATCTCTTGAGTGCATCCTACCATCTCTCCCAACAGTGGTATCAGAGCAAACAAGGTAAACATGGGAGATGGTTTTCCTTCATTCATTGACAAATTGGACAGGAACAATTACCAAGCTTGGTCTCTAAGGATGAAGACCTATCTACAAGGTAGAAGCTTATTTGGATACATATCAGGAGATGAGGAATTGCCCTCATTCAAAGCTAGAGGACTACCCACCAAGGATGAATAAGAGAGGCTCAACCAATGGTGTGCAAAAGATGCTTTGGCAAGGTCTTACCTTCTTAACTCTATATATGATTTCCTTTTACCTCATGTAAGGAATTGTAAGACTTCCCAAGAGACTTGGGAAACTCTGTCAACATATTTCTCTTCCAACACAAGGGCCAGGAAGAATCAACTGTGGATTGAATTCACAACCCTTAGGAAGCAGCCCAAGCAATCAGTCTCAGAGTATGTGACCAAGATTAAAGATGTGGCAGACCAATTAGCAAGTATTGGAGAGGAGATTAAAGAGGAGCAAATAGTCAGGCAAGTAACAAATGGACTCAAGGCAGATGATAAGTGGGAAAGCTTCACCACTGCAATGGACCTCTACATGGACATGCATACCCCAGATCTCACAACACTCATGGGCCAACTATTCACACATGAAGCAAAGTTTACAAAGGTAGGAGATCAATCAAAAGGTAACAACCGCTCTGCTCTATATACTGATAAGAAGGTTAAAGATAAAGGTAAAAGTAAGAAGGTTGATGAAGAAGGTTCTACCTCCCAAGCAAACTATGCAGGGAGAGGTAGATCCTCAAGAGGAAGAGGCAGAGGAGGTAAGTCAGGTAGGGGGAGACCCTACAACTCATCACCATGCAACATTTGTGGATTGTCCAATCATACCACAGATGAATGCTACAAGAACTACAAGAATCAGAGAGGAAGAGGCTATCAAAGAGGTGGATACTCTCAAGGGAGAGGCAGGTTCAACCAACACCAAGGCTACAATGGATACAACAATCAGTACAACAACAACTACAACCACAATCACAATGGTAACTATCAAGGTGGATTCAGAAATAGAAGGGATTATAACAACTACACAGAGGAGCAAGATGACTCCCTATTGATCATGAATATGACCTCCAAGGCAGGTACAAATGATGATCGTTTATTTTATATTGACTCAGGATGTTCTAACCATGTAGCTGGCAATGTGGCACTACTATCTGATTTGGAAGAACCCAAGGGCAAACATCAGGTACAAACAGGTGATGATACTAAACATTCTGTTGTAAAGATTGGAAATGTAAAGACATGTGATGGTAACCAGAACCTATTGAGCAGGGTACTCTATGTACCAACCATCACCAAGAATCTAATGAGTGTTGGTCAGATTGTGGAGAAAGGTTTGCAGGTCAGGTTCACTCAACATGGAGCATATGTGGAGGACCCAAGACATGGGTTCAAAAGAATTGCCAAGGGGGAGAAATCAGGTAGATTGTTTACCTTTGAACTAGAAGACACCAAAAATATTGCTTTATATAATTACAAGGATCAAACACTTTCAGAGTTAGAAATATGGCACAAAAGGTTAGGTCACATAGGTGAAAGAACCCTAAAGCAAATGTGCAGGGATCAATGTGTGCTTGGGATACCTAATGTATCCAAGCAACACATGATTTACAAGTGTGGAGCATGTCAGTTTGGTAAGTCTCACAGGTTGCCCTATTCAAGGAAAGGTTTCATGCATGAAGACTACCTAGACTTGGTACACACAGATGTTTGGGGACCTAGCAAGGATCCTTCCATTTCAGGTTCAAGGTACTATGTGTCCTTCATTGATGACTATAGCAGGTGGACTATCTTATACTTTATGAAGCATAAAGATGAAGTGTTTAATTGTTTCAAGAGGTATCTTGCACTTGTTGAAAACCAAACAGGAAGAAGCTTGAAAAGGCTAAGGTCAAATGGTGGAGGAGAATACTTCTCAAATGAGTTTGAAGATTTCTTGCAGGAAAGAGGCATCAAAAGGGAGATAACTACAAGGTACTCACCTGAACAAAATGGAGTAGCTGAAAGAAGGAATAGACTCATTGTAGAAACAGCTAGGTCTATGCTTAATGAAAAGAAGTTGCCAAATTATCTTTGGGCAGAGAGTGTATCCACTGCCACCTATCTCATAAATAGATTGCCATCCAAATCACTTGATGGCATGACACCATATGAAGCTTGGCATGGTAAGAGACCTTCTCTGGATCATTGTAAAATCTTTGGTTGTGTAGCATATGTGCATATTCCCTCACAGGTAAGAGGAAAGCTAGACCCTAAAGCTCAAAAATGTATCTTCATTGGTTATGATTTGAACCAAAAGGGATACAGATTCTACAACCCAACAAACAAAGGCTTCAAGGTAAGCAGAGATGTCATCTTTGATGAGAATGACTCATGGTATGAGAATGAATGCAGGAAGGTTAGTCTACCCTATGACTTACAAGAAGAATTCCCAAAGCTAATCAAAGAGGAACCAAGCAATGGAGAAGATCCAAGCTCAGAGGATGATGACACTATCAATCTTGAGGAGTTCAAAGCATGGAAGTCCAAAGGGAAGATGAAGATGAAGCAACTAGAGGATATTCCAGAATCCTCAAATCAATCTGTTAGAAGATCTCAGAGAGAAAGCAAAAAACCAATCAGATTTGGGTATGACACATCACTTGTAACTAAACATTCTGTATATCTTGTAAAGGATTTGTTGAATGAAGAACCAGGTACTTATGAAGAAGCAATCACCAAACCAGAATGGAAAGGAGCTATGGATGAAGAAATGGAAGCTCTCAAGGAAAGTGATACTTGGGACTTGGTACCCAAGAAGGACTCTATGAAGGTGATAGGATCCAGATGGATCTATAAGCTAAAGAGAAATTCAGATGGAACAATAAACAGGTACAAAGCTAGGTTGGTAGCCAAGGGTTTTGCACAAACCCAAGGCATTGATTATGAGGAGACATTTTCTCCTGTGGCTAAAATTCCAACTATCAGAATATTGGTGAGTGTAGCTGCATCCAAGAATTGGCACATGTACCAATTAGATGTCAAGAATGCTTTCTTGAATGGATGGATATCTGAAGAAGTCTACATGTCACAACCACCTGGCTTTGAAGACCCCAAGAAGGTAAATTATGTTTGTAAATTGAAGAAGGCTCTATATGGATTGAAGCAGGCACCTAGAGCATGGAATTACAGGTTGACAACCTACCTCCAAGACCAAGGATTTGTGATGAGTAAAGCAGACACTTCTCTATTCATAAAGAGGAGTAATACAGAGGTAATCTACTTGTGTGTTTATGTTGATGACATCATCATTACAGGTAATGATGTCAATGGGATTAGACACATCAAAGGACAGATGATGAAGGAGTTCAAGATCAATGATCTTGGATTATTGAAGTACTTCTTAGGTCTTGAGTTAGTCTACACAAACTCAGGTATATATATCACTCAAAAGAAGTATGTACAGGATATGGTCAAGAAGTTTGGCTTGCAGGATGCTAAAGCCTCAACTACTCCAATGGAGGTCAACCTAAAGCTAAGTGCTCATGAAGGGGATGAAATACAAGACATTACAGAATATCAAAGCATGGTAGGCAGTTTGAATTATGCTACTTTGACAAGAATTGACATAGCATATGGAGTTAGTGTGCTAAGCCAATTCATGCACAAACCAAGGGTACCTCACCTAGAGGCAGCAAAGAAAATCTTGAAGTACCTCAAAGGAACTCAGAACCATGGTCTGTACTTTCCTTATACATCAGATATTGACATTAAAGTATACTCAGATGCAGATTGGGCAGGTTGCAAGGATAATAGGAGAAGCACATCAGGTTACATTTGTTTTGCAGGAGATAAACCTATTTCTTGGTCAGCCAAGAAACAACCTACAGTGGCATTATCATCCACTGAAACAGAGTATAGAGGGCTTGCCAATGCCACTCAAGAAGCTATCTGGTTGAAGCTCTTGTATACAGAGTTAGGTCTATACATTAGACCTCCAATTATCTTTGGAGATAACACTAGCTCTCTTCACCTTGCAGCTAACCCAATATATCATGCTAGGACAAAACACATAGAGGTTCATTACCACTATGTGAGAGAGAAGTTGCTTAGTAAAGACATTCAGTTGACCTATGTGTCTACTAATATGCAATGTGCAGATTTACTCACTAAAGCCTTGGATGGAAACAAGTTATGCAGATTCAAATCCATGATTGGATTACAGGATGTGATTGAAGACTAAAGTTGAAGACTTAAGCCAAAGTGCTTGGCTTGAGGGGGAGCTGTTGGTGCATTTCAAGCCTTCACCTTTGGCTTGGAACCCTTGAAGGATATCACTATGTGAAGCTAGAACCATAGGAACACTTGCCTATGTGTTATTACATTTTACTCATTGTAAAAGTCTATATGACTTGGCATTTACTTGTAATCACTTACCTACTTGATTAGTCATGGAATTTGGATGGTGTAAATGGAGAGAATATCTCCCTACTTTTAGAGGAGTGATTGTAGGAGATTTGAATTTGAATTCAAATTCAAATCTCAACTCAACTTCTATAAAAAATGTACTTGAAAAGTCGTGTTTTTCAGCTAGTCCAATTGAGCTCACTCCCCGAGGCATTCACCATTGTAACTCTGTGTGTGTTAGTGCTACTTCATAGCCTACACCACAACAACTCATTTAGCTATGCTTGTAATGCTAATGAGATTGTACAACTAACTCAATCAATAGAAGTATACACATTCATAATCTCTGGTTTCTCTGAGTTATCTACTCCAAGTCTGTCAACTTCAGAGGAGCATATCTCAGGATCTACTGAACCAAATCAAGTGATTCAAAGCACATTGGAACCAGCTCCAAGCATACTACACGCCTACAAAATCTCAAGGTCAAAGGATTAGCCATCTCGGAGAAATCTCGCTCGAAGTGCACACTGGTCTGTGTCTGCAGAATTCCTAAAAAGTCGGGGGTACATATATTTTTGCTAAACATCTTTCTCTGAGTATAATCCATCATTTTATCTCATTCCACTTGCAAATGGTAGCTTGTTAAGCTAATTTAATATGTCCAGAAGGAATTAGATCAATTGTAAGTGTGCTGGTCACACTGAGTGAAAGACTGAGCAGGTGTCATTACAAAAATAGCAAGTTTTTCTTGATTTTTAAAGTGACAAGTTATCTGTTTTGATTTGATCATTACACATATCATTTGCAAAGTACATATATGCTTTCTTGGTATCATTTGGAAGCTAAGCAAGTGTACTAAGCATATCTGGAGCAAAGGAGGGCTGAAGCAAAGCAGGTCTAGCAGCTTCAACTCAATCTCTTGAGTGCATCCTACCATCTCTCCCAACAGTGGTATCAGAGCAAACAAGGTAAACATGGGAGATGGTTTTCCTTCATTCATTGACAAATTGGACAGGAACAATTACCAAGCTTGGTCTCTAAGGATGAAGACCTATCTACAAGGTAGAAGCTTATTTGGATACATATCAGGAGATGAGGAATTGCCCTCATTCAAAGCTAGAGGACTACCCACCAAGGATGAATAAGAGAGGCTCAACCAATGGTGTGCAAAAGATGCTTTGGCAAGGTCTTACCTTCTTAACTCTATATATGATTTCCTTTTACCTCATGTAAGGAATTGTAAGACTTCCCAAGAGACTTGGGAAACTCTGTCAACATATTTCTCTTCCAACACAAGGGCCAGGAAGAATCAACTGTGGATTGAATTCACAACCCTTAGGAAGCAGCCCAAGCAATCAGTCTCAGAGTATGTGACCAAGATTAAAGATGTGGCAGACCAATTAGCAAGTATTGGAGAGGAGATTAAAGAGGAGCAAATAGTCAGGCAAGTAACAAATGGACTCAAGGCAGATGATAAGTGGGAAAGCTTCACCACTGCAATGGACCTCTACATGGACATGCATACCCCAGATCTCACAACACTCATGGGCCAACTATTCACACATGAAGCAAAGTTTACAAAGGTAGGAGATCAATCAAAAGGTAACAACCGCTCTGCTCTATATACTGATAAGAAGGTTAAAGATAAAGGTAAAAGTAAGAAGGTTGATGAAGAAGGTTCTACCTCCCAAGCAAACTATGCAGGGAGAGGTAGATCCTCAAGAGGAAGAGGCAGAGGAGGTAAGTCAGGTAGGGGGAGACCCTACAACTCATCACCATGCAACATTTGTGGATTGTCCAATCATACCACAGATGAATGCTACAAGAACTACAAGAATCAGAGAGGAAGAGGCTATCAAAGAGGTGGATACTCTCAAGGGAGAGGCAGGTTCAACCAACACCAAGGCTACAATGGATACAACAATCAGTACAACAACAACTACAACCACAATCACAATGGTAACTATCAAGGTGGATTCAGAAATAGAAGGGATTATAACAACTACACAGAGGAGCAAGATGACTCCCTATTGATCATGAATATGACCTCCAAGGCAGGTACAAATGATGATCGTTTATTTTATATTGACTCAGGATGTTCTAACCATGTAGCTGGCAATGTGGCACTACTATCTGATTTGGAAGAACCCAAGGGCAAACATCAGGTACAAACAGGTGATGATACTAAACATTCTGTTGTAAAGATTGGAAATGTAAAGACATGTGATGGTAACCAGAACCTATTGAGCAGGGTACTCTATGTACCAACCATCACCAAGAATCTAATGAGTGTTGGTCAGATTGTGGAGAAAGGTTTGCAGGTCAGGTTCACTCAACATGGAGCATATGTGGAGGACCCAAGACATGGGTTCAAAAGAATTGCCAAGGGGGAGAAATCAGGTAGATTGTTTACCTTTGAACTAGAAGACACCAAAAATATTGCTTTATATAATTACAAGGATCAAACACTTTCAGAGTTAGAAATATGGCACAAAAGGTTAGGTCACATAGGTGAAAGAACCCTAAAGCAAATGTGCAGGGATCAATGTGTGCTTGGGATACCTAATGTATCCAAGCAACACATGATTTACAAGTGTGGAGCATGTCAGTTTGGTAAGTCTCACAGGTTGCCCTATTCAAGGAAAGGTTTCATGCATGAAGACTACCTAGACTTGGTACACACAGATGTTTGGGGACCTAGCAAGGATCCTTCCATTTCAGGTTCAAGGTACTATGTGTCCTTCATTGATGACTATAGCAGGTGGACTATCTTATACTTTATGAAGCATAAAGATGAAGTGTTTAATTGTTTCAAGAGGTATCTTGCACTTGTTGAAAACCAAACAGGAAGAAGCTTGAAAAGGCTAAGGTCAAATGGTGGAGGAGAATACTTCTCAAATGAGTTTGAAGATTTCTTGCAGGAAAGAGGCATCAAAAGGGAGATAACTACAAGGTACTCACCTGAACAAAATGGAGTAGCTGAAAGAAGGAATAGACTCATTGTAGAAACAGCTAGGTCTATGCTTAATGAAAAGAAGTTGCCAAATTATCTTTGGGCAGAGAGTGTATCCACTGCCACCTATCTCATAAATAGATTGCCATCCAAATCACTTGATGGCATGACACCATATGAAGCTTGGCATGGTAAGAGACCTTCTCTGGATCATTGTAAAATCTTTGGTTGTGTAGCATATGTGCATATTCCCTCACAGGTAAGAGGAAAGCTAGACCCTAAAGCTCAAAAATGTATCTTCATTGGTTATGATTTGAACCAAAAGGGATACAGATTCTACAACCCAACAAACAAAGGCTTCAAGGTAAGCAGAGATGTCATCTTTGATGAGAATGACTCATGGTATGAGAATGAATGCAGGAAGGTTAGTCTACCCTATGACTTACAAGAAGAATTCCCAAAGCTAATCAAAGAGGAACCAAGCAATGGAGAAGATCCAAGCTCAGAGGATGATGACACTATCAATCTTGAGGAGTTCAAAGCATGGAAGTCCAAAGGGAAGATGAAGATGAAGCAACTAGAGGATATTCCAGAATCCTCAAATCAATCTGTTAGAAGATCTCAGAGAGAAAGCAAAAAACCAATCAGATTTGGGTATGACACATCACTTGTAACTAAACATTCTGTATATCTTGTAAAGGATTTGTTGAATGAAGAACCAGGTACTTATGAAGAAGCAATCACCAAACCAGAATGGAAAGGAGCTATGGATGAAGAAATGGAAGCTCTCAAGGAAAGTGATACTTGGGACTTGGTACCCAAGAAGGACTCTATGAAGGTGATAGGATCCAGATGGATCTATAAGCTAAAGAGAAATTCAGATGGAACAATAAACAGGTACAAAGCTAGGTTGGTAGCCAAGGGTTTTGCACAAACCCAAGGCATTGATTATGAGGAGACATTTTCTCCTGTGGCTAAAATTCCAACTATCAGAATATTGGTGAGTGTAGCTGCATCCAAGAATTGGCACATGTACCAATTAGATGTCAAGAATGCTTTCTTGAATGGATGGATATCTGAAGAAGTCTACATGTCACAACCACCTGGCTTTGAAGACCCCAAGAAGGTAAATTATGTTTGTAAATTGAAGAAGGCTCTATATGGATTGAAGCAGGCACCTAGAGCATGGAATTACAGGTTGACAACCTACCTCCAAGACCAAGGATTTGTGATGAGTAAAGCAGACACTTCTCTATTCATAAAGAGGAGTAATACAGAGGTAATCTACTTGTGTGTTTATGTTGATGACATCATCATTACAGGTAATGATGTCAATGGGATTAGACACATCAAAGGACAGATGATGAAGGAGTTCAAGATCAATGATCTTGGATTATTGAAGTACTTCTTAGGTCTTGAGTTAGTCTACACAAACTCAGGTATATATATCACTCAAAAGAAGTATGTACAGGATATGGTCAAGAAGTTTGGCTTGCAGGATGCTAAAGCCTCAACTACTCCAATGGAGGTCAACCTAAAGCTAAGTGCTCATGAAGGGGATGAAATACAAGACATTACAAAATATCAAAGCATGGTAGGCAGTTTGAATTATGCTACTTTGACAAGAATTGACATAGCATATGGAGTTAGTGTGCTAAGCCAATTCATGCACAAACCAAGGGTACCTCACCTAGAGGCAGCAAAGAAAATCTTGAAGTACCTCAAAGGAACTCAGAACCATGGTCTGTACTTTCCTTATACATCAGATATTGACATTAAAGTATACTCAGATGCAGATTGGGCAGGTTGCAAGGATAATAGGAGAAGCACATCAGGTTACATTTGTTTTGCAGGAGATAAACCTATTTCTTGGTCAGCCAAGAAACAACCTACAGTGGCATTATCATCCACTGAAGCAGAGTATAGAGGGCTTGCCAATGCCACTCAAGAAGCTATCTGGTTGAAGCTCTTGTATACAGAGTTAGGTCTATACATTAGACCTCCAATTATCTTTGGAGATAACACTAGCTCTCTTCACCTTGCAGCTAACCCAATATATCATGCTAGGACAAACACATAGAGGTTCATTACCACTATGTGAGAGAGAAGTTGCTTAGTAAAGACATTCAGTTGACCTATGTGTCTACTAATATGCAATGTGCAGATTTACTCACTAAAGCCTTGGATGGAAACAAGTTATGCAGATTCAAATCCATGATTGGATTACAAGATGTGATTGAAGACTAAAGTTGAAGACTTAAGCCAAAGTGCTTGGCTTGAGGGGGAGCTGTTGGTGCATTTCAAGCCTTCACCTTTGGCTTGGAACCCTTGAAGGATATCACTATGTGAAGCTAGAACCATAGGAACACTTGCCTATGTGTTATTACATTTTACTCATTGTAAAAGTCTATATGACTTGGCATTTACTTGTAATCACTTACCTACTTGATTAGTCGTGGAATTTGGATGGTGTAAATGGAGAGAATATCTCCCTACTTTTAGAGGAGTGATTGTAGGAGATTTGAATTTGAATTCAAATTCAAATCTCAACTCAACTTCTATAAAAAATGTACTTGAAAAGTCGTGTTTTTCAGCTAGTCCAATTGAGCTCACTCCCCGAGGCATTCACCATTGTAACTCTATGTGTGTTAGTGCTACTTCATAGCCTACACCACAACAACTCATTTAGCTATGCTTGTCATGCTAATGAGATTGTACAACTAACTCAATCAATAGAAGTATACACATTCATAATCTCTGGTTTCTCTGAGTTATCTACTCCAAGTCTGTCAACTTCAGAGGAGCATATCTCAGGATCTACTGAACCAAATCAAGTGATTCAAAGCACATTGGAACCAGCTCCAAGCATACTACACGCCTACAAAATCTCAAGGTCAAAGGGTTAGCCATCTCGGAGAAATCTCGCTCGAAGTGCACACTGGTCTGTGTCTGCAGAATTCCTAAAAAGTCGGGGGTACATATATTTTTGCTAAACATCTTTCTCTGAGTATAATCCATCATTTTATCTCATTCCACTTGCAAATGGTAGCTTGTTAAGCTAATTTAATATGTCTAGAAGGAATTAGATCAATTGTAAGTGTGCTGGTCACACTGAGTGAAAGACTGAGCAGGTGTCATTACAAAAATAGCAAGTTTTTCTTGATTTTTAAAGTGACAAGTTATCTGTTTTGATTTGATCATTACACATATCATTTGCAAAGTACATATATGCTTTCTTGGTATCATTTGGAAGCTAAGCAAGTGTACTAAGCATATCTGGAGCAAAGGAGGGCTGAAGCAAAGCAGGTCTAGCAGCTTCAACTCAATCTCTTGAGTGCATCCTACCATCTCTCCCAACAGTGGTATCAGAGCAAACAAGGTAAACATGGGAGATGGTTTTCCTTCATTCATTGACAAATTGGACAGGAACAATTACCAAGCTTGGTCTCTAAGGATGAAGACCTATCTACAAGGTAGAAGCTTATTTGGATACATATCAGGAGATGAGGAATTGCCCTCATTCAAAGCTAGAGGACTACCCACCAAGGATGAACAAGAGAGGCTCAACCAATGGTGTGCAAAAGATGCTTTGGCAAGGTCTTACCTTCTTAACTCTATATATGATTTCCTTTTACCTCATGTAAGGAACTGTAAGACTTCCCAAGAGACTTGGGAAACTCTGTCAACATATTTCTCTTCCAACACAAGGGCCAGGAAGAATCAACTGTGGATTGAATTCACAACCCTTAGGAAGCAGCCCAAGCAATCAGTCTCAGAGTATGTGACCAAGATTAAAGATGTGGCAGACCAATTAGCAAGTATTGGAGAGGAGATTGAAAAGGAGCAAATAGTCAGGCAAGTAACAAATGGACTCAAGGCAGATGATAAGTGGGAAAGCTTCACCACTGCAATGAACCTCTACATGGACATGCATACCCCAGATCTCACAACACTCATGGGCCAACTATTCACACATGAAGCAAAGTTTACAAAGGTAGGAGATCAATCAAAAGGTAACAACCGCTCTGCTCTATATACTGATAAGAAGGTTAAAGATAAAGGTAAAAGTAAGAAGGTTGATGAAGAAGGTTCTACCTCCCAAGCAAACTATGCAGGGAGAGGTAGATCCTCAAGAGGAAGAGGCAGAGGAGGTAAGTCAGGTAGGGGGAGACCCTACAACTCATCACCATGCAACATTTGTGGATTGTCCAATCATACCACAGATGAATGCTACAAGAACTACAAGAATCAGAGAGGAAGAGGCTATCAAAGAGGTGGATACTCTCAAGGGAGAGGCAGGTTCAACCAACACCAAGGCTACAATGGATACAACAATCAGTACAACAACAACTACAACCACAATCACAATGGTAACTATCAAGGTGGATTCAGAAATAGAAGGGATTATAACAACTACACAGAGGAGCAAGATGACTCCCTATTGATCATGAATATGACCTCCAAGGCAGGTACAAATGATGATCGTTTATTTTATATTGACTCAGGATGTTCTAACCATGTAGCTGGCAATGTGGCACTACTATCTGATTTGGAAGAACCCAAGGGCAAACATCAGGTACAAACAGGTGATGATACTAAACATTCTGTTGTAAAGATTGGAAATGTAAAGACATGTGATGGTAACCAGAACCTATTGAGCAGGGTACTCTATGTACCAACCATCACCAAGAATCTAATGAGTGTTGGTCAGATTGTGGAGAAAGGTTTGCAGGTCAGGTTCACTCAACATGGAGCATATGTGGAGGACCCAAGATATGGGTTCAAAAGAATTGCCAAGGGGGAGAAATCAGGTAGATTGTTTACCTTTGAACTAGAAGACACCAAAAATATTGCTTTATATAATTACAAGGATCAAACACTTTTAGAGTTAGAAATATGGCACAAAAGGTTAGGTCACATAGGTGAAAGAACCCTAAAGCAAATGTGCAGGGATCAATGTGTGCTTGGGATACCTAATGTATCCAAGCAACACATGATTTACAAGTGTGGAGCATGTCAGTTTGGTAAGTCTCACAGGTTGCCCTATTCAAGGAAAGGTTTCATGCATGAAGACTACCTAGACTTGGTACACACAGATGTTTGGGGACCTAGCAAGGACCCTTCCATTTCAGGTTCAAGGTACTATGTGTCCTTCATTGATGACTATAGCAGGTGGACTATCTTATACTTTATGAAGCATAAAGATGAAGTGTTTAATTGTTTCAAGAGGTATCTTGCACTTGTTGAAAACCAAACAGGAAGAAGCTTGAAAAGGCTAAGGTCAAATGGTGGAGGAGAATACTTCTCAAATGAGTTTGAAGATTTCTTGCAGGAAAGAGGCATCAAAAGGGAGATAACTACAAGGTACTCACCTGAACAAAATGGAGTAGCTGAAAGAAGGAATAGACTCATTGTAGAAACAGCTAGGTCTATGCTTAATGAAAAGAAGTTGCCAAATTATCTTTGGGCAGAGAGTGTATCCACTGCCACCTATCTCATAAATAGATTGCCATCCAAATCACTTGATGGCATGACACCATATGAAGCTTGGCATGGTAAGAGACCTTCTCTGGATCATTGTAAAATCTTTGGTTGTGTAGCATATGTGCATATTCCCTCACAGGTAAGAGGAAAGCTAGACCCTAAAGCTCAAAAATGTATCTTCATTGGTTATGATTTGAACCAAAAGGGATACAGATTCTACAACCCAACAAACAAAGGCTTCAAGGTAAGCAGAGATGTCATCTTTGATGAGAATGACTCATGGTATGAGAATGAATGCAGGAAGGTTAGTCTACCCTATGACTTACAAGAAGAATTCCCAAAGCTAATCAAAGAGGAACCAAGCAATGGAGAAGATCCAAGCTCAGAGGATGATGACACTATCAATCTTGAGGAGTTCAAAGCATGGAAGTCCAAAGGGAAGATGAAGATGAAGCAACTAGAGGATATTCCAGAATCCTCAAATCAATCTGTTAGAAGATCTCAGAGAGAAAGCAAAAAACCAATCAGATTTGGGTATGACACATCACTTGTAACTAAACATTCTGTATATCTTGCAAAGGATTTGTTGAATGAAGAACCAGGTACTTATGAAGAAGCAATCACCAAACCAGAATGGAAAGGAGCTATGGATGAAGAAATGGAAGCTCTCAAGGAAAGTGATACTTGGGACTTGGTACCCAAGAAGGACTCTATGAAGGTGATAGGATCCAGATGGATCTATAAGCTAAAGAGAAATTCAGATGGAACAATAAACAGGTACAAAGCTAGGTTGGTAGCCAAGGGTTTTGCACAAACCCAAGGCATTGATTATGAGGAAACATTTTCTCCTGTGGCTAAAATGCCAACTATCAGAATATTGGTGAGTGTAGCTGCATCCAAGAATTGGCACATGTACCAATTAGATGTCAAGAATGCTTTCTTGAATGGATGGATATCTGAAGAAGTCTACATGTCACAACCACCTGGCTATGAAGACCCCAAGAAGGTAAATTATGTTTGTAAATTGAAGAAGGCTCTATATGGATTGAAGCAGGCACCTAGAGCATGGAATTACAGGTTGACAACCTACCTCCAAGACCAAGGATTTGTGATGAGTAAAGCAGACACTTCTCTATTCATAAAGAGGAGTAATACAGAGGTAATCTACTTGTGTGTTTATGTTGATGACATCATCATTACAGGTAATGATGTCAATGGGATTAGACACATCAAAGGACAGATGATGAAGGAGTTCAAGATCAATGATCTTGGATTATTGAAGTACTTCTTAGGTCTTGAGTTAGTCTACACAAACTCAGGTATATATATCACTCAAAAGAAGTATGTACAGGATATGGTCAAGAAGTTTGGCTTGCAGGATGCTAAAGCCTCAACTACTCCAATGGAGGTCAACCTAAAGCTAAGTGCTCATGAAGGGGATGAAATACAAGACATTACAGAATATCAAAGCATGGTAGGCAGTTTGAATTATGCTACTTTGACAAGAATTGACATAGCATATGGAGTTAGTGTGCTAAGCCAATTCATGCACAAACCAAGGGTACCTCACCTAGAGGCAGCAAAGAAAATCTTGAAGTACCTCAAAGGAACTCAGAACCATGGTCTGTACTTTCCTTATACATCAGATATTGACATTAAAGTATACTCAGATGCAGATTGGGCAGGTTGCAAGGATAATAGGAGAAGCACATCAGGTTACATTTGTTTTGCAGGAGATAAACCTATTTCTTGGTCAGCCAAGAAACAACCTACAGTGGCATTATCATCCACTGAAGCAGAGTATAGAGGGCTTGCCAATGCCACTCAAGAAGCTATCTGGTTGAAGCTCTTGTATACAGAGTTAGGTCTATACATTAGACCTCCAATTATCTTTGGAGATAACACTAGCTCTCTTCACCTTGCAGCTAACCCAATACATCATGCTAGGACAAAACACATAGAGGTTCATTACCACTATGTGAGAGAGAAGTTGCTTAGTAAAGACATTCAGTTGACCTATGTGTCTACTAATATGCAATGTGCAGATTTACTCACTAAAGCCTTGGATGGAAACAAGTTATGCAGATTCAAATCCATGATTGGATTACAGGATGTGATTGAAGACTAAAGTTGAAGACTTAAGCCAAAGTGCTTGGCTTGAGGGGGAGCTGTTGGTGCATTTCAAGCCTTCACCTTTGGCTTGGAACCCTTGAAGGATATCACTATGTGAAGCTAGAACCATAGGAACACTTGCCTATGTGTTATTACATTTTACTCATTGTAAAAGTCTATATGACTTGGCATTTACTTGTAATCACTTACCTACTTGATTAGTCGTGGAATTTGGGTGGTGTAAATGGAGAGAATATATCCCTACTTTTAGAGGAGTGATTGTAGGAGATTTGAATTTGAATTCAAATTCAAATCTCAACTCAACTTCTATAAAAAATGTACTTGAAAAGTCGTGTTTTTCAGCTAGTCCAATTGAGCTCACTCCCCGAGGCATTCACCATTGTAACTCTGTGTGTGTTAGTGCTACTTCATAGCCTACACCACAACACCTCATTTAGCTATGCTTGTCATGCTAATGAGATTGTACGACTACATCAATCAATAGAAGTATACACATTCATAATCTCTGGTTTCTCTGAGTTATCTACTCCAAGTCTGTCAACTTCAGAGGAGCATATCTCAGGATCTACTGAACCAAATCAAGTGATTCAAAGCACATTGGAACCAGCTCCAAGCATACTACACGCCTACAAAATCTCAAGGTCAAAGGATTAGCCATCTCGGAGAAATCTCGCTCGAAGTGCACACTGGTCTGTGTCTGCAGAATTCCTAAAAAGTCGGGGGTACATATATTTTTGCTAAACATCTTTCTCTGAGTATAGTCCATCATTTTATCTCATTCCACTTGCAAATGGTAGCTTGTTAAGCTAATTTAATATGTCCAGAAGGAATTAGATCAATTGTAAGTGTGCTGGTCACACTGAGTGAAAGACTGAGCAGGTGTCATTACAAAAATAGCAAGTTTTTCTTGATTTTTAAAGTGACAAGTTATCTGTTTTGATTTGATCATTACACATATCATTTGCAAAGTACATATATGCTTTCTTGGTATCATTTTGAAGCTAAGCAAGTGTACTAAGCATATCTGGAGCAAAGGAGGGCTGAAGCAAAGCAGGTCTAGCAACTTCAACTCAATCTCTTGAGTGCATCCTACCATCTCTCCCAACATGTAGGTCTCAATGTTCTAGTGTGTTCCCTAGGCCTTGGCAGAGGGAAATCATCAGCATTCCTTTGGTTCCTTGGGGCTCTAAGTCCCTCAGGTTCCGCTCTATTTGTTTCCGTTCTCGTTCTTTCTCTTCCCAATGGATTGGCAAAGCTTACCTCAGGTCTATCTCCATGTCTGTCTCTTTGAGCTCCATGAGCTTGGGACGTTCTAGCTCTTGGGTGACCAAAGGACACATTCGATCTTGGTTGGGGGAAAATAAACTCACCTTTCCAAGTGTAAGCATGCCTATCATTTTCTGTAACCACAAAGATCCTCTCTGAAGCATGATCTAAGTAGGTCACTCTGCCTGGGCTATCAGGATCTTTGAACTCATATATCATGATTGTTCCTATCTCATTTGGCTGATCATATTTATACCTCCAAAAGGCTTCATTAGTCTCTCGGTTCAGGAGCAGATCTATGCTCTTATTGTCTTAGGGAATCCACTCCGGTGTGATAATCCTAGTGAGAACAGATTTGCCTCGGGGGGTTCTAGGTTCTACACCCATGTTTCCTTGCTCTAGGTCACCTATGTCCGTCTCAGGGATCACGTTTTCGAACTCGTCTGTCCTATCTGGGTGACTAGTGACTACGTATATTGTTCCTTCTTTGTCCAAGTATGCTCCATTTTCAAACTTGACCGATAGATGTTCTAGTCCAATGGATTGGTCAGGGTTTTTAATCTGCACCACAGATCTTCTTAGTCCGTCTTCATAGATGCTAGCACCTAATCGGTTGGTCCTAAGGTATTCGAGTTGCGTCTTGTAAGGGCCTTCTACCCTATGTAAATGTGGCACTCCTGAACTTCCTGTAGGTCTCTCCATACCTTGAGACATCTCTGATTCACTAGTCTCAGAGCTAGGGTAATGAGAAAAATGGCTCAACTGCTGGGCCCAAGACCTAGCAGTGTGATTGACACTAGCCTCTGAAGATCTAAGACTCTGTCTATCTCTTCCTAGGTGTCATCCTGATCTAAGGTTCATATGCTTAGCCGAGCAATCCCAATTTTTACCCAAGGTACAACCTCGTTGCTGAGTTCTTTTGAATCAGTCACTTGATTCTTTTTAGTTGATTATCGTGTTTATGATCTTGTCTGATATCACGTCGTTAGGAACACTTTAGTTAATTTCCACACTTGAAATTGATCGCTCCCCGTTAAGTTCTTTTCCTTTAAAGTTATCGGTCACACACAGGTTATCTCTTGAACTTGATTTCTTAGATAGTCTTTGACTTGTTTCGTGCCTATCGTTGCCCTGACTTACTTCTAGCACTACTCGCACTTAGCCTAAGCTAGGGATTGACAGAGTGAGTTGAGAATCTTCCAACCTTGAGTTTCTCCCTTGGTTGTCCTTGTGTGCTCAGGAAGCGTGTTCCCAAGCTTGCACTTACTCTTGCTCCGATCACCCTTTGATGCTCTTACTGAACCTGTAAGAGTCCCAAAATTAGCTCAAGACTTAAATTCAAAAGACATAACCAAGCACTTTCATTCATGTAGATCAGATACCAATTAGCCTTTTGTCTTTATGGAAAACAATCTAGAGATCCCTTGGCTTTGTTCCCCCTAAATATGGTCACTTTCAAAATACTATATCTAATAATCCTGATATTAATTTCACCGTAACCAGTGGAAGTTTTGGTTGTACTCCCCACGAGCTTTCCAACAAGCCCAAGATCACCCCAAATGGATTTAGTATGAGAAAGTTATGACTGTTCAGGTTCTCGGTTTAAAACAGGGCTCAAACAGGCTGACAGTTCACAAGACTTTTTTCGAAACACAAGTGTAGGGACTTCACAAATCACTAATGGCTTGACAAGTATGTCCAAAAATTACCCCAACACTTGGTATAAAAACCGCTAGACTAGCCTCATTGTGTAATGTTCCCGCTCTCATGAATTCTACCAATGGACCACTCCAGTCTGGAATTAGTGACCCATGATAAAGGGTGGCATGCTCCACTAGTTCTACGTTTTTGTTATCTTGAGGGATCCAATCTCGAGTGATTACCCTAGTCAAGACTGACTTACCTCTGGGAGTCTTGGGTTCTCCTCTTGGGTTCCCTTCCTCTAGGTCTCCTATCTCATTTTCAGGAATAACATTTCCAAACTCATCTGTCCTATCTGGTAAGTTGGTTACCACATACATGGTTCCTTCCTTATCAATGTATGAACCCTCTTCGAACTTGACCACTGGGCATTCAAGTCCAAATGGTTGATCGGGATTTTTGAGTTGGACCACTGATCGTCTCAGGCCATCCTCATAGATGCGTGCACCTAATTGGTTGGTCCTGATATATTCCAATTGTGTCTTATAGGTACCTTCTGGTGTCTATAAATAGGAAGTACCTGAGCTATGTGTGGGTCTTTCCATGTTGAAGGACATTTCTGAGTCACTTGTGTCGGAACTTAGCACATAGGGATAACCACTTAGTTCTTGTGCCCAAGACTTAGCTGTATAGTTGACACTAGCCTTAGATGATCTAATGCTTTGCCTATCCTTGCGTAAGTGTCTGCCAGATCTTAAGTTCATAAGCCTTATCTACAAGTCTAAAATTTCCCCTTGTATTGCTCAAAATCCTTTGGAACTCCTTGGTTTCCTAGTCCACCTGAGGGTCAACTTCAAAATACTATATCTAATAATTCACATATTAATTTTACCATAACAAGTGGGAAGTTTTGGTAGTACTCCCCACGAGCTTTCCAACAAACCCAAAATCACTGCAAACGGATTTCGTATGAGAAAGTTATGCCAGTTCACGGTTCTGGGGGTTAAAACAGGGAAACAAGACCTCTCTGGGCTTACTTCAGGACAGGTGATACACGACACTTAGTAAGTATTGGCGATACTTGGAAGCAGATGATACATGATGCTTGGGAAGTATCGCGACACTTGGAGTAGGCGACACTTGATACCTGATGGAAACGACGCACGACACAGGACAAGTATCGTTCTCAGAACTCCACGATACTCAACATTCAACACTTAGATGAGTTCCCCGATATTCGATATCTCTCAAATGTCGCAAAGCAAAGTCCACAATACTCGACACTCGTCAGGTGTCGCAGGCAAAATCCACGATATACGATACTTGATAAATGTCGCAAGGAAAAACCCCACGACACATGATATCTATCAAATGTCATGAGAGGAAACTTACGATACCCGATATTCCACAGATGTCGAGAAGGATTCCACGACACTCGATATCCGACAGATGTCACGAGCAAGACTTCACGATACCTGACACTAGTCAGGTGTTGCGGAATAAATCACGATACTCGACACTCGTCAGCTGTCGTGAAGAAAATCCCACGATACCCGATATTCGTCAAATGTCGCGAAGCCAAGTCCACGACACTCGATACTCGTCAGGTGTCGCGAGCCAAACTTCACGATACCCGATATTGGACGTGGCTAGGTATCGCGACACTCAACCACAGGAGATCACAACATCTAGATGTTGCGATACTCAACCGCGGGAGAACATGACACTTGGATTTTTTTGAGTCCAAATTCAAAAATTTTTGCAAATATGAGTACCTTGTGTCCTCCTTGTCACTCCAATGTGTCTGTAGATGCAAAATCTCCCTTCAAACCCACGATATTGCACTCACAATATTTGGTGCAGGTCACATCACGTCCGGGGCTGTTCACTCAATTTTTGGGTATATTGAGGTGTATTTCTTCTGCGTTTCAGTTCTGCACCCTCTCTAAGGTTCTTTCTCACAACCACAAGTGAAAAACAAGGTGAATGTACTCTAGAAAATGGAAAAAACTGAGAAGATGAAGGTGGGTGGGGATGGTGATGATGATGAAGATGAAGGAGAAGAAAAACTAAAAAACTGAACTGAAAGTGGTGATTTTTTTACCTTCCAACGTTGCTACTCTACTTACCGTCCAAGCTCTCTCCCCGGCAACGGCGCCAAATTTGGTGTCACTCTAGCACAATGGCAAGTACCAACGTGAGGAGCTTCACCTCATAAATGTCAATCCGTGGAGACATGAGGACCGGTATGAAGACCAAGAGCAAGTGAAGTGCACAAAGTGCGTGAGTGAAAGCACACAAGCATGCACACACATACACACACATGTGCACAAGGTAAGAGCAAAGAGTGGAACAGTGGAAGGACTTCGATTGCAATAGAACTCTCTTACAAAGCTGAAATCTACAACAAGCTAACCTCAAAAATGAGCTCTCCATCCCTTTTTATAGTTTTTTGAGTGGTTTTGGCCTTGTCCAAACCTAGTGTCTGGCCTAGTTAAAAAATAGGTTCCAGGGCTTATTTGGGGGCTCAAATGGAGTCTAAAAATTATGAAAATTGGTAGGATGATAGTTCTAATACTCCTCAAGCTCGAGGACTCCTCGGCTTGAACAAAATGGAGTTGCAAAAATGGAAAATGGTATTTACAATGGTTTTTAGTGATAAAAATCACTATTTTTATAGGGATTTCTTCTGAAAATTTGACAGGTGCTTCTTGGAGCTCCCTACTTGCTCCTCCTTCTTGTGTGTCCGCTTCTTTGATGCGCTTCCATGATTTGTCCTTCACCTTGAGCTTCAACAACGATATGATACTTGGCTCCAATAGGATACATGACATTTGAGGATGCATGATACGATACTTGTCCTTGGACGATACATGATATCAGTCCTAATGATACGATACCAACCTTTGCAATACACGATACTTAGGAAGTATCATGATACACGATCTGATGATACACGATACCAAATAGTCCACGATATGATACTTGTGGACTCACGATACATGATATCTACTCCCACGATATGATACTTGGCCACCCAAAAATACATGATACTTATGAGGTATCATGATACTCACGGAGTGAGGTATCGACGATACATGATACCGGCCAAGTATCATGACACATAGGAATTCTGGTATCATGATACCTGAACTCAACCAATCATGATACTATTTTGAAGTCCAAATTCAAAGATTTTTGCAAATATGTGTACCTTGTGTCCTCCTTGTCACGTCTATGTGCTTGTAGATGCAAAATCTTTCACCTAACCCACAATACCGCACTCGTGATAATTGGCATAGGTCATTTCACATTAGGACTATTCACTTAGATTTTCAATGTTTTGAGAGCACAAACCTCAGTGTTTCTTGCATGTTTTAACTCTAAACCCTCTCTAGGCTCATTCGCCGCACAAGGTACATGTATAGTAAAAAAATGGAAATTTTTTGCAAAGATGAAGATGGAGAAGATGGTGATGATGATGATGATGGTGGAGAAAAAAAATTAGAAACTGAACAGAAAATGACTATTTTTTATCTTCCAACATCGCTACTCTACATCTTATCATCACATGCTCTTCCTCGAAGCTCTCCCCTTGGCAAAAACACCAAATTTGGTGTCACTTTAGCACAATGGTGAGTACTAATGTGAGGAGATCCACCTCATAAATATCAATCCATGGAGATGTGAGGACTGGTATGAAGACTGTGAGCAAGTGAAGGCACAAGTGCATGAGTGAGAAGCACACAAACATGCACACATACACACACACATACACACACACATGCACACGAGGCAAGAACAAGAAGAGGAACTATGGAAAGCTTCTATTACAAAGAACTCTCTTACAAAAGCTCAAATCTCTAACAAACTAATCCCAAAATGAGCTCTCTAGCTCTTTTTATAGTTTTTTGAGTAGTTTTGGCCCTATCTAGACCTAGTGTCTGGCCTAATTAAAAATTAGGCTACAGGGCTTATTTGAGGGTTCAAACGAGGTCTAAAAATTATGAAAATTGGTAGGTAGATACTTCTAACACTTCTCAAGCTTGAGCACTCCTCAACTTGAACAAAATGGAGCTGGAAAAATGTGAAATGGTATTACAATGGTTTTTAGTGATAAAAATCACTGTTTTTATAGGGTTTTCTTTTGAAAATTTGACATGTACTTCTTGGAGCTCCCTACATGCTCCCTTTTCTTGTGTGTCCACTTCTTTAGTAGGCTCCTACACCTTGTGCTTGAACTTGAGCTCCAACACTTGTTATGGGAGTTGGTAAGATCATTCTGACTACTATTGATGGTAGTTCTTTTTACATTGTCAGATGCTTTATTTGTGCCAAGGATCATGAAAAATATGTTATAGCATTAGCCAAGATCGGCTTGGTTGTGAAATTCATTGATGATAGTTGTAAAGTTCATGATCTATCAAATGGCGATGTCATTATTGCTTCTGGCATCTTATGTCAGCTGTATAAGCTCATAGACTATGAAAAATCTGTGAATGATTGAGCATGTGCAATCCATGATTCTCAGGCTATGGCAGATGCAAAGCTTTGGCATGCATGCTTTGGTCATCTGAATTTCGCTAGTTTGCTATGCTTGCAAAAATTTGAAATGGTGTCCTCTCTGCCCAAACTTCATCAACAATAGAGGATCAATTTAAGTTTTTGAATTCTTGTTTGAGCTACAAACATGTGTTTATGATTTTTAAGTCACCAATAGGAATTCAAATCAAGACCCAAGTGATTAAAGATTTTGTAGAAAACTTAGAAGATATTACTACTCCTAAGGAGGTATATGTGATGAAGCACATGTTCGCACTAGAGCATGCACTGCATTCTATAATCTTTTGAAGCATGCACTACAAAACAAAGTTATTTTGCAAAGTATTTTTCCATGCCCATACAAAGCAGCTCTAAAGAAGAAGATGACCAATGAGGATGTTGCTAATACTCTTGGCCATTACTTGCATATAGAAGATGTTATGCCTACATCCATCTATCCTTCTACTAAATTGAAAAAAGAATTGAAAAGTTTATCTAGCAAGGGATTCATCTATACAAAGTACAACAACATAGTTGTCAATTTGGAGAGGCTTCAAAGGGAAATGGTTCAATTTTACAAATCTACAACTCAATGTATATCCATTGTTGTGATAATGACATTCATGTTATTTTTAGTAATATAAAGTTTTTTATTTGATGTAGATTGTGGTTCCAAACTCAAGTTTATATTGAAGCTAGACAAATGTCAAATCATAAAGGGATGATGTATGAAGAGACCTAGTGTGACACTCGTGAATGAAGCTATGTCCCATGCCATTATTGATGAAAGTGAAAACTCTACCCATCACTTTACATATAGTGTTCAATCTGAGAAAGATATATGGTGATTAGGTGCTATTGAAGTACCTGAAGAATCCAATGATGTTGTTTTTAGTAGGACCCCATGGATCGTAGAGGTGATAGCTTCTCAAATTCATGGTGCAAAAATAAATGGAGAAGGCCTAGGTGATTTTGAGGTAGAGTGGCACTTGGGTGGAGACTTAAAGTCTATCAAATGCATGTTAGGGTGCAAAAAATGTGCATCTTCTCTCTATCCTCCTTCATATTGCACATGAGGTTATAAACCAACAAAGAGAAAACCAAACAACATATAGATGATCAAGTTGATGGCACAGATGCATCTCCATCTATTGAATGGGATATACCTTTAATGAGGTGTCCCATATTAGGTACATCTAATCATGATATGTCATATAAGGATTGGAGTCCCATTATTCCATTTCCTTTAGTTGATGTTCACTTTTGCACCTTGCATGCCTTCATGAGAATTTTTTTAGACTATTGAAGCTCCACCTAGAATATGCATTTGCCATGAGGCATGCTAATAAATCTATACAAGCTATAAAAGAATTGGAGGAACTCCTTAATTCAGTTGGTTTTCATGGTGGAAATGCAATCCTAGTTGTTAAGAATTTTGGGGAATCTCAAGATAATTTACAACAAGTGTCAATGCTAGGGAATAAGGCAAGACATTCTTTTAAATGAGGTACTAGCACTCAAAATAATGAACATTATGAGATGTGGAAAGACCTATGCATGATCACAATAGACAATGATTCTCAAGTTGATCTTTGTAATAAGAGAAAGAAGGTTTGGTCATTCTTAGATAAGTTGGTAGGCTTAATGGATCTCACTAGCTCCAGTGATATTCAATATCACTTGTTTCAAGAGACATTAGTGGAGTTCATGAAGTGTTTCATTCAAGATTGGGGAGAGAGCAATATACGACATTACATTGTAAGTCTGTTGGATCCTTCAAAATGTTCATTGTGCTTACTTTTTTCCAATGTACGTAAAATTTTTTAGCATATTTTATTTGCACATGGAGCATTTTCATGCATCGATATGGGTCGTTGGAGATTTTCAATACCCAAGGAATGGAGAAGTCATACTAAAAAGCTAGAGGTGTGTACTTCAAAAACACATGACATGGTGGTGGTCCAATGCAATCAAACTATATGGAGCAGATGTTTAATTAGTTTTAACACTACATTCTCAAGAAATTTTGTTGTGGAATGAGCTAGGGAGTCACATTTGGAAAAAGTTGCGAGAAGGATACAACACAACATTGCTAGTGAGAAATGGAAGTAATCATTAGGACCTCTACATCATGCTTAGTGGCATGCTAAAAGACTACGAGAGGGTTCAGGTTGGAAGTAAAGTGAATTCATTATATTCCATTATGTGGTAAATCATAGGATTAATATAATCTTGGTTTCAAAGTGTTATTCTATGTATTATTATATTCTTTATATTTCTAATCTGGTTTTTTCCATTCTAGTGTGAACATATAGTTAAAAAAAAAAACTCTATAAATAGAGAGAATTCACTCCATTTATCGCTTTACAACTTGAGAGAATGTCATGCACCAAGCAAACTACAAGGAAAGACTGCGTGTTCTATCCTAGCCATGTTCAAGGAACTCAATGCCCACCATGGTTGCAACCCTAGAAGAGACCTCAAAGTGGTTCCCACACCACTTCTTGGTATTTCTCAGATGATGATACACTGTCTGGGAGCAATATATTGTGAGAACACAAAGTGACAAATCAACAAATGGATTGGTCTCAAGGATGATCGATTTGAGAGTTTGATGATGAGCCACTACAGAAGACACCATCAAGGCAAGACCCAAATAGGTGGGGAGGAGAAGGGTGTTATCTTGTATAGTGATTCCAATCCAAACCATCGACTAATGAAGAAAGTTACACTCAACCACCATGGAATGAGATGCACATTCCAACGAGCCATAGGGTAACACATGGAGGCAAGACACTTCTATAGGGACAAGGCTGCATACCAATAGAGGAGGAAATATATTCAGCTATGTGCTATCCATGCCAAGAGAGTAACTGTACAAGCCAAAGATATTCAACTAGCTAGAAGAATAGAAGGAAATAACCCATGACCTCTGTAATTTGTAGCTTTTGCAAAACATATTTTACAACGTACTTCAATGATGAATGGAATGTTTTGTCTTAACCTATATTGTATCTTTGTTTCTCTCTCTCTCTCTGAATCTCTCTCATATTTATCTTGTACCTAAGTTTTGAAAAGATAATTTAATTTTATCTTTTTCTTTACACATTATCTTCCATAAGTGCTCAGGGTCTACATATAGAGTAATTAGGGTTTATACTTGTACTTTTGACTTCATTTCATTTGAGTATGGTCAATTAACGACCATTGAATCCTCTCGTAGGTATTCAAAAGCTTAAAAAACCCTAGGCATAGAAATGCAGGGATTGGCTCTACAAAAAGTTTGCAAGGTTGAATTTCACGTTTTTGTGGTTGGGGGTGCTTTTGCTTTTATAAACATGGGGAAGGCTAGACTTGTAGTTTAATGAAGCTAATCCAATATTTCAACAATTCTAAGCTCACATTAGTAACCCTAGCCATAGAAATGTAGGATTCAGCCTTGCAAAAGTTTTGCACACTGAAATATTGTGTTTCTATGGTTGGGGCTATTTTAGCATATATAGGACATGAAGAGGCATATACATGGATGTATAGCCCATGAGGTGGATTGTATAAATTTAAATCAAAATTGCAACAAGTCTAAGCTTTTATTACTGTTAAGGGTTTACATATATACTACCTATGATTTATATGAGTACTTCTTAGAATTGTTCTCTTATTATATGGACACTTAGTGAGTCTACAACCCTTGAATAGTCTTCAAAATGCAAAAAAAAAAAGCCCCAGCCACAAAAACATGAGATTTGGCTTTGAAAAAAATTCTATAGGCTTGATTCCCACATTTATGTGGCTGGGGCTTTTTAGCACAAATAGGCCTTCTAGATGCATAGATATGGAGATAAGAAAGCCTTTGATTACATACAAAGTGTGGTGTCTTGCATAAGCTGAAACGAGTCTACACATATGTTAGTAATAGTCCAAATGAGATTTGCAAAGTCCTCAGAGTCACAAGAAATAGATTTTGCATTGTTCAAACATTTCCTAAGTTACAATGGATTATAGAACATATGAAAAAAACATATTTATTGATTCAAAAGATTACATCAGTTCTCAGTTGCCTTCAATGTTTAATAATTTTCTTTCTCCTTTGGAGAGATTGTGGCAATTGGTAGGTTAATATAGATTTAGAAATTACATTGGGGTAACCTATTTTTCCTAGTACCTTTCTTCTAAAGTTGACTCTGAAAGTAGTTATAATTAAATATTTTCTAACCAAAATAACACAATTAGTGCCTTGGGTAATTGTAGACAAACACAATTTTTTTTTCAAGGCCTTCAAGCACCAAGTCATGAAGTGCCCATTAGGACTATAATCTTTATAAACTATGACAAAATCATCCTTTGGTGACTTTCCAATGTAGTTTGCAGGGATGAGCCACTTCTACAAGAAGATCGATCCCCATTGGATCTTGCAACAAACTTGTCCACTTCAATGGCTTTGTGTTAGATAAGAAAATGATAATTCAAGTTCCAATTTTATAAAATTAAACTATTCAATTCTGTAATTACCAATTACGTCATGAAGCCCGCCTTCTTTTGCCCCTCTTCTAGGGGCATCAAGATCTATGCTAGAGTGGGCCATCCCACTGTGCTCTGCTTCTAGGGATGTAGGTAATTTATTCTTCATTATTCTCTCTCACACTTTCATTTTTTGCATGTGCATAATCTTGTGGCAGAGGAAGGATTGTGAATGAAAAATGGGTTATGTGTACACTCCAATACTGAGATAGTTCATGAGCTATGACAATGAAAGTTGAGCTCCATCTACACTCCATTCAGGAAGGAATTTCATTTTATCACACAACCTCTTTCCAATCTATAGACAAATAAAAAACTTTAAATATCCTATTTGAATATAATAACTTATATAAATAAAAGAAAAAGTACTGTAAATTTTTTGCCTCATGTCCTTGGATTCTAAACCTTGATTGATCCAGATCCTCAAATCCCATTATTACTAGATATTCTCTCATGTTGGCAAGGGTCCAATGATGATTCACTAAAATGACTTCCATTTCATTGTTGGCTATATTTATCTTAATTTAAAATGAAATTAAAAAACCCTCAAGACTTTCTAATGGTATCCATTCACCAATTTTACACATCCAACTATCATAATAGAATCTAATGTACAATGAAGTACAGGGTTTTAGATATCGAAATGTTATGCCTGTTACACCAATTTTACAAAGGTATCTATCCCCTTTGGTTAGGGCAAATTGATTTTCCCTCGGCCAAGATCTAATGTCTCCCATGGCCTCCAAGGAGCAGGTTCATCCCAGGCTCATGAAACCCAGAGGGAAAGAACTAGAGAGAGGCGGGAGGTAAGCTTTGCATGCATGGTGGGAAGATACATATCAGGACATGAGGGTGAAAGACCTGAAAGAGAGAGACCTTGAGCACATAGGCATCAAAGAGATGAACATGGTTTTCCATTGCCTAGACCTCGAGAGCATCTAAGAACCCTTAAACCCTCTCAAGTGGTTAAGGCAATGAATAACTAAGAAAAGAAAAGCAGTGAAACAAGAAGAGGAGGAATCATTGTTCGAAGTACTAGAGCATTTCAAGAAATATGAAGTAGAAGACTGAAAAATCTTGGGTACGAATGCCTAAGAGAGAGGCCACCATAGAAGAATCATATGATAATAAAGAAAAGACCAAAAAAATTGTAGTAACTATTGAAGGGAATGAAGAGATATGTACGTACATAGGAGATGACCTAAGTGCAGAAGAAGAAGCAAAGCTTGTAGCTTTGTTAAGGGAATATAGGGACGTGTTTGCATGGACTATAGAGACCTCAAAGGGTTAGATCCAAGAATATGCGCTCATACGATCCCCATGATATCTGATGCCAAGCCCACCAAACAGAAGACCTACACATATAATGATACTTATGCAGCCAAAATAAAAGAAGAAATCGATAGAATGATTGAAACTGGATTTATCTATGAAATTGAGCATACTAAATGGGTCTCCCCCATTGTAGTGGTGCCCAAGAAGAATGGAAAATTACGAGTATTTATTAACCTTAAAAAAGTTAATGCTGCTATAATTAGAGATAGCTATCTGCTTCCAATAACTGAACATTTATTGGAGCATGTTGCAAGCAAGGAAGTTTATAGCTTCCTTGATGGATTTTTTGTTGGAGACTTCTAAATCTCCAAAGGTCTGATCTATACTGATTTAAGAACACTTCTGTTGCTCTAGCATAATGGTGAGAACCACGTTAAGAAGCTCCACCTCCTTAATGTCAATCCGCGGAAGAGATAGGAGTGATATGAAGATCGTGAATGTGAGATGAAGTGAGAGTGAAGGTGAGAAGCCCAAAGATGCACACACACATACACACACACAATGAAGAGACAAGCAAGACACAATGGAAGGTGGGAAAATTAGCTCTATTACTCAAGAACACTATTACAAGCTCAAACTAGCTCTAAGCTCACACTAGCCAACATGAACCAACCTCAAAAATGAGCTCTCTAGCTCTTTTTATAGTTCCTAGACTAGTTTTGACCGGTTTCACATCTAGTGACCGGCATAGTTAAAAAATAGGTCCTAGGGGATATTTGGAAGGGTAAACGATGTCTAAAAATATCGAAAATTGGTACGCGCATTCTTCCTAAGCTCCTCAAGCTCGAGGACTCCTCGGCTTGCACAAAATGGAGCTATGAATTAGAAAATGGGATTTTGTCTATATTACATATGTTACAAGAGTGATGAAAATCGCTGTTGGATGTTTGAAGAGGTAATAAAAACATAGTTGTTTGAAAAAATGATCCGACTGGCTCCCTGCTCCGTCTTTACATGCTTCCACGTCGTCTGTGCCTCTGACTGCTTCCAACACCCCCCTCCCTCTCGCTTCTGTCGTCCGCGACAGAACCTTGTTGTGCGGTCTGCCGGATGTAGTTTTGTAGGAGGTCGTGAGCGAGGGTGTGCTCAGATACTCGAATGCCTTGGGCCAGATCAGCCTCGAGTTTCTCCCAGTCGATTGGTGGCGGTTCGTCGGGTGGCGGGAGTTGATAGTGCGTGGAATAAACCATTCGCTCACAGGCAAATAGTTGCAATAAATGTGTGGGCCTGCTGATGAATACCTCGGAATGGTATTCCCAAAATCCGGTGGTGAACATCTCTTCAAATGTCTGCTTGTAGCACGCCGGTAGGTATTTTATTCTACAGTGCCAGGCATAACACACCCGGAGCGATGCTTCAGGCGAGGGAGCCAGTGACGGATTGTAGCCATCATATAGCCAACAGTGGGTAACTCGGTTGGCGGCTTGAAGTAGGGGTAATTCAACCAATCCTGACACTGCCTATTGTTTTGGACCTTAATAGCGAAGGCTGTCCAGGAGCGGCGTCGTGGTACTGGTCCCCAGCAAGGATTATATTTTAAATGTAAAGGCGCTTTCACCCATGTACTCATCATTTCTGGGTACTTCTGGAGGAGATCTTTGCGCCAATCAGGTTGATGGATCTCTCCTTTTTGCGCATTTGGTGGCAAGTCTGCCGGCTCGAATTGTGTAGCATGCGTGGGTTTCATGCCAGTTTCTTTCTCTATGGCTAGCTGATATTCAGCCATTAACATGAAGTACGGTTTATACTGCAGCTCATGCCCAGATATATAGCGTCGGGGGGCCAAATGAGCAAAGAAGGGGGATTGTAAGATTCTCTCTTCAATCATGGCCATGGCATGTAACTGTGCCTCTACTCTGGCTGAATGTGTCGTTCCAAGTTCCTCAATCGTTTTCATCCACGCAGGGGTAGGAAGTTCATAGGTCATCTGGCCTTCGGCCGTGACTTGTCCGCCTGGGATGGGTATTGGCTCGTATGCTTCTTCAAACGTTTCCTCCACCGGAATGGTTATGTTCTCGTCGTCAGCTGGGATCTCCGGTGGGGAGTCAGGCCGTGGTGGTGCTTCGTATACATCTATGCGTGATTCGAGTGTGGCTACCTGGGCCCGTAATGCGTTGAGTTCTTCTATGAGGTCAGGAGAGGGGTCCACAGGTTCTGGTACTTCTGCTGCTACTTGTGCTTGTTGTGGTGCCGGTTCTCTGAGCTGTAGTAGCTTGTGATCTTCTTTTAACTTCTGATGCTCTTCGTTCATTCGATCATAGTCCTCTAGCAATCTCACGTGATCCTCTAGCAACATCTGCATTGATTCGGATGGGATTGCCTTGAATCTGCTAGGACTTAAGGGTTGTTCTGGATGGTCCAATGCCGCTTCCAGATTCTCTCTATTCTGCTCTTGGAGTCTCTGGTTCTCCTCTTTTGCTGCGGCTAGGTGCCTCCTGAGTAAGCCCATATTCCTGGTCAGCGTCGCGTTCCTAATTGTTTGGGCTCGAAGCAGGTTGTCCAGATCAGCAGTGGCTTCTTTTGTTTTCTCTTCACTTTCTAGCTCTAGCTTATGATATGCCTCTCTTAGTTCTTGGTATCGCGTATTTAAAGAGGCATTCTCGATTGATAATGAGTTAAGCTGCGACTGTAATTCATTTGTCGTCCTCTGCAGCTGTTGATAATTGTTGCCAAGAGATGCGAACTCATCTCGTACTTGTGTCATGCATGTGAACATTTGTTGAAGTGCAGTGTCTATGGTTGGCGATAATAGTAATGGAGTGCTAAGGGAGGATGCGGTGGAAGTAGATGCAGCGGGAATGGGGAATGGGGTTGGGAAGGTGGATGCAGTGGTGATCGTGGAAAATTGTGACGTACCTAAATATGATGGTGCTGCGAGTGGAGTGGGTGCTGGTGCGGTGGGTGGTGAGATGTCCATGTCACTGGACGTGTCAAGTGCGGTGACTGTGAAAAGTGGTGTTTATGTGGGTGGTTGTGTCGGTGTGAAGACGGGATTTACAAATGTAGAGTAATTTACAGGGGGGATGGCTGGAGCCGCTTGGTGAAAAGGGGAAATAGGGGTTATAGTGGGTTGGGGAGGTGAAACTGGTGAGAAGGTTAGTGGGGTTAGAAAGGTGAAAGGGTATCTTAAAGGTGGGGGAAAAGATGGGAAGGATGAAGGGATGAAGGGGTTAACACGTAGGCGAGGTGGGGTGGGTGCGGGCATGGTGGCATGAATGGGCAGGGCAAAGGCTGTGGCTAGGTTGCCGTGGACTGGTGTGGATGTGGGAGGAGCAGGTGGGTGTGCGGGGGATACAGGATGGGTTGGTGAAACATGAGGTGAGAGAGGAGTAGATGGTGTGGATGTTATTTCAAGGATAGTGGTAGTATGTACAACGGTAGTATGTGGTGGGGAGTCGACTAGGATAGCTTCTCCGGTGATGGATCTTTCCGGACGTAGGCGTGCATCTTGCGCTTGGTGGGATGATTGAGGACCTACCGGAACTCGAATGTATTCACCGGGCTTCGATAACAGGCGAACTCTGCGAGGGTCATATTGGGGGAGTGGCTTCCTTTGTAAATATCTCAGTGCTTCGACCGGGCCAATGGATTTGACCAGCTCTCTGAACCCTCTGATGTAAACTTCTTCAAACCCTCCGGAGATGAGTTCTTGTTCGATTATGGTTTGGCTCTCTTCTTCAGTCAATTTCTTCCGTGCCCAGACTTTCTCCATCGTACGATATAATTTCTTGATTGCCAGCGTGTAAGCTGCTGCTTCGAAAGTCTCCTCTTCATGCGTGCTAGTGTCACCGTGTGCATCGGTTTGTTGGCCTTGGCCATCTGTCTGTTCGTGTTCTTGGGAATCATGCGTGCCCTGGCTGGCTTCATCGTCACCTTCATTGTCATCAGATACTGTTCTTTCGTCATCAGAGCTCGACACCACTTGTCCCTGTGGCTGATCCCGCGGTGTGGTAGGGTAACTCGGCCTTTCAAATTCTTGAGAGAACATTTGTGCCTCTGAAAATTGGAACTCATTGGAGAATGCATCAGGCATCTCAAAATCGAATGTTGTGTTTATTGGTTCTGCCTCCATGTGTGGTATTGGGAAAGAAAAGGCTTCCGCACCAATAGTGGTGGGAGCCTCTGCTGTCGTGGTGGTGGGTTCTGTGGTTGTAGCTGCCTGAGGTGTAACGGTACTAGTAGTGCCCTCTGTCACCACTGGTCTAGATAACCTTATGCGAATAGGTTGTACTGTGGGAGTGGCTTCTGTCGGTGATTGCTCTGGGGAGGGTTGTGGTGATGGTGACTCTGGCACTTGAAGGCAAGGAATAGTGCCTCTCATGCGCTTACCTGCCCGTGCTCTGTTGGGCTTCCTGGCTTTCTTCGTCGTTCCTTTGAATGCCTTCAGCTCTTCTCCTGTTAATGCACGTTCAATTGGCAAGTCATAAGCCAAGCACATATAAACGATTCGTGTCAGCGCACAACATCCATTAAGCACTTTCTTTCGTTCCCATCTGTGTTGTGCCAAATACATTTGATCAATGATCCAACTCGCCAGATCGACAGTCTGAGGTCCAGTACAGGCTAAGTATAATCCAAACCATATTCTTTTATGTGGCATGGTGAATCTGTCCTGAGCGGGGAATGCAAAATGTTGCATGCATATCCGTAGCGGCTTTGACAGCTCAGGTGTAATTGCTGAGATCTCCTCCCACTTAGTGACATCCCCACGTTTCATAGGGTCTAGAACTAATCTTTCTCGATCTGTGGGCGTGTGGGTTCCATGAATCTTGATGGCAGCTCTGATTAAATCCTTCGAAAGATAAAATCTTTTGTAGGGTGGATCATCCACTAAAGAAGGCAAAATAAAAGTTCCTGGGATATCCTTATTCTCTGAGGCCAGCAAAGTAGTGATTAAATAATAACACCTATAAAAGTCAGGTTTGGGCAGAGGATCACTGAAATACTCCGTGAAGCCGGCTCTGGCCCAAACATGAGTTAAGTCCTGAGTGTTCTGTAGGCCTTCGAACTCTCTGGAGAAAAATTGGTATTTTCCCCAAGTGCGGTCATCAAACGTCAAATTAGATTCAAATATAAATTCCGCGTCCGCTAAGGGTCCTGCAAGTCCCTGAAACCAGTGAGAGTTACGGTGTATCTTTTCTGTGTAGCCCATAGGTGGGTTATCGATCGGCATGGGCCCTGGAAATCCTTGGAATTCTGGCGGTGGAGCAGTCGGGTGGGATTCTGCTCGTAAAACATTGAGGGGCGCTGCAGCTACGCTCGGGCCTGCTTCTGATGGTCCTTCGTCGGTTGCATGATGATTGATGCGCTAATGAGAAAGATCTGCTACAAAAGATTAACACATTAGCATGGAAATTAATTATGATCCCATTAAAGTGAGACCGCAATCCCTTTCCATAACCGATGCGTAACCCGTGTAGCCAAGTGTCGTGAAATGATTAATGCAATGATCTTTTTGTAGAGCTAATGCAGGTCTCTAGACACCTACATGTTTCAGATTATGTATACATTTCTTGATGAGATGAGATTATGAGTGATGTGTGATGATGGTGGGTGAATTTATACAAGGTTTAAAGGTTAGTGATTTATTACAAGGTTGTATGTTAGTCAGGGGGTAGTTAGACAATGGGTTAGGCGAAGACGGTTGGACACGCTTCGGTATCCATTTCCTAAGAGTCCTTGAGTGGGTGGTGGGTTTCTGCTGAGGGGCAAAAGGTAGTATCGGGTGTGGTGGTATTGAGGGATGGAAAGATTTGTGAGGGGTATATATTACATGGCTTAAGGGTTGAGCTATGATACATGGTTTGGGTACCCAAATCTGTGTGGGTGTGGGTCTATGGGTAAGATATTTCTTGGCGATCCAAATTTGTCGAATGCTCGGACCTGTAGAAGAAGGTAGAGGGGATGGTGGATACTGATTCTGTTTCTGCCCTGCCTTTTTCTTGTCGATCTCTGCTTGGTTGGAGTTCTTCGGTGCTTTTTGTCCTTTTGGCACCCATATTTGTCTGGTGCCACTCGTTCTGTGATGCTGATACTGCTGCTTTCTTTGCCTTGTCTGGTGGTGTCGTCGGTCTGGGTTCCTCTGTTGTGGTTGACTCCTTCGAGGTTGGGTTTGAGAGGTCCATTGGACGCTCTGCTTTGGAAAAGAAGGGAGATCCAACACTTGCGTGACCTGCCCATTAGGAAGTGATTCGTTCTTCATCTTTAATCTAGGCCAGTCCGCAGCAAGTTTGGAAGGATGAGCACCGCAGGGTGTTGTGCTCATTTGGCCGCTGATGCAACCCACCTGACCGCTGATTGTGTTCATCTGCCCTAGCGGTTGGGTAGCTGCCCTCTCTAGTTTGCAGGAAGCCCCAGGGAAGATCTCCTGTCGTCCTTCTGATTGACAATTGTCCCTAGCCAAGCCCGAGTGGGTTGGTGTAGGCGTAACGTGACTGGTCTGACCCAAGATCTTCCGGTCTTCCGTCGCATGCGTTTCATAGGGTCTAGGGTTACAAACCTCAATCGGAATGTAATTAAGGAAGTCAAGCGGTATCACTCGCTTTTGCTCTGAGGTTCCGATTTGTATGGAGCCTTGTCTAAGATTTAGGTCCACTGAGTGATCGTATAGCCAATCTTGGCCAAGGATTAGGGGTTCTATCAGGTCGTCATCGTGGCATACTAGTAGCTTCGCTGTCATGGTCACATCCTTAATGAGGATAGGAAGGTCCACCTCACCCATGCAAGGGGTTTCCATGCCTCCTAGCCCTATGAGGTATGCCTCAATTGGCCGCATTTCTATTCCTGAATCCTTATAGTGGGACCATCTAATCGCACTAGTCGCAGCACCTGAATCAATTAAAGCCCTGAGCTCTTGGCAAGGGTTGCCGTGCTCTAGCCTGACTGTAATGAATGGTCTCCTGTCCACTATACTAGGATGAGTGGTTGACTTTACTTGACACATAGCCATGGGATATCTGGGTGTAGTTTCCAGATGGTTATAATGTTCTCTCCCTAGTCCTTGTCTTCTTAACTTCATGCGTTTAATGCGTTGTTTTGCTTCTGCCTGAGCTTCCGCTCGTATTCTATTTTCTTCCTCCTTACGCTTCTTTGCCCACGTGAGTCGTCTAAGCATATCCTCAGTAAGAGGTTCCTGATATAGCTTGACTCTACAACCACTAATGTAATTAGGCATTATATCTCCTTCTAAGGTGGCTAATTGTACTGCTCCACTTGTTGAGAGTCTGTTAATGATCATAGGTCCATAACCTCGCTTTTCTAACTTACGTGCGTGTTGCTTTAACGTATATACTAGAACTAAATCTCCTTCTTTTAAGCCTTTATCTTTCACATGTGCATCAAAATACGCTTTTTGTCGCTTCTTCGCTGCATATATTCCCGTTGCTGCCTTGAGCCTGGTTTCTCCTAATCGTTCCAAGTCCATTATTCTCGCTGATAATTCATGGCCGGTCCACTGATGTTCTTGTGCAACCTTAAGGGTCGGTATCAAGAAGTCCAAAGGAAGCACAGCATTCTGACCAAAAACCATCTGAAAGGGAGTTGCATTGAGTACAGTCTTGTAGGCCACTCGATATGCCCAAACAACGTGGTGTAACTGTTTGTCCCAATCTGAACGTTTGTTGTTCACGAGTTTCGTCAGTACGTTACAAAGGATCTTATTAGTGCTTTCAGCCTGACCATTGGCCTGAGGATGATATGGTGCGGATTTCTTGTGAATCACCATAAAATCCTGTAACAGATATTCAATGACTTGGTTTAGAAAGTGCCTCGATCGCTCACTAACTCTATAGGCAGTCCATATCTTGTAAAGACATTTTCAAATAAGAATTTTGCAGTTGTGTGTGCATCATTCTTTTTCGTGGCTTTTGCCTCTACCCATTTCGTAAGATAATCTGTCGCAACAATAATGTATTTCGCATGTGTACCTTTTGCAGGGGGGTTAATGGGTCCTACAAAGTCTATACCCCACTTAGAAAATGCACGTCCGCCCATCATGGGTTTCAATGGCATTTCATCTCTGCGAGTAGGAAACTGAGTTCTTTGGCACACATCGCATCTCTTGACATAGGTATGAGCATCCATGTGAAGAGTGGGCCACCATAATCCTGCAAAGAGGATGGCTTTGATTATCCTATCGGGTCCAAAATGACCTCCTGCAACTCCTTGGTGTGCAGTCTCTAGTATGCTCAGATAATCGCTCTCATGAACACATTGTCTTAGATATCCATCTCGTCCTCTTTTGTATAGGTTATCGCCAATAAGTGAATAATCTTGAGCTTCCTGCTCTAGACTGCGTTGTCGAGCTAAGGTCATGCCTTGAGGGAATGTGTTCGTCCTCAAGTATGTCACTAATGGTTCACTCCAGTCTGGTGTGAGAGACACGTGATATAATGTAGCATGCTCTACTGGTGGTCTTTCACAACAAACATGGCATTCCTTACACAACCTATGGACATCTGCTTCCATCGTAGGCCAATATACTCCTAATCTATGCAGAGTCTGTAACATTCGATGTTTTGCATGATGTTGCTTTAATGCACCTATGTGTGCTAATTGCAACCAATTCGCATGTTCTGATTCATCTACACAACAAGCAAGAATCTTTTGATTATCCTGTTTATATATGCTTCCTGCCATTATTTGGTATCTTTGGGACTTGGTAATCTCTCCCTCTTTGATCTTTAACCTAGGATTCTTGGGTCCATATGTGAGAATAGGGACTATAGGCTTAGCCCATTCTAGTGCTATCTCAAGGTTAAACAAGTATGCATCTGGTAATTCATCCGCTACTCCTTGAGGAGCTTCTCCTGAGGTTAATCTTGAAAGGTGGTCAGCTCTAAGATGTGTCTTTCCTTTCCTGACTATGACTTCAAAATCATACTCCACGAGTAATAGAAACCAACGTATCAATCGTCCTGTGTTACATGGTTTGTTGACTAAGTACAATAGGGCTTGATGATCTGTAAAGAACTTGAATTTGTTGGCCAACAAGTAGTGCCTGAACTTCTTTACTGCGTAGATCATCCCTAATCCTTCTCGTTCCGTCGTGGTGTAATTTCTTTCTGCTGCGTTCAATTGTCTGCTCGCGTAAGCTATGGGGAGATCTATGTTACCTTCATTCGTGGGTTGTGCTAACACACATCCTATGGCATAATTGGATGCATCCACATGTACATGGAATGGCTTACTCCAATCTGGGGTAGTCAATATAGGTGCTGAGCACAAGCGTCGTTTAAGTTCATTGAATGAATTTTCACATTCATCTGTCCATTCAAAATTGGTTAAAAGAGAGTACAATGGCTTGGCTATGATTGCATACATGTGTATGAATCTTCTATAATAACCGCAATGGCCCATAAATGCTTGTACCTCTTTGGTGTTAGTTGGTCTAGGTAAATCTGCAATTACCTTCACCTTTTCTTCCTCCGTAGAGATTCCATTTTTTGACACAATGTGTCCTAGAATTTTGCCTTGTCTGACCATGAAAACGCATTTTTCTGGGTTCAGACAAACCTGATACTCGCGACATTTGTCAAATATTTGCCTTAACTCTGGGATGTGCGTCTGTCTTACATTTGAATGAGCACATAGGTCATCGACATAAACTTCCAAGCTCTTGCGTAAAAATTCCTTAAAAACATGACACATGAGTCGCTGGAAAGTGGCGGGTGCATTTGTTAAGCCAAATGGCATCACACGAAATGCAAATATGCCCCATTCAGTGGCAAATGCCGTCTTGTGTTGGTCTTCTGGAGCAATAGCTACTTGATTATAGCCTGAAAATCCATCAAGAAAGCTGTAAACTTCCTTGCCCGCAACTCTTTCCAATAGATGTTCTGTGATAGGAAGAGGATAACTATCTCTAATCGTTGCGGCATTAACTTTTTTAAGGTTAATACACACACGCAATTTTCCATTCTTCTTGGGCACTACCACAATGGGAGATACCCATTCGGTATGCTCAATTTCGTAAATGAATCCTGCTTCTATCAGGCGATCTATCTCCTCTTTGATCTTCGCAGCGTAGTTATCATTGTACGTGTACGGTTTCTGTTTTGTCGGTTTTGCATCCGGAGTCATAGGGATTCTATGAGAACATATATCTGGATCTACTCCTTTCAAATCTTTATAACTCCACGCAAAAACATCTCTATATTCGCGTAATAGGGCAACTAGCTCTTCTTCTTCTTTAGTTGTCAAATCATGCCCTATGTATGTGCATTTTTCTTCCTCTCCTTCTATGGCTACGATTATTTTCTTGGTTTTCTCGCGGTTATCATATACTTGTCCATCATTCGCCTGTCTATTAGGCATTCGTACCATGATTCTTCTATCTTCGATTTCATATTTCTTGAAGTTCTCGGGTACTTCGAACAAAGATTCTTCTTTTTCTGACATGGTTTCTTTCTTCTTTCTTTTCTTGCCTTCACTCTTAGTAGTCACTTGAGTGGCTAATCTCACCTCATTCGTAATTTCCTCGTGTCTCTGCGGGTGAGTCTCTACTTCGTAGAAATATTCTTCCTCTGAAGCAAATGGAGAGTCCATGATAATTGATTCTAAATCAAAATCACTTGCATCCTCAAATGCATCAGTGTTAGGTTCACACTCTTCTAAAATCGCATCGCACATGATTGGCTCTATCGTAAAAACTGAAATGTCATAGCCATCCTTGTCACAGTGGGGTGTCCATTGTTCTTCATTGATGGCTACATCCATGGTTGCTAGGATTTCTGCCCAACCATGGGGTTCAAACTCTTCGTCAGGGAATACTACAGGTGCATAGGCTGGATCTTGAAGGGTTCGTGGATGTTGTTCTGCACCTAAGGTCCTGGCTTCTAACCTTTCTTCCTCTTGTTTGGCTACTTTACACATCCATAAATGAGTATCCTCATGCAACCAAGAAGGATCTGATTCTAATGAGTGCACAGACTCCGTCTCTACTGGTGTCTTATGGATGGTATTCCATTGTATTGGGGGTACATCTCTATGTGAATAGTCTTTAAGATTGACTTTGGTAGTCACTCCTAAATGTTGCAAGTACAAAGAATTAGTTCCCCAATCTTGTACAATTTGCAACTGACGCATGAATGGTCGTCCCAATATCATCTCATAAGCATGGTTTTTTGCAAAGTCACAAATGGCAAAGGTATGCTCAAATTCTACACCACAAGTGGTGAGAGATATGCCTTCTAGTAAGCCTAATGGTTTTTCTATGTGTCCATCAGCCATTTGTAGCTTCATCCTGGTGGGTCTTAATGCTGGCTTACCCCAACGTTTCCATAAAGCGGTGGTAGCTATGGCTACTCCGGCTCCTGAATCTAAGATGGCTTTCGTGGTGTAGCCCTGATGGGTGATCGGAAGATAAGTGTTACCTTCCTCTCCTTCGCTCACGTCTCCAATCTTTTCTACGGGTATCTCTGGTACCTTATCTTGTGATCCTATTGGTGAGGGAGTAGTAGCAAGCTCGGGGAATTGATTTGCTACATGCTTCCACAATTCTGGTTTTACCTTCAATAACTCCTCCAGAGTAAGGTTACATTGTACTTTGGTATTCTTGATCATTTCCGTGTTTCTAGGGATTACTGATTCTTCATTCCTCACTATTATCGTGGGTGCTCTCATATTAATAGACTTTGCTTCCCAAGGTCCTGTGAACTGAGGTAATTCTTGTAAAGAATTAGATTCAAACCCTGTGTGTTCACTCAGTTGTTCTTCCTCTACATCATCGTAAATAGAGGGAATGTCTTGGGGAAATTGCTCCTGCAAATCATCTATTTCTTGAATAGGAGGATGAGTTCCTTGTTCTTTTCTCCATTTCTCTTCTTGGATTTCTCTCAAAAATTCATGAGAGTACCTATGTATAGAAGACAACTTGTCTTGACTTTCTGTATTGGGTACTTGAGACAGGGATGGTGCATTCCTTTCCTGTGTCTCTGGGACAATAGGGTTCCTATGCTGATCCTTTTTCTCTTTGCTTTCTATCAAGTATTCTAGCCTCTCCATTAGTCCTTGAAAGTGTAATTCCGGTTTTGCCATGTTATTCCAATTAAGATATCTAGAGGCTTTGAACAAAGCTTGTGCTAATTCTACCATCTTCATGCAAAGTTTAGTTCTCTCAATTTCTAGATCAGCTCGTGGGTAGTTTTTGCTCATTTCAGCTACCTGAGGTCCCTCTTTTAATCTAGCCTGATATGCACGAAACATCATGTCTAGATTCTCTGGTATGGGTTCCGCTAAAACTGTTCCTGATTTTTGAGCTGGATTCTCTGGATTCAATTCCTGTGAAGTCAATTCTTGGATTTTGGCTCTAGATTCCTTTAAACTTCCTTCCAATTCCGTTATCTTTTTACTCCATTTTCTCTTAATTCTTTCTCTAGAATCTTTCCAAGATTTTGTCTTTTTACTGCTAGATTCTGCAACTTCACTGGTTTCGGCTACTTTCTCTTGATTAAGCTTTTGGTTCTGTAAGAGTGCCTGGGCTCTTGTTATAGCTTGGATAGGCACGTATGTAGGGTTGGATCCATCTGCGTTATTTACAATACCTATCACGTTGATTGGTGTCACATTCGGAGCGTTAACAGGGTTCTTAGGACAATCTTTGATTATGTGCTCTTTGCCACAATCGGCACAAAAGCCTTGTATGTTATAGTACTGTGATTGCCTTGCTATTGGGGGATGTGGACAATCCTTTATGAAGTGATCTCCTTGGCACCTAAAGCATGGTCCTCTAGGGCCCTGTGGTCTCTGTTGTCTCAATTGGGGCCGTGGGTTTGGGTTTGCGTACATCACATTAGCACAGTCGGGCTCCCAACTAGGTTCCACTGGTGGACTATCGTAATGATATGTCTCCACGTGTTCTGGTGACTCTGTGTAATATGCGGGTGGACTATCGACATGCGTAGAGTCAAAACTGTTTGAGTGTGGGTCACTCTCTGTGATCAAAGGTGAAGAAGGCACTAAGGCCCTACTTAGGTTCTCTTCTGCAGCAGCGTATTTGACTGAGATGACATTCGCTGGTGGGGGTGGCTGCTGAGCTAAGACGGGTTGAGGTCTCTGTTGAGCCTGGTATGGGTAGTTCTGAGGAGGCCCATAGTAATAAGGCTGAGCATTGTATTGGCCTTGATACCTACCTGGCTGTGCGTATGCTTGCGGGTAGTTCTGTCTCACGGTTTGTTTGTTGTACGGGCAGTCCTGAGCCGTATGATTCATGTATCTTCTCTCAATTGTACAGTATTGGCCACTAGGGTTGGCTTGTGGTTGTGGTGCATTGGGACACACATTTGCCAGATGATCACCACCACAGGTGTAACAACGCTTGTTTGTTAGCACCCTAGGTTTACTAGAAACTCCTAGTTTCTGGGCCACTTTTTCTGCTAGGTCTTCTATTGTGCTAGACAATTTTGTGGATGCTAGAGATGAACAGTCTGAGTCCTTATAGACCTTGGAGAGTTCCAACTCGTCTCCTAAGTTGTCCTCAATGTCTATGCATATTCTCACACATTGCTCTAGCGTTCTGGGTTCTTTTAGGTACACGTAGGAGCGTAGTTTAGAGCTCAACAAGCCATCTAGAAACAATGACACTTGCTTAGCTTGTGAGGGTAGCTCTTGCATTGGACATCGTTCAACATATTGTCTAAACCTACATCCTGCCAGTCTAACTGTTTCTTGAGGGGTCTGTTTAAAGCTATGAATCAACGAAGACGTATCATGTCTAATCCCACTTTTAGAGAATTCAGTGATGAATGACTCTAAAAAGTGATGGATGTCCCTAAATTGCCTTTGTTGCAATGGTTGGAACCAAGTTAAAGCGGTATTCTTTAACGTTAGTCCAAATGCGTTGTATTGCGTGAACATGTCTTCAACTTGTTCGGCTCTTAGTACTTGCTTGAATTCTGCGACGTGGTCGTAGGGATCTCCTGTCCCATCAAAATAATTCTTCATTGATTTTACTAATTGAGTGGGTCTCAATATTCTTGCGTGTTCACGTGGTCTAGGTAGAGGAAAATCATCTCTACCACCTGGTATTCCATGATCTCTTTGTCTATCCACTCTATTAGTGTCCGTGGTTGTTCTATCTCTCCCTATGGGATGAGTGAAGCTTACTTCTGGTCTCTCTTTATTTCCCTCTCTTTGATTTCCATGGGCTGAGGATGTTCCTGCCCCTTGCTGACTTGTATTCACGTTTGTTCTAGATGGAGGGAATACCAATTCCCCTCTCCATGTGTATAGGTTTTTGGCATGGTCGGACATCACATATACTCTTTCTGAAGTTTCATCCAGGTATACAACCTTTCCAGGTGTATCTGGGTCCTTGAATTCATAAATTGTAATGATGCCTATCTCACCAGGGTGTTCCTTTCTGTACCTCCAAAAGGCTTCATCTGTCTCTTTATTTACAAACAACTCGATGCTCATGTTATCTTGAGGGATCCACTCTGGGATGAGTACTCTTGTTAATACGGATTTCCCTCTAGGTGTTCTAGGTTCTTCTAACGGTTCTTTTCCTTGAAATTTCGCTTCCGTCTCTAATTGAATTGTGCCAAACTCATTAGTCTCGTTTGGCTGCGTACTTAGGACATACATGGTTCCTTCTTTGTCTATGTAGGCGTCTCTCTCAAATTTCACCACTGGTCTTTCCAATCCAATGGGTTGATCAGGGTTGTGCAGTTGCACCACTTGCCTTCGCAAACCATCCTCATAGATGCGAGCACCTAGACGGTTGGTTCGGAGAAACTCTAATTGCGTTCTATAGGGTCCTTCAGGTTTTTCTAAGTATGCTACATTAGACCCTCCTTCTGGTCTGTCTGTGCTAAATGCCATTTCTGATTCGCTAGTATCTGAGCTCTCGTAGGGATAATTACTATTCAATTGCTGAGCCCACGATCGTGCAGTAGTTCTTACACTTGCTTCTGATGATCTAAGGCTTCGTCTGTCTGACTTACCTATATGTTTGCCCGATCTAAGGTTCATTAATTTTCTTCCTTGCACACTCAGTACACGCTCAGATCGTCACCGATTCTTCGTTATTACTTTCTTGATTCTTTTTAGATTTCTTTAGATTCTTGTCTTAATGTATGCGTCAGGAATTCGACTTTCCGTGATAATTTTGAGTTCTCGTTCCGTCAGACTTAGGTTCTTTCCTTTAGGTTTTTGTCACACACACCTTTACTTTAGTCTTGAACTTGAAAGAATTAAATATCTTGAACTTGAGGCGTTCCTATCGTCTTAATCCAGAATGCTAACATTTATCCTAAGCTAAGAATTGACTAAGGGGGTTGAGTAATTTTCCAACCTCGAGTCAGCTTTTCTGGTTGCTCTGATGCCCAAGAAGCCGCGCTTCCCAAGCTTTGTGCCCTTCACTGCCTTGCTTTGGTTGTCTTTGATTGCCCTTGCTAGGCCTGGAAAAATCCAATATTAGACCAATTCACAGTTGGATGATCAAGCACTTAAGTACATACACCTTTTAAGTCCCTTCCCTTTTGCCCAACTTTTTAATGCTTGCCCCTTGTCCTTCAAGTCCCAAACTAGGTCAACCTCAAAATAGCTTATCTAAAAATAGATGTATTCTTTAAGAAAAAAAACAGTTGAGGTCACGTAGTACTCGTCACGAGCTTTTCTAACGAGCTATTAAGCTCAAAAAACGGACTTCGGATGAAAAAGTTATGACCGTTCAGGCCCTGGGGGGTAAAAACTGACAATCAAGTTTTCCTTCCAATATGAGCTAAGGGGTCTCCTATGAGTCTAATGGTCCAAAAATTTCTCAAAAATACCCCCAAAATTGGTCAAAAAATGGAACCCTAAATTTGCGATGGGGGTGCACAATCGCGATGGTCTGAGACCGTCGCGATGGTCCAAGCGAACCGTCGCGATGGCGTGGAGTTTGGACAGTCGCAATGGTGCGAAAAGGTGAACCGTCGCGATGGCCCGAAAAGGTGAATGATCGCGATGGCGTGAGGTCGAACCGTCGCGATGGCGTGATCACGCGGACAATCGCGATGGCGTGGGTCAACGGTCAAAGGTGGACAATCGCGATGGTCCGAAGTGAACCGTCGCGATGGTCACAAGTGCGATGGCATGAGCCAATCGCGATGGTCCGATTTTGGGCTGTCGCGATGGTCCGGAAAAATGAACCGTCGCGATGGCCTATCTTGACACGTGGCAGCTGAACAATCGCGATGGTCCAAGTGGACCGTCGCGATGGCTCAAGTGAACCGTCGCGATGGTCCGAGACCGTCGCGATGGTTCGGCCGAGCCGTCGCGATGGCGTGAGCCTATCGCGATGGTGCGACACAATCGCGATGGTCTGAGACCGTCGCGATGGTCCACCAAAGTATGAATTTTTGAGATGCGCCTGTGGATTCGTAGATGCGCAAGGGTCGCCTACCTCGTGGTGTGGTCGACTACCTCGAATTCCGAAGGTTGCAGACCATCGCGATGGTCCGCCACACTCGGCAGATCTTTGACAGAGAGTAAAATTTTACCTTTTCCAAGCTTTCCTGATGCACTGGAGCTCTGTACCTGCAAGAAAACTCAAGAAAACACCAGCACACACAAGCACAAAAGTTCTCTCTCGCTCTCTCGCATGCACAAATGAGGGGAAATGAGGAGAATGGGTGGATATGGTGAATTTTCTGATTTTTTTGGAGATGAAGATGATGATGCGGTGATGAAGATGGAGTGTGGGGGAGGTGAAAAGCACTAAAAACTAAGTAAAAACAACAACAAAAACTAAAATTTTTACCTTCCAACGCCACTTCTTGCTATACTCTTACCATCACACATTCGTCCTAGACTCGATCCCCGGCAACGGCGCCAAATTTGGTGTTGCTCTAGCATAATGGTGAGAACCACGTTAAGAAGCTCCACCTCCTTAATGTCAATCCGCGGAAGAGATAGGAGTGATATGAAGATCGTGAATGTGAGATGAAGTGAGAGTGAAGGTGAGAAGCCCAAAGATGCACACACACATACACACACACAATGAAGAGACAAGCAAGACACAATGGAAGGTGGGAAAATTAGCTCTATTACTCAAGAACACTATTACAAGCTCAAACTAGCTCTAAGCTCACACTAGCCAACATGAACCAACCTCAAAAATGAGCTCTCTAGCTCTTTTTATAGTTCCTAGACTAGTTTTGACCGGTTTCACATCTAGTGACCGGCATAGTTAAAAAATAGGTCCTAGGGGATATTTGGAAGGGTAAACGATGTCTAAAAATATCGAAAATTGGTACGCGCATTCTTCCTAAGCTCCTCAAGCTCGAGGACTCCTCGGCTTGCACAAAATGGAGCTATGAATTAGAAAATGGGATTTTGTCTATATTACATATGTTACAAGAGTGATGAAAATCGCTGTTGGATGTTTGAAGAGGTAATAAAAACATAGTTGTTTGAAAAAATGATCCGACTGGCTCCCTGCTCCGTCTTTACATGCTTCCACGTCGTCTGTGCCTCTGACTGCTTCCAACAACTTCTATATCAATTATGGATCAAACTTTACACAAATATTGTATTCTTTTATCAAAACTTTCAATAACACTTTTTTGAGTAAAGAAATTTCTTCTTCAGAAAGTCTGCTTCAGAAATCAACTTTATTTCCTACACATATCTTCAAATTTCTTCAAACCAATGATGCACATATCTTCAGACTACCTTTGCACAATCATATCAACCATTAGCTCATCAAAAGAACCATTAAAACTTTAAAATAAATTCACAGCTGATATGTTTGAAAAGAACGAAAAACGAAGTCTTCGACAAAGCGTACTCAAAACGGAGACACGATAGAGAGAGAATTGAATATATATATATATATATATGAAATTGTGGTCGTGCACATTATTGTGGACTTAAAAAAAAAATTGTGGACTTATCTTGAAAAAACAATTCTATGTGACAAAGGAGGGGTTAAGATTGTCGAAGCAACACTAGGAAAAGATTACCGAAATGCATCTAGTTTGAGTGACCCGAAGGCATTACAACTGAAAAATAAGATGGTCTATGGCTCATACATGTCCTGAAACCCAAAAGGGGATTGATATACATATATATGAATCGTATATATATATATATATATATGTATATATATATATATATATATATATATATATATATATACATATATATATATATATATATATATATATATATATATATATATATATATATATACATATATATATATATATATATATATATACATATATATATATATATATATATATATATATATATATATATATATATATATATATATATATATGTTTTTTACGAATCGTACCTTACACATCAAATGCACCAAAGCAAGTGCACCTTCCTTGCTTGACAACCACTCACACACACATTCTCATTCTCACATTGGCAATGGATTTGAAGTTGTGCCAAATGGATGTGAAGACAATCCTTTTCCAAGACCTAGATGAAGATCCCTACATGATACAACTTTGTTAGTCCATGAAGAGGGCAATTGCTCTATAGAAAGATCCCTACATGAAGAGGAAAATAATCTCTATTCTAGCGACTTGGCTCTTTCATGCTCTTGTAGGGTTCATTCAAAGTTAGGCTGATTGTTGTTTTTGTACAAAGAAAGATGAGGAGGATACCTCAAATTTTACTTGCTATGTATATAGGGGACATGATATTACAAGAAATCAAGAAAGCATGACACAAATTTTTCTTCTTAGAGAAAGTTCAGCCTTGAGTCCTAATCTCTACAAAATTAGTTGGAATTAATCGAAAGCACAAGTGAAGGCGATCTTCGTACCCATGGGACCCTCTGTATCCACGATAGTAGGGGTTAGATGCCTGATATGGTCAAGATTATGGAGTCCAAAGGCAATTTTCCAACTTAGCCTACAATATCAATTCTCTTCTTCTCTTTCCTCTCTCTTCTCTTCTTAACATTTAGGATATTAGGCAGATGAACCTCCCAAAAAATTGAAGAATAGTACAAAGTCCCCATCAAAGTTGTTGAATATGTGCTCTCTCTTTCACACACACATCAAACCAAAGTAAAGAAGCATGGTTGATAGAAGAAACGACAGAAAAACATGATAAAGTAAGATGAAACAAAATAAAAAATAGATGACTAGTAAGCTAACACATTAAATAAAACGATAAACGAAACAAGTGAGAAAATCCAAAAATATCACACTTTCCATCAAACAAGTAAGGACTTGTCAAAAACATCACATCACATTTCCACCATCATCTATGGCTTGCCATCAAGAGATTATTTTGAGTTTAATAATCCGAGTTATTATTGCTTACATACACACACACACACACACACACACATATATATATATATATATATATATATATATATATATATATATATATATATATATATATATATATATATATATATATATATATATATAATTGAAGCTGTGGTCGTTCATATGTTGGTTGATTGTTATACATTATTGTGTGTGAATTTGAACTAACTTCAACAATTTCTTTTAATGTGAATGTTCACATTGGGAAATGTAGAGATGATTTTGCACTTCTTTTGTAGATGTTTAAATGTTCAGAGTTGAGCTTGAACCATTTGTGCATGCTTCCCCTCGAGGACAAGGAAGAAGAAAATAAATAATTAGTGTAAATTGAACAATCAAATGCTCATGAAAGACATCAATGTGAGATATATTTTAAGCGAGAGGCTATTGTAAAGACCATGAGTTTTAATCAAACACACAATGCAATCACGAGATACTCAAATAAAGTGCCTCAATTTTGATGGTTTGGTATGATCTGGCATCATGTGTGTGGCTCTAGGTGCTCTCTATGAGGTCTAAGTCATGGCAATCATAAGGTTTCGAGTGCAACTAGAGTCTAGCCATCTATGGGAGATTATTCATGTGGCAAAATTATGTTTGGAGCTTCCTAAAGAAGAACCACTAGGTGTAGAGGAGACAGGAACATAATGTGAGGCTTATGAAAAAGAAAGGTAGTATGAATCCTTACTCAAGGATAACTCTCTCAAGAGAAGCATTCTGGTGTATTTAAGGGGTGACTTCCCATTCATTGGGCTAACCACTTGCCCCAAAAGCCATGGTTCAAGATTACTTCTTAATCCTCTCTCTTAGGGCATGGTTCAACCATCTTCTACATGTCACTTTAAGACATTCTCCCCCCCTTGTTTGATCATTGTTCTCAATGATTGGATCCTCAACTCCTTGAGGCCCTTGAATTGATGTTCTCAGCCTCACACAATTTCTTGAACCTCCCATTCGCAACCTTGGTAGCTTGAAGCCCTTATTCTCAACCTCCCTTATTCTCAACCTCAGTATCTTGAACCTTGTTCTCACCCATGCTCAGTATCTTGAATCCTCCTTCTCGCAAGGAAAGCTCACTTTGAGAGCTTTCCAATGATACCTCTCTGATACCAGTGTCATATCCAATGGGAAATGAAATCATGACCTCTTGGTAAGGAGACCGGTGGGGTAACCACCTGCCCTAGAAGCCATGGTTGAGGATTATGTCCTAATCCTCCCTCTTAGGGCATGGTTCTATCATCTCCTAAATGTCACTTTATGATAATTCCCATGGCCTTGAGATAGGTTGATAAAGAGAGGTAGATCTTAATAAGGGTAAAATTTGTGAAATAGGGAAGTGTAGATGTAACATGAATGGTGATTAATTGAAAAAGAATGAAAAAAGAGAGCTTCCAAGTAGATGGAATTCTCTAAATGTGTCTGATGCTAGAGAGATCAGTTTGTCTTATATGCGCACACAAAATAATGTTAAGGCTCTGCCTAGGGAGAAGTTTGAGGCTTTTCGTAAACCTTTGGGCATACTTTCTTTTGTGGAGTGATTTCTTTCCACATAGCTTGGAATTTCCTTACTCATGAGTGTGAGTTCCTTGTTCACTGCATCACTTCAAAGGGGGATGGGTTGATATATTTAGGTAGTGATGTGTGTGAACACACTTAGGATTATCAGGGTACTTTTTTCCCTCTTTAGGAGCTTTCTTTTTCCCGGCTTGTATATACACCTAAGATTCTTCCTAGAAACATTCTCTGGTTAAGTAAGGCATATATGATGGACCAACATATATGGCTCATGTATGGATGATAGGTCAATAACTAGCTCACTACGACCCATGCATAACCATTTATGTAAAGTGAATTCACTCCACAACCTGTGTAGAGTGGATGCTTACCCCAATCGAGATATTCCTTAGCCTTCGAACTTCTTTCAACATCACCATAAAAGCCCAACACAAAATAATAAAGGATACATGTTCCAATGTAACATGTTGTAATTTTCCAGCTCAGCCTACAATATGAGTTCTCTTATTGTCTTGCCTCTCTCTTCTCTTCTTAAAGTTTAGGAATAGTACGAAGAGGAAACAAGACCATAGTGTGAGGCTTATGAAAAACAAAGGTAGTATGAATGCTTAGTTAGAGGTAGCTCTTGCAAGAGAATCATTCTCAGGACTAGAATTAGAAACAAAAATGAATAGATGCTCTCTCTTTCACACACACACATCACTATCTAGAATTAGAAGTGAGTATATGCCCTCTCTTTTAGAGACACACACATCACACAAACTGGCAAGAGCACGAACTTCTAAAAAACTGCAAAGTACTAAGTTTTTGCCATGCCATGATGCATGGTAGACTTGGCCATCATGAAGTGAATTCACTAAAAATGAAAAGACAACAGCAAAGGAGTTGGCATGGCTAGAAAAAAAAAGGTAATATGAAGCCAAAGAAAAAATAAAAAATAGATAGCTAATAAACAAAACAATAAACAAAATAAGTGAGAGACTGTCAAAGATGTCACATTTCCATAAAAAAAAGTAAGAACTTGTAAAAAATATCACAACTCGGATGAGGATCTCCAATAATCTGCATGTCTACTAAGATTAAAAGCAAGTGGACCCCCCATGAGGGGGACGAAAGGGTTATCAACCTTCTTTATAATGTTTTTTAGCAAGTTTTAAGCAACCCTTGTTTTGTGAGATTTTGAGGGCATGTTCACTTGTACAATTGTTCTTTCTATTAATTAAAGTTTGGAGAGTAGGCTATTGCTGAACTTCCTTAAAAAAGCAAAAGGAAAAACATAATCTCAATCAGTTGCAAGACGAAATAACCATCAAACCCATCATGCATAGTATCATTAAAAAACTACAACATTCCAAGTTCTCATCCCTTTGGCTACAAAAAAACTATATAAGTGAAGGGCATAGTACCCATGGGACCTCGTGTATCCCATAGATGAGGAGTTAAGATTGCTAAAGCAACACTAAAAGGACTACATGAAGACATTTGGTTTGAGCAGTCCAAAGGCATTACAACTGAGAAATACAATGGCCTATGACCCATACATGTCCTGGAACCTGAAGGGGATATTGAACTCAAGACGTCGGCCTTAAGAGGTGAAAGCTCAACCAATCCACCTATGATGCACGGATATTTGAATTAACTTCAACAATTCCCTTTAATGCAAATATTCACATTGATAGATGCAAATAAACAAATTCAGTGCGATCATTGATTAGAACTTAATTGAAATAAATTATCATGTAAAGAAGAGAGTGATATAAGTCAATCTGAATTTGAAATTCCTTTGTAGATGTTTGAATGCTCAAGCTTGAGTTTGAATCATGGATGCATGCTCCCCCTCGAGGACCCAAGCACACAATGCAATCATGACATATTCAAATAAAGTACCTCAATTTCTATGGTTTGGTTTGATCCGGCATCATGTGTGTGCCTCTAGGTGCTATTTATGAGGAATTTCAACATCTTCTATTATTAAGCAAGGCCGGTGTAATCCATGGCCATCAAGCATGAAACACAAGGCAATCGTAGGGTCACAAATACAACTTTAGCAAGGCCACGATCATGATGCTCTGACTCCTTCTATGGAAGATTACTCATGCAAAAAAGTTATGAAGCTTCCTACAAAAAAGTACCACTAAGATGCAGAGGAAAGAAGATGATAATGTGAGGCTTATGAAAAAGAAAGGTAGTATGAATTGTTAATCAAGGATAGCTCTCGCAAGAGAAGCATTCCCATGACCTTGAGATAGCCTAATAAAGAGAGTTAGATCTAAATAAGGGTAAATGTGTAAAATGGGGAAGTTGGGTTTCACACATTTACCAAGTGAATGTACAAAGGATAAGTGACCCATTAGGGTTATAGGTGCATATACAAGTCGAGGGAAAAAAGCCTCTTAAAGAGGAAAAAAATTGCATCAATGGTCTCAAACCTCTCCCTAACATAATGATAATGCACCTAAATTTGCTTTGTGTGAGCATGGAACACACGGTTCTTTGAAACCGCCAACGCACTCTAACTATTAGTGAAGATGGTGGTGGCAGAAGACTGACCAACACCCAAATCAGCCAAAAGGTGTATAAGCCACACACACTCAATAGTCACTGTGAAAGCTTCCCTATACTCAACCTCATAACTAGAAGTCGTCATAGTAGGCTACTTCTCACTCAACAAAGATACTCATGAGCTATGAAGCATGAAGCAAAAACCACTGGTTTACACACAAGTATCATAGCAACCAACCCAATCCGAGTTAGAAAAAGCATGTAAATATGGCAATAGTCATCCCCCCTTGGGATAAAACAATCCAAGTAGCCGGGTTCCACTCAAGTAGCGTAAGGTGCACTTAACTGTGTGCCAATTCTTGACACTTGGGAAATGCAAATGCTTTTTTCAACATGCACACTTTGTTTTCATTCCTTTCTACAGAAAACCATGGGGCTAAAAAACATACAATTCTTCATGTAACTCACCAATTAGAAATGCAGTTTTAATGTCCAACTAATGTATCTTCCAACCATGATGAGTTGCAAATGCACATATGCTATGAATCGTGGTCATTTGGCAAGTGGGTGTAAAGGTCTCATCAAAATCAATGCCTCTTTCTTGAGCATAACCTTTTGCAACAAGTCTACCCTTATACCAATCAACTATTCCATCAAGTTTATGCTTCACCTTGTATACCCATTTAGTGCCAATGGCCTTTTTGCTAGGAGGCAAATCACATAAAGACCAGGTACTATTCTTCATAATAGCATCATATTCTGATTACATAGTAGCCATCCAATTTTTTGAATTTTGTGCTTCATCAAAAGAAACAAGCTCATTCACATCACAAAGACTAGATGCATCCATAACATAGCAATATGGTGCACAAGACACACTATGAGAGCCTGAACAAGTACAATATGATAGAGGTGCATCTAATTTGCTATCTTGCAAAGTTTGCACCAGCCATTCAGGCATAGTTTTTGCCTCCTCTATATCAGATCTCTCATCAACAAGTGCATCATGTAAATTTGCATCAGAAATAGAATGATCTCCATCATCATGTGGAACATGTAAAGACTGAGAAATCGCCTCATTTGGACCAACACTTGATTGTCCACCTATAAAAAGAGGCAACAAAGTGTCATACATCTTTCGAGCTAACTGATGTCTCCTTAGTACATGAAAATACTGGCTACATTAGATCTTCCACAAAAACAACATCACGGCTAACCAAGATGCATTTACTCTATGGATGATACAGATGATAGCCTTTTCTTTCAAAAATGTACCTAACAGAAATACATTTTACTGCTTTATCATCCAATTTTTTGCATTATTGTTGAGGCAAAAATGCATATGCTAGACAACCAAAGACACAAAAATGAGCAACAAATGGCTTGTCATCATGCCAAGCCTCATATGGAGTGATAACGTTATCCTCTTCAATTGATATGCCATTCTTTGACACTATGTGTCCTAGAATCTTACCTTGCTTGACCATGAAGACACAATTTTTTGGGTTCTAGCACACGATATTCTCTACATTTGTCAAAGATAGATCTCAATTTAGGAATATGTGTTTGTATGATGTTGGAGTGAGCACATAGGTCATCACATAGACCTCTAAATTCTTTTCAAGAACTCCTTGAACACATGACACATCAGCCTTTGAAATGTAGCAAGAGCATTGGTGAGCCCAGAAGGCATCACCCGAAATACCAAGATACCCCACTCTATGGCAAAAACAGTCTTATGTTGGTCTTTTGGGGCAATATCTACTTGATTATAGTAAGAAAATCCATCAAGAAAGCTGTAGAATTTCTTGCCTGCTATAGGTTCCAACAAACATTCGGTGATAGGGAGCAGATAGCTATCTCTGATAGTGGCTGCATTAACCTTCTTCAAGCTAATGCACACTTGTACCTTGCCATTCTTTTTGGGCACTACTGCAATGGGAGATACACGTTCGATATGCTCAATTTCATAGATAAATCTTGCTTCTATCAAGTGATCTATTTCCTCTTTGATCTTTGCCGCATAGTTATCATTATATGTATATGGTCTCTGCTTAGAGGTTTTGGCTTCTAAAGACATCCAAATTCTATGAGAACAGATGTCTCGATCTACTCCTTTCAAGTCTTTGTAGCTTGATGCAAGCTGATCTCTATACTCTTTTAATAATACAACCAACTCCTTCTCTTCTTCTTCAATCAAATCATGTCCTATATATGTTTATCATTCTTCACCTTCATCTTTGGTCACTATAATTTTCTTAGTTTTCTCTTTGTTGTCGTATGCCACACTCATGAGTGCTTCTCTATCAGGCATCTGTATCATGACCTTTTGATCTTCTATTTCATATTTCTTGAAGTTTTCTGGGACTTCAAAGGGTCTCTCTTCCTCTATAGCCTTGGGGTTAGGTTTCTCTCTTTTCTTCTTCTTGGTCGACATCAATGTCTCTTCTTCTTTTGATCTTTCCTCCTGAATTTTGACTTCTATTAAATAGAGGTATTCTTCCTTTGAAGCATAGAAAGGCTCCATGAGGATGGAATCTTCATCTTCATCACTATCTTCCTTGGATTCACTCATATTAGGTTCACACTCTTCAATAACCGAATCAAACATGATTGCTTCTATCATGAAAACTAAAATGTGATAGCCATCCTCATCACAATAGGGGGTCCATTGTTCTTCGTTAAGTGCTATGTCTATGGTGGCTAGAATTTTGGCCTTACCATGCGGTTCAAATTCTTTGTCAAGGATACCCATCAATGCATAGGCTAAGTTTTAAATTGTTCTAGGATTCTCCTTGGCACCTACATCCCTAGTGGTTGCTCTTTTCTCTTGCTCTGCTGCAACTTTACACATCCATAAGTGGTTGTCTTCATGCATCCAAGAGGATCTTGATCCTACGGAGTGCACTGAATCTGTGTCATCTGATGCTCTATGGATGGGGTTTCATTATAAGGGGGTTACATCTCTATGTGAGTAGTCCATGAGATTGACTTTAGCGGTGACTCCTAGATGTTGCAATTACAAAGAATTTGTTTCCCAATCTTGCACTATCTGTAGTTGTCTCATGAAGGGTCTACCTAAAATCATCTCATAAAGTTGGTTTTTGCTAAAATCACGTATGGCAAATGTATGCTCAAACTCCACACCACAAGTGGTGAGAGTTATCCCTTCCAGTAATCCTAGAGGCTTCTCAATGTGGCCACTTGCCATTTGGAGTTTCATCCTCATTGGACTAAGGGCCGGTTTGCCCCAACGCTTCAATAAGGAGGTGGTAGCAATGAAAACTCCTAGTCTTGAGTCTAGAATTTCCCTGGTGGTATATTCCTGGTAGGTAATAAGGAGATAGGTATTTTCTTCTTCTTCTTCGCTCGAAGATCATGTGCTAGCTCAATGGGAGGAAGATTATTGCTCTCCTTGGCCTATTTCTCCTCTTGAATCTCTTGTAAAAGCTCTTGTGAGTATTGATTTATAGAAGAAGAGATTTTTGGATTAGTGGAATTAGGAACATAAGCTTCCTTGGGAGGCAAGCTTACCATTTCACTTTTGTGGTTTCTTACTTTTGATATGGCTCACTTCCTAGATTTGTCTATCATCCTCTCGAGTCTCTCTAGCAATCCATCAAAGTGTAATTGTGTTTTGGCTGAGCTAGTGCAATTGAAAAGACGATTGGCCTCAAACATAGTTTGAGCCAGTTCCACCATTTTTGCACATAGCTTAGTCATTTCTATTTCTAAGTCCACTCTAGGGTAACACTTATCCAAGTCTACCACGTTTGGCTCTTCTTGAATTCATGCCTGATATGCCTTGACCATCATGTCAAGATCTTTTGGAGTCCATCATGATTGATAGAAAAAATGGATATTTTCTAAAGATTTTTATAGATATGTGATGTGCATGGTTTCTACTCTACTATAGTGCACTTTGCTTTACCAAATGATGAGTTTTATTGTCTCTCCCAATTGATAGAAACCTTCATCCTGGGGTGCATGCACAAAGATTTCATATCTACTAGAGCTGTTGCTGTGGATGCTGGTACCTACCAAAAAGCTCACAAAACACACACAAATGCGGTATGCACTATCTCTCTCTCTCTCTCTCACGCTCAATGAGAAGAATGAATGGACGGAGAGAATATAACCAAAATTGATGGAATCTCGTGGAGGTGGAGATGGAGGTAAAGAGGGAGTAGGGATGGTAGGGGTGATGATGATGAAAGTGAAAAAGTAAAAAGCAATATTTTCCCTATGATTCCAACATCACGTCTCTACGTATTACCATCATACACTTTTCCTCAAAGCTCGATCCGCGGCAACAACACCAAATTTGGTGTCTTTGTAGCACAATGATGAGTATCAATGTGAGGAGATCCACCTCATAATTTTCAATCCGAGGAGACATGAGGGTGGTATGATGACCATGAGCAAGTGAGAGTACAAGTGTGTGATTGAGAAGCACACCAACATGCACACATACACACATACATACACACAGTAAGACAAAGAGATTGAGCAATGGAGTCTTTGATTATCCAAAAACAAGTTTACAATGTGTTTAATTCACTTCAATTCCCAACAATCCATTCTCCTAAATGAGCTCTCTAGCTTCTTTTATAGTTTTTGGATGCGTTTGGGCTCATTCAGACTTAGTGTCTGACCTAGTTAAAAATTAGGTTCCTAAGCTATTTTGGAGGTTTAAATAAACTCTAAAAATTATGAAAATTGGTATTTAAGTAGATCTAGCACTCCTCAAGCTTGAGGAATCCTTGACTTGAAGAAAATTGAGTTAGAATTATAAAAAATGGGATATAGAATGTGGTGGAGTGATGAGAATCACTATTTGATAATTGTTTAGTTTGAAAAAAGATTATCTTGGCCTACTCGCCAAATCTATGTTGACTTCCTTGTCGACTTGGTCTTGTTTGTCCTTCCCTTTGTCCGAACTCTCTTTGACTCAACTGCCTCATATTTCCTTGTCTTGCAAGCCTCTTGGACCTTCTAGCTATTGCCAACAATATACAACATTTTTTTTCTATTTTTGTTGTGTGCATATTAGCCCCTATTTCAAACCTATTATAAATGTGTTTTGACATCAATACTATCATCTTGTACTTACATAAGCAGATTGTTTCTCTAGACAAGGATGAGTATTGCATCATGGAGCTTCACCTCCTTAATTATCAATCCACAAAGATGTAAGGGTGTATGAAGATCATGAACAAGTGATGTGCACGAAGGTGAAGGTGAGAAGCACACTAATGCACATACACATACACACACATGGAAGAGACAATATGAGAAGACAATGGAAAGAGAATTATTTCTATTCATCAAGGCTCTTACAATGCTCAATTCACATACAAGCTAACTCACACCAATCAACCCCAAAAATGAGCTCTCTAGCTCTTTTTATAGTTTTTGAAGGGATTTGACCAGTTTCACATCTAATGGCCAGCCTACTTAAAAATTTTGTTCTACCCTACTTTTGAGGCATCAAACAATCACCAAAAAATACAAAATTTGTTATGTACATTCTATCTAAGATTCTCAAGCTTGAAGACTCCTATCCTTGCAAGAAATTGAGCACTATGTCATGAAATTGGGGTTTTTATGATACAAAGTGTAGTGATTAGAATCACTATTGTTCATTATGATGATTTTGATATTCCAAAAGAGCACCGATGTAGACAATTTGTTGACGGGGGCCTCTTTAGTCTTTCTCCATCTCTTTTAACATACTCTCTATTCTTCCAGGTGGACTACTAATGCTAACACCCCCCTCCCTCTCGTGTTTGTCGTCCCCGACATATCCTTGTTACATGGAATAGTCGATGTAATTCTAAAGTAAGTCTTGAGCGAGTGTGTGTTCATTGACATGGATGCCTCTAACCAAGGGCAAAGGCATCCATGTCAATGGCTAGTGGTGTGTCTTATGGTAGGTACTGATAGTGAGTGGAGTACATAAGTTGTTCATAGGAAAATAACTAAGTAAATGTGTTGGCCTAGTGACAAAGAATTTGGAATGATATTCCCAAAACTTTGTTATGAACATTTCCTCGAAGGTCTATTTATATCATGAGATGGCATGGTACTCATGTCATAGACAAGGTCCAAATTACCGTGCTCAAATCCTGGCATTGATACATGTGGTGCCCTCATCTTTAGAAATACCTTGAATGTTGTTTGCATAATATAAATAATTTTGATTTTTGTTTTGGCAACTATATCTGTCATTCAATGCAAGTAGGCTAGCCAATGCTGGATAGTTGCGATCATGTATGCAACCATAGGGGGTCCATGTGGTGGTGCTAAGTATGGAAGAAGGCCAAGACTAGCATATTGGTACTGGGCTATAACATGGATGGAATAAAATATGTAGTGGTTCCTTACTTCATGCTTACATCATTTTTGGGTACTCTCATAGTAGGTGTCGTCTCAATTCTATCGAAAAAAACATACCCTTGTGTGCGGTTGGAGGCAAGTCCTCTGGTTGGAACTGAGTTTCATGTGTGGGTAACTTACCCATGATCCTTTGTATCTTTTGATTGTACTCGACCAAGTACATGAATTAGGGTTTTTACTGAATCTCGTTGGTGGAGACATATCATCATGGCATGAGTTTGGTGAAATAGGGGAATTTTAATATTGTTTCTTTGATCATGGCTACTACCTATAACTATGCGTTAATGCATGCAAAGTGTGTCTTCCCCATTTCCTTCATTGGCTTAATCCAAGTAGGCCTTGGGAATTTGAATGTATCCTAGTCCTCTTCAGTGACATGTCCAACGACTATCATCTGTGGCTCATGTTCTTCTTCAGATGTGGGTTTGACAGGAATGGTCATGGTTTCCTCTGGTTCAAGAACATATGGCGGAGAGGCAGGCCTTTGGAGAATAGCTTGTTTTGTAAGCTAAGCCTATATGTTTGCAACTTGGTCTCATAGATGTAGCTCTTCCTATAATTCTTGTGGTGCTTTGGTCTATTGGAATGGTGGGTCTATCCATGCCTCTATTTTGCAGTTTCCTATGCATTCTTCAGAGTCTCATAATCCTCAATCAAGTTTTCATAAGCTTCTAACAACATTGCATAGACTTCTAAGATGATCTTGATATTCTCTGGCGGTACTGCTTGAAATCGACTATGACTAATAGATGCACCCAGAGTGTCCATTGCTGCTTCAAAATTTTCTTTGTTTTTCTCTTGTAGTCTTTGATTCTCTTCATGGGCGGTTGCACAATGTCTTCCTAGTAGTCCCATGTTGTGTGTTAAGCATGCGTTGCACTCTATCTGTACGCAAAGTTGTTCTTCTACTTTTGTGGTGAATTGTTTGCTCTGCTATTCTAATTGGACTTCCATAGCATTGTGTGTATCATTAAGCTTTGTATATCTCGCATTAAGGGAAGCATTATAAATGCTCAAGCAATTGACCGGTGCTTGTAGTTGGGCCGTGCTTACTTGAAACTCCTTGTATCATTGCCCCATGGTACTAAACTTCTCACGGACTTGGTGAATGTGTTATCCATGGTGGAAGATGAATGTATATGATTGGAATGCATGAATGTATGAGTGTCCATAGTTAATTATAGGGGGTGTTGAAGCTCAAGGTCAAGGACAAAGCATGGAAGTGCATCAAGGAAGTGGACACACAAGAAGAAGGAGCAAGTAGGGAGCTCCAAGAAGCACCTGTCAAATTTTCAAAAGAAATCTATAAAAATAATGATTTTCATCACTAAAAACCATTGTAAATACCATTTTCCATTTTTGTAACTTCATTTGTTGAAGCCGAGGAGTCCTTGAGCTTGAGGAGTATTAGAACTACCATCCTACCAATTTTCATAATTTTTAGACTCCATTTGAGCCCCCAAATAAGCCTTGGAACCTATTTTTTAACTAGGCCAGACACTAGGTTTGGACAGGGCCAAAACCACTCAAAAAACTATAAAAAGGGCTGGAGAGCTCATTTTTGAGGGTAGCTTGTTTTAGATTTGAGCTTTGTAAGAGATTTCTTTTGTAATCGAAGCTTTCCATTGTTCCACTCTTTGCTCTTACCTTGTGCGCGTGTGTGTGTATTCACTCACGCACTTGTGCCATCACTTGCTCACGGTCTTCATACCGGTCCTCACGTCTCCACGGATTGACATTTATGAGGTGTATCTCCTCACGTTGGTACTCACCATTGTGCTAGAGTGACACCAAATTTGGCACCGTTGCCGGGGAGAGAGCTTGGAGGACGAGCGTGTGATGGTAAGACGTAGAGTAGCAACGTTGGAAGGTAAAAAAATCACCATTTTCAGTTCAATTTTTGAGTTTTTCTTCTCCTTCATCTTCGTCATCATCACCATCTCCACCCACCTTCATATTCTCAGTTTTTTCCATTTTTTAGAGTCCATTCACCTCGCTTTTTACTTGTGGTTGTGAAGAAGAGCCTTAGAGAGGATGCAGGATTGAAACGCTGAAGAAATAGTACCAAAATAGCCGAAAATCAGAGTGAACAACCTCAAACGTGACATAACCTGCGCCAAGTATCGTGAGTGCAATATCGCGGGTTTGAAGGGAGATTTGGCATCTACAGACACATAGGAGTGACAAGGAGGACACAAGCTACTCATATTTGCAAAAATTTTTGAATTTGGACTCCAAAAAATCCAAGTATCGTGTTCTCCCGCAGTTGAAGTATCGCGATACCTGGATATCGTGAAACTCCTATGGTCGAGTATCGTGATACTTGCAGTGGTCACATATCGAGTATCGTGTATCGCTGAGAAACATTCACGATACTAGACAGATATCGTGTATCGTGTATCGTGGAGTTAACTTTCGCGATACCTGGTAGATATCGAGTATCGACAGAAAATTTCTCACGATATTGGTCACGTATCGAGTATCGTAGAGACCTGAAAACGATACTTGAGGAATATCAAATATCATGGGAATTCCAAGTATCGTGTATCGTGATTTTTTTCACGATACCCACCCAATATCGCGTATCGTGACCTGCGTGTGCAATATCGAATATCGTGAGGGTCTTTCCGCGATACTTGCTAGATATCGAGTATTGTGATCTGTCTAGTTGGTCGAGTATCGTGTATCGTGTGGCCTAAGTATCAAGTATCGTGGACTTACTTCTGTGTCAAGTGTCGTGTATCGTTTAGTGGAGGAATCGTGTATTGTGGCAAGCTAAGTATCGTGTATCGTCTACTTCCAAGTATCGCGATACTTGATAAGTATCGTGTATCGCCTGTTGTGCAGTAATCCCAGAGAGATCCCGTTTCCCTGTTTTAACCCCCAGAACCTTGAACTGACATAACTTTCTCATACGAAATCCGTTTGCTGTGATTTTGGGTTTGTTGGAAAGCTCGTGGGGAGTACTACCAAAAATTCCACTGGTTATGGTAAAAATAATACCAATATTATTAGATATAGTATTTTGAAGTTGACCCTCAGGTGGACTAGGAAACCAAGGAGCTCCAAAGGATTTTGAACAATACCAAGGGGAAATTTTGAACTAGAAGACAAGGCTTATGAACCTAAGATCTGGCAGACACTTAGGCAAAGATAGACAAAGCATTAGATCATCTGAGGCTAGTGTCAATCATACAGCTAAGTCTTGGGCACAACAACTAAGTGGTTATCCCTACACACTAAGTTCCAACACAAGTGATTCAGAAATGTCCTTTAGCATGGAAAGACCCACACGTACCTCAGGAACTGCTTATTTAGAGACACTAGAAGGTCCCTATAAGACCCAATTAGAGTATATCAGGACCAACCAATAAGGTGCTCACATCTATGAGGATGGTCTGAGACGATCAGTGGTCCAACTCAAAAATCTTGATCAACCCTTTGGAATTGAACACCAAGTGGTCAAGTTCGAAGAGGGTGCATACATTGATAAGGAAGGAACCATGTATGTGGTTACCAACTTACCAGACAGGACAGACGAGTTTGGAAATATCATTCCTGAGAACGATATAGGAGACCTAGAGCAAGGAGACCTGGGACGGGAACCCAAGATTCCCAGAGGTAAGTCAGTCTTGACTAGGGTAATCACTCCAGATTGGATCCCTCAAGACAACAAAAGCATAGAACTATTTGTGAATAGAGAAACAGAGGAAGCCTTATGGAGATTCAAGCCAGATCAACCAAGCCCAATAGTCACCATCTACGAGTTCAAGGATCCGGAGACACCAGGCAAAGTTGTCTATCTAGGTCACACCTCAGAGAAATTGTTCTTGGTAACAGAGCAAGATAGGCATGCATACACTTGGCAAGGTGAATCAATTTTCCCTCCACTAAGATCTAGTGTTTCCCAGGGCCTCCAAGGAGTAGGATCATCCAAGGCTCATGAAACCTAGAGGGAAAGAACTAGAGAGAGACCTGAGGTAAGCTTTGCACACATAGTGGGTAGAGACCGATCAAGAATAAAAAATGAAAGACCTGAAAGAGAGAGACATCGCGCACATAGGCATCAAAGAGACGAACATGATTTCCCATTGCCTAGACCACAAGAGCACTCAAGAACCCTTAGACCCTCTCAAGTGGTTAAGACAATGAAGAACTATTTTGATGGGTCAAGAGATCCTTATGATCATGTAGCCAAGTTCAAACAAGTGTTAAGAGCTGAACAGGTTGAGGACTTGTTCACCCAGTTCGAGGCATTTGGTTTGACTCTTAAGGGTACTGCCTTAGCTTGGTTTCAACCCCTGAATAGTCGCAACTATTGAGAGATAGATCAACTACTGGAAGAATTCATTGTAGAATTTTCCAAGAGTGGCATCAGGCATAATACATCATCCTTGATCCACAACTTTAAGCAGACACCCTAAGAAACAGTGTGACTTGCAGGAAGAAGGTTTAGAAAGTACTTGGAAAGATGCCCTATGCTAGAATTACCCACAGCAGCCAAACAAGTGGCCTTGTTTCTAGACGGTTTACTCAGCACAAAGTTAAGGTCATACGTGTACTTGAAAGAGCCTAGATCCATAGAAGAGTGTGTGCGCATGTGCATTGACATAGAAGACAACTTGGGTGAGGAGTTAGGACTATCCAAACTCTATAAATATTCTGACAGCTCTACTACTCATACCTTTAGAGCCTCCAATGAGATAGATGAGATAGCGGAGCAGGTTGCCAAGAGGCTAGGAGTTCAAAATAGACAAATGCCAAGGGTCACCTCATTGAAACGATGTTACAATTGTGGAGGAGACCACATGGCTAATGTTTGCCCAATGATGGCTCAACCCCAAGGAAACCCTAATGCTCTATATTGCACTATTGAGAGAAAATACACGAACCATACGACTCAAGATTGTCCCTATAACAGGCAGACTGTTAGACAAAATTATCAGCAACCTTACCAACAGGGTAGGTATCAGAACCAGTACCAACAACCATATTATAGGCCACAACAACAATATCAACCTCAATACCAGCAACAATATCAAGCACCAAACATGCCACAACCAGTCCTAGGAAACCAACCACCAAATCCTACCAATGTGATCCCAATTAAGTATACGATAGTAGAGGAGGACCCTAATAGAGCATTGGTGCCACTAACCCCGTTGGTCTCATGCTCATAATTCAAAATACTCCCATGAAGGTAGTCCACATGCTTATTATATAGAGTCACCTGAGCAAAGTGAGATTTCTCCATATCAGTACGAGACACCACTTATGGAACAAAATTGGGAACCAGAATACTTGAATGTCATGTATACAAATCCCAACCCCAGGCCCCAAGCGAGACAAGTAAGACCACAAGCCCCTAGAGGTCCATGTTTTAGATGTCAGGGTGACCATTTCATTCGTGAATGTCCCCACGAACTAGCTCTGGGACAAGGGCAAAACATCACAATACAAGGCTTTTGTCCTGAGTGCAGCAAGGAACATCTCCCGAGAGAGTGTCCGAGAAACCCCTCTAGTGCACCCAAGGTTATACCCATCAATGTGGTAGGCTTAGTGGCAGATTCAAGTTCAAGTAGCAGTAACGTGGCTCCCATACAGGCAGTTACTAGGGCACAAGCATTAAAACAGGATAAACCGGCTGAGCAGCCAGAGCCAAGTGACTCAGGAGAGTCTAGTAAGAGGAAACCAAGAACATGGTAGGATACGAGAGAGAAGGCTAATCGCAAGTGGAACAAAAAGATATCCGAACTAGAAGAAAGCCTAAGGGATACCAAAACGAAAATAGAAGACATTGCATCTCAAAGCCCCTCTCATGCCGAACCTCCATCCACACCACCTCATTCCACCCCACCGCCCATTGTAAATAGACCGCAATCAGGGTCTGTTCTTGCAGATCCAACTTCAAAAGGCTTGGACATGATGATCAAGGCCTATCAGGCTCGTCTTCAAGAAGGGCCAACAACTGCGAAACTGGACAAGAGTTACCCTAGAGCAGACTTAGAGATTGAACGAACAAAAATGTGCATGAAAATGGTAGAAGTAGCTCAAGCTATGCTCGAGACTACTCAAAAGTTCAATCAAACAAACTCTATCAAACCGGATTTGCATTTCCAAGGCTTACTAGAAAGATTAGAGCAGTTGCTAAACAAGCCGCATGTTTCTTTACCTCGACAGGCTCAACCAATTATTGAAAGAGAAAGCTTACCACCCAAGAAAGCTTATGTTCCTGATTCCGTGGATGAGGGAACACCTCTTTCAATGCAACAGTACTCTCAAGAGTTCTTGCGGGAAATACAAGAAGAGAAATGGGCCAAGGAGAAGGGTAATCCCCCTCCTATTCCTGAGATTGATGATCTTCATGATAAATTCCCCCAAGACATTCCGTCTATCTATGGAGATCAAACAGAGCAACAAGAGGATGAGAGATTAGATTTTGAATCTAATTCTTTACAAGAGTTTCCACAATTCACAAGCCCATGGGAATCTGAATCTCTTCAGATCTGAGCTCCCACAATATTGGTAAGAAATGAAGACTCAGTGGTTCCAAGGAACACTGATGTCGTGAAGACCACTAAGGTTCAGTGTCATCTCACTGTGGAAGAGCTGCTCAAAGCAAAACCTGAGCTATGGAATCATGTGAAGGATCAGGTTCCAAAACTTGATTCCAATATGCCAAAAGTGGGCTCTAAGCAAAAAGTTTCAGAAATACCTCTTGATAAAATAGGAGACATGAGCGAAGGTGAAGAAGGTAATACTTATCTTCCAATCACCTATCAAGGTTATACAACCAAAGCAATCGTAGATTCAGGTGCTGGTGTTGCTATTGCGACCACCTCCTTGTGGAAGCGATGGGGCAAACCCACATTAAGACCAACTAGAATGAAGCTTCAAATGGCATATGGTCATTTTGAAAGACCTCTAGGATTGCTCGAAGGGATAACTCTAACCACTTGTGGTGTAGAGTTTGAACACACATTTGCTATATGTAACTTTGAGAAAAATAATGTCTACGAGATGATACTAGGAAGACCCTTCCTATGACAATTGCAAATAGTACAGGATTGGGGAACCAACTCCTTGTACTTACAACACTTAGGGGTCACCACCAAGGTCAATTTGAAGGATTACACCTTCAGAGATGTACCACCCCTATAGTGGAATCCTATCCACAAAGCTAAAGAAGATTCTATCTCCGTGCATCCCGGAAGTTCACCTGACCCATCCTGGCTTCATGAAGATACTCACTTGTGGATGTGCAAGGTCGCAGAGGAAGAGGAAAAGCGCCTAAAAGCAAGAGAAGAAGGAACTCCCCCAGGAGATAGACCACTCAAAGACCCAGCCTATACATCGATGATATTTCCAGATGAGGAATTTGAGCCTCATGGTTGGGCAGAAATTTTAGATACCATGGACATTGCAGTCAATGAAGAACAATGGACACCTCATTGTGATGAGGAGGGTTATGATATTTCAGTGTTCATGTGCCAGCCCTTGTTGGAAGAGTGTGATCCTAGTGAGGTCATAGAAGAAGAAGAGAATGACGATGATCTAGAATCCATTATGATGGATACTTACTTTGACTCAGGGGAACACTATTTAGAAGACATAGGAGTGTTAACCCAAAAAGAAGAAGAACCCCCCACAAGTATTAAAACTGTAAATTCAAAGGAAGGAAGTGAAGGAGATCAAAAGAAAAAGAAAAGAAAAGTAGAGAAACAGGAAGAGGAGAAATCATTGTTTGAAGTACCAGAAAATTTCAAGAAATATGAAGTTGACCGAAAAATTCTGGTACGAATGCCCAAGAGAGAGGACATCATAGGAGAATCATATGATAATAAAGAGAAAACTAAAAAGATTGTGGTAACCATTGAAGGGAACGAAGAGCGATGCACATACATAGGAGATGACCTAAGTGCGAAAGAAGAAGCAGAGCTTGTAGCTCTATTAAGGGAATATAGGGACGTGTTTGCTTGGCACTATAGAGACTTGAAGGGAGTAGATCCAAAAATTTGCTCTCATACAATCCCGATGACCGCTGATGCCAAGCCCACCAAACAAAAACCCTACACATATAATGACACTTATGCAGCTCAAATAAAAGAAGAAATTGACAGACTGATTGAAGCTCGATTCATCTATGAGATTGAGCATACTGAATGGGTGTCCCCCATTGTAGTGGTGCCCAAGAAGAATGGAAAATTGCGAGTGTGTATTAACCTTAAAAAAGTTAATGCTGCTACAATTTGAGATAGTTATCCGCTTCCAATCACTGAACATTTATTGGAGTGTGTTGCAGGCAAAGAAGTTTATAGCTTTCTTGATGGATTTTCGGGTTACAACCAAGTATCCATTGCCCCAGAAGATCAACACAAGACGGCTTTTGCTACTGAATGGGGAATCTTTGCATTTCGTGTGATGCCATTTGGGCTCACCAATGCACCTGCAACATTCCAGAGGCTCATGTGTCATGTCTTCAAAGAGTTCTTGCGAAAGAACTTAGAAGTATATGTGGATGATTTATGTGCTCATTCCCAAAAACGAAGATACCACATCCCTGAGCTCAGACAGATCTTCAACAAATGTAGGGAATATCGAGTGTGTCTGAACCCAGAGAAGTGCGTGTTCATGGTACGACAAGGTAAAATCTTAGGTCACATTGTTTCTAAGAATGGAATTTCAACAGATGAGGACAAAGTAAGAGCAATAGCAGAGCTGCCCAGACCAAGGAATGTTAAAGAGGTACAAGCCTTTATGGGCCATTGTGGATATTACCGCAGGTTTATCCACATGTATGCCATCATAGCTAAACCTCTTTATGGGTTGTTGACAAATTTTGAATGGAACGATGAATGCGAGAATTCCTTCAATGAGCTGAAGAGAGGTTTGTGTTCAGCACCAATACTGACCACTCCTGATTGGAATAAACCATTCCATGTCCATGTGGATGCATCCAATCATGCTATAGGATGTGTGCTAGCACAACCCACAGGTGAAGGAAACCTAGATTTGCCGATAGCATATGCTAGTAGGCAATTAAATGTGGCTGAACGAAATTATACCACAACGGAAAGAGAAGGTCTAGGCATGGTATATGTTGTGAAGAAGTTTAGACACTATCTATTGGCCAACAAGTTCAAGTTTTTCACTGATCATCAAGCTCTATTATATTTGGTTAATAAACCTTGCAATACTAGACGCTTAGTAAGATGGTTCCTCTTACTAAGGGAATACGATGTTGAAGTGGTTGTTAGGAAAGGTAGGACCCACCTTAGGGTGGACCATCTTTCTCGCATCACTTCAGGAGAGCCACCGCAAGGAGTGTCGGATGAACTACGTGATGCTTATTTGTTCAATTTAGAAGTTGTTCCTAAATGGGCAAATAAGTTAGTACCTGTCCTAACCTTCGGACCTGCAAATAAGCACATAAAAACAAACAAAGAAGAAATTGTACGATCACAACAATATCAAATATTGGCAGGAAGTATGTACAAGCAAGATACCGAGGGCGTACTAGCTTGTTGTGTCGAGGACGATGAACATAGTAGTTGGTTGCAACAAGCCCATGAAGGTTTGCTAGGAAATCTCTATTCTAAACAACGAACATTGCAGAATCTAAAACATTTAGGAGTGTATTGGCCTAGCATGGACAAGGAAATTAATGAGTGGATTAAGAATTGTCCAACGTGCAAAGAGAGACCCCCAGTGGAGCATGCCACTCTTTATCATGTGTCGTTAATTCCAGATTGGAGTGCTCCATTGGTAGAATTCATGAGATCAGGAGCATTACCCAATGAGGCTAGCCTAGCACGAAGAAGAAGCATGGAGCAAGAGGCTCAGGACTATGCCTTAGTAGGAGACAACCTATATCGGAGAGGCAAAGATGGATACTTAAGACTGTGTGTTCATGAATCATACTATTTGAAAGTCTTAGAAACTGCACATAGCAGTGTTGCAAGTGGGCACTTCGGGCCTGACCGAGTAATTAAGACCATCCTATTCTCAGGACTTTGGTGGCCCACTCTTCATATGGATGCCCATACCTATGTGAAGAAATGTGACACATGTCAACGAGCACAATATCCGATCAGAAAAGATGAGATGCCTTTGAGGCCAATGATGGGAGGACGCGCATTCTCGAAGTGGGGTATAGACTTTGTTGGTCCTATTAACCCCCCAGCTAGAAACTCCCATGTGGAATACACTTATTGTAGCCACTAATTACCTTACCAAGTGGGTGGAAGTAAAAGCCACAACAAAGAATGATGCTCAAACGATGGCTAAGTTCTTATTCGAGAACATGTTCACTAGATATGGGCTACCAATAGAGTTAGTAAGTGATAGAGGTACACACTTCTTGAATGAAGTCATTGAAGATCTCCTTCAAGAATTCATGGTGATACATAAGAAGTCTGCCCCTATCATCCCCAAGCTAACGGACAAGCCGAGAGCACAAATAAGATCCTATGTAACGTATTGACAAAACTGGTAAATAATAAACGCTCTAATTGGGACAAACATCTTCATCATGCTGTTTGGGCATACCGAGTTGCCTACAAAACGGTACTCAATGCCACCCCATTTCAGATGGTCTTCGGACAGAATGTTGTGCTACCATTGGATTTCCTAATTCCAGCCTTGAAAGTAGCACAAGAGCATGAGTGGAATGAGCAACCACCAGCCTTGCCAACACGATTTCCACTCAGGCAAGCCAACCATGCGAAGATAAGAAACAAGCAACTAGGCTCACCTCCACCAAAAGATCTCCGACAAATCTGGGTGCCTAAGAAATTAGCTACAGCTCAACAAGGGCGATTACAGATGTGGGTACCCACGAAGCTCTTACATACACAATGGCCTATGCTCACCACCATGCAAAAGGTCTCAACAAAGAAGCCAAGGAGAGAAAAGGGTAAGAATAGAGCACAAAGACCAAAAGAAGATAAATTCAAACCTTCGACAGAAGTAAGAAGACAATCATCAAGGATATGGGTTTGGAAGCCTAAGGCACCCATATCATCCACAACAACAAAGAACGAACCACTCCAGATACAAAATTTAAGCAATCAACCAAAGATGAAGAAGTCAACAAGGACTTGTATGCAACCCAACACTATTCTGAAATGGGTCCCTAAAATTAGTTGTCCTTTTGAGATCCACTGACACCCTCCAACAAAGGCTGCATCAACGTCCACCAACATCATTGAAAACCTCGACGTGCAGCAACCATGTGCCTTTGGCATAACCTTGTCTTTTGCACCATTCACGTCATGCATTTCCAAAGTGTGCATCAATATAGGGCCACATTACATGGCCGTGCATAGACACAATTGAGAAATCCTAGGCACATGAGACACAATTTTCACATGTAAAATATTTTATTGATACTAACCTCTTTCTTCTTGTTTGATGCCATTGTGTGCACCAACCAAAAAAAAAAGAGAAAGAAAAGAAAAGAAGAGGACTATGTGCTTGAAAATGCTCATCAGCGAACTATCAGCAAGGACATCCATCAACAAAGAAGACAAGCCGATGGTCAAACACCATGATGGAACTACAACACGAAGAAATGAAGATCAATGGATCTTTCACCATGGTAAGACGTGTATGCTTCAACAACACTATAACCATGATAGATTAGGAAACCTCTTCATCAGCATACCCTTGAGCACTTAGCTCAAGACCCAATCTTTTGCACCATACTCCTTGCCACACATTTTCTAAGTATGCATACATAGGGCCACATTACAAGGCCATGCACAAGGCACATATTTTGTTCAACCCATGCACTAATGCACTTACCCATCATACATTATGGGTTACAAGTACTTGGCATGAAAACTACGAAAGCCATCTTGGGAATTATCAGAGGACATCAGGGTGACCACTGCATAAGCAAGGAAGCCATCCACCACCGAGAGTTGCTCATAATCAACATTGACCACCTCCTTTGAGCAACTAGCAGTTTTGGACAGCTCACAAATGCACCATCAAGATGGAATACCAGGGAGAAGTACATACAAAGGGACTACAAACTGCAAGAGCTAGCAGTGGCAACGTGAAGAACCAGACAAATGATCGGGCTACATTGGGAAGGTGGATCGCTCCTGTTGGACATAAAGGACACTACCTCTCAACGTACTACATGGAACAACCACTACAACAAGGGTCTGTCAGGGATGACAAACTCAAGAGGGGGGGGGGAGTGTTGAAGTTCAAGGTCAAGGACAAAGCATGGAAGTGCATCAAGGAAGTGGACACACAAGAAGAAGGAGCAAGTAGGGAGCACCAAGAAGCACCTGTCAAATTTTTAGAAGAAATCCCTATAAAAATAATGATTTTCATCACTAAAAACCATTGTAAATACCATTTTCCATTTTTATAACTCCTTTTGTTCAAGCCGAGGAGTCCTCAAGCTTGAGGAGTATTAGAACTACCATCCTACCAATTTTCATAATTTTTAGACTCCGTTTGAGCCCCCAAATAAGCCCTGGAACCTATTTTTTAACTAGGTCGGACACTAGGTCTGGACAGGGCCAAAACCACTCAAAAACTATAAAAAGGGCTGGAGAGCTCATTTTTGAGGTTAGCTTGTTGTAGATTTGAGGTTTGTAAGATATTTCTTTTGTAATCAAAGCTTTCCATTGTTCCACTCTTTGCTCTTACCTTGTGCGTGTGTGTGTGTATGTGTGTGCATGATAATATGCTTTCACTCACGCACTTGTGCCATCACTTGCTCACGGTCTTCGTACCGGTCCTCATGTCTCCACGGATTGACATTTATGAGGTGTATCTCCTCACGTTGGTACTCACCATTGTGCTAGAGTGACAGGGGGGGATGAGAATAGTGGATGTAGGTGTGAGAATTCTTGTGAGTGGTTGCAAAATTGCTAGAAAATTTGTGTTTTTTGTGTCCATAATGATAGATAAGTGTCTGTCAGTGACAAATGATAGAAAACCCCATGATGAACAGTTTGTCTATCATGATAGACAAGTGGTCCATCGTGACAAATAATCCCTATGATAGATAGATATTTGTGTGAACTTTTATTCCATCACGTAGATAAAAACATGACAGATACAAAAGGGTGATAGACTCTGTCCATCACGTGATAGATAGTTGCCTATCATCAATAGAGCCATCTACCATGATAGACCTATACATCATGATAGACCTATACATCATGATAGATAGGCCATGATGGATACTAGTATCCATCGTGATAGACATGCTTTGTTGATTGCGATAGGCAACCAATTTTCACAAACTTTAGGGTTCGAAAATTAACATATTTTTGAGCTAAAATTTGAAATTTTTACAAGAAATTGGAGCTTCTGGGTGTCACTCTAGCACAATGGTGAGTACCAACGTGAGGAGATACACCTCATAAATGTCAATCCGTGGAGACGTGAGGACCGGTATGAAGACCGTGAGCAAGTGATGGCACAAGTGCGTGAGTGAAAGCACACAAGTATGCACACACATACACACACACGCGCACAAAGTAAGAGCAAGGAGTGGAACGATGGAAGATCTTCGATTATACAAGAGCTCTCTTACAAAGCTGAAATCTACAACAAGCTCACCACAAAAATGAGCTCTCCAGCCCTTTTTATAGTTTTTGAGTGGTTTTGGCCCTGTCCAGACCTAGTGTCCGGCCTAGTTAAAAAATAGGTTCCAGGGCTTATTTGGGGGCTCAAACGGAGTCTAAAAATTATGAAAATTGGTAGGATGGTAGTTCTAATACTCCTCAAGCTCAAGGACTCCTTGGCTTGAACAAAATGGAGTTACAAAAATGGAAAATGGTATTTACAATGGTTTTTAGTGATAAAAATCACTATTTTTGTAGGGATTTCTTCTGAAAATTTGACAGGTGCTTCTTGGAGCTCCCTACTTGCTCCTTCTTCTTGTGTGTCCACTTCCTTGATGCACTTCCATTCTTTTTCCTTGATCTTGAGCTTCTTGGAGCTCCCTACTTGCTCCTTCTTCTTGTGTGTCCACTTCCTTGATGCACTTCCATTCTTTGTCCTTGATCTTGAGCTTCAACACTCCCCCCCCTCTTGAGTCTGTCATCCCTGACAGACCCTTGTTGTAGTGGTCGTTCCATGTAGTACGTTGGGAGGTAGCGTCCTTTGCGTCCAACAGGGGCGATCCCTCTTCCCAATGTATCCTGGTCGTTTGTCTGGTTCTTCACTTTGCCACTGTTATCTCTTGCAGTTTGTAGTCCCTTTGTACGTACTTCTGCCTTGTATTCCATCTGGATGGTGCATTTGTGAGTTTTCCAAAACTACTAGTTGCTCAAAGGAGGTGTTCAATGTTGATTATGAGCAACTCTCAATGGTGGATGGCTCCCTTGTTCTTGTAGTGGTCACCGTGATGTCCTCTGATTCTTCCAAAGATGGCTTTCATAGTTTTCATGCCAAGTACTTGTAACCCATAATGGATGATGGGTAAGTGCTTTAGTGCGTGGGTTGAACAAAATATGTGCCTTGTGCATGGCCTTGTAATGTGGCCCTACGTATGCGTACTTGGAAAATGCATGGCAAGAAGTATGGTGCAAGAGATTGGGTCTTGAGCGAAGTGCTCAAGGGTATGCTGACGAAGAGGTTTCCTAATCGATCATGGTTATAGTGTTGTTGAAGCATACACGTCTTACCATGGTGAAGGGTCCGTTGATCTTCATCTCTTCGTGTTGTAGTTCCATCATGGTGTTTGACCATCGGCTTGTCCTTTTTGTTGATGGGTGTCCTTGCTGAAAGTTCGCTGATGAGCATTTTCAAGCACAGTCCTCTTCTTTGCCCCCTTTTTTTTTTTTTGGGAACACGATGGCATCAAACAAGAAGAAAGAGGTTAGTTTCAATAACATATTTTGCATGTGAAAATTGTGTCTCATGTGCCTGGGATTTCTCAATTGTGTCTATGCACGGCCATGTAAGGTGGCCCTATATTGATGCATACTTTGGAAATGCATGACCTGAATGGTGCAAACGACTGGGTTATGCCAAAGGCACATGGTTGCTGCTGGTCGAGGCTTTTGATGTTACTTGCATACTTGATGAATTCTTTGATTGGAGGTGTCTATTGGATCTCGAAATGATGTAATCCTCCGGATTGGAACCCATTTTGGAATAGGGTTTGGTGCTGTAGAGATCACCTCAGGCCACTTCATCTTTGGATGCTTTCCAAACTTTGGTATCCCGTGTGGTTGGCCTTTTGGTTCTGTGCATGTTGTTGGTGCTTTTGGCTTCCAAACCCATATCCTTGTGATTGCCTGCTTTCTTTTGCAGAAGGGTTGAGTTTATCTTCGTTTGTTCTTTGTGTTTTGTTCTTACCCTTTGCTTTCCTTGGCTTCTTTGTTGAGACCTTTTGCCTGGTGGGGAGCATAGGCCGTTGTGTATGTAAGAGCTTCTTGGGTACCCACATTTGTAATCGCCCGTGTTGAGCTGTAGCTAATTTTTTAGGCACCCAAATTTGTACATGATTGTGGTCGACCTTCTTGGATAGCTTCGGTACCCAAATTTGTTGGATTCTTCGTGCTTGAGCCTGTCGTAGGTGCTTGGTCCTTCTTTTTTCATGGTCGATCTGGTTGGGTGGGAATCTTTGAGGCAACATCGATGGTTGCACTCCTTTCTTTACCCAGATCTGCTTCATGCCCATAACTTCTTTCTTCTTGAAGGCTCTTTGTCTATTTGATAGACTGGCTATCTTGCACTGTTTTGTTTGCTTCTGAGGTTGGACTAATGTGGATGCTTTACTCTTTGAAAAAGAAGAAGGTTCTCCTTGCCTTTGCGATTGTCCTTCCATGATTGTGCCCGTCTGGATCATAGGTCCTTTGACATTTACAACATCTTGTTCGAGAAGATTAGCCGTAGAGGAAAGAAGAGAGCGTGTGGTGTGTTGGTCAGTGGCCATGCAATTCTCCAATTCTAATGTAATGCATTGTTCATGTGCCCAAACATGAAGAAGTTGACTTCTTAGGTTCAAGTTGACAGCATGGTCGTAAATCCAATCTTGACCCAAGACAAGTGGCTCTGTGAGGTCCTCATCATGACACACTAGCATTTTGACTTTTATTGGAACATCTTGAAGGTAGATGGGAAGTTCCACCTCTCCCAAACAAGAGGTTTCCACACCTCCCAATCCTATGAGATAGGCTTCTATGGGCTTGATGTCCAATTGCAGGTCTTGGCAGTATGAAAGTCGAACTGCACTAGTTGCTGCACCTGAATCAACTAATGCTCTCACAGTCTTTACACTCTTTCCGCGTCCTACCTCTATAGTCACAAAGGGCCGTCGATCAATTATTTGAGAAGTAGTTATGCCCGATTTTTGGCACATGTCCATGTGATATTTTGGAGCTTTTGTGTTGACATCTAGGCCTAGCCGCCGTAGCTTATTTCTTCTGATGCGCTCTCTCGCCTCTGCTTGTGCTTCTTCTCTAACCCTTAACTCCTCTTCTTTTCGCTTCTTAGCAGTGTTGAGTCTCATGAGCATTTCCTCTGTAAGAGGTTCTTGATATAACTTGACTCGGCATCCACTAATATAGTTTGGTAGGATATCACCTTCTAAAGTGGCCAATTGAACTGCACCGCTAGTGGAGAGTCTATTAATGATCATGGGTCCATATCCTCGTTTCTCCAATTTGCGGGCATGTTGCTTTAGCGTATAAACCAGCACTAGATCTCCTTCCTTCAATCCTTTATCCTTTACATGGGCATCAAAGTATGCCTTTTGCCTTTTCTTTGCAGCATAAATGCCTGCTGCTGCCCGTAGCCTCGTCTCACCTAAGCGTTCTAGATCAAAGATCCTGGAAGACAACTCATGTCCATTCCACTCATGCTCTTGTGCTACTTTCAAGGCAGGGATTAGGAAGTCTAATGGTAGCACAACATTCTGTCCAAAGACCATCTGAAATGGGGTAGCATTGAGTACCGTTTTGTAGGCAACTCGGTATGCCCAAACAGCATGATGAAGTTGTTTGTCCCAATCAGAGCGTTTATTATTTACAAGTTTTGTCAACACATTACATAGGATCTTATTCGTGCTCACGGCCTGTCCATTGGCTTGTGGGTGATAAGGGGCAGACTTCTTATGTATCACCATAAATTCTTGAAGGAGATTGTCAATGACCTCGTTCAAGAAGTGAGTACCTCTATCACTGACCAACTCTATTGGTAATTCGTATTTGGTGAACACGTTCTCGAATAAAAACTTGGCCGTCGTTTGAGCATCATTCTTCGTTGTGGCTTTTACTTCCACCCACTTTGTAAGGTAATCTGTGGCCACGATAATGTACTCAGCATGGGAGTTTCTAGCTGGGGGGTTGATGGGACCTACAAAGTCTATACCCCACTTCGAAAATGCACGTCCACCCATCATTGGCCTTAAAGGAATCTCATCTTTTCTTATCGGATATTGGGCACGTTGGCATGTGTCACATTTCTTCACATAAGTATGTGCATCCATATGAAGAGTGGGCCACCAAAGTCCTGAGAATAGAATGGTCTTAATTACTCTGTCAGGCCCAAAGTGTCCACCTGCAGCATCGTTGTGTGCAGTTTCTAAGACTTTCAAATAGTCTGATTCATGAACGCACAGTCTTAGGTAACCATCCTTGCCTCTTCGATATAGGTTGTCTCCTACTAAGGCATAGTCTTGAGCCTCTTGCTCCATGCTCCGTTTTCTTGCAAGACTAGCCTGATTGGGTAATGTTCCCGATCTCATGAACTCAACCAATGGAGCACTCCAATCTGGGATTAATGACACATGATAAAGAGTGGCATGCTCCACTGGGGGTCTCTTTTGGCACATTGGACAATTCTGGATCCGCTCCTGTATTTCTTTGTCCATGCTAGGCCAATACACTCCTAAACGTTTTAGATTCTGCAATGTTCGTTGTTTAGAGTAGTGATTTCCTAGCAGTCCCTCATGGGCTTGTTGCATCCAACTAGTATGTTCGTCGTCCTCAACACAACAAGCCAGTACACCCTCTGGATCTTGTTTGTACATGCTTCCGGCCAATATTTGATACTTTTGTGATCTTACAATTTTTATTTGCAGGCCCAAAGGTTAGGACTGGTACCAACTTATTTGCCCATTTAGGAACAACTTCTAAATTGAACAGATAAGCATCTGGTAACTCATCCGACACTCCTTGCGGTGGCTCTCCTGAAGTGATACGAGAAAGATGGTCTGCCCTAAGATGGGTTCTACCTTTCCTGACAACAACTTCAAAGTCGTATTCCATTAGTAAGAGGAACCATCTCACCAAGCGGCCTGTATTGCAAGGTTTATTGACCAAATATAGTAAAGCTTGATGATCAGTGAAAAACTTGAACTTATTGGCCAATAAATAGTGTCTAAAATTTTTCACAGCGTATACCATGCCTAAGCCTTCTCTCTCCGTTGTGGTATAATTTCGTTCAGCTGCATTTAATTGCCTACTAGCATATGCTATCGGCAAATCTAGGTTTCCTTCACCTGTGGGTTGTGCTAGCACACATCCTATTGCATGATTGGAGGCATCTACATGGACATGAAAGGGTTTGCTCCAATCCGGAGTAGTCAGTACTGGTGCTGTGCACAAACGTCTTTTCAGCTCGTTGAAGGAATTCTCGCATTCCTCGTTCCACTCAAAATTTGTTAACAACCCATAAAGAGGTTTAGCTATGATGGCATACATGTGGATAAACCTACGGTAATATCCACAATGGCCCATAAAGGCTTGTACCTCTTTAACATTCCTTGGTCTTGGCAACTCTGCTATCGCTCTTACCTTGTCTTCATCTGTTGAAATCCCATTCTTAGAAACAATGTGACCTAAGATGTTACCTTGTCGTACCATGAACACACACTTCTCTGGGTTCAGACACACTCGATATTCTCTACACTTGTTGAAGATCTGTCTGAGCTCAGGGATGTGGTAACTTCTTTCTTGGGAATGAGCGCATAAATCATCCCAAATGGCATCACGCGGAATGCAAAGATTCCCCACTCGGTGGCAAAAGCCGTTTTGTGTTGATCTTCAGGAGCAATGGCCACTTGGTTGTAACCTAAAAATCCATCAAGGAAGCTATAAACTTCCTTGCCTGCAACACGCTCCAATAAATGTTCAGTGATTGGAAGTGGATAGCTATCTCTGATCGTAGCGGCATTAACTTTTTTAAGGTTAATACACACTCGCAACTTTCCGTTCTTCTTGGGCACCACTACAATGGGGGACACCCATTCTGTATGCTCAATCTCATAGATGAATCCAGCTTCAATCAGCCTGTCAATTTCCTCCTTTATTTTGGCTGCATAATTGTCATTATATGTGTAGGGCTTTTGTTTGGTGGGCTTGGCATCAGTGGTCATCGGAATCGTATGAGAGCAAATCTTTGGATCTACTCCTTTCAAGTCTCTATAGTGCCATGCGAACACATCCCTATATTCCCTTAATAGAGCTACAAGATCTGCTTCTTCTTTTGCACTTAGGTCATCTCCTATGTACGTACATCGTTCTTCGTTCCCTTCAATGGTCACTACAATTTTTTTGGTCTTTTCTTTATTGTCATATGCTTCTCCTATAATGGCCTCTCTCTTAGGCATCCGTACCAAAATTTTTCGGTCTTCCACTTCATATTTCTTGAAATTTTCTGGTACTTCAAACAATGATTCTTCCTCTTCTTGTTTCACTGCTTTTCTTTTCTTTTTCATTTGACCTCCTTCATTTCCTTCCTTTGAATTTATCGTTTTAATACTCGTGAGGGGTTCTTCTTCTTTTTGGGTTAACACTCCTATGTCTTCTAAATAGTGTTCCTCTGAGTCAAAGTAAGTATCCATCACAATGGATTCTAGATCATCGTCATTCTCTTCTTCTTCTATGAACTCACTAGGATCACACTCTTCCAACAGGGGCTGATACATGAACACTGAAATATCATAACCCTCCTCATCACAATGAGGTGTCCATTGTTCTTCATTGACTGCAATGTCCATGGTAGCTAAGATTTCTGCCCAACCATGAGGCTCAAATTCCTCATCTGGAAATATCATCAGTGTATAGGCTGGGTCTTTTATTGGTCTATCTCCTGGGGAAGTTCCTTCTTCTCTTGCTTTTAGACGCTTTTCCTCTTCCTCCGCAACCTTGCACATCCACAAGTGAGTATCTTCATGCAGCCAGGATGGATCAGGTGAACTTCCAGAATGCACAGAGATTGAATCTTCTTTTGCTTTGTGGATAGGATTCCACTGTAGGGGTGGTACATCTCTGAAGGTGTAATCCTTCAGATTGACCTTGGTGGTGACCCCTAAGTGCTGTAAGTACAAGGAGTTGGTTCCCCAATCCTGTACTATTTGCAATTGTCGTAGGAAGGGTCTTCCTAGGATCATCTCGTTGACATTATTTTTTTCAAAGTCACATATAGCAAATGTATGTTCAAACTCTACACCACAAGTGGTTAGAGTTATCCCTTCGAGCAATCCTAGAGGTCTTTCAAAATGACCATCCGCCATTTGAAGCTTCATTCTTGTTGGTCTTAATGTGGGTTTGCCCCATCGCTTCCACAAGGAGGTGGTCGCAATAGCAACACCAGCACCTGAATCTACAATTGCTTTGGTTGTGTAACCTTGATAGGTGATTGGAAGATAAGTATTACCTTCTTCACCTTCACTCATGTCCCCTATTTTGTCTAGAGGTATCTCTGGTACTTTCTGCTTAGGGCCTACTTTTGGCATATTGGATTCAAGTTCTGGAACCTGATCCTTCACATGATTCCAGAGCTCAGGTTTTGCTTTGAGCAGCTCTTCCACAGTGAGATGACATTGAACCTTAGTGTTCTTCACAACATCAGTGTTTCTTGGAATCACTGAGTCTTCATTTCTTACCAATATTGTGGGAGCTCTGATCTGGAGAGATTCAGATTCCCATGGGCCTGTGAAATGAGGCAACTCTTGTAAAGAATTAGATTCAAAATCTAGTCTCTCATCCTCTTGTCGCTCTGTTTGATCTCCATAGATAGACGGAATGTCTTGGGGAAATTGATCATGAAGATCATCAATCTCAGGAATAGGAGGGGAATCACCCTTCTCCTTGGCCCATTTCTCTTCTTGTATTTCCCGCAAGAACTCTTGAGAGTACTGTTGAATTGAAGGAGGTATTCCAGCATCCGTGGAATTAGGAACATAAGCTCCCATTGGTGGTGAGCTTCCTCTTTCAATAACTGGTTGAGCCTGTGGAGGTAAAGAAACTTGTGGTTTGTTTACCAACTGCTCTAATCTTTCTAATAAGCCTTGGAAATGCAAATCCGGTTTGACAGAGTTTGTCTGATTGAACTTTTGACTAGTCTCAAGTATAGCTTGAGCTTGTTCTACCATTTTCATGCACATTTTCATCCGTTCAATCTCTAAATCTGCTCTAGGGTAACTCTTGTCTAGGTTTGCCGCTGTTGGCCCTTCTTGAAGACGAGCCTGGTAGGCCTTGAACATCATGTCCAAGCCTTCTGGGGTTGGATCTGCAAGAACAGACCCTGGTTGTGGGTTATTTACAATGGGTGGTGGGGTGGAATGAGGTGGAGTGGATGGAGCTTCGGTATGTGAGGGGCTTTGAGATGCAATGTCTTCTATTTTTGTTTTGGTATCCCTTAGGCTTTCTTCTAGCTCGGATAGCTTTTTGTTCCACTTGCGATTAGCCTTCTCTCTGGTATCCTTCCATGTTCTTGGTTTCCTCTTACTAGGCTCTCCTGACTCACTTGACTCTGATTGATCAGATGGTTTTGCTTGTTGTGCAGCCTGTGCCCTAGTAACTGCCTGTACAAGAGCCACATTACTACTACTTGAACTTGAATCTGCCACTAAGCCTACCACATTGATGGGTGTAACCTTGGGTGCACTAGAGGGGTTTCTCGGACACTCTCTAGGAAGATGTTCCTGGCCACACTCAGGACAAAAGCCTTGTATTGTAATGTTTTGCCCTTGTCCCAGAGCCGGTTGGTGGGGGCATTCACGAATGAAATGGTCGCCCTGACATCTAAAGCATGGTCCTCTAGGGGCTTGTGGTCTTACTTGTCTCAATTGGGGCCTAGGATTTGGATTCGTATACATGACATTGGAGTATTCTGGCTCCCAATTTTGTTCCATAGGTGGTGTCTCATATTGACACTGAGAAGTCTCACTTTGCTCAGGTGACTCTATATAATAAGCATGTGGACTATCTTCATGGAAGTAGTCTGAACCATGAGCGTGAGAATCATTTTCTTAGACCAATGGGGTTAGTGGCACCAATGCTCTATTAGGGTTCTCCTCCGCCATTGTATACTTAACTGGGATCACATTGGTAGGAGCTGGTGGTTGGTTTCCTAGGACTGGTTGTGGCCTATATGGTGCCTGATATTGCTGCTGGTATTGAGGTTGATATTGTTGTGGCCTATAATATGGCTGTTGGTACTGATTCTGATACCTACCCTGCTGGTAAGGTTGCTGATAATTTTGTCTAACAGCCTGCCTATTATAGGGACAATCTTGGGTCGTATGATTTGTATATTTCCTCTGAATGGTGCAATATAGAGCATTAGGGTTTCCTTGGGGTTGAGTCGTCAACGGGCAAACATTAGCCATGTGATCTCCTCCACATGTATAACATCGCTTCACTGAAGTGACCCTTGGCATTTGTCTATTTTGAACTCCTAGCTTTTTGGCCACTTGCTCAGCTATCTCATCTATCTCAGTGGAGGTTCTAGAGGTATGACTTGTAGAACTATCAGAGTCCTTATAGAGTTTGGATAGTCCTAACTCCTCACCCAAGTTGTCTTCTATGTCAATGCATATCCGTACACACTCTTCTATGGATCTAGGCTCTTTCGAGTATACATATGATCTCAACTTTGTGCTCAATAGGCCATCTAAAAACAGTGCCACCTGTTTGGCTGATGTGGGTAATTCTGGTACAGGGCATCTTTTCAAGTACTGTCTAAACCTTCTTCCTGCAAGTCGTACTGTTTCTTGGGGTGTCTGCTTGAAGTTGTGGATCAAGGATGATGTGTTATGCCTGATACCGCTTTTGGAAAATTCCACAATGAATTCTTCTAGCAGCTGACCTATCTCTCTATAGTTGCGACTGTTTAGAGGTTGAAACCAAGCTAAGGCAGTACCCTTAAGAGTTAAACCAAATGCCTCGAACTGGGTGAATAAGTCTTCAACCTGTTCAGCTCTTAGCACTTGTTTGAACTCCGCCACATGATCATAAGGATCTCCAAATCCATCAAAGTAGTTCTTCATTGTCTTAACCACTTGAGAGGGTCTAAGGGTTCTTGAGTGCTCTCGTGGTCTAGGCAATGGGAAATCATGATCATCTCTTTTATGCCTATAAACTCTATGTCTCTCCCTTTCAGGTCTTTCCGTTCCATATCCTGATCTGTCTCTGCCTACAGTGTCTGCAAAGCTTACCTCCGGCCTCTCTCTAGTTCTTTCCCTCTGGGTTTCATGAGCCTTGGACGATCCGGCTCCTTGGAGGCCCTGGGAAACATTAGATCTTGGTGGAGGGAAAATTGATTCACCTTGCCAAGTGTAAGCATGTCTGTCATGATCTGATACCAAGAATAATTTTTGAGATGTGTGATCTAGATAGACAACTTTCCCTGGTGTCTCTGGATCCTTGAATTCATAGATGGTGACTACTGGGCTGGGTTGATCTGGCCTAGATCTCCAAAAGGCTTCCTCCGTTTCTCTATTCACGAATAGTTCTATGCTTTTATTATCTTGAGGAATCCATTCTGGAGTGAGCACTCTGGTTAAGACTGACTTACCTCTAGGGGTCTTGGGTTCTCCTCCTAGGTCTCCTTGCTCTAGGTCTCCTATCTCATTCTCAAGAATGATATTTCCAAACTCATATGTCCTATCTGGTAAGTTGGTAACCACATACATTGTTCCTTCCTTATCAATGTAAGCACCCTCTTCGAACTTGACTACTGGGTGTTCAAGTCCAAAGGGTTGGTCAGGATTCTTGAGTTGAACCACTGATCGTCTTAGACCATCCTCATAGATGCGAGCACCTAATTGGCTGGTCCTGATATACTCCAATTGGGTCTTATAGGGACCTTCTGGTGTCTGTAAATAGGCAGTGCCTGAGCTACGTGTGGGTCTTTCCATGCTAAAAGACATTTCCGAGTCACTGGTTTCTGAACTTCGTGTGTAAGGATAACCACTAAGCTGTTGAGCCCAAGACTTGGCTGTATGGTTGACACTAGCCTCAGATGATCTAATGCTTTGTCTATCCTTGCCTAAGTGTCTGCCAGATCGCAGGTTCATAAGCCTTGGCTTCTAGTCCCCAAGTTCTCTTGTATTGCTCAAAATCCTTTGGAACACCTTGGTTTTCCAGTTTTGGGGGTTAAAACAGGGAAACAGGGTCTCTCTGGGAACTCAGGACAGGCAACACGATACCAAATTTTCCACGATACGATACCTTTGTCTTACACGATACCCCTTCAGACGATACCACCTAGACGATACGATACCACTAGGATAACTACGATCGCGATACCAACCTCACGATACGATACTGCTCTCTTAGACGATACGATACTGAAAGTGGTCATGATACGATATCTCTAATTTGCACGATACGATACCACTTAACCTCGCGATACGATACCTGTAATGACACGATACGATACTGAGTTCTTGAGCGATACGATACCACGGGATTGGACGATACGATACCAGGTGGACCACGATACGATACCAAAATTTAGACGATCGCGATACCAACTTGTCCGACGATACGATACTGCACGATCGACGATACGATACCAAGACTGGCACGATACGATACCAGGTGGACCACGATACGATACCACTGGGGCGACCGTGATCGCGATACCAGCACTTGACGATACGATACCAAAATGGTATCGCGATACCTCAAGTGGGGCATGCACGATACGATACCTCGACAAGTATCACGATACACAGGAATTCTGGTATCGCGATACCAAAACTCAACCGGACACGATACTTGGAGATTTTCACACCCAAATTCAAAAATTTTTGCAAATATGTGTACCTTATTTCCTCCTTGTCACTTCTATCAGAGTGTAGATGCAAAATCTAGCTCCAAAGTCACACTACCACCGTCGCGATACCAAACGCAGGTCGCTTCAGCCCGCGCGATACTGAATCAAATTTTTGGAGTTTTGAGAGGTTTTCCAAGAATGTTTCTTCAGCGTTTCTGCTTTGAATAGCCTCCGCACTTGTTCCTCATAGCCACAAGTGAAAAACGAGGTGAAGATATAGGCGAAAATGGAGAAAATCAGAGAATATGAAGAGGGAAGAAGATGATGATGAAGGTGAAGATGAAGAAGAAGAAAAAACTCAAAAACTAAACTGAAAATGGTGATTTTTTACCTTCCAACGTCGCTACTCTACGTCTTACCGTCACACGCTCGTCCTCCAAGCTCTCTCCCCGGCAACGGCGCCAAATTTGGTGTCACTCTAGCACAATGGTGAGTACCAACGTGAGGAGATACACCTCATAAATGTCAATCCGTGGAGACGTGAGGACCGGTATGAAGACCGTGAGCAAGTGATGGCACAAGTGCGTGAGTGAAAGCACACAAGTATGCACACACATACACACACACGCGCACAAAGTAAGAGCAAGGAGTGGAACGATGGAAGATCTTCGATTATACAAGAGCTCTCTTACAAAGCTGAAATCTACAACAAGCTCACCACAAAAATGAGCTCTCCAGCCCTTTTTATAGTTTTTGAGTGGTTTTGGCCCTGTCCAGACCTAGTGTCCGGCCTAGTTAAAAAATAGGTTCCAGGGCTTATTTGGGGGCTCAAACGCAGTCTAAAAATTATGAAAATTGGTAGGATGGTAGTTCTAATACTCCTCAAGCTCGAGGACTCCTCGGGTTGAACAAAATGGAGTTACAAAAATGGAAAATGGTATTTACAATGGTTTTTAGTGATAAAAATCACTATTTTTGTAGGGATTTCTTCTGAAAATTTGGCAGGTGCTTCTTGGAGCTCCCTACTTGCTCCTTCTTCTTGTGTGTCCACTTCCTTGATGCACTTCCATTCTTTGTCCTTGATCTTGAGCTTCTTGGAGCTCCCTACTTGCTCCTTCTTCTTGTGTGTCCACTTCCTTGATGCACTTCCATTCTTTGTCCTTGATCTTGAGCTTCAACATTGGGTAAGGCCAAGGCAAGTTAGCATATAGGCTATGCTTGGGAGCACGCAGCTTCTTGGGCATTGGAGCATTGATAAAAGCATCTTGCTCAAGGTTGGAAGTCTACAAGCTCTCTTAGTCAATTTTTAGTCTAGGCTGAGCTCGATTAGCAAGTTGGATTAACCTAGGACTGCGATAGGCATGAAATTACTCAAGACTATTTAAATTCTCAAGTCTAAGGCTAATTTAAACTAGATCATGGATAACCTAAGTATAAGAGGACATAAATTGCAGGAGGTGAACATCAATTGTGACAAATTCAAGTGCTCCTTATGACATTTTATTTAGACAAGAAAGAACATTCATAAGAACTTAAACATAATAGGCGTTTGATACAAAAGAACCTACAACAAGGTTGTACTTAGAAAATTGCACTACTCAACAAATCATATGAACCTTAGGTCAAGTAGAAACCTAGGAAGGGATAGACAAAGCATCAGGTCATCTGAAGCTAGTTTCAATCATATTGCTAGGTAATGGGCTCAACAACTCATCAATTATAATTACGTATTGAGTTCCAAGACTAGTGATTCTAAAACGTGTTTTAGCATGGAAAGACCCTCAAGCACTTCAGGACTTGCCTACCTACAGGCCTCTGAAGGCCCCTACAAGACTCAATTGGAGTATATAAGAACTAATAGATTAGGAGCTCATATTTACGAGGACGGGTTGAGGAGATCAAAGGTCCAACTCAAAAACCTTCATCCAATCCTTCGGACTTGAATACCCAATGGTCAAGTTCAAAGAGGGCTCTTATACCGAGAAGGAAGTAACCATGTACATGGTTATGAGTTCACTTGATTGAATAGATGAATTTGGAATCATCATCCCGAGTCTGAAATATGAGATTTGGAGCAAGAAAATCTTGGGAAAGAGCCTAAAACACAATGGGGTAAGTAAGACTTGTCAAGGGTAATCATGCTAGAGTGGATTTCTCAAGATAACAAGAGCATAGAGATATTATTGAATACAGATACGGATGAAGCTTCCTATAGATTTAAGCCAGACAAACCAAGTGAGGTAGATGGTATAAAAACTCATGAGTTCAAGGACATGGATGTCCTAGGGAAGGTAATTTACCTAGATAACGATTTCAAAAGGATGTTTATGGTCATGGAACATGGTAGACATGCCTACACTTGGAAAGGTGAGTTGATATTCCCTTCACATAGACCTCGTGAGACTCACAATTAGCAAGGAGTAGGGTCATCTCATGTTCTAGGTAGTCACAAGGAAAGGACCAAGGGGAGGCTTGAAGTAAGCTTTGTGAACCTCTTAGGAAGAGAAAGATTGGGATTAGAGATTGATGGGGTGGATCAAGAAAGATAGAGAGGCCCAAGACATCAGAGAGGCATGGACAAGTTTCCACTGCCAAGACCTAGAGAACAACCTAGGATATTGATGCCTACTCAATTGGTCGAATCCATGAATTTTTTTCAATGAAACACGAGATCCATATGATCATGTAACAAAGTTTAGACACGTTTTAAGAGCTGAACAGGTTGACAAATTGTTCACTCAATATAATTCTTTTGGTCTAAGTCTAAAGAATATAGCCTTGACGTGGTTTCAACTACTGCATCAAGGTGAATTTCAGAACATTGACCAATTTTTAGAAGCCTTCATCATAGAGTTCTCTAAGAGTGGCATCAGACACAATACTTCATCCTCAATAAGCGAACACCTCAAGAAATAGTCAAGTTAGCACGATGTAGATTCAGGCAATACCTTGAGAGATGTCCCATCCCAGAATTACCCACATCGACCAAACAAGTGGCATTATTCTTGGACGGCTTGCTAAGTGCAAAGCCATGATCCTACATCTACTTAAAGGAACCTAGGAACATAGATCAATGCATGCGAATGTGCATATATATCAAGGATAACCTAGGGGATGAGTTAGAACTTTCAAAGATTTATAAAGATTCAGATAGTTCTTCTAGTTTCACTTCCAAACCATCGACTTCAATCAATGAATTGGCTGAAAATGTAGCTTAGAAATTAGGATTCTCAAGCAAACACACTGCTAGAATGATCTTTGTGAAATGGCATTACAATTGTGGAGGAGACCACATGGCCAGTGCTTGGCCAATCATGAACCAACCCCAAGGGAAACCTAATAGCCAATACTACACAATAAAGAGAAGATACACTAACCATTTGACATAGGATTGCCCTTACAACAAACAAGTGGTTAGAAAAAATTACCAATAGTCATATCAACAACCAGCGAGATACCAAAATCCATATCAACAACCACCATACTTTAGGCCCCAACAACCTTATCAATCCCACTACCAAAGACGTCAACCTCTACTAGGCCAACAACCTCTATCCCCTACCAATGTTATTCCAATCAAATATGCATCCATAGAGGATAACTTGAGCAAAGAACTAGTGCCTACACCCCTATTGATTTTTGAGAGCAATCCTAATGCTCAAAGCTTTGACTTGACACACGTAGACAACCCACTAGCATACTACATGGATTCACATGAGCATAACTGTTGGAGAAACAATCACTAATTGGACACATATTTGAAGGTCAAAGCTTTAGAAGAAAACCACATGCCTATGTGAAGCGACAATTTTACAAGTGTATTATATTTGTAAAGTTAGTTCACTTTAGTTCTAGAAGTTTTTTAAGAGTCATAAGAATGAGAAACTCTATATAAGTTAGTTTGTATCAACTGTCGCGTAAGAGAGAATGAAAAGAATGGTAGTTGAGAATAATCGGGCTTCTTTACGTGAGAAAGTATCTATAAAGTTTTGAGTCTTCATAGCCATCATAAGGTTTAATAGAAGTTCTGTGTATAAGTCTTATTCAGGTTCAAGCACACTTGATATTTGTGGCATTTGTCAAAGATTTTTCTAAGCTCTCGGATGTGCATTTGTCGTAGGTGGGAATGAGTGCATAGATCATCCAAAAACTTCTAAGTTCTTAATCAAGAAGTCCTTGAACACATGACATATCAACCTTTGAAAGGTAGAAGGTACATTGGTGATCGCAAATGGCATCACAAATGTGAAAATACCCCATTTATTGGCAAAATCTCTCTTGTGTTGATCCTCTTGGGCTATGGCTACTTGATTGTAACCCAAGAATCCATAAAGGAAGTTGTAAACTTCCTTGCACACTACTCATTGTAATAAATGCTCAGTGATTGGAAGCATATAACTATCTCGTATGGTGGTGGCATTAAGTTTCTTCAAGTTAATGCACACATGGAATTTCCCATTATTTTTGGGTACCACAAAAATGGGGGATATCCATTGTATATGCTTGATTTCATAGATGAAACTTGCTTCTATCAATCGATTGATCTCTTCTTTTATCTTTGTTGCATAACTTCCATTTTATGTGTAAGGCTTCTTCTCGATTGGATTGGTCTCTACCATCCTTGGGATTTGATGAGAACATATTTCTAGATCTAGTCCCTTAAAGTCCTTGTAGTTCCAAGCAAACAAATCTCTATATTCTCTCAAAAAATTGATCGACTCCCCTTCTTCTTTGTCATTCAGATTGTGTCCTATGTATGTGCACCTCTCATCTCCTTCTTCAATTGTCACTACAATTTTCTTAGTTTTTTCCTTATTATTGTAAGCTTATCCTATGAGAGCTTCTCATTTAGGCATTCTTACCATAATTTTTCTATCCTCTACTTCATACTTCTAGAAATTTTTTGGCACTTCAAACAAGGAATCTTCTTCTTCCTCTTGTGTGGGGGATTTCTTCCTTGTTTTCTTCTTCTATTTGAGTTTCTATCTATGTATCCAACACAGACTTAGGTTTATGCTCTCCCTATTCTTGAGTTTAGCTTCTACGAAATATAAGTATTCTTCCTCCAAAGCACAAAAGAGTTCATGATGATGGATTTAGAATCCTCATCACTTGCTTTTGCTAGTAAACTTGTACTAGGCTCACATTCCTCTACGAAAGGTTCAAATGGGATGGGTTCCAACATGAATAGTGATCTATGATTGCAAGGTTGGTATGTCTCTGTGAGAGTAGCCCTTGAGATTGACTTTGGTAGTGATCCCTAAGTGCTACAAGTACAAGGAATGGGTTCCCAATTCTGTACTATCTGGAACTATCTCATGAATGGTCTACTTAAAATAATCTCATCTACATGGTTCATTCCAAATTCACAGATAGAAAAAGTATGCTCAAACTATACACCACAAGTAGTGAGAGTGATTCCTTCTAGAAATCCTAGAGGCTTCTCTATGTGTCCATCTACAAATTACAACTTCAATCTCATAGGTTGTAGAGTTGGCTTGCCTCAATGTTTCCATAGGGAAGTGATGGCAATGGAAACTCCTCCTTGAGTCTAAGATTATCTTGATCATGTATCCTTGGTATGTGATAGGGAGATAGGTATTTACTTCCTCTCGTTTGCTCATATCTCCTATCTTATCTATGGGTATTTCAGACACTTTTCTTTGTGATCCTACTGGAGAGTGGAAATTAACAATATCTGGCAGTTGGTTTGTTACATGCGTGAGTCTAAGATTGCCTTGATAATGTATCCTTGGTATGTGATAGTGAGATAAGTATTTCCTTCCTCTCCATTGCTCATATCTCCTATCTTATCTATGGGTATTTCAGAAACTTTTCTTTGTGATCCTACCTGATAGTGGGAACTAGCAATATCTGGTAGTTGTTTTGCTACATGCTTCCACAACTCAGGTTTGACTTTAAGTATCTCTTCTAAAGTGAGATGGAACTACACTTTAGTGTTCTTAAATACTTTCATGTTCCTAGGGAGAAGTGAATCATTATTTTTAACCGTGATTTATGGGAGCTCTTATTTGAATAGACTTAGATTCTTAGGGGCCTATGAGGTGAGGCAATTCGTGCATGGAATTGGATTTGAAGTATAATCATTCACTTGATTGCACATTTTCAATTCCCTACTTCATGGATAGGGAATCATTATTTTTAACCGTGATTTATGGGAGCTCTTATCTGAATAGACAGATTCTTAGGGGCCTATGAGGTGAGGCAATTTGTGCATGGAATTGGATTTGAAGTATAATCATTCACTTGATTGCATATATAGATGGAATGTCTTGAGGAAATTTATCATAAAGATCAGCTATGTCTTGAATGGGTGGTGGAATTTTCTATTCAATTCCCTACTTCTCTTTTGGAGATTTTCTCAAGAATCCTTGGGAGTACTTATTAACTAAAGGAGAAATTTTAAACTCTTTTGAGTTAGAAACATGTGACTTTACTGGTAAGAATTCCCTAGTGTGCTTCTTATAGAACGAGCCTCCTTAGGATCTAAGTGATTAGTTTTTGATGCCAATCACTCTAGTCTTTCTAGTAATCCTTGGAAGTGCACTTCTAGTTTTGCTAGTTTACTTTGATTAATAAACCGGCTAGCTTTGGACATGGCTTGAGCTACTTCGACCATTTTCATGCAAAGCTTTGTTCATTCTATCTCTAGGTCTACTCTAGGATAACTTTTGTCTAGTCCTATTACATTGGGCCCTTCTCTCAATCTAGCCTGCTAGGCCTTGAACATCATATCAAAGTCCTCTAGGACGGGGTCTACTAAGATTGATCATGACTTTGGGAAGGGAGGAATTTCTAGAGATTCTTATGAGTTCAATTTGATTATCTTTACCTTGGTTTGTTTCAAGCTTCTTTCTAGCTATGCTAATTTCTTATTCCATTTTCTCTTTATTCTTTCCTTGAATTGGTCTTCTTTCTACTAGACTCTCCTCTTTCACTTGGCTCTGAGGGTTTGTCTTGGTTTACTTGTTGAGCTTGTTGTAGATCCTAGGCACAAATCATTGGTTGGATAGGTACTAAGGTGGGTGGAGGACCATTTTATCCTTGCACAATGTCTATTATGTTGATTGGGATTTTCTTAGAGGCATTGGTGAGATTCTTTTGACACTCACATATGATATGCTCTTTACTGCACTCCGGACTATATCCTTGAATGGTGAGATAGTGTGGATATTCTAGAGGTGGGGGATGTGGGCACTTCCTCACAAAGTGATCTCCCTAGCATCAGGAGCATGCGGTCTCATCTATCTTATTTGGGCTCTAGGGTTAGGGTTTGTGTACATCACATTAGCATATCTAGGCTCCCAATTAGGTGCCATCAGAGGTTTCTCAAATTGGTAACCCTTAGTATGTTTTGGGGATTCTGTGTAATAGGTTGGTGGGCTATCTTCATGATTTGAATCGAAACATTGAGTATTAGGATCATTCTCTAAGATTAACAGAGATGCTGACACTAATGCCCTATTGAGGTTATCTTCTACCGCTACATATTTGACTAAGATTACATTGGCAGGAGTGGTGGTTGATGTCCTAGTATAGGTTGAAGTCTAATCTATGCCTAATATTGTGGCTGGAAATTCATTGGTGGCCTATAGTAAGGCTATTGTTGGTACTAACCTTGATACTTACATGGTTCCTAATGAGGCCACGAGTAATTTTGCTGAACTACCTAATTATTATAAGGACAATAATGAGCGAGATGGTTTGTGTATTTTCTTTATATTGTGCAATATTGGATATTTATGTTCCCTATGTTTTGAGTCTGCATGGGACACACCTGGGCAATGTGATCACCTCCATTGTTATAACAAAGATTTACATTGGCCACTCTTTGAGCTTGTCTTTTTTGGATGGATAACTTCCATCCTATTTGTTCAACCAATTAATTTATTCATTTCGTCGGTTTGGATGTAATATGAGTGGAGCAACTTGACTCTTTGTGGACTTTAGATAGTTCCAATTCATCATCCATGTTATCCTCTATATCAATACACATTTTGACGCATTGTTCTAGGGTACGAGGCTCCTTCAAGTAGACATATGATTCTATCTTTGCACTCAATAGACCATCTAAGAACAAGGAAACCTGTTTAGCTTGGGTAGGTAGCTCTGGAATCGGGCATCTCTTGATGTATTTCCTAAACCTAGACCCTAGTAATATGACAGTTTCTTGTAGTGACTATTTAAAGCTATGGATCAATGGTGAAGTATTGTGCCTAATTCCACTCGTGGAGAACTCTGTACTGAATGCATCTAGAAACTTGAGATGTTCTTGAATTGACCTTGATGCAAGAGTTGAAACCATGTCAAGGTTGTAATCTTCAAGGTTAAGCCAAAAGCATCACATTGAGTAAACAATTCCTCAACTTGTTCTACTCTCAACACTTGCTTGAATAACTCTACATGATCGTATGGATCTCCCATGCCATCAAAGTAATTCTTCATGGATTTCACAAATAGAGTGGGTCTCAAAGTTCTCATATGTTCTCTTGGTTTAGGCAATGGAAAATCATCCATGCCTCTTTGGTGCCTATGTACTCTAGGCCTTTCTCGTTGATCTCGGTCTATATCTAGCCCCGATCTTTCTCTTCCTATAGTATGCACAAAGCTCACTTATGGTGGCTCTTTGGATTTCTTCTTCTGACTTCCTAGGACATGAGAAGATCCTGCTTCGGTTTGATCAAGAGGGATAGAGACTTATATTGGTTTGCCCTTCCAAGTGTACACATGTCTACTATGGTCTAGGACAACAAACATCCTCTTAGTCATGTTATCTAGGTAAATGTCTTTCCCAAGGATCTTTGGATCCTTGAATTTGCATGTGATGACTCTAGCTATGTTGCTAGGTTTGTCAAGTCTAAACATCTGGAAGGTTTCATTAGTTTCCCTGTTAACAAAGAGATCTATGCTCGCGTTATCTTGGGGTATCCAGTTTGGCATGATAATCCTTGATAGGACTGGCTTATCACAAAGTGTTCTAGGTTCTCTATCTTTGCCTTCATGATCCAAATCTCCTATTTTAGAGTCAGGTACAACTGATCCAAATTCATATGTCCTATCACGTAAGCTGCTTACCATGTACATGTTTCCCTACTTATCTCTGTAGGACTCATCTTCAACTTTGACCATGGGGTGTCGATTCCAAAGGGTTGCTTTAGATTCCTAAGTTGGATCACTAATCTTCTTAAACCATCCTCATAGATGCATGTAGCTAAATGGCTGGTTCAAATATACTCAAGTAAATATTGTTTATAAATATGCTAGACCTATGCCACCTATAGGTTTCCCCATGCAGAAAGACATCTCCAAATCATTGATAGTTGAGCTCACTACGTAGGGGTAGTCAATCAACTATTGAGCCCAAGATCTAACTGTATGATTGTCACTAGCTTCAGATGATTTGATGCTTTGATAATCTATTCTGCCTATATGTTTGTCTGACCTGAGGTTCATGAATCTGATCCCTTTTTCAACCAAATCATGTTAGAGTACACATACATTGCAATGTTCATCAGAGTACCAATTACTTGTTCTTTTTTTATGCCCTTTGGTATTTATCTTGTCTCAAGGTATATCTTTCTGGAATACCTTATGTTGTTTTGCTTAGCCTTGTGTCGTACATTTAGGTTTGTTTCCCTTAATGTTATCATGTTTGTGTTAATTTAAAGCCTTGCACTTGAGTTTCTTATGTATTTTGTGCTTGAGTTCTTAACGTTATCCTATGTTCAATACTAGTACTCTGTTTTAGCCTAAGTTGGAATTGACAAAGGGGATTTAATGAATTTCCAACCTCAATGCAAGTGATCTGTATGCCTTTTTATACCCATTTTAATGCCTACCATGTCTCTCCCAAGAACCACTTCTTTCTAGATCTTGAAACCCCGAAAAATCCTTAACAAAAGAGAAAATTTGACAAAATTTGCAAAAACCTAATTTTTCAATGTAGCGAGTTTATCGTGATGGTATGACCCTATCGCAATAGGGTGGGCCTATCACGATGGACTTTCCTATCACAATGGGGTGGGACAATTGCGATGGACTGCCCTGGCATGATGGGGTGGGCCTATCACAATGGACTGGCCGTGTCGCGATGGTGTGGGCCTGTCACGATGGATTGCCTTATCACGATGGGGTAGGATTGTCGTGATGGATTGCCTTGTCGCAATGGGGTAGGCTTGTGGCAATGGACTGCCTTGTTGTGATGGGGTGGGCTTGTCATGATGGACCACCCTATTGCGATGGACTAGCCTTGTCATGATTGGTTGGCCCTGCTAGAATGGGGTAAAAAACTTACAATCTAGTTGAAGCGTCTAGTGCTTTAGGAAGGTGCTCAAGAGGTCTTTGCTATGCTATAGGTGCAATGTGAAAACATTCACTGTTTTGGCTTGTCATGATAGGCCAAGGTGACGTGTGGAATCCAAAAATACACAGATCATTACCATGCTGAGCTTAAAAATGGAGAAGAATCCTACACAAAAACTTAGATACATGCAAAATTGACTCACAGACGCACTCTTTCTCTTGCTCACACTAGCAAATTATGGAAATGAGGCGAATAAGGGTGAATATGGAGAAAAATAAAAACTTTTGATGAAGATGATGAGGCACGTCTATGGAGGATGGAGGTATAGATAGTGAATATGAGGTAGAATAATATAAAATAAGTGAGAAATAACTTATAAAATTCTAACTATTTACCTTGCAACATCGATCTCCTAACACTCTTACCATCACATGTTCGTCCTTGAGTACATTCCTCGACAACGGTGCTAAATTTGGTGTTGCTCTAGACAAGGATGAGTATCGCATCATGGAGCTTCACCTCCTTAGTTTTGAATCCTTGTAGATGTAAGGATGATATGATGATCATGAACGAGTGATGTGCTCAAAAGTGAAGGTGAGAAGCACACTAATGCACACACATACACACACACACACACTGAAGAGACAATAGGGGAGACAATGAAAGGAGAATTGATTATATTCATCAAAGGTCTTACAATGCTCAATTCACAAAGAAGGTAACTCAAGCCAACCAACTCCAAAAATGAGCTCTCTAGATCTTTTTATAGTCTTTGAGGAGATTTGACTTTTTTCACATCAAATGGCTGAAGCAATTAAAAATTATGTCCTACGCTACTTTTGGGGCATCAAATGATCTCCAAAAAATACAAAATTTGATATGTGCATTCTACCTAAGATCCTCAAGTTTGAGGATTCAGCTTGCACAAAATGCAGCACTAAGTCGTAAGATTGAGGTTTTTATGATACAAAGTGTAGTGAATAGAATCATTGTTCTTCATTATGATGATTTTGATATTTCAAAATAGCACTGATGTAGAAAATTTGCTAAGGGGCCCCTCTTTAGTCTTGTTCCATCTCATACTCCTTCTTCTTCTATGCCAAATGCTATTGCTAACATTGATCGAAAAGACTATCTTGTATTCCTTCCTATGCTTGTCTATCCACTTGGGCCTTTTTCATCAAATGAGAGTTTCTCTAACCCCTTTTTTTCACTATGGTAGGTACTTTATGGGATATGATTAAACTTGTGGAAAGTAAAGACCGAGAGAACCCTTCACCTACAAGGGTGTCCAAAAGCCTTGGATAGATTACACTAATGAGTATTGAAAAATCTAAGTGTTGGAGTTTTTAGATACATCAAATGGTTGGCTATAGCCTATGAGGCTTGAAACAAGCTCAAAGCAATCTATGAGCAGCCATGGACAAGGCTCATCTTATGATGAGGTTGATGGACAAGGTCATAAGAATAATAATTGGGAATTGGATACCTTCATACAAACGGAGTGAAACATTTTTTTTTTGTAAATGGGTTTAAAATTTCAAATTCACATCAAATAGTGCTTCTCCAAACTACAAAGCATGATTAGTTACAAAGGGATTTATGCAATTACAAGGAGTTGATTCCGCAAAAACCTTCTCTCTTGGATTCAAATTACAATGAGGGGATGCCAAAGGTCATAGAACTTGAGATCCCACCTGATATTCCTTCAATTTTGTGCATCATTTCCTATTCAGAGTGGGATAAAGATCGAGGTTCTTCTGAATACTAGGAATCTTATCCAAGTTGTTGCCATTGTGCCATTTTATACCTTGTAACCTAGGGGGTTCATTGCCTTGGAGGAAGTTGGATGACAAGGAGTCCCAAGCAAACATTATGTATCTTAACAGACACCAATCATCATAGTCCACTTGCCAATCTGAATTAATGTCTTCGAAACTTATCCAATGTCTTCTATCTTGATTCTATAGCTTCTTCCAACATATTTTATGTTGATGGGCCCCACGTTATGGATCATCACCATAACCGTTTATGTAAAGTGAACTCACTCCATAACCTTTGTAGAATGGATGCTTACCCCACTTTAGACATTCCTTAGCCATCCAACTTTTTGCAACATCACCACACACAATAGTGAAGGATACATGCTCCAATGTTACCTGTTGCAATTTTTCAACTCAGCCTACAATATCAGTTCTCTTCTTCTGTTGCCTCTCTCTTTTCTCTCTTCTCTTCTTCTCTTGCCTCTCTCTTCTCATTTACAAAAGAAAAACAAAATCACACACATGACTATCTAGAATCATCTAGAATTAGAAATGAATATATGTTCTCGCTTTCACACACACATCACACAAACAGGCAAGAGCATGAACTTCTAAAAAACAACAAAAATGTTAAGCTTTTGCCATGCCATGATGCATGGTAGACTTGGCCATCATGAAGACGAACACAAGACGGGCTGGGAGAGGAAAATCAAAACAAAATAAAGAAACAAGTGAAATCATTAAAAATGGAAAGACACCATCAAAGCAGTTGGCATGGACACAAAAAAGCAAAATAAAGTAATATGAAACAAAAAAAGAATTAAGGCAGTTCAACTTAAATCTCATCCCCTTTGCATGAATTAGCTTGAAAGAACAGTTCTATATGTGAAGGGCATACCAATAGGACCCTTTGTATCCCACAAATGAGGGGTTAAGACTATCGAAGCAACACTAGGAAAAGATTATCCAAAGACATCTACTTTGAGTGACCTGAAGGCATCTAGTGTGAGTGACCCGAAGGCACTACAACTAAGAAATAAGATGGCCTATGGCCTATACATGTCCTGCAGCCCTAAAGGGGGATTGAATCCTTGACCTATGCCTCATCAGGTGAAGCTCAACCAATCCACCTATGGTGCACACACATTTGAACTAACTTAAACAATTCCCTTTAATGCAAATATTCACATTCGGAGAAGTAAAGAAACAAATTCCGAGCGGTCACTGATTACAATTTAATTGAAATAAAGTATCATGTAAAAAAGAGAGTGATAGATTCATCCATGCATGCCCCCCTCGAGGAAAAATCATGATGTAATAGACACACACACATACACATACATACAAGCATGCATGCATACATACATACATACATGCATGCATACATACATGCATGCATGCATACATACATACATACATACATACATACAATGAATGTCTTACATAAAATCATGTGAAAGGACCCTTTTGATCACTATCTAGTGTGTAGTGTGTGAGTGGTTGTCAAGCAAGGAAGCTGCACTTGCTTTGGTGCATTTGGTGTGTAAGGTACCAAATGCACCAAATCCACCAAAGCAAGTGCACCTTCCTTGCTTGAAAACCGGTCACACACATATTTTCACTCTCACATTGGCAATGCATTTGAAGTTGTGCCAAATGGATGTGAAGACAATCCTTTTTCAAGACCTAGATCAAGATCCCTACATGATACAAATGTTGGCGGGTTATTTCCTAAAAGGATTAAGGAGCAGCATTAGGCATGCAGTGGCAAGTGTGGATATAGCTAATGGTTTTGATGTATTAGTGTTAGCAGCCGTAAGAGTTGAAAGAGGATTTGGTAGATCGAAGAAGAGGCACAGTGACTCTAGTTTAGATGATGAATCTGATTCAGAAATGGAGTCAAAGAAAGGTATGATGGATTCCAAATCAGACATTGAGGATGAAGAGGTTGTGGTGAGAAGGCACCAAAAACATAAAGGTAAACAAAGTAAAGAAGAAGCTTTGATTAGTAAATTAAAGAAACATGGATACTCTATAATTGCTCCAAACGAGAAAAGGTTTTGTGAAATTTGTGATAAAGATGGACATACAACAAGTCAATGTTGGTATAATCCCAAACATCGAGGATAAAGTTCAAGGCAGGACAATAGAAATAATAATGAAGTGGTAGCACATCAAGCCATTCCAGTCCAAGCACGTGGTGGTTTTCAAAGGTAGCATCAAGGACAACCTCCATGGAGAGATCAGGCGAATCACCAAGGAAATCACCAAGGTCACCAACAAGAAAATCAGCAAGGCCAACCACCTAGAGTGATGTCTTGTGGGTATTGCTCTGAACTTGATCACTGGATTGGACCTAATTGTCCTTTATGGGTAAACCATAGCGAAGAAAGGGGTATACCAATGGTTTGTTATAATCAAAACAAATAACACGGGCAGTAGTAGCAACAGGTTCAACTGGCTACTCAAGCCAATGTTATAGTCATAGACTTATGAGATCAAGAATGTCGTAATGATTTAGGTGCAAGTACATTAGGAAGTCTACATCATGACCATGAAAATCAATGGAATTGTGATTGTAATCAATGTGGTAAAGTCAAGGATGTGGATGTCTTGGCAGTTACAAGGTCCAAGAATAAAGGTCCTATTGATTGGCAAGAGCAAAGATAGATAAGGGACCAAGTTCAAAAACGGATCCAACAAGATCAACAGAAGCAAGTACAATTTCATATTTTATCTCAGGAAGAGGATGATGCAACATTCCTACAAAAAACAAAGAAGGAGGATAAGATCAAGACCAAGCAGGAGTTAGACAATGATTGGTTTGAGGTAATAATTAACTCCCCTTTGCAATTGTCCTTAGATCAGTTATTATCTTTGATACTAGCTTTTAGAGAGAAATCGCTGAAGAAGCTAGTTGGACAGCAATCATAACCAATAGCTATGCAGGTCCCTTCAACGTGAGCTAATAATATTGATCTAGCTGATGTGGATTTTGTTGTGCTGGTAATTTAGGCACATTATAAACAAAGGTGATTTGATGAGGTTTTGTTAGATGGTGGCTTAGGAGTAAACATATTACTTGAGCACATTTTTAAAGAAATGGGGAATGGGGCTTTGGCTCTAGCACCTTTTCAAGTAAAGATGGTAGATCAAACTAGAGTCCAACCTTTGGGCATTCTGAAGCAGCAACAAATCACAATTGCTGGGATGTCATTCATGGTAAATTTTGTGGTAATTACCCGTATGAAATGTTGTTAGGTAGACCTTGGTTCAGGTTGGCTAAAGTTAAGCAAGATCGGGGATTGAATGTGGTTATGATCACAAAAGGCAAAAAGCAAGTCAAAATACCAATGAAAGGTAGAAAAAACATGTTGGTAACAGAGAAACCACTGATGGCTCAGAGCATTAGTCTAACAGAAGAGATAGAAGATGACGAAGAGGAGGAATTTCTCAAGGCAAACTCAACATTAGTACCAGTCTTGGAACTAGATGTCGAAGGTGTGTTATCAAAGGATGAAGAACTTTTGGAGGATACAAATGAACCGGTTGTAGGTGACACGTTGGAAGGCACACAACTGAGACTGATGTTTGAGAAAAAACTGGAAATTCTGACTCAATAGAAGTTGGAACTGCAAGAAAAAGAGGTAATTAATTTGACGAAAAGGATATATGAACAAAAATATTCAAGTTTTGGTAGGGTAAAAGAGGATGAACTTCAAGAGGTTAATTTAGGAACGGATGTTGAACCAAAGATGGTGAGAGAAAAGTTACTACATGATAATCAAAAAAATTGGGACTTGCTTTTAGATTCAGCCTTATGGTCATTTAGAACAACTTTTAAAGTCACAACAGGAATGACACCATTCAGATTGGTATATGGTTTAGAAGCAGTAGTCCCAATGGAGTTTGTGGTCCCAAGTTTGCGAGTCACAACAAAAATTTTCGGTTAAGCATTGGAGTAGGTATCTTCTTCAATTGGAGGAAGATCATTTAGTCAGTGCATATATAACAGAGGTAATTCAAAGAAGGAGATAGGCTTGGGTCAACATGAATGTGAAATTCAAGATATTTCAGGTTGGAGATTGTGTGATGGTGTACAACTCCAAATTAGGGCCACATCCAGGAAAACTTACCTTGAGATATGAAGGTCCATATCAGATTGTGCAGGATCTAGGCCAAGGAACTTTTTTACTAGCTAATGTGTTTGGCACACAAATGGAGAAACCAATCAATAGATTTTGTTTGAAAAAGTTTCAAGGGAAGCTACCTCATATGGATTGGTTATTATCAAATTTGGTACGAGTGTTATTGAATTCAGATATGTAACTCAACACTATTTCCGACGATCATAGTAGGAAGACTTATCTTTCTACATTTGGTTTAGTAGCAACATGTTTTCTAGAGAATTGATGTTTTGAAGTTTCATTAAGTACCTTTTTAAGGTTATATTGGTGCTCACAGGACAATCTGAGGAGTTGGGTCCTATCAGTAAAAATATTCTACATAAGACTTTGCTCAGTCAGATTTTTCTGGGTGAGAATAGGAGGACTTTGCTGTGTCAAAATTTCATCAATCAGATCTTATTGGATCGGATTTGCTTAATCCGTATTTCGTTGTTTGAAATTTGTGAGACAGAGACATATTGGATTGGAGTTTGCACGCTCGGAGTTTGCTTACTCCGAGTTAGCTTAGTCAGAAAGTATAATTTTGATGACTATTCAACAAGATGCTGCTTCCTCGGATTATTGTTATGCAGAAAAGTGTTAAATAAAAAGCGAAAGCGCAAAGAATTTTCAAATTATTCCATCAGTTTGCGGGAGAATTTGAAATCATTATATGAAAGCCTCACTCAAATACAAGTATCATCGAAAGTTACTATTATGTGTGAGGAATTGGCCCCATACAGACACTTGAGCAATGATTAGCGTGTTTGCCCATTAGCTTAACCTTTGTCATTTTGACTACGAATACATCACTGATGAGGGGCAAAGTGAGACGCAAGGAAGTCGTAGCCCGAAAGGATGAGGTGACCTCGGAGGAGAGTGACAATTTACTTCAAGAAGAAGATGAAGATATGCCGACATCAACCTCCGCAAGTAAATTTACCCAATCGCGCATGGATCCATTCATTGACTTCAAGGTGGAAATTGACGTGAGTGCACCCGTAAATGATGTATGGTTGCAGGGGATTTGCCTATTGCAGTTTGCTTCATTACCTTGGGTGACATGGAGATTCAATTATTATGCAAAGAGCCAGCTGGATATTATTAAGAAGACAAAGGGGCAACTATCTACTCAGGTAAAATTCTCACAAGAACTTATAGTGGAAGTATTCAAATTACCTATGTATAAGAAATCAGCGATACCGAATGTGCCCACGTGACTGTCATCCACGGAGACTTCTTGCCCGACGTCCCCTGCCTAGCATGAGCTGTTGAACTTCTACTATGTTACTACCACGTGCGTCAGGCGGATGAGAGTATTCGAGCGTTTCGAACTTAATATTATTTTTTTATTATATTATTTGCTTGTGTGGGATAAAAGCCATGCTGAACGTCCTGCCTCAAGTTGCAACCCGAATTCCAGGCATGCGCATGTGGCTCTTAAGCAGTGGAGGATGCTAGACAAAGAGCAGCCCGCGCACAATTTTGTTTCGGTTGAAGAAATATGATCAAGCCTATATATAGTCTCTCACTCTTTGACAATATATGTGGGATAATACTTGACATATGCACATCTGTTTCCCCATAGAAAAGCCAACTCGATTATTCTATACTTTCTTTGCTTCTTGTAGTTGATTCTAACCCTCTCCTTTCATATATTAAGCTATATCTTCTTCATCCAATATCGGAATTTTAAAATCTTGGTTGCTACGGAAAGCCTTCTCAGTACTCTTTTCATCGAGTGACTGGAAGAACCCTTTTGCTTTCAATCTTCGTTAGTTTCAGAGTTTTGAAGTTTTTCATATCTCTTCAACAATCCTCTTTCAAGACTTGGAGAACTATTCCAACGGAGTGTGGATCATCTTCAACACTTGCACACACCTACAAGTTCTTCTTTTGAACCTCGAGATAAGTTTCTTGTGAATTTGTATGCATCGTTGTTCTCTTTTTGCATCAAATTACATATAGGACATGCAATTTTGCATGGTACCTACACTAAACACATAGTTCCAATGTGGATTCGTCTTGTGCATGTATTCTTCTTGCAGGGACATGTAGGTATTTTTATTGCAGGTTAGCGAGGAGAAAAATCTAAAATTTTCAGGGTGTGTGATCCCTTTTTGATCTCTTTGTAGATAGATTGTGCCTGTCGGAACCATTATCACAAAAATTGCTTGTCATAATTTTTTCGGTTTTCAAAATTGCACTGTTATGCTGCCGAAATTCTTAGAAAATTAGTATGCATATGCATTCAAACATATAAAACATAATAAAAGTTTCTTATTTATTTATGTTCCATTGAGCAAAGGCTTGTAATTTGTTTCAACCTGCTACTTATCATTCATGATTTTCCAAAAGTTATTTTATCACATCAAGATATTCATTTTTGTGATCACTTTTGGATTGCATTTAGGTTCCAAAATAGACTTAATCCCGGCACATCATTCACATTCATATTAAATTCCAGTTCCATGCATGTGTTTTTACATGGAAGATGCTTATGATTGTTTAATGATGGGACATGTGATTGGCCATCCATGTCTATTCTATTCTTATCAATTGAGGCCAGTTTCTCGTCAACTGGGAGGCATGTTATACTTTATGGAATATTGGAATGTTAAATGGGTTTTAATACCTTGAGGTTTTTAATGTGTTTTGTGATTTACCAGGTGAAGATCCACGAGGGTGTGAACGCGCATGGACCTATTTAAATATTTTTGGAGATATTTGGAAGAATACTTTTAGAAGATAGTATTTTGAGTTATTTTTGTAAAAATAAAAATAGAAAATCATATTTTTTGTAAATAAAGAAAAAGCACGTTATTTAAAGTGTGGCCCTCATGTATCTTCTATTTAGGACAAAATAAGAAATACCTATAAATACACATGCTCTAAAAGAGTTTTCCATCAAAGTATGTGGGGCGAGATTGTACCCAATCTGGTGTCGTTTCTTGTCTCTTTCTATTCTCTAAGTATTTTTGTGTGATTTTGTTTTTTTACTATCATCTATGTTCGTGCATCTGCGAGATCTGATCATCAACAGACGTGGGTCGAGAGAAGGAGGACAAGAGATAGAACTCTTTGTTTGTGTAAGAGCGCAACCTGAGTGTTTGACAGGTCTACAGACTCTATTAGATCTCAAAGAAATGTATCTCTTATTTTCAGAAACTATGTTTCTTGAAGTATTTCAATGCCAAAATGAAGTTTTTTATTACTCTATCTCTGCGCAAGCATTTATGAATGAATTGTGTAAAGTCGTGACTCAATTCTTGTCAAATTGTTATATCTATGGTGATAATTCTAAAAGTTATATTTTTTATTGAGTTTGCGATAAGGGTAGTGTTGCATTAGATTATGTTTGCATAGTCTGAAGTGTGTCAGTAGTGATGTGTTGATTTTGAACCCCAACAATCCAATCTATATACCAATGTATTTTGATGAGAAAGATTTTGAACCATATGGTTGGGATTAGATACTACCACTTTTCATGTAGCAGCTTACAAACCAAACTAAGAATGTGTGATTGAGGTGATTATGACATAATACCCTTTAACATGGTAAAAAAATACATCATTCAAAAGAGAGAAATGTTGAATCAAATCATCAAGAAGATCAAGATTCTAAACCTCCGAACAAACAAAATAGCATAGAGGAGAAAGAGAATAAGATAGATGTACCTAGGCACTTTAAAAGGTATGAGGTCGAAGAGAGAAAAGTGATTTTTCAAAAACCTCAAAGAAAAGCAGAATGAGATCAATCTTATGACAACAAAGAGCAAGTGAAACATGTTCTTGTGATTATTGAGGAAGGGAAAGAAAGGAAAATAATCATGGTAAGTCAGGTGCAAGAGGAAGAGTAGGAAGCCAATAGCATTGGTGAGAGAATACCGAGAAGTGTATGCTTGGAATTATAAGGAACTTAAAAGAGTAGACCCAGATATATGTGTTCATAAAATTCCCATAGCTCTTGATTCAAAACCTATTAAACAAAGACTTTATACATACAATGATGTCTATGATGCCAAGATTAAAGAAGAAATTGATAAATTGTTGTCAATAGGATTTATTCATGAGATTGAACACACAGAATGGATATCTCCTATAGTAGTGGTGCCAAAGAAAAGTGGAAACCTTAGCATTTGTATAAACCTCAACAAACTTAATGCAACCACAATAAGATATAACTACCCTTTGCCAATAACTAATCATTTGTTAGAAAGCGTAGCAAGAAAAGAGGTGTATAGCTTCCTTCATTGTTTCTCTAGATAAAATTAGGTTTCAATAACCCTAGAAGAACAACATAAGATGCTTTTGTAGTAGAATGGGGAGTCTATTCATTTAGGGTTACACCTTTTGGTTTAGCCAATTCACCCGCAACCTTTCAAAGACTAATATATCATGTGTTCAAAGAATTTCTCATGAAAAGCATGGAAGTGTATGTTGATGAGCTATGTGCTTTTTCATCAAATAAACCAAATCACTTGATAGATCTTAGACATATTTTCCACAAATGTAAGATTTATAGAGTATGTCTCAACCCTAAGAATTGTATATTTTTTGCAAGGTAGGAACAATCTTGAGCCACATAGTATCTAAGAATGCCATTTGTCCAGATGAGGAGAAAACAAAGATTATATTGAAATGCCAAGATCCACAAATGTAAAGGAGTTATAGGCATTCATGGGGCATTATGGGTATTATAGAAGACTTTTTTATAATTATGCAATAATAATTAACCGTTATATGCTCTAATCACTAAATTTGAATGTAATAAGGAGTGTGAGGAAGCTTTTAAAAAGCTTAAAACATGCTTATGTTCAACACCAATTTTGAAGCCTCCAAATCGAGAGAAAATATTTCATGTTCATGTTGATGCTTCAAGCTTTGCATTGCTCTAGATTTTAGCTCAACTTGTTGACAATACAATTGGATTTCCCAATTGCATATGCAAGGCAACAACTTAACCAAATAGAGAAAAATTATACAACTACTAAAAGAGAAGGATTGGACATGATTTATGTTATTAAGATATTTAGACATTATATTCTTCCTAATAAGTCCAAATTCTTTTGAGCCATCAAGCTTTATTCTACTTGGTGGATAAAACTTATAACACAGGAAGAATAGTTAGATGATTTTTGCTATTAATAAAATTTGATTTTGAAGTCATAGTCAAACAAGGGAAAACTCACATTAGAGCATAACATCTATCTAGATTGAGTAATGGAGAAGATCCAAAGGGAGTGAATGATGAGCTTCTAGACACATATCTCTTTAAAGTAGAAGCAATTCCTTGGTGGGCCAACACCACAATTCCAATATTAATTTTTGGACCTCAATTTAGGAAAGAGAATCCTAGTAAGGAGATAGGTCAAAGTAAAAGTTACATTTTACTCTCTGGAAACTTATATTATCTTCATCAATTGGGAATTTTGTTGACTTGTATTTTAGAAAAAGAACAATGGAACTATCTACATAAGACACATCACACAATATGTAATGCATGCATCTAAGTTTCAAAGTTAGTAGATTTGCACAAATTAGGTGTGTATTGGCCTAGCTAGAGAAGGGATGTCCATTACTTCATTGAACAATGTGAACAATGTGAACAATGTCAAGAACAAAATTTTCTTGATCATGCCACTTTGTTTCTAGTTCTTAAAAATAGAGCATGGAGTGGAGAAATAGTGAAATGCTTAAAGTCATGCAAGGCAAAAGAGAAAGAGAATTTTCATGATAAGGTGATGAGTTTGGAATGCAAACAGTACTCTTTGATAGATGAACAAATCTATGAAAGAGGAAAAGATGGATATCTAAGGATTTGTATACATGAGGAGGTACATGGTAAGATTCTTCAATTGCACGTGCTAGAGTAGCATCACGACACTTTTCAACTAATAGAACTACTAAACTAATTATATATGCTAGATTGTGGTCGCCTGCTCTTCATTAGGATGATGAGTTATTTGTAAAAAGATTTGATATATGCCAAACAACCAAAAAACCCAATTAAGAAAGATGAAATTCCTCTTAGACCAATCGTGAGTTTTAGAGCCTTTTGAAAATGGGGAATAGATTTTGTTGGACCTATTTCATCTCCTTCAAAGAATACTCATGCAAAGTATATTATTGTGGCAATTGACTACTTGACCAAGTGGGCAAAAGCTAGGGCAACAAGAAGGAACTGTGCACAAACAACAACTATATGTTTATTTGAAAACATTTTTGTAAGATTTGGTCTACCAATTGAAATTGTCACTAATAGAGGTACTCATTTCTTGACTAAGGTCATAGGCTGTTTTTTGGGGGAATTTTTAGTGATTCATAGATTATGAGCTCCATATCATCCCCAAGAAAGTGGTCTAACAAAAAGTGCTAATAAAGTATTACATACAATTTTGCAAAAGATAGTAAACAATAAGAGATTAGATTGGGACACAGAACTACACCATTCTTTAACCCTCAGAATAGCACTAACCCTGAAATGTGTTGATCTATTTTGGTAGTGATGTGTGTGAACACACTTAGGACCATTGGGGCACTCTTTCCCTCTTTAGGAGGTTTTTTTGCCCTAGCTTGTATATATGCCTATAACCCTAACGTGTTACTTATCTTTATACATTCACTTGGTGATACATTCAATATTGTATGTTGTGCTCCAAGCTTCTTCTTCTTCTTTGTGCTATTTGTGTGCTTTCGTAGACCTGAAACTCCAACAATTGGTATCACAGAAGTTCACCATTTCATCAAAGGAGTCATCGGTACCCCTCCAATCATAGTCTTACAATCACATAAAATTTGAAGAGCCTTCAAATGCACTATCATAGTGCGTGTGCAGTCAATTTTGTCCTTTTGTGCCAACCAAATATAGAGTTTTTGGTTTGCCAATACAAGCACCTCAAAGTCTACTACAAATTTAGCAGAACTCGATAAGGTAGTTCTTTTCAACTTTTTGAGATAGAGTCATTTTTCTACATCAGGGTATTCTAGTCAGTGGCCATTGTTGAAAGTAGTGATGTACTCCGTATGTTGGCTATTGAGGGCAACTTGGATGGTACCAATTACCCATTGTGGGCATATATGATGCATCATGTATTGGTTGCAAAAGGATTGTGGAATATCGTGTAGTGTGTTGAAAAACAACCTTTTACACCTGCAAATACAATTATAGAAGGTGATGCATAGGGTGTTGAAGATGATGATCTTCAAATTCTTGTTCGTGCTATGGTTCCTACTGCAGCTACTATAGAGAAAATTTTTTGGGATGGAAGAGATGCTCATGCACATGCATTGATAGCTTTTTTTATCAAACCTGCCAGTATCCCTGAAAATCGCTCTTGCAAAATAACTAAGGATGCTTGGGATACACTTACCACTTTATACTAGGCAAGAAATAAGGCTCGTGTTGCTTGCCTCTGAAAATAGTTGGAGAGTGAGCATATGAATGAAGGAGATTCCATGGAGATTTTTTGACAAAGATCAAAGATTTGAAGGAGCAATCGATTTCTACTACTGAAGACTTTCCAGAAAAATCACTTGCGCAGATTGTTTTGAACAGTCTTCTAGATTCATATCAAAGTTTTTCCTTCTACTCTTTGATTGATGATGAAGGGAAATCCAAATTCCTTAACATCTGAGGATTTAGTCTCTATTTTGTTGTAGAAAGATGAGTCTAGGCATTGTAGTTCCATTATGTGTGTTGTAGATCAAGCTTTCCTAGCTAGTCAAAAGGGCAAAGGGAAATGGAGCTCATCTATTAGTAAGCAGAAATCTGCTAATTCTACACAATCAAAGAAGGATGAAAAGGATGAGAAGAAAATAGAAAAGCACAATTTATTTTGCAAATACTGTAAAGAAAACGATCATGTCATAAAGAGTTCTCCAAAATTGGATGAAAAAGAGGCAAAGAAGAAAGAGGTTGGAATGGTTATTACAGAGGCCTCTACACCTAAAAGGAGTATGCTAATCTTGTGCAAAATGAAGAATGGGCATTTACTACTATTTGCAGTTATGGCCCATCTTCTCATGAGCAGTGTATGTTTGTAGTAGACTCAGATGTTTAGTACTTTGATAGCATGGCAACCAAACATATTACCTCGCAGTGCAGCCTCTTCACTTCACTTGAGCTTAACCCTATAGGGAATACTATCACATGTGTAAACAAATCCTCTTATCATGTCATGGGAGTTGGTAAGATCATTATGACTACTAATAATGGTAGTTCTTTTACATTTTTGGATGCTTTATTTGTGCCAATGATCAAGAAAAATATGTTATCAGTTTCAACCTTAGCCAAGATTGGCTTGGTTGTGAATGTATTGATGACAAATGTTCAATTCATGATCTATCAAATGGTGATGTTATTATTGCTTCTACCAGTTTATTTCATGGACTGTATAAGCTCATAGATTATGCAAAATTTGTGAATAATTCAACATGTGCAATTCAAGATTCTCAAGATATGTCATATGCAAAGTTTTGGCATGCACACTTTGTTCATCTGGATTATGCTAGTTTTCTACACGTTCAAAAATCTGAAGTGATGTCCTCTCTGCCCAAACTTGAGGTGCCTTGTAAACATGTCTATGAAGGATGTATTTTGGAAAAAATGCAGCATTCCTCCTTCCCAAAAGATGTTTTAGTTTGAGCTACTTAAAATTGCAGCTTCTTCAAAGTGATGTTTGTGGTCATATGTAGACACCTTCTTTTGGGAACTACCTTTACTTCATGACTTTTGTTGATGATTTTTCCACGCATCCATGGGTGTATCCACTAAAAGCAAATTCCAAAGTGTTTATGTGCTTCCAACAATTTCTAGTTCTAGCTCAAAATCTATCAGCATGCAAAATGGGCACCCTCCATTCTGATCAAGGGGGAATAAATGTATTTTGATTTTAATGCATTTTTGGCTGAACGTGGGATAAAACATCAGTGTAAAGTGCCATATACATGTGAACAGAATGGAGTTGCTAAAATAAATAACATGTCACTCAAATGGCAAGGTGTATGGTCAAAAGTCAAGCTTTACCACATAGCTTCTCACTTGAGGTTGTTATTTGTGCAGCATATGTATTTAACAAGCATCCCACCAAAGCATTGTAGTCTATCACTCCATATGAGGCTTGGCATGGTTGCAAGCCATCTATTGCTCATCTGCATGTCTTTAGTTGTTTGGCATATGCATTAGAGCCTGAACAATAAAGTATGAAATTGGATGATAAAGCACTAAAATGTATTTTTGTTGGGTACAATTCTGAAAGCAAAGGCTATCGTCTATATCATCCACATACTAAATGCATTCTGGTTAGTCATGACATTATTTTTGTGGAAGATGCAATTCAACCATTACTTTCATGTACTAAAGAGACATTAGTTAGCTCCGAAGATATGTATGACACTTTCCTATATCTTTTTAGAGGTGGATAGTAAAAATTCTGGTCCAAATGAGGAAATTTCTCAACCTTTAAAGGTTTCTCATGATGAGCAAATCATTCCATTTCTGATGCAAATTTTACATGATGCACTTGTTGATGAGAGGATTGATATAGAGGAGGCAAAAACTATGCCTAAATGGCTGGTGCAAAATTTACGAGATATCAAATTAGATGCACCTTTATCATATCATACTTATTCAGGATCTCATAGTGCTTCTTTTGCATCACATTGCTATGCTATGGCTGCTTCTAGTCTCTATGATGAGAATGAGCCTGTTTCTTCTGATGAAGCACAAAGTTCAAAAAATTGGATGGTTGCTATGCAATCACAATATGATGGTATTACGAAGAATGGTAAATAATCTTTATGTGATTTGCCTCCTACAAGGAAAGCCATTGGCACTAAATGGGTATACAAGATGAAAAGTAAAATTGATGAAACAATTGATAGGTACAAATCTAGGCTTGTTACAAAAGGTTATGCTCAAGAAAGAGACATTGATTTTGATGAGACCTTTGCACCCACATATCAAATGACTACCATTCATAGCATATGTGCACTTGCAATCCATCATGGTTGGAATGTACATTATTTGGACATAAAAACTGCATTTTTGAATGGTGACTTACATGAATAAGTGTATGTTTTGTAGCCTCATGATTTTGTGTAGAAAGGTCATGAAAACAAAGTGTGTAGGTTGAAAAAGGCATTATATGGTTTGAAATAGGCACCACATGCTTGGTATGAAAAGACACATGCCTACTTGATTGCACATGGTTTTAAGAACAATCCACCTGAGAGCACCTCATATGTTAAGCGTGCAAATGATGTGCTTTTGATCATTGTTGTCTATGGTGATGAAATGTTGCTCACTGGTCCTAATGAGAAGCATATTGCTGATTTTAATCCGCGGAGATGTGAGGGTGGTATGACGACCATGAGCAATTGGAATACACAAGTGCATGAGTGAGAAGCACACTAGCATGCACACACATACACACACTGTAGCTCAGTGATGAGTAGCACCTCCTTTAATGTCAATCCGGGAAGACATGAGGATGGTATGAAGACCTCGAGCAAGTGAAGGCACAAATGTGTGAGTGCGAAGCACACTAACATGCACACACATACACACACACGCGCACACACAGCAAGAACAAAGAGAGTCAGACAATGGAATCACTTCTATTGCAACAAAGTTCTCATACAAGCTCAAAACTACAAGAAGCTCCCCCAAAAATGAGCTCTCTAGCTCTATTTATAGTTTTTGACTAGCTTTGGCTCTCTCCAGACCTAGTGTCCGGCCTAGTTAAAAATTAGGTTCCAGGGTTTATTTGAGGGCTCAAACGAGATCTAAAAAATATGAAAATTGGCAGGCAACTACTTCTAAGGCTCCCCAAGCTCGAGGACTCCTCGGCTTGTACATAATGGAGCTACAAAAAGGTGAAATGATATTTACAAGGGTTTTTAATGATAAGAAGCACTTTTAAATGGTGTAGGGGTTTGGAAAAAAATAAAGGGTTGCCTTAGTGCTAGATCTACATGTATGCCCATATTTGCTTCTTCCCGTATACTGCCAACACTCTCCCCCCCCTAGCGTCTGTCACCTCTGACAGACCTCTGCTCCATTGTTTGATCAATGTACCTCTGCAGGAGGTCGGTTGCCACTTCTTGTTCCTTGATGCATAGTCCCCGGACCAAATCTCTCTGAAGGGCATCCCAATTGACTGCTCCTGGCAGATCAGGGTGTGGTGTGGTGTAGAGTTCCGAGTGCATGGTTTGTTCACACGCAAATAGTTGTAGCAGGTGGGTTGGGCGTGGTGCGAATACTTCTGAGTGTGACTCCCAAAACCCCGTGGTGAACATATCATCAAAGGTTTGCTTGTAGCAGGCAGGGAGATATCTTATTCGTGCATGCCATGCGTAAGCTACTCGAATGCTCGGGGTCGTGCTCATGTCATACAGCAAATCATAATTACCATTGATGAAGCCCGGAATTGAAGGCTGGATGTTACTTACATTTCGAAAGGTCTTTAGCACCACTTGCATCATGTCCAAAATTTTGAGTATCATTTGAGCGGCGACATCCGGCATGGGGTGGAGGCGTGGCATCCAATGTCTGATGGTGGCTATCATGTATGATACTGTAGGTGTGCCGGTTGGGGGTGCGATTGCGGGGTAATTGAGCCATTCTTTACAATTTGCGTTGTTCTGAACCTTGATGGCGAATGCTTTCCATGATCTTCTTCTTTGTACTGGACCAAAGCAAGGGTTATACTTCAAATGCATGGGAGCGTGATCCCATGTTCGTAACATCTCCGGATAGGTCTCCAATAACTTTTGCCTCCATATGGGTTGGAATATGGCCCCCTTTTTGGCTACCTGTGGAATGTCCTCGGGTTCGAACTGTGTTGCGAACGTAGGGTACTGGTTGGTTATGCGTTTAATCTCAGCATTATAGTCAGCCAGCAGTACAAAATAGGGCTTATATTGTAACTCTGAACTGGTGATCAACCGCCTAGGAGCCAAGTTCGAGAAATATTCAGACTTGAGTATAGACTCCTCAATGGTTTTCATGGCCAGCATCTGAGTTGCTACGCGCTCTTCGTGAGTGTGGCCCATCTCCTCTACCTGCTTCATCCATGCCGATGGGGGCTCCTCATATGTGTCTTGGCCTTCCTCCGTAATTCTGCCTCCTGGAAGGGGTTGAGGCTTATAATTGTCTTCAAATGTCTCCTCCACTGGAATGACTACTGTTTCTTCTTCTATGGTTTGATCAGGTGGAGAGGGAGGTCGTTCATACTATAACAACTTGATTTTTAGTTCTGCAACCTGTTGTCGTAGCTCAAGTACCTCACTGTTGGTTGAAGGTTCAGGTTCTGGCGAAGTAGCGGCATCGACCGTCTCTTTAGGTGTGGGTGGGTGTGTTGTCGGTACTTTGGATCCTTGTAGTTCCTTTATCTGGTCTGCCAACTGATCATGGGCTTCCAAGAGGGTCGCATAACCTTCTAAAAACCTGTTAAATATGCTCTGAGGGGACAGCCTGGAATTTTGCAGGGTCTATAGGTGCTCCCAGGGTGTTTTCCATGGCCGCTTCTAGGTTCTCCTGGTTTTGTTGTTGTAGCCTTCGGTTCTCTTCTTGAGCCGCTGCTAGATGGCGACGTAGTAGGGCCATGTTGCGTTGAAGTCTCACATTGTGGCCCATTTGTTCTCTGAGTTGTTCCTCCATAGCTTTGCCTGTCTCTGCATACTTAGCTTCGAGTTCTGTCTTCGAGTGTTGGAGGGCAGTCACCTGGTGTTGTAGTGCTGTATTACCTAGTTCCAAGGCATCGACTCGTGCTTGGAGTTGAGCCGAGAGATTGCACAGCTCTGTGTTATTTTCTTCTAATAGCTTATACTCTTGCTTAAGCTGAGTGGCCGCTTCAACCATGGTGTCTAGTGCATTACTAAATGATGTGGATGCATGGGTAGAGGTGGAACATGCAAAGGGTCGGGAGGTGGGAAAGGGAAAAGTGGATGTTGTGCCTATGAGTGAAGTGAGATGTGCTGATGGTGGAACAGACGTGGTGGTGGGTGCTCCTGTGGATGGTGAAATATCCATGGGATCGGATGTGAGAGTGTGTGGAGTGTGAATTTCGAATACGGGAACGGTAGGTGGTGTGTTAGTGGTGGCAGTGAATGTGGGGGAGTGGGGTTGGGAAAGGGACTTTTTATTATAGTTCTCGACCTGTTGGAGTATATTTACAAGGTTTGTCCAGAATGACGGTTGTGTGAATTGGGTTGAGTATGAGGCAGTTACTAGGGAAGTGGTGGATAGGGTTTGGGTGTGGGTGAATGGAAAAGGATGGGATAAGGTCTGGCTAGTGGCAAGTGGTTGTCCAAGGGCGGGGAGATAGGAAGGGTGACCTATTATGGTTTGATTGGTGGCAGGATGACCGGTGTGAGGTTCAAAAATTTGGGTGGAAGTGATGGATGTGGGTAAAGGGAAGGATGTAAAAACAGAGGTGTTTACAATGGTTTCATGATGGGTGGATATCGATTGTTCAGAAAGACTAGTGGAGAAGGGTTCTGAGGGTTGAATGGAAGGTGACGGTGGAGATGGTACCTGTGTAATTACATCTTGTTCGTCAGTGGGACTTGGGCTCGTCATGTGAACATCCTCTAAAATTGTGGTAGGCAAGGCAGTAGAGACTTCCATTTGAATCATTTTTCCTCGTCGTGGCCGTGTATCAATCCTTCGTTGATCATAGGTAGGGTTCTCCTGATAGACCATTGTCCTCACTGCTTCCCCGATCCCACATGTCTCCGCCAATAGATTCAATGATTCAACAAAATGTGAGTCGACATTCTCGGCTTGAAGCATTTGGTTCACTAGAGCTCTATTCGCCTCTTCTGTCATCTTATGTCTTCCCTGTACCTGCTTGATTGTCTTGTATAGCTGTTTGAGTTGTGCCGTGTAGGCAGGGGCCTCCTCTTCACTCTCCTCTGGTTCATTCCCCCGTTCTTCTTCGTGATTTTGTGTGCTTGGACCATGAGGATGTTGTGCCTCTTCTTCCCAATGTACCCTGCTTGTCTCGCCCTGTGGATGTTCTCCTTGGAATGATGATCCCGGATCGGCATTGTCAGAAAAACCTTCACTATCAGATAAGTGGGCCGTCTGTAGGAATCTTTCAAAATCAAAATTGGGATCCTCAGTTAAGGTGGCCATAGATGCAAACTCGGCATCGGTAGGTAGTGGAGGGGCGGATGGAGTGGGTTGTACCACACCCCCTGATTGAGTTCCTTGGTGATGTACCGTGAAAGGTGCCACGTGGGCTTCTTCTCTAGGGGGAGCTTCGGCTGTGGCCTCGTGAGGGATCATGACCTGGGAGAGTGATCCACGCATTCGTTTCGCCGGTTGATTCCCTGACTTCTGCCCCTTGAAAAACTCCAATTGTGAGTATTTAAGGGCCCTGGCTATTGGCACGTCATATGCAAGACATCTATAAATAATTCTAGTGATCGCACAGCAGCCATGTAACGTATGCTTCCTCACACCCCGCTTGCCTGCTTCATACAATCGGTCCAGAATCCATACAGGCATCTTAATTGGCAAGCTTCCTGTCTCTGCTAGATATAATCCATACCATATTTTCTTGTGAGGTTGGGTAAAACGGTCTTGAGCTGGAAATGCAAAGTGTTGAAGGCACATTCGCAGAGGTATGGCGATGTTAGGGGTGAGGGCACACATTTCTTTCAACTTCTTGATTCTGTTGCTCTTCATTGACTCTGGTATCAAGGGATCTCTATCAGAGGGAACGTGGGTGCCATACATCTGAAGAGCTTCCCTGATTAAGGTAACATTCCACTCAAACTTCTTCATTTCCTCCTGGTTTGATAGGGAGGGCACCCAGAATGTGCCTGAATGATCTTTATCCCCTGTTGGCTTCAGTGTGGCTATCAAGTAGTAGCACCTAAGAAAATCCGGTCTAGGCAAGGCTGCACTAAAGTAATCTTGCAATCCCGCTTTCTGCCAAATATCCTGAAGAGGAGCTGCATTTTGCAATGCTTCAAATTCTCGTGAGAAGAACTGAAAGGTCCACCACACTCCTCCACATTCCATCTTGGATTCCCAGATATGATCTGCGTCTCCCAAATCCCCTGGCATCTCATTGAACCAATGAGAATGCCCCTTTACTCTTTTTGTTAGGCCACTTGGTGGATCCGGAATGGGAATTCTTCTTACGTTCAAAAGCTCCTCCGGCCTAGCTGTCAGTGGAACCTCCACAGGCATGGTATCCCAATTGATTTGAGTGCTGGTGCCTGCCTAAGAACTCGTGCCTGCTGCTGCTGCCATGGGAATCGGATGCTTATCTGCTAGAAGAAGAAAGGCACATTAGTGTTGCATAGGAAACAGGATGTAATGGTGTTCCCTTCACAATACTAACATGACAATCCCGAAGGTTAGTGGTCAGAGGTGAAGTGCTTGTGATAGATGTGGGTGGTGATTAGAGGTCAGTATCATCCTAGATGTCTACTTTGGTTATGCAAGGGACTCAGAATGCACCTATGTCAGAGAGGATGGATTTACAAAAATTGGGTCTGGGGGTTTGATACATGGTTTAAGTCTCCAAACTTTGCTAGAGGGTTCGTAGCTCTTAGAGCTAAAGACAGGTAGAGATTTATGAACTAGAGTGTGATGGAGTTGGGGCCTTTTGGGCACCCATTTCCAGACATTTCTCGATTTGGTTGAGTGTGGGTTAGGGTGGTCTTTAGGTAGAGTTCTTGCGTTGTTAGTCGAGAGGACGTGTGAGTGTTTAATTATGCCAATAACTAGAGTTGGAGCTATTTGGGCTCGTAAACAGGCCTTGGGCACCCATATGTGTCTAGCATTGGGGCTAGCCTTCATTGACCGCTTAGGGACCCAAATAGACATGGTGTGCCTAGGAGGTTGTCTAGGGGACTCCTTCACTTGTGTCCGTGATGGTGTGGCTTGTTTGTGGCCTCCTCGAAGTCTGCTATTAGAGTTGTGGGTTTTCCATCCTTGCGTATCCAGATCTGCTTCGCGCCACGAGGTACTCCGTGTTGCACTAGTTGGCGCTCCTGCTTCTTGATCAATGGCCTCCTTCGTGTTGTATAGTGTTTGGTCTTCATGTTTAGAATCTCCTTTGACCCCGCTGCGAACTCCTCATTGACTCCTGTACCTTTGGTAAGATTGACAATCCTCTGCACCATAGAAGTTTGGACAAGAAGAGCATCATTATCTTTATGTGGATTCCTGGAGGGACCAGGAGTTGGTGCCTGTTCTATTGGTTTGAGTGCTTGATTTTCTAATTCAATCGTAAGACGGCTTTGGCCTACCCATGCCTGAAGAAGTCCACTTCTTAGGTTGAGGTTGACTACGTGATCATAGATCCAGTCTTGGCCTAAGACAAGAGGCTCAGTAAGATCCTCGTCTTCACATACTAGCACTCTTACTGGCATTAGTACCTCCTGAATGTAGAGGGGTAGATCCACCTCTCCCATGCAAGGGGTTTCAACACCTCCTAATCCTATCAGATATGCCTCTAGGGGTTTTACCTCCAATTGCAGCTGCTGGCAATAAGAACGCCGAACTGCACTAGTGGCTGCTCCTGAATCAATTAAAGCTCTCACGCTTGTTGTGCTGTATCTTTGTCCTATTTCTAGGGTTACAAAAGGTCGCCGATCCACTATCTTATGGGTACGTTCACCTGAAGCCTCGCACATGGCCATGTGATAGCCTGGAGACTCTTGAGTGTCAATCATAGGCTGATCTCTCCCTTGCCTCCTCAATTTCATTCGTCGGATGCGCTCTAAGGCCTCTGCTTGTGCTTCTTCTCAAATTCGTTTTTCCTCCTCTTTACATTTCTTGGCCGTGTTGAGCCGATTTAACATCTCTTCAGTCAGGGGTTCTTGGTATAACTTGAATCTACATCCGCTTATGTAGCTAGAGAGAATATCGCCTTCCAAAGTGGCTAGTTGTACTGCCCCACTAGTTGAAATTCAATTTATGATCATAGGTCCATAGCCTCTTTTCTCTAATTTTCGTGCATGCTGCTTCAATGTGTAGACTAGGACTAGGTCTCCTGCTTTCAAGCCTTTATCCTTCACATGTGTATCAAAATATGCCTTTTGCCTCTTCTTCGCTGCATAGATTCCTGCTGCAGCTCTCAATCGTGTTTCGCCTAGACGTTCAAGATCAAAAATTCGAGAGGAGAGTTCATGGCCTGTCCAGTCATGCTCTTGTGCTACCTTCAATGTAGGTATCAAAAAGTCCAAGGGTAGCACCGCATTCTGACCGAACACCATCTAAAAGGGTGTGGCTTGGAGTACCGTTTTATAGGCTACTCGGTATGCCCAAACAGCATGGTGTAGCTTTTTGTCCCAATCAGAGCATTTATTGTTCACTAATTTCGTTAGTACATTGCATAAGATCTTATTTGTACTCTCAGCTTGGCCATTAGCTTGAGGGTGATAGGGGGCAGACTTCTTATGTACTACCAAGAATTCTTGGAGAAGGTTTTCTATGACTTCATTCAAGAAGTGTGTGCCTCTATCACTCACCAACTCTATTGGCAATCCGTACCTTGTGAACACATTTTCAAATAAGAACTTTGCTGTTGTTTGAGCATCATTTTTTGTAGTAGCTTTCACTTCTACCCACTTGGTTAGATAGTCAGTGGCCACGATGATATATTCAGCATGTGAGCCCTTAGCTGGGGGATTAATAGGACCTACAAAGTCTATTCCCCACTTAGAGAATGCACATCCGCCCATCATAGGCTTTAGTGGCATCTCATCTTTGCGTATAGGATACTGGGTTCGCTGACAAATCTCACACCTCTTCACATAGGTATGTGCATCCATGTGAAGGGTGGGCCACCAAAATCCTGCAAATAGAATTGCTTTGATCACCCTATCTGGACCAAAGTGTCCTCCTGCTACACCCTGGTGAGCAGTTTCCAAGATCTTTAGATATTCACTCTCATGAACACATAGTCTCAGGTAACCATCTTTTCCGCGCTTGTATAGATTATCACCAATGAGTGAGTAATCTAGGGCCTCTTGTTCTAGACTTCTTTGTCTCGTCAGGGTCATATCTTGAGGGAATGTTTTCGTCCTCAGAAACGCCACTAGTGGCTTGCTCCAATCTGGCACTAGAGACACGCGATAAAGGGTGGCATGTTCCACTGGTGGCTTAGTGCGACAATTTGGGCATTCCTTGCACCTTCTATGGACGTCTGCTTCCATAGTTGGCCAGTACACTCCAAGTCTCCTCAATGTTTGTAGGTTCGTTGTTTTGAGTAGTGTTGCTCTAATGCACCTACATGTGCTAATTGCAACCACTTCGCGTGCTCGTCCTCTTCCACACAACAAGCCAAGATCCCTTGATCCGTGTGCTTGTACATACTTCCTGCCATGATGTGATACTTTTGGGCTTTTACTACCTCTCTATCCTGTGTGGCCATTACTGAGTGGTTAGGCCCGTAGGTTAATACTGGCACTAATGGCTTAGCCCACTGCGGTACAACTTCCAAGTTAAACAAGTAAGCATCAGGTAAGTCATCTGACACTCCTTGTGGGGCTTCTCCTGATGTGAGCCTTGAGAGATGATCTGCTCTTAGGTGAGTTCTGCCTTTCCTCACTACTACCTCAAAGTCATACTCCATTAGTAAGAGAAACCATCTTACTAATCTGCCCGTATTACATGGCTTGTTTACCAGGTACAGTAGAGCTTGGTGATCAGTAAAAAATTTGAACTTATTTGCGAGCAAATAATGTCTAAACTTTTTAACTGCATATACCATGCCTAGTCCTTCTCTCTCCGTAGTGGTATAATTTCGTTCAGCTGCATTCAACTGTCTACTAGCATAAGCAATTGGAAGATCCATATTACCTTCACCGGTAGGTTGCGCGAGTACACACCCAATAGCATAATTGGATGCATCCACGTGGACATGGAATGGCTTATTCCAATCCGGTGTGGTCAAGATTGGTGCTGAACACAATCTTCGTTTAAGCTCATTGAAGGAATTCTCACATTCGTCAGTCCACTCAAAGTTAGTCAAAAGTCCATACAGAGGCTTTGCTATGATGGCGTACATGTGTATAAACCGGCGGTAGTAACCACAATGCCCCATGAAAGCCTGTACTTCCTTGACGTTCTTTGGCCTAGGTAGTTCTGCGATGGCTCTCACTTTCTCTTCGGCAGTGGATATGCCGTTCTTAGACACTATGTGTCCTAGAATTTTGCCTTGCCTGACCATGAAAACACACTTTTCTGGGTTCAAGCAGACTTGATATTCTCTGCATTTATCAAAGATTTGTCTGATTTCAGGTATATGGGTTTGTCTAATGTTGGAATGAGCGCACAGATCATCAACATAGACTTCCAAATTCTTCCTCAAGAACTCTTTAAACACGTGACACATCAATCTTTGAAAGGTAGCAGGTGCATTAGTAAGCCCGAATGGCATTACCCGAAAGGCAAATATGCCCCACTCCGTGGAAAAAGCCGTTTTATGTTGATCCTCTGGAGCAATGGCTACTTGATTGTAGCCCGAAAACCCATCTAGGAAGCTGTACACTTCCTTGCCTGCTACCCTTTCTAATAGGTGCTCAGTGATAAAAAGAGAATAACTGTCTCTAATCGTGGCGGCATTAACTTTTTTAAGGTTAATACACACACGCAGTTTTCCATTTTTCTTGGGCACCACTACAATGGGGGATACCCACTCAGTGTGCTCAATTTCATAGATGAATCCGGCTTCAACCAGTCTATCTATCTCCTCTTTGATCTTAGCAGCATAGTTATCGTTGTATGTGTAGGGCTTCTGCTTCGAGGGTCTGGCATCTGAGGTCATGGGGATTGTATGTGAACATATATCAGGGTCTACCCCTTTCAAGTCCTTATAACTCCAAGCAAATACATCTCGGTATTCTCTTAGCAAGGCTATTAGCTCTTGTTCTTCCTCTTCTGTCAGGTCATGACCTATGTACGTGCATCTTTCTTCTCCTTCCTCGATGGCTACAACTATTTTCTTGGTAGTTTCCTTGCTATCATAGGCTTCTCCTTCTTGTGCCTCATGTTTAGGCATTCTTATCATGACTCTCCTATCGTCTATCTCATATTTTTAAAAATTTTCAGGGACCTCAAACAAGGATTCTTCTGCCTCCGGAGTGACTTCCTTCTTCTCTTTTTTTTTTTTCGCTCTTAGTAGCTACTTGTGTGGCTAACCTCACCTCATTTGTAAGCTCTTCGTGCCTCTGGGGTTGAAATTCTACTTCATAGAAGCATTCTTCATCTGATGCAAAAGGTGGGTCCATAATGATTGACTCTAGATCGGAGTCACTCGCATCCTCAAATGCATCAGGGCTAGGTTCGCATTCTTCTAAAACTGCATCTCCCATTTTTGGCTCTATTGAAAAGACTGAAATGTCATAGCCATCCTCATCACAGTGAGGTGTCCACTGCTCTTCATTGATGTCTACATCCATTGTTGCTAGGATTTCTGCCCAGCCATGGGGTTCAAATTCCTCATCAGGAAAGACTACAGGTGCATAGGATGGGTCTTGAATTGATCTATGGTTTTCTTTTGCACCTACCTCTCTGGCTTTCTCTCTCTTCTCTTCTTCTACTGCTACCTTACACATCCATAAGTGGGTGTCTTCATGCATCCACGAGGATCCGGATCCTATGGAATGCACAGACTCAGTCTCATCTTTGGCTCTATGGATGGGATTCCATTGAATAGGCGGTACATCTCTATGAGAGTAATCCTTAAGATTGACTTTGGTTGTAACACCTAGATGTTGCAAATACAAGGAATTGGTTCCCCAATCCTGGACTACTTGCAATTGCCGCATAAATGGCCTTCCCAAAATCATCTCGTAGGCTTGGTTTTTGCTAAAGTTGCATATAGCAAAAGTATGCACAAACTCAACCCCACATGTAGTGAGAGTTATTCCTTCTAGCAATCCTAAGGGCCTTTCAATATGACCATCAGCCATCTGCAATTTCATTCTCGTTGGTCGGAGTGCTGGCTTGCCCCATCGCTTCCATAGGGAAGTTGTAGCAATTGCAACTCTTGCACCTGAGTCCAAAACCGCCTTGGTTGTGTAACCCTGATGAGTAACTGGGAGATAGGTATTTCCTTCTTCTCCTTCACTCATGTCTCCTATCTTATCCAATGGTATTTCAGGCACTGTTCTATGAGATCCTACTTGGGAGCGCGATTTTGCTATGTCTGGCACTTGTTTGGCTACATGTTTCCACACTTCTGGCTTAACTTTGAGTAGCTCTTCTAAAGTGAGATTGCAATGCACTTTAGTGTTCTTTACTACCTCTGTATTTCTAGGTATGATAGAATCTTCATTTCTTATCATCACTGTGGGCACTCTCAGACAAGTAGACTTGGTTTCCCATGGGCCTGTGAAATGTGGTAATTCTTGTAGAGAATTAGACTCAAAGTATAATCTTTCTTGAGAGTGGATGCTCTCATGCTCCTCATAAATGGATGGGATGTCCTGTGGGAATTGCTCGTGTGCATCATCCACAAGTTCAATGGGAGGAGGGACTTCACTTTCTTTAGCCCATTTGTCTTCTTGAATCTCTCGTAGGAATTCTGGTGTGAACCGATTCATAGAAGATGATGTGTCTGGCTCCGTAGAGTTAGGCACGTAGGCTTCCTGGGGAGGTAGGTTCACGTTCTCACTTGCCTTGCCCTTATTTTGAGAGGCAGGTTCCTTTTCTGATTGTGCATTTAGCCTCTCTATTCGTTCTAGTAGTCCATCAAAGTGTAACTGCGTCTTAGCTGAACTAGAGATGTTAAAGAGGCGACTGGCTTCAAACATAGTCTGAGCCAATTCCACCATCTTTGCACAAATTTTGGTTCGTTCTAGCTCTAGTTCTGCTCTAGGGTAACACTTTTCATGATCAGTTACGTTTGGCCCTTCTTGGATTCTGGCCTGATATGCTCTAAGCATCATGTTTAGGTCCTCGGGAGTGGGATCGGCTAGGACGGATCCTACTCTGGGTGGTGGGTGGGTTAAGGGTGGTGTATTGAAAGGTTGGGGAATGGAAGAAGGTGGATTGGCGGTAAAGGGAGAGGTGGTGGAGGGGTGGTGTGAGAGTGGTTTTGAGATGCGAGTTCACTTATCTTTGCTTTGGTTTCTCTCAAGCTTTCTTCAAGTTCGCTCATCTTTTTTGCCCATTGCCTTTTCATTCTTTCACGACTATCCTTCCAGGCTCTAGTCCTCTTTTTGGTTATGCTCTCTGTTTCACTCACCTCGGGGCTCTTTTCCTGACCAACACCTTGGTTTTGTTGTAGTGCTTGGGCTCTTGTGATCACTTGCACAGGTGTAGTGGAAGTCACACTCCCTGTGGAGTCTACAACTAACCCAACAACATTGATAGGAGTGATTTTAGGCATGTTATTAGGGTTCTTTGGGCAATCTTGTAGGAGATGCTCTTTCTCGTAGTCTTGACAGAAACCCTGAATTGTTACTGGTTGAGGTTGTGTAGGGGCACGCAGTGGACAATCACGTATAAGCTGATCTCCCTGACATCTGAAGCATGGTCCTCTAGGAAATGGGGGTCGTACCTGCCTAGGTTGAGGTCTAGAGTTGGGGTTTGTGTACATGACATTGGCATACTCAGGCTCCCCACTATTTTCACTTGGGTCCTCATAATAGCATGACTCATTATGCTCGGGTGACTGCATGAAGTAAGCCTGTGGGCTATCAATATGTGTGGAGTCAAAACTATGGTCACTTGGATCACTGTCTGATAGCAATGGGGTGACTGGAACTATGGCTCTGTTCGGATTTTCTTCAGCAGATGAATATTTCACTGGGATCACATTGGTTGGAGCAAGGGGTTGTTGTACTAGGACTGGTTGAGGTCTCTGCTGCCCTTGATAAGGTGGCTGATAAGTTTGCTGTGGTCGGTTGTATTGTTGTGGTGGGTACTGATTCTGGTATCTACCTTGTTGTGGATATGGCTGAGGGTAGTTTTGCCTGACAGTTTGTTTGTTATATGGGCAGTCCTGTGCAGTGTGGTTGGTGTATCTTTGCTCTATGGTGCAGTACTGGCTACTAGGATTCACTTGGGGTGGCGCCATAATGGGGCATACATTTGCCATATGGTCACCTCCACAAGTGTAGCACCGCTTAGCTGGGGCAAATCTCAGAATTTGTTTGCTAGAGACACCTAGTTTTTGAGCTACCTTCTCTGCAAGTTCCTCAATGGATGTGGATTGACCAGATGTGAGGCTACTAGAGCTATCAGAATCCTTATAGATTTTTGACAGTTCTAACTCCTCGCCTAAATTGTCCTCAATGTCTATGCACATGCGCACACACTCTTCTATAGTTCTGGGGTCCTTCAGATACACATATGACCTGAGCTTGGTGCTCAACAATCCATCTAAGAACAAGGCCACTTGCTTGGCCGGTGTAGGTAACTCCAGCATCGGGCATCTCTCTAGGTATTGCCTAAACCGTCTCCCAGCTAGTCTGACCGTCTCTTGAGGTGTTTGCTTGAAGCTATGAATTAGTGAGGAAGTGTTGTGCCTTATGCCACTCTTAGAGAACTCAATGATAAAGGCTTCTAGGAGCTGGTCTATGTTTCTGAAATGCCTCTCGTTCACGATAGGTCGGGTCGAGGTGTCGCGATAGGTGGAAGTGTCGCGATAGGTCGGAGTGTCGTGATACTTCGAAGTGTCGTGATACTTCGAGGTGTTGCGATACTTGGGAGTGTCACGATAGTTCGAGATGTCGCGATAGTTCGAGATGTCGCGATAGGTCATGGGGTCGGTGTGTCGCGATAGGTCGAGGTGTCGCGATACTTGGGAGTGTCGTGATAGTTCGGGGTGTCGCGATAGTTCGGAGTGTCGCGATAGTTCGAGATGTCGCGATACTCCGAGGTGTCGCGATAGGTCGTGGGGTCGGTGTGTCGCGATGGTTCGGGGTGTCGCGATACTTCGAGGTGTCGCGATACCTCGAGGTGTCACGATAGCTCGGGATATGGTGAATTTTTCAGTTCTGTCTAGTGATCCTAGGAGCTCTCAGCCTGCGTAGTGTCGTGGTGCACTCAGAATTGTGATTGGGTGAAGTTTTTGAGGTGTCGCGATAGCTCGAGCTTGACGCCTCGGGACCTGTGCAGAGGAAATCCGTACCTGCTGAGCTTGCTGCAGATGATGATGAAGCTGAAGCCTGCAAGAAACATGCAAAAACACACAAAAACAAGCACACACACTCGCTCTCTCTCAAACTCGCACACAACAAATGAGGGGAATGACAAGGAAGAGGGAATATGTAGTGGAGAAGGAGGTGGAGGTGGAGATGAAGAAGGAGGTGAAGATGGAGATGGAGATGGAGAAAAATCAGAAATTTACCGACTACTTACCATTCCAACGCGTCCTCTCTACGTCTTACCATCACACGCTCGTCCTCAAAGCTCGAATCCCCGACAACGGCGCCAAAATTTGGTGTAGCTCAGTGATGAGTAGCACCTCCTTTAATGTCAATCCGGGAAGACATGAGGATGGTATGAAGACCTCGAGCAAGTGAAGGCACAAATGTGTGAGTGCGAAGCACACTAACATGCACACACATACACACACACGCGCACACACAGCAAGAACAAAGAGAGTCAGACAATGGAATCACTTCTATTGCAACAAAGTTCTCATACAAGATCAAAACTACAAGAAGCTCCCCCAAAAATGAGCTCTCTAGCTCTATTTATAGTTTTTGACTAGCTTTGGCCCTGTCCAGACCTAGTGTCCGGCCTAGTTAAAAATTAGGTTCCAGGGTTTATTTGAGGGCTCAAACGAGATCTAAAAAATATGAAAATTGGCAGGCAACTACTTCTAAGGCTCCCCAAGCTCGAGGACTCCTTGGCTTGTACAAAATGAAGCTACAAAAAGGTGAAATGATATTTACAAGGATTTTTAGTGATAAGAATCACTTTTAAATGGTGTAGGGGTTTGGAAAAAAATAAAGGGTTGCCTTAGTGCTAGATCTGCATGTATGCCCGTATTTGCTTCTTCCCGCATACTGCCAACATTGTCCAAATTAAAAAACCTAGATCAACCCATTGGACTAGAACACCTAGTAGTCAAATTTGAAAACAGATCATACATTGATAAAGAAGGGACCATGTACATAGTCACTAACCACCCAAATAGAACAGACGAATTTGGCAATGTAATCCTAGAGACTAAAATAGGTGACATAGAGCAAGGGAATCTAGGAAGAGGACCAAGAACCCCTAGAGGTAAGTCAGTCTTAACCAAGATACTCACACCAGAATGGATTCCCGAGGATAACAAAGGTGTAGAGTTGTTTTGGAATAGTGAGAGTGATGAAACCTTTTACAGGCTTAAGACCGATCAACCTAGCAAAGTAGTGAGCATTAGGATATATGAATTCAAATATCCTGACACCCCAGGCAAAGTGATCTATTTAGATAACACAGTAGAGAGAGTGTTCATGGTAACAGAACCTAGTAGGAATGCCTACACTTGGAAGGGCAAATTTGTTTTTCCCCAACCAAGATCCAATGTCCATCTCGAACATCCCAAGCTCATGGAACTCAGAGGGACAGGAGTAGAGATAGACCCGAGGTAAGCTTTGCAAATCTAGGAGGAAGAGAGAGAATGGGAATAGATATGGATAGAACGGAAAATGAGAGACATAGAGGCCCAAGGAATCACAGAAATGTAGATGAATTCCCTCTACCAAGGCCTAGAGAACACACTGGGATCTTGAGGCCTACACAAGTAGTTAAGTCCATGAAGAACTATTTCAATGGCACCGGAGATCCATACCATCATGTAGCGGAGTTTAGACAAGTGTTGCGAGCTGAACAAGTGGAGAACTTGTTCACTCAGTACAATGCCTTTGGGCTAACTCTCAAAAACACTGCCTTAACATGGTTCCAACCACTACACCAAGGCCAATTCAGGGATATAGACCAGTTGCTAGAAGCATTCATCACTGAGTTATGCAAAAGTGGCATCAGACACAATACTTCTGTCTTGATACACAACTTCAAACAAACACCTTAAGGAATGGTTAGACTTGTAGGAAGAAGGTTTAGAAAATACCTAGAGAGATGCCATGTTCCAGAGTTATCCACTCTAGCCAAAAAAGTGGCCTTATTCTTGGATGGATATTTAAGTACCAAATTGAGATCTTATGTGTACTTAAAGTACCTTAGATCCATAGAAGGGTGTGTGCGAATGTGTATAGACATTGAGGATAATCTAGGGGAGGAGTTAGAGTTTTCAAAAATCTATAAAGATTCAAATAACTCTACTAGCCTCACCTCCAAACAATCCACATCTATCGAGGAACTTGCAGAAGAGGTGGCTTAAAAGTTAGGAGTCTCTAGCAAACAGATACTTAGATTTACCCCAGTGAAACAATGTTATACCTGTGGAAGAGACCACATGGCTAATGTGTGTCCAATCATGGCAAAACCCCAAGTGAACCATAACAGCCAATACTGCACCATAGAAAGGAGATATACTAACCACACTACACAAGATTGCCCTTATAACAAGCAACTTGTTAGATAAAGTTATCCACAACCATATCCAGAACAAGGGAGATACCAAAACCAATACCCACCACAACAGTATGCTAAGCCCCAGCAACCCTACCAGCCACCCTATTAGGCTCAACAAAGGCCTCAGCTAGTGCAAGCTTAGCAACCTCCAACTCTAGCCAATGTGATTTCAGTGAAGTATACAACCGTTGAAGAAAACTTAAATAGAGCCTTAGTGACAACATCACCATTGATTATAGAAAGTGACCAGAGTGATCATAGTTTTGACTCAACTCATATCGATAGTCCACAGGCTTAGTATATGCAATCACATGAGCATAACGAGACATACTATTACAAAGACCCGAACGAACCTAGTTGGGAGCGAAAATATGCTAATGTCATGTATGCAAATCCTAATTGTAAACCCAACCTAGACAGATCAGACCCCCAAACCTAAAGGACCGTGCTATAGATGCCAAGGTGATCACTTCAGTTGTGATTGCCATATACCTACACTCGTGCAAACCCAATTAGTGACAATTCAAGGTTTTTGTCAAGATTGTGGAAAAGAGCACCTTCTACGAGATTTTCCTAAGAACCCAAACACTAGGCCAAAGATCACTCCTATCAATTTGATTGGGTTAGTAGTCGATTCCACTAGAAGTGTAACTTCCACTGCCCCAGTGCAAGTGGTCATGAGAACTCAAGCATTACAAAAGAGACAAGGCTTAGGACACGAAAAGATTTTTGATGTGAGTGAGGCTGAGAGTATAACTAAGAAAAGGACAAAAGCTTGGAAGGATAGCGGTGAGAAAATGAAGAGACAATGGTCTAGGAAAATGAGCGAGCTTGAGGAAAGCTTAAGAAAAATGAAAGCCAAGATAATCGAGAACATCTCTCAAATGCACTCTCACACATCACTACCACCGGCATCTCCATCACCTTCTAACCCACCACCTTCTAATCCACCTCATATAACCCCACCACCCCCTAGAGTAGGATGAGTCTTAACAGATCCCACTCCCAAAGACTTAGACATGATGCTTAAAGCATATCAGGATAGAATCCAAGAAGGGCCAAATGTGACAGATCATGAAAGATGTTACAACCAAAGTCAATCTCAAGGATTACTCTCATAGAGATGTGCCCCCTATTCAATGGAATACCATCCATAGAGCCATAGATGATATGGAGTCAGTGCATTCCATAGGATTGGGATCTTCATGGATGCATGAAGAAACTCATTTATGGATGTGTAAAGTGGAAGTAGAACAAGAGAAAAGAGAAAACACCAGAGAGGTAGCTGCGAAGGAAACTCATAGATCAATTCGAGACCCAGCCTATGCACTTGTAGTATTTCCGGATGAAGAATTTGAACCTCATGGTTGGGCAAAAATCTTAGCCGCAATGGATATAGCCATCAATGAAGAACAATGGACACCACACTTTGATGAAGATGGCTATGACATTTTGGTTTTCATGATAGAAATAATGTGCGATTTAATTATAGAAGAGTGTGAGCCCAGCATAGAAGAACTAGAACAAGAAAGTGAATCGAATCTCGAGTCAATTACTATGGATCCTTTTTGGGCATCAGAAGAACAATACCTATACAAAGTAGAAGCCCACCCTCAAAGACAAGAAGAGCTTATAGATGGTGTGAGATTAACCACAATAGTAACCACCAAGAGAAAAAGCAAGAAGAGAAAAAAGAGCGAACTTCCAATAGAAGAGGAAGAATCTTTTGTTTGAGGTCCCTGAAAAATTTAAGACGTATGAAGTCAAAGATAGGAAAGCCATGATCAGATTGCCTAAATGAGAAGCACTCACAGGAGTGGCCTATGATAACAAAGAAACAACTAAAAAGATTATTGTGACCATAGAAGAAGGTGACGAATGATGCACGTACATAGGACATGATTTGATAGAGGACAAGGAGCAATAGTTGATAGCCTTGCTAAGAGAATATAGAGATCTGTTTGCATGGAGTTATAAGGACTTAAAAGGAGTAGACCCTGACATATGCTCACATATGATTCCCATGACCTTAGAAGCCAAACCCTCTAAGTAGAAGCCCTACACATATAATGCTAATTATGCCGCTAAGATCAAGGAAGAGATAGATTGATTGGTAGAAGCTAGATTTATCTATGAAATTGAGCACATTGAATGGGTGTCTCCCATCATAGTGGTGCCCAAGAAGAATGGAAAGTTATGTGTATGCATTAACTTGAAGAAGGTTAACACAACCACCATTAGAGATAGTTATCCGCTTCCTATCATTGAGCATCTATTAGAAAGAGTGGCAGGCAAGGAAGTGTACAACTTCCTTGATGGATTCTTTGGCTAAAATCAAGTGGCCATTGCTCCAGAAGATCAGCATAAGATGGCTTTTTTCATAGAGTGGGGCATATTTGCATTTTGAGTAATGCCATTTGGGCTCACCAATGTGCCAGCTACCTTTTAGAGGCTGATGTGCCATGTATTCAAAGAATTCTTAAGGAAAAACTTGGAAGTCTATGTTGATGCTCTATGTGCTCACTCAAACATTAGACAAACCCATATACCTGAGCTTAGAAAAATCTTTGACAAATGTAGAGAATATTAGGTTCTCTTGAACCTAGAAAAGTTTGTTTTTATTGTCAAGCAAGGCAAGATAGTGTCAAAGAACACATAGTGTCAAAGAATGGCATATCCACAAACAAGGAGAAAGTTAAAGCTATTGCAAAGCTACCTTGGCCAAAGAATGTCAAGGAAGTACAAGATTTCATGGGGCTTTGCAGATATTATCGACGTTTCATTCACATGTATGCAATCATTGCAAAGCCTCTGTACTCCCTTTTGACGAGCTTTGAGTGGACAAACAAATGTGAGAATTCCTTTAACAAACTCAAGCGACGACTATGTTCAACACCAATCTTGACTACACCAGATCGGAACAAGCCATTTCATGTTCATGTGGATGCATCCAATTACGCTATTTGGTGCATGCTAGCACAACCTAGTGGTGAAGGTAATATGGATCTTCCAATCGCTTATGCCAATAGACAATTGAATGCGGCTGAACGAAATTATACCACTACTGAGAGAGAAGAATTAGGCATGGTATATGAAGTTAAAAAGTTTGGACATTATTTGCTTGCAAATAGTTTTAATTTTTTTACAAACCATCAAGCATTATTATATCTAGTGAAAGACCTTGCAATACATGCAGATTAGTAAGATGGTTCCTCTTACTAATGGAATATGACTTTGAAGTTGTAGCTCAGAAGGGTAGGACTCACCTAAGGGCAGATGACCTTTCTAAACTAACCTCAGGCAAGTCCCCTCAAGGAGTATCAGATGACCTTCCTGATGCTTACTTGTTCAATCTAAAAGTAGTGCCTGAATGGGGCAAAACTATAGTGCCTATTCTCACCTTTGGACCTAAACATCCTATATTGAGATCCAAAGCTAAAGAAGTGGTGAGATCTCAAAAATCCCATATACTAGTGGGTAGCATGTATAAGCACACTGATCAAGGCATATTTTCTTGTTGTGTAGATGAAGATGAGCATGCAAAGTGGTTGCAAACAGCACATGTAGGTGCACTACAACAACATCACTCCAAACATTGAACCCTATAGACTCTGCAAAGATTAGGCGTATATTGGCTGACAATGGAAGAAGATGTCCATAGGATGTGCAAGGAATGTCCAATCTGCAGTATTAGACCACCAGTGAAACATGCCACACTATATCAAGTGTCTCTAGTACTAGATTGGAGCGAACCTTTGGTAGAATTTTTGAGGACGAAGACATTCCCTCAAGAGATGATTGTGGCTAGACGAAGGAGTCTAGAACAGGAGGCACTAGATTATTCACTCATTGGAAATAATATATACAAGCATGGTAAAGATGGATACCTAAGACTGTGTGTCCAGAGTGAATATCTCAAGATCTCAGAGACTGCTCACCAAAGTGTAGCAGGAGGACACTTTCAACCAGATAGAGTGATCAAGGCAATTCTATTTGTAGGTTTTTGGTGGCCAACACTTCACATGGATGCACATACCTATGTGAAGAGGTGTGATATTTGTTAGCAAACTTAGTACCTGATACATAAGGATGGGATGCCATTGAAACCTATGATGGGTGGATGTGCATTCTCAAAGTGGGGAATAGACTTTGTCGGTCCTATTAATCCCCCAGCTAAGAGTTTACATGCAGAATACATCTTTGTGGCCACTGATTATCTGACTATTGGGTGGAAGTAAAGGCCACAACGAAGAACGATGCACAAACCATAGCCAAGTTCCTATTTGAGAATGTATTTACACAATATGGTTTGCCAAAAAAGTTAGTAAGTGATAGAGGCATGCACTTCTTGAATGAGGTCATTGAACACTTGTTACAAGAATTCATGGTGGTTCACAAGAAGGCGACTCCGTATCAGCCACAAGCCAATGGACAAACTGAGAGCACGAATAAGATACTCTATAATGTATTGAAAAAATTGGTGAATAATAAACACTCTGATTGGGACAAATAGCTACATTATGCTATTTGGGCATATCGAGTCGCCTATAAAATGGAACTCCAAGCCACACCCTTTCAGATGGTATTTGGCCAAAATGCAGTGCTACCATTAGACTTCCTGATACCTACATTGAAAGTAGCACAAGAGCATCAATGGACCAACCATGAGCTCTTGCCTACAATCTTTGATATGGAACGCTTAGGTGAAACAAGATTGAGAGCAACTACTGAAATATATGCAGCTAAGAAAAGACAAAAGGATTACTTTGATGCATATGTAAAAGACAAGGGCTTGAAAACAAGAGATTTAGTATTGGTATACACATTGAAACAACATGCACGAAAGTTGGAGAAGCGAGGCTATGGACCTATGATCATCAATAGGATCTCGACAAGTGGAGTTGTCCAGTTAGCCACCCTAGAAGGTGACCTCCTACCTAGTTACATTAGCGGATGTAGAGTCAAATTATATCAAGAAGCCCTCACGGAGGAAATGCAAAACTGACTAAAAATTGCCAAGAAATGTAAGGAAGAGGAAAAACGACTTCGTAAAGAAGCATAGACAGAAGCCTTGGAATGCATCCAACAAATGAAATTGAGAAGACAAGGTATAGATCAGCCTACGTCCGATGCTTATGAAGCTCCAAGATATCCCATGGCCATGTGCAAAGCATCAGGTGTACATTCCCATAGAATAGTTGACTAGGGACCCTTTGTGACCCTTGAGGTAGGACAAGGAAATAGTACAAGGACTGTAAGAACCTTGATTGAATCAGGAGCAGCCACTAGTGCAGTTAGACTTTCTTACTATCAAGCATCGCAATTAAGTGTCAATCCTATAGAAGCGTATCTCATAGGATTGGGAGGTGTGGAAACCCCTTGCATTGGTGAGGTGGAGCTTCCCATCTACATTCTAGATATCCTTATGACAGTGAAGGTGCGAGTGTGACTCTCACTCACACACACAATACACCACTTGACTAACCTCTAACCTTAATGAAGAACATGTTGGTATTGTAGAAGGAACACAATATTATCATGTTCCCTACGCAATGCTAATGTGATTTTCTTCTTCTACCAAATAAGCATCGGATAGTACCAATGATATCATGGCTGATGTAGCAGGAATTATTTCTCAAGCACGCATAAGTCAGCAGGTGGTCGATATGGAGAGCCTACCCATCATGCCTGAGACAACTGAAAGATTGGAGGAATTGCATGCTATACAAATTATACCTATACACGACCCCCCGAGCGGCCATACCATGCATGTAGGCAAAACCTCTCATTGGTTTAGTGAAGTATTAGGACCATTGGGTCAGGGCTTGTATCTTTGGGAGGCAGAGCTAGAATTCAATGGAAAGGCGGGCAAGTAGCATTTCCTTACATCGTAACTCAAAAAGTTATAGAATGCAAAAGCACTATGCCTAGTATGGCAGAAAACAGGATTGGATGCATATTTCAGTGCTCAGATGCCCAAACCTGACTTCATGCGGTATTATTATCTTATCAACACCCCGAATCCTAGCAAGCATCCCCAAGCTTCAAGCATGTTTGTGCTCCCATCGCTAACTAGGGGAAATGAATTGAAGAGGCTTAAGTTAACCAATAACTTAGTGTGAGAGGCTCTGGACATGAAAGGAATGCACATACCCATTGAGAAGGAGGTCCTAGTACTAGATAGCATGAAGAATTGAAATCTTGTTAAACTCAAAGATATGGTGGCCATGACGCCTAATATTGCAATTCACATAAGAATGTGCATGCAACACTTTGCCTTCCCCGCCCAATATAGATTCATGATGCCACCTAAGAAGATTTGGCTCAATTTATACCTTGCAAAGATGCAAAACCTAACCATTAAATTACCTCACTGGATCATTGATCAGATACACTTGGCACACAAGCGATGGCCACGCAAGTCAGTCTTGTATGGAAGTTGTGCATTGACTAGGATCACCTATAGGTGTTTGGCTTATGACATCCCAATTCAGAGGGCTCTAATGTGGAATAGGGTACAATAGTTCAAAGGCTGAATATCCACAGGACCAATGTTGAAGCAAGCAAACACAAGTTTTATATGAATTAATGAGTTTAGACTAATGTTGGATGGTCTTGTACGTGGATCACTACTTTAGAAGCTTTAGAATTTGTGGCTTATATGTATTACTCACTTAAAGTAGGAAAAGTTGTTCAAAGTAGGAAAAGTTGTTCAAAAGCTAAGGAGAGTTATCTTTAGGATGCATGTAAAGAGATAGTTAGAGATTCACGAACTTGAGGCTTTACATGTGTTTTATAAACACCCAAAGCATGGAATATGATATAGAAGGCGTGGAGAAGCTTGCTCAACCTCTGTACATTAGTTTTGTACTCAGTACAAGTCATTCTTGAAGAGTTTTGTATCTTCTACCTGTGTCGCAACTCTATATGTGAAAATCCGTCAACTTGTTTTGCTTGGTTCTCCCTGTGTATTTATCCAAATTCAATTTTCTAACTTGGCATAGGTAGCTTGGACAGTCTACTTTAGATCTATCAAGTTTCTTTGCATTTGGTACAGCTGTTTGTGCGCTATGATCAAAATACTACATGCTACTATAAAATATCAAATTAGGGTATCTAGACTTTTGTGCTCTGTTTGCATCTATGTTTCTCCTTGGTTACTGAACCAAATCTTCTATTATGACATTCATTGAAAAGATCTATGTGTCTACTATGTGTGATGTAATTTTCATGATCATTGGACGTATAATTTCATATTTATGGTCTCTGCAACAAATCATGTTTTCTCTGCAGCTCCTGTTAGAGATGTCCCTCATACCTGTATCTTCCAAGAGTCATATCTGAGTGCTCAAATGTCCATTTAGGATGATCAATAGCTCATTGGAAAGCTATTAGTGTCTAGTATCTTATCTAGAATAGTTTTGAAATACCCTTTATAATTTTGGAGTTATGGCTTCTGCAAGCTACAAAGGTTCTCTATTTGTCTCACCAAATTTTTGGAAAATAACCTGTGAGGTTCATCTAGCCTTCTACTGCACTTGGAGTTGTTTCAAACTCCTTCATTGGTATCAGAGCATCGCAACATGGGAGATATCTATCCTTCTATTGAGAAGCTTGATAGAACAAATTATCCAAAATGGTCGATGAGGATGGAAGCTCATTTACAAGGTAAAGATCTTTATGATTATATTACAAGTGATGAAGAAAAGTTGGATCCAGCAGATGTGTCAAAACCCACCAGAGATGAGGTAGAAGCAATGAAGCAATGGAACAAGAAAGATGCACTTGCAAGATCTATTATTCTTAACTCTATTGTAGATTTTTTGCTTCCACATATAAGAGGTTATGAATCAGCTGCTGAAATTTGGAGTGCTTTGGAAGATCATTTTACTTCTTCGACAAGAGCTAGGAAAGCTCAACTTTGGGCAGAATTTACAACCATGAAGAAGCACCAAAACAATCTGCATCAGATTTTGTAACTAAATTGAAGGACACTGCAGACCAGCTTGGAAGCATAGGAGTTGAAATAGAGGAGGTGCAGATTATAAGACAAATTCTTACAGGAGATGAGAGATGGAAAGATTTTGTGTTGAATGCAGAGTTCAGTCTTGATCATCATGTGCCTGATATAAATCAATTGTTAGGGCATATGTTGACTTTTGGAGTGGATCTGAAAGATTTTAATGATAAGGGAAATCAATCTTCAGCCCTTTATTTGTCAAAGACTAAAGGCAAGGTAGACAAAGGCAAAAACAAGAAGGATGACGAAGGCACTTCAAGTTCATAAGCAAATTTTGCAACGAGAGGTGGCCGATTCAATAGAGGTAATCAAAGAGGAAGAGGCAAAGCAAGGCAAGGAAGAGGTAGATCTTCTAACCCACCTACTTGTTTTGTATGTGGATCAGAGAATCACTTTGCACAAGATTGTTGGCACAATTATCAAAATATTAGAAGGAAAAGGAAGTTCAACAGAGGACAAAGAGCAAGAGGTTATGGCAGAAACCATGGAGGAAGAAGACAATACAACAACTATGTAGAAGATCAACAAGAAGTGCTAGAATCACTTTTGTTGATGAACCTGAGTACAAGTGCTCCTAGTACTGATAACAATGTCTTCTATATTGACTCTGGATGCTCCAATCATATCTCAGGTAATATATCTTTACTTTCAGATTTGGATTTACCGAAAGAAAAACATATTGTCCAGACAGGAGATGATACAAAGCATATTGTTGAGCAAGTTGGAAATGTGAAATCTTCATATGGTGATAAGAACCTTCTCTCCAAGGTGCTTTACATACCATCCATCACCAAAAACCTCATAAGTGTTGGACATATTGTCGAGAAGGGTCTTCAAGTCAGATTTAACAAGTATGGAGCTTATGTGGAGGATCCTAGTCAAGGTTTTAAAAAACTTGGAAAAGGAGAAAGGAAAGGAAGGTTATTTACTTTTGAAGTTCCAGGTGTAATTCAGTCATCTCTTTTTGCTTATGGTTCTCAGACCCTCTCAGAGCTTGATCTATGGCACAAGAGATTAGGACATGTTAATGAACGGATCTTGAAAGATATGTCAAGGCATCAATTTGTGTTGGAAGTTCTAGATATTTCAAAATAGCATATGATTTTCAAATGTGACGCTTGTGAGTTTGGAAAGTCACATACACAACCTTTTGTGAAACAAGGATACATGCATGAAGATCTTTTGGAGCTTGTACATATTGATGTATGGGGACCTTCCAAGGAGCCATCACTTTCAAGATCAAGGTATTTTGTATCTTTTATTGATGACTGCTCAAGGTGGAGTGTTTTATACTTTCTCAAACATAGAAGTGAAGTTTTTTAAGTGTTCAAGAAGAATCGTGCTTTTGTTGAGAAGCAAACAGGTAAAGTGTTGAAGCGACTCAGTTCAGATGGAGGAGGAGAGTATTTCTCTCAAGAGTTTGAAGAATATTTACAGGAACAAGGTATCAAAAGAGAGATTACTTGTAGGTACACACCAGAGCAGAATGGAGTAGCTGAAAGAAGGAACAGGACACTTGTTGAGCGTGCTAGGAGTATGCTGAATGAGAAAAGCCTTCCACTTTATCTTTGGGCAGAAGCAGTTAGTACAGCTACATATTTAATAAACAAGTTACCATCAAGAGCTTTACATGGTGTAACACCTTATGAAGTGTGGCATGGCAGGAGACCAAATTTGGATCATTGCAGAATCTTTGGTTGTCTTTCTTATGTTTATATACCATCAGAGTTGAGAGGCAAATTAGAACCAAAGGTAGAGAAGTGCATATTTATTGGATATGATATGACTCAGAAAGGTTATAGGTCTTACAATCCTTCAACAAAATTATTCACTGTGTCAAGAGATGTTACATTTGATGAACAATAGTCATGGTATCAAGATAAAGGTAAAGTTCCTCTCTCATATGATTATGATGCTGAATTTCCTCTTTTGCCTAAAAGCAATGTGCGGATTCAAGAACAAGATAGTGATATTGAAGAAGAGCATGGTTCACCAATAAGCATGCAGATTGGTCCTCAATCAAAAGGTAAACAAAAAGCTCATGAATATCAGACTGTTGAGTTTTCACCTCAAGCTTTAAGGAGATCTCAAAGAGAAAGAAAGAAGCTAGATAGATATGGATATGATATATCACTTTCTGCTACTACAAGTAAGCATTATGCATACTTAGCAAAAGAAGAGGATGAACAGGTAGAGCCTCAATCTTGTGATGAAGCTAAAGGAAAGCCTCAATGGGAAAAAGCCATGGTTGAAGAATTTGAAGCTTTGGAGGACAATCATACATGGGAGCTAATACCAAGGACGGATACACATAAGGTCATAGGAAACAAATGGGTGTACATGCAGATGGATCGATTTCAAGATATAAAGCAAGGCTCGTTGTGAAAGGGTATGCTCAAATTTATGGACTCGATTATAATGAATTAGTCCAGTAGCAAAGATGTCAACCATAAGAACTCTAGTTGTTATTGCTGTTTCAAAGAATTGGCCTTTGTATCAATTAGACATCAAGAATGCTTTCTTGAATGGCTATATTAATGATGAGGTGTATATGGAGCAACCTACAGGTTTCAAACATCTAAAATATCCAGATTATGTGTGTAAGCTGAGAAGAGCTTTATATGGACTTAAACAGGCACCAAGAGCTTTGAATTATAGGTTGGTTCAATATCTTATTGATAAAGGCTTTGAAGTAAGTAAAGCTGATCCTTCTTTGCTAATCAAGAATACAGATGAAGGATCCATTTATCTTTGCATATATGTGGATGATATGATTGTTACATGTGATTACTTTGAAGGCATAAAGAGAGTCAAAATTTGTTAGAGCAAGGATTCAAAATTTCAGATCTTGGTAGATTAACTTATTTTCTTGGCATGCAAATCCTTTTTACAGAACATGGTATGTATCTTACTGAGAGGAAATACATAAAGGATTTGCTAAAGAAGTTTCAAATGGAGAATTGCAAAGGTGCAAGGACTCCTATGGAGTTGAATCATAAACTTTCTTGTCATGAAGGTGAATTGTTTGATGATGTGAAGACATATGAAAGTCTTATTGGAAGTTTAATTTATGCTACTTTAACCACACCAGATTTGAGTTACTCGGTTGGATTTCTCTCACAATATATGCAAGCACCTAGAGTACCACATTGGCATGCAGCCAAAAGAGTACTTAAATATTTGAAGGAGACAGTGAATGAAGGACTTTATTACTCTTATTCTTCTGATTTGAGCTTAACAGTTTTTTCAGATGTTGATTGGGCAGGTAACAAGGATGATAGGCGATCAACATCAGGTTACATGTGTTTTGCAGGAGGAAAAACTACATTCTTGGAGTAGTAAAAAGCGAGTTACAGTAGCACTTTCTTCAATAGAGGCTGAATACAAAGGTTTAGTAGAAGCTGCAAAAGAGATTTTATGGATGAAAACACTTTTTAGAAGCTTGGACATTTTTCAAGGAGTACCAATGATCTTTGGAGATAACATGAGCTCTCTACATCTTGCAGCCAATCCGGTTTATCATGGAAGAACGAAGCACATTGAGATACATTATCTTTTTAACAGGGAGAAAGTCTTGGATAAAGAGATTGAAATTTCTTTTACTCCAATGGATAATCAGGTTGTAGATCTAATGACTAAATCAATTGATGGAGTTAAGCTCAGCAAATTCAAGGATATCGCTAGAGTTAAACCATTACCTCAAGATGCATAGGAAGTTGAGTTTGAGGGGGAGATGTTGAAGCAAGCAAACACAACTTTTATATGAATTAATGAGTTTAGACTAATGTTGGATGGTCTTGTACGTGGATCACTACTTTAGAAGCTTTAGAATTTGTGGCTTATATGTATTACTCACTTAAAGTAGGAAAAGTTGTTCAAAAGCTAAGGAGAGTTATTTTTAGGATGCATGTAAAGAGACAGTTAGAGATTCACGAATTTGAGGCTGTACATGTGTTTTATAAACACATAAAGCGTGAAATACGATGTAGAAGGTGTGGAGAAGCTTGCTCAACCTCTATACATGAGTTCTGTACTCAATACAAGTCATTCTTGAAGAGTTTTGTATCTTCTACCTGTGTCGTAGCTCTATATGTGAAAATATGTCAACTTGTTTTGCTTGATTCTCCTATGTGTTTATCCAGATTCAGTTTCGTAACTATACCATCTGTTAAGTTTCATTGCATTTGGTGCAGTCGTTTGTGTGCTATGATCAAAATACTACATGCTGCTATAAACTATCAAATTAGGGTATCTAGACTTTTGTGCTCTGTTTGCATGTATGTTTCTCCTTGAGTACTAAACCAAATCTTGTGTTCTTACATTCATTCAAAAGCCTTATGTGTCTACTATGCATGGTGTCAATTTCATGATCATTGTAGGTATAATTTCATATTTATGATCTCTGCAACAAAGCATGTTTTCTCTATAGCACCTGTTAGAGATGTCCCTCATACCTGTATCTCCTAAGAGTCATATCTGAGTGCGCAAATGTCCATTTAGGATGATCTATAGCTCATTGGAAAGCTATTAGTGTCTAGTATCTTCATCTAAAATAGTTTTGAAATACTCTTTATATTTTCGGAGTTATGGCTTCTGCAAGCTAGAGAGGTTCTCTATTTGTCTCACCAAATTTTCAGAAAATAACCTGTGAGGTTCATCTAGCTTTCTGCTACACTTGGAGTTTTTTCAAACTCCTTCAACCAGCATAAAAAAGGATGCAAGGAGCAGTACAAGTACCATGTGCTCAACCATGAGGAACCACCTTAACCCCGATGACACTCCCCTTTATTTGTGATCACTAGCTAGCTAAAGAGGCCCTATACACTCTCGAGCCATCATTCTTAGTTGGTGTGAAGCAAGATCTAGCAACACCACTTCATCTCTTGTGACTATCCACCATCTCCTCCAATATTTATAAGATATGATTTACTAATAGATTTGGTAAGTGATCGTGGCACTCACTTATTGAATGAGGTCATTGAATATCTCTTACATGAATTCAAGTTCATTCTCAAGAAGTTTGCCTTGTATGAACCACAAGCAAACAGACAAGCTGCCCAAACCTGACTTCATGTGTTACTTTTATCTTATCAACACCTTGAATCCTAGCAAGCATCCCCAAGCTTCAAGCATGTTTGTGCTCCCTCGCTAACTAGGGGAAATGAATTGAAGAAGTTTAAGTTAACCAATAACTTAGTGTGAGAGGCCCTGGACATGAAAGGAATGCACATACCCATTGAGAAGGAGGTCCTAGTACTAGATAGCATGAAGAATTGAAATCTTGTTAAACTCAAAGATATGGTGGCTATGACGCCTAATATTGCAATTCACATAAGAATGTGCATGCAACATTTTGCCTTCCCTGCCCAAGATAGATTCATGATGCCACCTAAGAAGATTTGGTTCAATTTCTACCTTGCAAAGATGCAAAACCTAACCATTAATTTACCTCATTGGATCATTCATCAAATACACTTGGCACACAAGCGATGGCCATGCAAGTCAGTCTTGTATGGAAGTTGTGCATTGACTAGGATCACTTATAGGTGTTTGGCTTATGACATCCCAATTCAGTGGGCTCTAATGTTGAATAGGGTACAATAGTTCAAAGTCTGAATACCCATAGGACCAGCATAAAAAAGGATGCAAGGAGCAGTACAAGTACCATGTGCTCAACCATGAGGAACCACCTTAACCCTGATGTCACTCCCCTTTATTTGTGATTACTAGCTAGCTAAAGAGGCCCACTACACTCTTGAGCCATCATTCTTAGCAGATGTATTTATAAGATACGATTTACCAATAGATTTGGTAAGTGATCGTGGCACTCACTTCTTGAATGAGGTCATTGAATATCCCTTACATGAATTCAAGTTCATTCACAAGAAGTCTGCCTTGTATGAACCACAAGCAAATAGACAAGCCGAGAGCAAAAATAAGATCATATGCAATATGTCGACTTAAATTTTTAATGAAAAACGTCTGATTGGGACAAATAGCTTCATCATGATATTTGGGCATATTGATTTTCCTACAAAACACTACTCAATGAAAATCCCTTTCAAATGGTGTTTGGCCATAATGGCATGCTCCCATAGACTTTTTGATACCCACATTGAAGGTTGTAGAAGAGCATCAATGGATTGGCCATGAGTTATCTTCAAGGATCTTTGATCTAGAACAATTGGGTGAGACCACGTTGAGAGTAGCCGTAGGGATATACACTACAAAGAAGAGGCAGAAAGCATATTTTGATTCTCATATGAAAGACAAGGAATTGGAAGTGGCAGCCTAGTCTTTGTATATACATTGAAGCAACATGCACAAAAGTTGGAGAAACATGGCTATGGACCAATGATCATCAATAGGATATCAACAAGTGGAGTTGTCCAATTAGCTACCTTAGAAGGTGAGATATTGCCAAGTTATATGAGTGGTTGTAGAGTGAAGCTTTATCAAGAGCTTTTTATGGAAGAGATGCTAAGTCAACTCAATGTAGCTAAGAAGTGCAAGGAAGAAGAGAAAAGAATCCGTGAAGAAGCACATGTGAAGGCCTTAGAACGTATTAGACACATGAAGTTGAGAAGAGAAGGTATAGATCAACCTAGGCACGTTAGTTATGAAGCCCCAAGGTATCATATGGCTATGTGCTAGACCATTAGTATTTCCTCTCATCGTATCATTGATAGATGTCCTTTTATAATAGTAGAATTAGTATAGGGCATGATTGTTATGTCAATCAAGGCTTTGATTGATTTAGGGGAAGCTACTAGTGCAATATGATATTCTTGCTGTCAAGACATGGACTTGTCAATTAATCATATTGAAGCTTATCTTGTAGGATTAGGCGGTGTGGAAACCCCTTTCATGGGTGCAGTAGAACTTACCATATCTATTCAAGACATCCCAATGACAATCAAAGTGCTAGTTTTCCATGACAGAGACCTTACTTAATCTCTCATCCTTGATCAAGGCTAGATCTATAATCATGCAGTCAACTTAAACCTAAGGAGTGGACTGCTCCAAGTTTGGGTAAATGAATAATGTGTCATGATAGAACTAGGAAGCATCACAATCAATGATTTAGGCATTTCACAAGCTCCTAGTCCTTCTAGGATTAATCATGAAGAAAAACATGATGTTATTGTCCAAAGTTATGCAATGCAGAAGGAGTCAATTGTTGAACAATAGATAGGAGAGAGGATGGAACTCCCTTCTTTTCCAAAGACACCACTGGCCTTAGTATCTCAATTGGGGAAGTATGATAAGTGTCTTAAGAAGACTATGGAATCTAGAGGACAATTGACATCACGAGGCAAATCATCACATGACATGAAGGAGATATGGGTATGCCAGGGCAAGCACCCACTTGCTCCCTTGCTAGGACAATCATGACATAAGAAGCAATCAAAGAAATCAAAGCGACCAATGGAAGTACATCAAAGATTTAATTCACCACATGTACTCTATATTTGGCTACCAAAGTGATCAAGGAAGGCTGACCACAATCCTACACAGATCTCTATGCCTAAGGCCTACTTGCAAGCTTAGATCGCCACATGTGAACTCATAGGAGTTAATCAATTCTCACTCATCCAAACCACTCAAAAACCAATAAAGCAAGCTATTGTAAACATATATATATGTGAAAGCCACCCGATCCCACCTTGTAACATTTTTGTGCACTATTAGATGCATTCGGAGCTCGTTGTATTCCCCACCTATGCATCTAGGTTACACACTAACCATATAAACTCTCACCCACACTAACTTCACACATCACTCACTAACTCATTCACACCACGCAAAAACATTCAAAGGGTAACATGTTGGTATTGTAAAGGGAGAAGCCAGAAGTTCTAGTGCACTTGCAGACTATTCCCATCCAGGACCCTCCTGGGGGACACACCACCAAAGCTAGCCCTCATTCCCATTGGTTCAATGAGATGGAAGGACCATTAGGTGATGTTGCCTATATTTGGGAAGCAAAGTGTCAATTCAATAATGTATGGGGAAATATTATTCTTTCACATAAGAGTTTGAGAAACTGCTGAATGTCGAGGAACTCCAACCCATCTAGAGGAGGGCAGGCTTGGAGGCATATTTCAATGCACTATTGCCCAAACCTAATTTTTCGCACTCCTATCATTTTATCAATACTTTGCAGCAAAGCAACGTCGACAATGTGTCGAGTACCTTTTTCATCCCCTCCTTGATGCATGGAATGAGTTAAAGAATTTTAGGTTGTCCCTTAATTTATTCAGAGAGGCCCTTGACATGCAAGGAATGCATGTTCTTGCTAACAAGGAAACACTAGTGCTAGAGAGCATGAAGAGCAAGAACCTTACCAAGCTCAAGGATATGCTAACCATGACCCCAAACATCGCAGTGCACCTCTGGACCTGTATGCAAAACTTTGCATTCCAAGGGCAAGATGGATTCACACAACCACATAAGAAAGTTTGGTTTAGTTTAAGCTTGGCATAAACTCAAAATATGACCATCAATCTCCTAGTCTGGATCATTGATCGGATTCATGCAACTAACTAATGTGAGGCTCACAAGACAGTCTTAAATGGATGCTCAACTTCATCTGCATCATATACAAGTTTTTGGCCTATGATATTCCTATTCAGTGTGCATTTGTCTTGGAATTAGATTCAATTGTTTAAGAGCAAAAAAGCTTTAGCTCCCCCAACCAAGAGAATGAGAGGATCTATCCCATGTGCACAACCTAGGGGAGCTACCTTGACTCCAGATATCTCACCAATAGGGGAATGTGTGTTACAACCCTTTACAAGCTTGTTGCCAAGAAGAAGCATGGATGGTGCATCCATAGCTCAACAGCTGGTTCCACAGGTACCCATAGATTTGGAGTTCCTTGGGCCTATTGACCTTGATGACTTGGGCAATGTAGATTTCAAACAGCTTCTCAAAGATGTAGACTTTGACTCGGAATATGAAGAACAAGATGATGATCAACAACACCAATAGGAAGAAGAACAACACCAAAAGCACCAGCAAGAGCAAGAAGGAGATAACGAAGAAGAAGAAGAAGTGGAAGGAGCCCCTACCTATATAGTGTTACTCCATAAATTACATGACACAATAAAAAGTGCACAAGATTGAGGTCGCCTCTCATTACATACCAGCCAATCACTAATGAGTAAGATATTAGAAGAAGAAGGAGTTAGCCCATAGTTCATTGAGTCCCTCCTCCTACTACTATTAGAGACTTATGGAACTGTTGAAGCTATCCACACGATGCTACCTACGACAAATAACAAATCAACACTAGGCCACAACAAGGTAAAAACATACGAATAATGATCATGCAAGTGGCATCTATATCCATCACTCAAGTGGAAGTCATGTCTACCCAACGGGAAACAACTGCAACCACCACCACTCTTTCAATAGCTATGATTGATCTCATAGCAAAAACATTTGTACAAAATTTACCAATCTCACCTCATCATCCTCCATCCCCACCTTGAACCCAAGAAACTCAACCATGGCCACCACAATCAGCCAACCACAAGAACAAGTATTCCACACCCCACCCTATTCACCACCTCGTATCAAAGACATTGTAAGAATTATGGCAATCAACACAACCAAACCATCTTTTAGTTTTCGCACACCTGTATCCCATTTTGAATTATTATCCTCGAGTACCAATCCATTGTACACTATTTCCTGCTCCATAGATGTACCCATCATTGGTTACCGATTTTGACACCTTGTTGTGGGTATTCCAACCCCAACTACTACCCTTTTAGAAATCCGTGCAACACAATCAACGTCGATTATTTTCACCATAGCAATCTATTCCTCCATATCTCAATCTCGAGCACCTTCAACTACCCTACCACCACCTTGGGTAGCCTCCTTGAAGCCATGCTCCAACACCTAGTTCCAACTTATTCATGGGGTCCTCACCCATTTGTAGCATCTTCACTATTCATCGACACAACAAGCACCACCCCTACCATATTGTATTCATGGTAGACACTTCACACACAAGCACAACCAATCCCATGGATATTTCACCACGCATAGTACCTCCCCCACCCCCACACTCCCACAATCTCCCACTCCCCCTCCACCAACATTAGTTGTACCCATAATACCATCATGCACTGCATCCATGACTGTCATTCCCATTTCCTTCCCCCCTGCATTTTCACTTGTAGATACATCATCCATGCATGTAAATATTTCTTTTGACATGATGAGTCAGTGTATAGATCAATTGAGGCATGAGTATCAACAACTTGAAGAGTGCAATGCAACAATTACTACCAAATCTCTCTGACTTCAAGAGCAAGTGACTGCATCAAAAGAGAGAAACACGGCCTTACAAGGTCAGTATGGCACTCTACAACAAGCCCACCAAAAAATTGAATCCAACATGCAGATTGTTGATCAAGAGGCCATAAAGCATATGGAAATCATATTGCATGGATAGATGGAGCAAAATGTCAAGCTTCAACAAAACATGGCCCTCCATAGGAGACAGATGGAAGCTTCTCTAGAAGAGAATAAATGTCTACAACAACAGAACCAAGACAACCTTGAAGCAATCATCGAGAGTACCCTAGATGCACCAATAAGTCCATCTGGGTTCCAAGCAATCCTATCATAGACTATACACATACTCCTAGAAGAACATACCAACTTCTTGGATTCATATGAACAGTTAACAAAGAATTCAACCAATTACACCATCAACAACCCTGTACAAGCACCCAAGTTCTAGAAGCTATTTCAATTGGTGTTGAATCACAAGAGGTAGTAGATTTACCACAAAAAATTGAAGAATCACAAGCAAAGTTATTGCAATAGGAGAGACCACCATCGCCTCTAGAGGTATCTGACCCAGAAGAGTTAGTGGAAGTACCCATGGAAGAAACCTTGGATGATTCATATGAACCCCATCTAGTACTAGGAGATCTTGGCACTAAGGAAGGCCAAGAGACATATGAATCACCTAGACCCTAGTGGCTTAAATAGGTAGAGGAGATCGAATGTACACATGATGACCATGTGACCATATAAATCCAATAGCTTCTACCTTGTAGAATGTTTATACACATCTTAGCAGCTAGATCATGCATATTTTTCAATCTTGGAGTCCAATGGTGAATGGTTGACACCATGTAGGCCACAGTGTTGGGTCCTCTAGGTGGAGCAAAGTACATATAGTTCAACCAATGTGAAATCCAGGATTTGACTGCAAAAGTGGGCCATGTGCATTTTCTAGGCATTGGTCCATAACATGTGTTGCACATGATGTGCAGGGGTAGAGTGGAAAATGTTCACATCATTTCAGGATAAGTTTCAAGCAAATTTTGTGATCAATTTTGTTGAAAAATCGTGCCCCTCTAAGCTCGCTCTAGAACATTGTCAGGCTAGAATTGGGTGGCAAATGTAGGTTCCATGCCTATGACTCATTTGATTTCTGCATTGTAATTAGCTAATAGCATAAACTAGGGAATATATTTCAATTTGGATGTTGTAATAAGGCATCAATGGGACAAGTTTTGAAAGTACTCAATGAGGGGAACTTAGATTTGGTTTATGATATGAGCACAAAACCTTTTGTAATGATTAAATATGCTTGGCACATGTGCATCAAATAGTTATCTGCCTGTTATAAGCAAAGATTCAAAGAAATATTCTCCACAAGATTCTAGGAATACCATTCAGAGATATTCTTAGCAGGGCCCACACATTTTCCACATTGAGATGTTTCAAGCCCTGTAGATTAGGATTGGGTCATGAATGACTTAGCAAGAGGACTCAAATGAAGAGAACATGAACAGATAGCTAATATTGTACAATATTACACCTCGTGCCCTCCAGAACAAGGGTTTGTCAGGTACGACAAATGCGAGAGAGGAGGGAGTGTTAGCGATCAAGGCGGGTTAAGTCATCAAGGGATCATGAGATAAGGAAGCTAGAGATGAGATAGTTAGAGAGAAGGACAAGGAGGACTGAGCATACAAGGAAGTCACTGAAGACCTGATGAATAGGCCTAATCATTTCTTTAGATCATACATACAACAAATAAGTGACTTTTATCACTACAATTCATTGTAAATTCTTTTTTGGTACACTAAAATCCATTTTGTTCAAGTTGAGGAGTCCTCAAGCTTGAGGAGTGTTAAAAGAACCTATTTATAAATTTTCATAATTTTTAGAGCCTATTTGAGCCTTCAAATTAGCTTAAGAACCTAATTTATAACTAGGCTAGACACTAGGTCTGAACTAGTCCAAAACTAGTCTAGAAACTATAAAAAGAACTAGAGATCTCATTCTAGAGGTTGGCACTTTTGGGAATCGAGCATGTAAGAGCACATCTTGTATCTTGAAAGTAGTGTGAAATAAGATTCCATTGTTCTCTCTCTTTTTCTTATCATGTATGCATGTGTGTGTTGGCAGTATGCGGGAAGAAGCAAATACAGGCATACATGCAGATCTAGCACTAAGGCAACCCTTTATTTTTTTCCAAACCCCTACACCATTTAAAAGTGATTCTTATCACTAAAAACCCTTGTAAATATCATTTCACCTTTTTCTAGCTTCATTTTGTACAAGCCGAGGAGTCCTCGAGCTTGGGGAGCCTTAGAAGTAGTTGCCTGCCAATTTTCATATTTTTTAGATCTCGTTTGAGCCCTCAAATAAACCCTGGAACCTAATTTTTAACTAGGCCGGACACTAGGTCTGGACAGGGCCAAAGCTAGTCAAAAACTATAAATAGAGCTAGAGAGCTCATTTTTGGGGGAGCTTCTTGTAGTTTTGATCTTCTATGAGGACTTTGTTGCAATAGAAGTGATTCCATTGTCTGACTCTCTTTGTTCTTGCTGTGTGTGCGCGTGTGTGTGTATGTGTGTGCATGTTAGTGTGCTTCGCACTCACACATTTGTGCCTTCACTTGCTCGAGGTCTTCATACCATCCTCATGTCTTCCCGGATTGACATTAAAGGAGGTGCTACTCATCACTGAGCTACACCAAATTTTGGCGCCGTTGTCGGGGATTCGAGCTTTGAGGACGAGCGTGTGATGGTAAGACGTAGAGAGGACGCGTTGGAATGGTAAGTAGTCGGTAAATTTCTGATTTTTCTCCATCTCCATCTCCATCTTCACCTCCTTCTTCATCTCCACCTCCACCTCCTTCTCCACTACATATTCCCTCTTCCTTGTCATTCCCCTCGTTTGTTGTGTGCGAGTTTGAGAGAGAGCGAGTGTGTGTGCTTGTTTTTGTGTGTTTTTGCATGTTTCTTGCAGGCTTCAGCTTCATCATCATCTCCAGCAAGCTCAGCAGGTACGGATTTCCTCTGCACAGGTCCCGAGGCGTCAAGCTCGAGCTATCGCGACACCTCGAAAACTTCACCCAATCACAATTCTGAGTGCACCACGACACTGCGCAGGCTGAGAGCTCCTAGGATCACTAGACAGAACTGAAAAATTCACCATATCCCGAGCTATCGTGACACCTCGAGGTATCGCGACACCTCGAAGTATCGCGACACCCCGAACCATCGCGACACACCGACCCCACGACCTATCGCGACACCTCGGAGTATCGCGACATCTCGAACTATCGCGACACTCCGAACTATCGCGACACCCCGAACTATCACGACACTCCCAAGTATCGTGACACCTCGACCTATCGCGACACACCGACCCCACGACCTATCGCGACATCTCGAACTATCGCGACATCTCGAACTATCGCAACACTCCCAAGTATCGCAACACCTCGAAGTATCACGACACTTCGAAGTATCACGACACTCCGACCTATCGTGACACTTCCACCTATCGCGACACCTCGACCCGACCTATCGTGATACACAGGCTTAACGCATAAATTTTTAGGATAACTTGATTGATTAAAATTGGGGTACTTTTTGGGGCTTAATCTTGGACACATTGGGAGGATATAAGAGCCTTAGGAGAGGGCAAAAGACCTAGAAACCAGGGAGGAATTTCCTGAACCCTGAGAGCCTGTTTGGATCCCTAAGTGCCTGAATGGTCATAACTTCACCATACGAACTCCGATTGATGAGATTTTGGTCTCGTTGGAAAGCTTGTTGAAAATCCTACGTGGACCTTGACTGGTTTTTTGTAGAATCATACGTGGAGTTTTAGAACATGTATTTTCAAGTTGGCCTTTAGGTGAGACTAGGTGGTCCTAAGATTGAGGGGGTGCAGTGAGTTACTCCAGGGGGGACTGCAAATATTGATGTGTGTCTTTCAATTACTTGTGGTAATAGAGCTATACTGACTGGTGAGTTTTTGCAGGAACATTGTGTGCACTCAAGGCAATCCAAAGCAAGCTAGCAAGGGTGAGTACCAAGCTTGGGAGAAGGCTTCCTGGGCTTGTGCAGCAATCTGAGCAACCAGAGGATTAAGGTTGGAAGTTCTCTCAGCCCTCTTTTGTCAATTCCTAGCCTAGGCTAAGTACGACTTAGGTGTGGTAATTAATTAGGGCAACGTTAGGCACGAATCAAGTCCAAGAGAATTGATCAACCAAGTGCAAGAATTAAGTAGGTCTTAAGTGCGAAAACCCTAAGGGACAAAAAGTAAACTGGAGTCGACCACTTATCAAGTGCGAAATTCACTTAAGTACTCATGACGACGTGATTTCAGACAAGATCATAAACATAATATTCAACTCAAAAGAACAAGGTGATTGGTGCAAATTAACCTGCAACGAGAGTGTGCTTGGGTCCAAGGGGGTAGATAAATCAGGCATATGAACCTTAGATCAGGCAGACACTTAGGCCGAGACAGACAAAGCCTCAGATCTTCTGAAGCTAGTGTCAATCACACTGCTAGGTCTTGGGCCCAGCAGTTGAGTGATTACCCATACACTCCCAGATCAGAAACAAGTGATTCTGAGATGTCCTATAACATGGAGAGACCAGTAGGTAGTTCAGGAGTGGCGTACCTAGAAAAGCCAGAAGGACCTTACAAGACTCAATTGGAATACATCAGGACTAATCGTCTAGGTGCTCGCATCTACGAAGACTGCCTGAGAAGATCTGTGGTCCAGATTAAGAACCCGGATCAACCCCATGGACCAGAACACCCGGTAGTCAAGTTCGAGAATGGAGCATACCTGGATAAAGAGGGGACTATTTATGTAGTCACCACTCTTCCTGATAGAACAGACGAGTTTGGAAATGTGATTGCAGAGACCGACATGGGTGATATAGAGCAAGGAAATTTAGAGAAAGAGTCGAGAACTCCCCGGGGTAAATCTGTCTTGACCAGAATCATGACTCCAGAGTGGATTCCACAGGATAATAAAAGCATAGATCTGCTTTTAAACCGAGAAACCGATGAGGCTTTTTGGAGATATAAATCTGCTCAACCTCAGGAAGTGAGTGCCCTCACAATCTATGAGTTTAAAGACCCTGATAGCCCATGCAAAGTAACCTACCTAGACAATGCATCAGAGAGAATCTTCATGGTCACTGAGCATGGAAGACATGCCTACACATGGAAGGGTGAATTTGTTTTTCCCCAACCAAGGTCTAATGTGTCCTTTGGTCACCAAGGAGCCGGGACCTCCCAGGCTCATGGAGTCCAAGGAGATAGAAGTAGAGATAGACCTGAAGTAAGCTTTGCCGACCCCCAGGGAAGAGAAAGAAGGAGAACAGGGACGGACAGAGGGGAAACCGAGAGATTTAGAGACCCAAGAAACCAAAGAAATGCTGATGATTTTCCTTTGCCAAGGCCGAGAGAACACCCTAGGACCCTGCAGCCAACTCAACTGGTGAAGTCCATGAAGAATTACTTCGATGGCACGGGTGACCCTTATGACCATGTGGCAGAGTTTAGGCAAGTCTTGAAAGCTGAACAGGTAGAGGACCTATTCACACAATATAATGCTTTTGGTCTAACCCTTAGGAACACTGCCCTCACGTGGTTCCAACCATTGAACGAGAGGCATTTCAGAAACATAGACCAGCTCCTAGAAGCCTTTATCATTGAGTTCTCTAAGAGTGGCATAAGGCACAACACTTCCTCACTAATTCATAGCTTCAAGCAAACACCTCAAGAGACGGTCAGACTAGCTGGGAGACGGTTTAGGCAATACCTAGAGAGATGCCCGATGCCGGAGTTACCTACACCGGCCAAGCAAGTGGCCTTGTTCTTAGATGGATTGTTGAGCACCAAGCTCAGGTCATATGTGTATCTGAAGGACCCCAGAACTATAGAAGAGTGCGTGCGCATGTGCATAGACATTGAGGACAATTTAGGCGAGGAGTTAGAACTGTCAAAAATCTATAAGGATTCTGATAGCTCTAGTAGCCTCACATCTGGTCAATTCACATCCATTGAGGAACTTGCAGAGAAGGTAGCTCAAAAACTAGGTGTCTCTAGCAAAAAAATTCTGAGATTTGCCCCAGCTAAGCGGTGCTACACTTGTGGAGGTGACCATATGGCAAATGTATGCCCCATTATGGCGCCACCCCAGGTGAATCCTAGTAGCCAGTACTGCACCATAGAGCAAAGGTACACCAACCACACTGCACAGGACTGCCCATATAACAAGCAAACTGTCAGGCAAAACTACCCTCAGCCATATCCACAACAAGGTAGATACCAGAATCAGTACCCACCACAACAATACAACCGGCCACAGCAAACTTATCAGCCACCTTATCAAGGGCAGCAGAGACCTCAACCAGTCCTAGTACAGCAACCCCCTGCTCCAACCAATGTGATCCCAGTGAAATATTCATCTGCTGAAGAAAATCCGAACAGAGCCATAGTTCCAGTCACCCCATTGCTATCAGACAGTGATCCAAGTGACCATAGTTTTGACTCCACACATATTGATAGCCCACAGGCTTACTACATGCAGTCACCCGAGCATAATGAGTCATGCTATTATGAGGACCCAAGTGAAAATAGTGGGGAGCCTGAGTATGCCAATGTCATGTACACAAACCCCAACTCTAGACCTCAACCTAGGCAGGTACGACCCCCATTTCCTAGAGGACCATGCTTCAGATGTCAGGGAGATCAACTTATACGTGATTGTCCACTGCGTGCCCCTACACAACCTCAACCAGTAACAATTCAGGGTTTTTGTCAAGACTGCGGGAAAGAGCATCTCCTACAAGATTGCCCAAAGAACCCTAATAACATGCCTAAAATCACTCCTATCAATGTTGTTGGGTTAGTTGTAGACTCCACAGGGAGTGTGACTTCCACTACACCTGTGCAAGTGATCACAAGAGCCCAAGCACTACAACAAAACCAAGGTGTTGGTCAGGAAAAGAGCCCGGAGGTGAGTGAAACAGAGAGCATAACCAAAAAGAGGACTAGAGCCTGGAAGGATAGTCGTGAAAGAATGAAAAGGCAATGGGCAAAAAAGATGAGCGAACTTGAAGAAAGCTTGAGAGAAACCAAAGCAAAGATAAGTGAACTCGCATCTCAAAACCACTCTCACACCACCCCTCCACCACCTCTCCCTTTACCGCCAATCCACCTTCTTCCATTCCCCAACCTTTCAATACACCACCCTTAACCCACCCACCACCCAGAGTAGGATCCGTCCTAGCCGATCCCACTCCCGAGGACCTAAACATGATGCTTAGAGCATATCAGGCCAGAATCTAAGAAGGGCCAAACGTAACTGATCATGAAAAGTGTTACCCTAGAGCAGAACTAGAGCTAGAACGAACCAAAATTTGTGCAAAGATGGTGGAATTGGCTCAGACTATGTTTGAAGCCAGTCGCCTCTTTAACATCTCTAGTTCAGCTAAGACGTAGTTACACTTTGATGGACTACTAGAACGAATACAGAGGCTAATTGCACAATCAGAAAAGGAACCCGCCTCTCAAAATAAGGGCAAGGCAAGTGAGAACGTGAACCTACCTCCCCAGGAAGCCTACGTGCCTAACTCTACGGAGCCAGACACATCATCTTCTATGAATCGGTTCACACCAGAATTCCTACGAGAGATTCAAGAAGACAAATGGGCTAAAGAAAGTGAAGTCCCTCCTCCCATTGAACTTGTGGATGATGCACACGAGCAATTCCCACAGGACATCCCATCCATTTATGAGGAGCATGAGAGCATCCACTCTCAAGAAAGATTATACTTTGAGTCTAATTCTCTACAAGAATTACCACATTTCACAGGCCCATGGGAAACCAAGTCTACTTGTCTGAGAGTGCCCACAATGATGATAAGAAATGAAGATTCTATCATACCTAGGAATACAGAGGTAGTAAAGAACACTAAAGTGCAGTGCAATCTCACTTTAGAAGAGCTACTCAAAGTTAAGCCAGAAGTGTGGAAACATGTAGCCAAACAAGTGCCAGACATAGCAAAATCGCGCTCCCAAGTAGGATCTCATAGAACAGTGCCTGAAATACCATTGGATAAGATAGGAGACATGAGTGAAGGAGAAGAAGGAAATACCTATCTCCCAGTTACTCATCAGGGTTACACAACCAAGGCGATTTTGGACTCAGGTGCAAGAGTTGCAATTGCTACAACTTCCCTATGGAAGCGATGGGGCAAGCCAGCACTCCGACCAACGAGAATGAAATTGCAGATGGCTGATGGTCATATTGAAAGGCCCTTAGGATTGCTAGAAGGAATAACTCTCACTACATGTGGGGTTGAGTTTGAGCATACTTTTGCTATATGCAACTTTAGCAAAAACCAAGCCTACGAGATGATTTTGGGAAGGCCATTTATGCGGCAATTGCAAGTAGTCCAGGATTCGGGAACCAATTCCTTGTATTTGCAACATCTAGGTGTTACAACCAAAGTCAATCTTAAGGATTACTCTCATAGAGACGTACCACCTATTCAATGGAATCCCATCCATAGAGCCAAAGATGAGACTGAGTCTGTGCATTCCATAGGATTCGGATCCTCGTGGATGCATGAAGACACCCACTTATGGATGTGTAAGGTAGCAGTAGAAGAAGAGAAGAGAGAGAAAGCCAGAGAGGTAGGTGCAAAAGAAAACCATAGATCAATTCAAGACCCAGCCTATGCACCTGTAGTCTTTCCTGATGAGGAATTTGAACCCCATGGCTGGGCAGAAATCCTAGCAACAATGGATGTAGCCATCAATGAAGAGCAGTGGACACCTCACTGTGATGAGGATGGCTATGACATTTCAGTCTTTTCAATAGAGCCAATCATGGGAGATGCAGTTTCAGAAGAATGCGAACCTAGCCCTGATGCATTTGAGGATGCGAGTGACTCCGATCTAGAGTCAATCATTATGGACCCACCTTTTGCATCAGATGAAGAATACTTCTATGAAGTAGAATTTCAACCCCAGAGGCACGGAGAGCTTACAAATGAGGTGAGGTTAGCCACACAAGTAGCTACTAAGAGTGGAGGAAAGAAAAAGAAGAAGAAGGAAGTCACTCCGGAGGCAGAAGAATCCTTGTTTGAGGTCCCTGAAAATTTTAAAAAATATGAGATAGACGATAGGAGAGTCATGATAAGAATGCCTAAACGTGAGGCACAAGAAGGAGAAGCCTATGATAGCAAGGAAACTACCAAGAAAATAGTTGTAGCCATCGAGGAAGGAGAAGAAAGATGCACGTACATAGGTCATGACCTGACAGAAGAGGAAGAACAAGAGCTAATAGCCTTGCTAAGAGAATACCGAGATGTATTTGCTTGGAGTTATAAGGACTTGAAAGCGGTAGACCCTGATATATGTTCACATACAATCCCCATGACCTCAGATGCCAGACCCTCGAAGCAGAAGCCCTACACATACAACGATAACTATGCTGCTAAGATCAAAGAGGAGATAGATAGACTGGTTGAAGCCGGATTCATCTATGAAATTGAGCACACTGAGTGGGTATCCCCCATTGTAGTGGTGCCCAAGAAAAATGGAAAACTGCGTGTGTGTATTAACCTTAAAAAAGTTAATGCCGCCACGATTAGAGACAGTTATCCTCTTCCTATCATTGAGCACCTATTATAAAGGGTAGCAGGCAAGGAAGTGTACAGCTTCCTAGATGGGTTTTCGGGCTACAATCAAGTAGCCATTGCTCCAAAGGATCAACATAAAACGGCTTTTTCCACGGAGTGGGGCATATTTGCCTTTCGGGTAATGCCATTCGGGCTTACTAATGCACCTGCTACCTTTCAAAGATTGATGTGTCACGTGTTTAAAGAGTTCTTGAGGAAGAATTTGGAAGTCTATGTTGATGATCTGTGCGCTCATTCCAACATTAGACAAACCCATATACCTGAAATCGGACAAATCTTTGATAAATGCAGAGAATATACCCATGTAATACGGGCAGATTAGTAAGATGGTTTCTCTTACTAATGGAGTATGAATTTGAGGTAGTAGTGAGGAAAGGCAGAACTCACCTGAGAGCAGATCATCTCTCAAGGCTCACATCAGGAGAAGCCCCACAAGGAGTGTCAGATGACTTACCTGATGCTTACTTGTTTAACTTGAAAGTTGTACCGCAGTGGGCTAAGCCATTAGTGCCAGTATTAACCTACGGGCCTAACCACTCAGTAATGGCCACACAGGATAGAGAGGTAGTAAAAGCCCAAAAGTATCACATCATGGCAGGAAGTATGTACAAGCACACGGATCAAGGGATCTTGGCTTGTTGTGTGGAAGAGGACGAGCACGCAAAGTGGTTGCAATTAGCACATGTAGGTGCATTAGAGCAACACTACTCAAAACAACAAACCCTACAAACATTGAGGAGACTTGGAGTGTACTGGCCAACTATGGAAGCAGACGTCCATAGAATGTGCAAGGAATGCCCAAATTGTCGCACTAAGCCACCAGTGGAACATACCACCCTTTATCGCGTGTCTCTAGTGCCAGATTGGAGCAAGCCACTAGTGGCGTTTCTGAGGACGAAAACATCCCCTCAAGATATGACCCTGACGAGACAAAGAAGTCTAGAACAAGAGGCCCTAGATTACTCACTCATTGGTGATAATCTATACAAGCGCGGAAAAGATGGTTACCTGAGACTATGTGTTCATGAGAGTGAATATCTAAAGATCTTGGAAACTGCTCACCAGGGTGTAGCAGGAGGACACTTTGGTCCAGATAGGGTGATCAAAGCAATTCTATTTGCAGGATTTTGGTGGCCCACCCTTCACATGGATGCACATACCTATGTGAAGAGGTGTGAGATTTGTCAGCGAACCCAGTATCCTATACGCAAAGATGAGATGCCACTGAAGCCTATGATGGGCGAACGTGCATTCTCTAAGTGGGGAATAGACTTTGTAGGTCCTATTAATCCCCCAGCTAAGGGCTCACATGCTGAATATATCATCGTGGCCACAGACTATCTAACCAAGTGGGTAGAAGTGAAAGCTACTACAAAAAATGATGCTCAAACAACAGCAAAGTTCTTATTTGAAAATGTGTTCACAAGGTACAGATTGCCAATAGAGTTGGTGAGTGATAGAGGCACACACTTCTTGAATGAAGTCATAGAAAACCTTCTCCAAGAATTCTTGGTAGTACATAAGAAGTCTGCCCCCTATCACCCTCAAGCTAATGGCCAGGCTGAGAGTACAAATAAGATCTTATGCAATGTACTAACGAAATTAGTGAACAATAAACGCTCTGATTGGGACAAACAGCTACACCATGTTGTTTGGGCATACTGAGTGGCCTATAAAACGGTACTCCAAGCCACACCCTTTCAGATGGTGCTCGGTCAGAATGTGGTGCTACCCTTGGACTTTTTGATACCTACATTGAAGGTAGCACAAGAGCATGACTCGACATGCCATGAACTCTCCTCTCGAATTTTTGATCTTGAACGTCTAGGTGAAACACGATTGAGAGCTGTAGCAGGAATCTATGCAGCGAAGAAGAGGCAAAAGGCATATTTTGATACACATGTGAAGGATAAAGGCTTGAGGAGACCTAGTCCTAGTCTACACATTGAAGCAGCATGCACGAAAATTAGAGAAAAGAGGCTATGGACCTATGATCATAAATAGAATTTCAACTAGTGGGGCAGTACAACTAGCCACTTTGGAAGGCGATATTCTCCCTAGCTACATAAGCGGATGTAGAGTCAAGTTATACCAAGAACCCCTGACTGAAGAGATGTTAAATCGGCTCAACACGGCCAAGAAACGTAAAGAGGAGGAAAAACGAATTCGAGAAGAAGCACAAGCAGAGGCCTTAGAGCGCATCCGACGAATGAAATTGAGGAGGCAAGGGAGAGATCAGCCTATGATTGACACTCAAGAGTCTCCAGGCTATCACATGGCCATGTGCGAGGCTTCAGGTGAACGTACCCATAAGATAGTGGATCGGCGACCTTTTGTAACCCTAGAAATAGGACAAAGATACAACACAACAAGCGTGAGAGCTTTAATTGATTCAGGAGCAGCCACTAGTGCAGTTCGGCGTTCTTATTGCCAGCAGCTGCAATTGGAGGTAAAACCCCTAGAGGCATATCTTATAGGATTAGGAGGTGTTGAAACCCCTTGCATGGGAGAGGTGGATCTACCCCTCTACATTCAGGAGGTACTAATGCCAGTAAGAGTGCTAGTATGTGAAGACGAGGATCTTACTGAGCCTCTTGTCTTAGGCCAAGACTGGATCTATGATCACGCAGTCAACCTCAACCTAAGAAGTGGACTTCTTCAGGCTTGGGTAGGCCAAAGCCGTCTTACGATTGAATTATAAAATCAAGCACTCAAACCAATAGAACAGGCACCAACTCCTGGTCCCTCCAAGAATCCACATAAAGATAATGATGCTCTTCTTGTCCAAACTTCTATGGTGCAGAGGATTGTCAATCTTACCAAAGGTACAGGAGTCAATGAGGAGTTCGCAGCGGGGTCAAAGGAGATTCTAAACATGAAGACCAAACACTATACAACATGAAGGAGGCCATTGATCAAGAAGCAGGAGCGCCAACTAGTGCAACACGGAGTACCTCGTGGCGCGAAGCAGATCTGGATACGCAAGGATGGAAAACCCACAACTCTAATAGCAGACTCTCGAGGAGGCCACAAACAAGCGACACCATCACGGACACAAGTGAAGGAGTCCCCTAGACAACCTCCTAGGCACACCACGTCTATTTGGGTCCCTAAGCGGTCAATGAAGGCTAGCCCCAATGCTAGACACATATGGGTGCCCAAGGCCTGTTTACGAGCCCAAATAGCTCCAACTCTAGTTATTGGCATAATTCAACACTCACACGTCCTCTCGACTAACAACGCAAGAACTCTACCTAAAGACCACCCTAACCCACACTCAACCAAATCGAGAAATGTCTGGAAATGGGTGCCCAAAAGGCCCCAACTCCATCACACTCTAGTTCATAAATCTCTACTTGTCTTTAGCTCTAAGAGCTACGAACCCTCTAGCAAAGTTTGGAGACTTAAACCATGTATCAAACCCCCAGACCCAATTTTTGTAAATCCATCCTCTTTGACATAGGTGCATTCTGAGTCCATTGCATAACCAAAGTAGACATCTAGGATGATACTGACCTCTAATCACCACCCACATCTATCACAAGCACTTCACCTCTGACCACTAACCTTCGGGATTGTCATGTTAGTATTGTGAAGGGAACACCATTACATCCTGTTTCCTATGCAACACTAATGTGCCCTTCTTCTTCTAGCAGATAAGCACCCTATTCCCATGGCAGCAGCAGCAGGCACGAGTTCTCAGGCAGGCACCAGCACTCAAATCAATTGGGATACCATGCCTGTGGAGGTTCCACTGACAGCTAGGCCGGAGGAGCTTTTGAACGTAAGAAGAATTCCCATTCCGGATCCACCAAGTGGCCTAACAGAAAGAGTAAAGGGGCATTCTCATTGGTTCAATGAGATGCCAGGGGATTTGGGAGACGCAGATCATATCTGGGAATCCAAGATGGAATGTGGAGGAGTGTGGTGGACCTTTCAATTCTTCTCACGAGAATTTGAAGCATTGCAAAATGCAACTCCTCTTCAGGATATTTGGCAGAAAGCAGAATTGCAAGATTACTTTAGTGCAGCCTTGCCTAGACCGGATTTTCTTAGGTGCTACTACTTGATAGCCACACTGAAGCCGATAGGGGATAAAGATCATTCAGACACATTCTGGGTGCCCTCCCTATCAAACCAGGAGGAAATGAAGAAGTTTGAGTTGAATGTTACCTTAATCAGGGAAGCTCTTCAGATGTATGGCACCCACGTTCCCTCTGATAGAGATCCCTTGATACCAGAGTCAATGAAGAGCAACAGAATCAAGAAGTTGAAAGAAATGTGTGCCCTCACCCCTAACATTGCCATACCCCTGCGAATGTGCCTTCAACACTTCGCATTTCCAGCTCAAGACCGTTTTACCGAACCTCACGAGAAAATATGGTATGGATTATATCTAGCAGAGACAGGAAGCTTGCCAATTAAGATGCCTGTATGGATTTCGGACCAATTGTATGAAGCAGGGAAGCGGGGTGTGAGGAAGCATACGTTACATGGCTGCTGTGCGATCACCAGAATTATTTATAGATGTCTTGCATATGACGTGCCAATAGCCAGGGCCCTTAAATACTCACAACTGGAGTTTTTCAAGGGGCGGAAGTCAGGGAATCAACCGGCGAAACGAATGCGTGGATCACTCTCCCAGGTCATGATCCCTCACGAGGCCACAGCCGAAGCTCCCCCTAGAGAAGAAGCCCACGTGGCACCTTTCACGGTACATCTCCAAGGAACTCAATCAGGGGGTGTGGTACAGCCCACTCCATCCGCCCCTCCACTACCTACCGATGCCGAGTTTGCATCTATGGCCACCTTAACTGAGGATCCCAATTTTGATTTTGAAAGATTCCTACAGATGGCCCACTTATCTGATAGTGAAGGTTTTTCTGACAATGCCGATCCGGGATCATCATTCCAAGGAGAACAGCCACAGGGCGAGACAAGCAGGGTACATTGGGAAGAAGAGGCACAACATCCTCATGGTCCAAGCACACAAAATCAGGAAGAAGAACGGGGGAATGAACCAGAGGAGAGTGAAGAGGAGGCCCCTGCCTACACGGCACAACTCAAACGGCTATACAAGACAATCAAGCAGGTACAGAGAAGACATAAGATGACAGAAGAGGCGAATAGAGCTCTAGTGAACCAAATGCTTCAAGCCGAGAATGTCGACTCACATTTTGTTGAATCATTGAATCTATTGGCGGAGACATGTGGGATCGGGGAAGCATTGAGGACAATGGTCTATCAGGAGAACCCTACCTATGATCAACGAAGGATTGATACACGGCCACGACGAGGAAAAATGATTCAAATGGAAGTCTCTACTGCCTTGCCTACCACAATTTCAAAGGATGTTCACATGACGAGCCCAAGTCCCACTGACAAACAAGATGTAATTACACAGGTACCATCTCCACCGTCACCTTCCATTCAACCCTCAGAACCCTTCTCCACTAGTCTTTCTGAACAACCGATATCCACCCATCATGAAACCATTGTACACACCTCTGTTTTTACATCCTTCCCTTTACCCACATCCATCACTTCCACCCAAATTTTTGAACCTCACACCGGTCATCCTGCCACCGATCAAACCATAATAGGTCACCCTTCCTATCTCCCCACCCTTGGACAACCACTTGCCACTAGCCAGACCTTATCCCATCCTTTTCCATTCACCCACACCCAAACCCTATCCACCGCTTCCCTAGTAACTGCCTCATACTCAACCCAAGTCACACAACCGTCGTTCTGGACAAACCTTGTAAATATACTCCAACAGGTCGAGAACTATAATAAAAAGTCCCTTTCCCAACCCCACTCCCCCACATTCACTGCCACCACTAACACACCACCTACCGTTCCCATATTCACAATTCACACTCCACACACTCTCACATCCGATCCCATGGATATTTCACCATCCACAGGAGCACCCACCACCACGTCTGTTCCACCATCAGCACATCTCACTTCACTCATAGGCACATCATCCACTTTTCCCTTTCCCACCTCTCGACCCTTTGCACGTTCCACCTCTACCCATGCATCCACATCATTTAGTAATGCACTAGACACCATGGTTGAAGCAGCCACTCAGCTTAAGCAAGAGTATAAGCTATTAGAAGAAAATAACACAGAGCTGTGCAATCTCTCGGCTCAACTCCAAGCACGAGTCGATGCCTTGGAACTAGGTAATACAGCACTACAACACCAGGTGACTGCCCTCCAACACTCGAAGACAGAACTCGAAGCTAAGTATGCAGAGACAGGCAAAGCTATGGAGGAACAACTCAGAGAACAAATGGGCCACAATGCAAGACTTCAACGCAACATGGCCCTACTACGTCGCCATCTAGCAGCGGCTCAAGAAGAGAACCGAAGGCTACAACAACAAAACCAGGAGAACCTAGAAGCGGCCATGGAAAACACCCCGGGAGCACCTATAGACCCTACAAAATTCCAGGCTGTCCCCTCAGAGCATATTCAACAGGTTTTAGAAGGTTATGCGACCCTCTTGGAAGCCCATGATCAGTTGGCAGACCAGATAAAGGAACTACAAGGATCCAAAGTACCGACAACACACCCACCCACACCTAAAGAGACGGTCGATGCCGCTACTTCGCCAGAACCTGAACCTTCAACCAACAGTGAGGTACTTGAGCTACGACAACAGGTTGCAGAACTAAAAATCAAATTGTTACAGTATGAACGACCTCCCTCTCCACCTGATCAAACCATAGAAGAAGAAACAGTAGTCATTCCAGTGGAGGAGACATTTGAAGACAATTATGAGCCTCAACCCCTTCCAGGAGGCAGAATTACGGAGGAAGGCCAAGACACATATGAGGAGCCCCCATCGGCATGGATGAAGCAGGTAGAGGAGATGGGCCACACTCACGAAGAGCGCGTAGCAACTAAGATGCTGGCCATGAAAACCATTGAGGAGTCTATACTCAAGTCTGAATATTTCTCGAACTTGGCTCCTAGGCGGTTGATCACCAGTTCAGAGTTACAATATAAGCCCTATTTTGTACTGTTGGCTGACTATAATGCTGAGATCAAACGCATAACCAACCAGTACCCTACGTTCGCAACACAGTTCGAACCCGAGGACATTCCAGAGGCAGCCAGAAAAGGGGCCATATTCCAACCCATATGGAGGCAAAAGTTACTGGAGACCTATCCGGAGATGTTACGAACATGGGATCACGCTCCCATGCATTTGAAGTATAACCCTTGCTTTGGTCCAGTACAAAGAAGAAGATCATGGAAAGCATTCGCCATCAAGGTTCAGAACAACACAAATTGTAAAGAATGGCTCAATTACCCCGCAATCGCACCCCCAACCGGCACACCTACAGTATCATACATGATAGCCACCATCAGACATTGGATGCCACGCCTCCACCCCATGCCGGATGTCGCCGCTCAAATGATGCTCAAAATTTTGGACATGATGCAAGTGGTGCTAAAGACCTTTCGAAATGTATGTAACATCCAGCCTTCAATTTCGGGCTTCATCAATGGTAATTATGATTTGCTGTATGACATGAGCACGACCCCGAGCATTCGAGTAGCTTACGCATGGCATGCACGAATAAGATATCTCCCTGCCTGCTACAAACAAACCTTTGATGATATGTTCACCACGGGGTTTTGGGAGTCACACTCAGAAGTATTCGCACCACGCCCAACCCACCTGCTACAACTATTTGCGTGTGAACATACCATGCACTCGGAACTCTACACCACACCACACCCTGATCTGTAAGGAGCAATCAATTGGGATGCCCTTCAGAGAGATTTGGTCCGGGGAATACGCATCAAGGAACAAGAAGTGGCAACCGACCTCCTGCAGAGGTACATTGATCAAACAATGGAGAAGAGGTCTGTTAGAGGCGACAGATGCTAGGGGGGGGAGAGTGTTGGCAGTATACGGGAAGAAGCAAATACGGGCATACATGCAGATCTAGCACTAAGGCAACCCTTTATTTTTTTCCAAACCCCTACACCATTTAAAAGTGATTCTTATCACTAAAAACCCTTGTAAATATCATTTCACCTTTTTGTAGCTCCATTTTGTACAAGCCGAGGAGTCCTCGAGCTTGGGGAGCCTTAGAAGTAGTTGCCTGCCAATTTTCATATTTTTTAGATCTCGTTTGAGCCCTCAAATAAACCCTGGAACCTAATTTTTAACTAGGCGGAAACTAGGTCTGGACAGGGCCAAAGCTAGTCAAAAACTATAAATAGAGCTAGAGAGCTCATTTTTGGGAGAGCTTCTTGTAGTTTTGAGCTTGTATGAGAACGTTTTTGCAATAGAAGTGATTCCATTGTCTGACTCTCTTTGTTCTTGCTGTGTGTGCGCGTGTGTGTGTATGTGTCTGCATGTTAGTGTGCTTCGCACTCACACATTTGTGTCTTCACTTGCTCAAGGTCTTCATAGCATCCTCATGTCTTCCCGGATTGACATTAAAGGAGGTGCTACTCATCACTGAGCTACAGACAACGGATCTTCTCAGATCGTCCTCACAGATGCAAGCACCTAATCGGTTGGTCTTGATGTATTCTAGTTGAGTCTTGTAAGTTCCTTCTAGTTTTTCTAGGTACGCCACTCCTGAGCTACCTATGGGTCTCTCCATGTTATACGACATCTCAGAGTCACTCGTTTCTGAACTTACAATGTATGGGTAATCACTCAATTGTTGGGCCCATGACCTAGCAGTATGATTGACACTAGCTTTCGAAGGTCTGAGGCTTTGTCTATCCCGTCCTATATATCTTCCTGACCTAAGGTTCATAAGCCTTTGTATTTATCCCAATTTTCCCAGTACAACCTCGTTGTAGAGCTCTTTTGTAATAGTCACCTGTTTGTTTTATTTTCCTTAGGTTGCTACTTCTTGTCCAATAAGTTCTCATCACAAGGAATACTTGAGTTTTAATGTACTTGAAGTTTGATCGCTCGAATTATGTCCTTTTACTTTAGGGTTTTTTGCAAATGTAACCTATTTATGCTTGCACTTGAGTAATTAGGGTTCTTGTACTTGTGTCATGCCTAACGTAACCCTAATTAATCAATACCTCTATCCATACTTAGCCTAAGCTATGAATTGATCGAGGGGGTTGAGAATGCTCCAACCTCAAGTCGTGTATCCCTTGGATCACCCTTAATTGCTCAAGAAACTTTTTCTCAAGCTTGCTGCACGTTCTTGCTCTGAATGCTTTTCAATGCTCTTAATGGATCTGTAAAAGTCCCACAATTAGATAAAGATTTAAACTCAATTGAATGAATATACCATTTTCATTCATGTAATTCAAAGACCCAATCATCACTTGTCTTTATGAAAGACTATTCTAGAGATCCTTCTAGAGACCCAATGGTCACTTCAGGGTTTTGGGGGTTACAACAAGCAAACAAGCAAACAAGATTTCTTGAATTATCTTTTTGGGGATCTCACCATGCTCCTATTACTTGCAACTTATGCTCAAAATTAGCCATAATTTTAAAATTAAAAAACCTGAAAAATTGGCCGAATTTGATGTCAATCGCGATCCACAAGGCTATCAATTGCGATGAACAAATCTGTCCATCATTGCCTGTAAATTGTTATGGACATTGTCAATCGAGATTAACGGTGTCAGTCGCGATTGATGGTGTCAATCGTGATGGACAAAATTTCTTGGTTTTTTTACGTGATTTTGTGTCAATCGTGGCATGTGTGTTGCAATGGATAGATGTATCACTAAATTGGGGTGTCAATCACGATTTCTCTGTCGATCACGATGGATAGAGGTTTCCATTGTGATGGACACCTGTTAGTCACGATGGACAAGCAGTCCATCATGGGTTGTCAATCGTGATTGATTGAACTTTTTGGATTTTTGTGCAGCTATATGTCAATCAAGGATAGGTCAATCGTGATTGATTGAACTTTTTGGATTTTTGTGCAGCTACATGTCTATGCCTTGCGATGGATAGGTTTTTGGTCGAATGCATGTGTCAATTGCCATTTTTCAATCAATCGTGATGGACAGAGGTGTCCGTCATGATGGTTACCATTTATCGCAATGGACAAAGGTGTTCTTCGGGGTCTATCGATTGCGATGGATAGGTAGTCCATCACAATGGACACTGTCAATCACGATTGATGGTGTCAATCACAATGGACAGCAAAAATGATTTTTTTTTTGAAATTCTTGTGGATTTGTGATGTGAAGAGCCTCTAGAATATGAATGTGCACTTAGTTTTACCAAATAGTCAACTTTTCTATCAATCGCAATTGATAGAGGTCAACACCTCGAGACCTATGCAGAGATTTTTTGTACCTACTTGAGTTGGTGCAGCTGTTGTAGATGCTTGTACCTGTAAGAACACTCAAGAAACATGCAAAAACCAAGCACACAAAATCGCTCTCTCACTCTCTCACACAAGTGAAATGAGGGGAATGAAGTGGGCAAGGTGATATGACAAAAAAACTGAAAATTCTGTGAAGATGGATATGGTAGTGAGATGTGTTGAGGATGATGATGGTGATGAAGTAACAAAGAGAAAATAAGGAAAAGTAAAGAAATTACCTACGACTCCAACATCACAACTCTACGTCTTACCATCACATGCTCGTCCTCGAAGCTCTCTCCCCGACAATGGAGCCAAATTTAGTGTCACTCTAGCACAATGATAAGTACCAACATGAGGAGATCCACCTCATAAATGTCAATCCGTGGAGACATGAGGACTGGTATGATGACCATGAGCAAGTGATGGCACAGGTGTGTGGGTGAGAAGCACACTAACATGCGCACACATACACACACACACACAAGGAAAGAACAAAGAGAGGAAGAACGGAGTGCTTTCTATTATCAAAGATCTCTTTTACAAAAGCTCTATTCTCTAACAAGTTAACCTCAAAAAGGAGCTCTCTAGCTCTTTTTATAGTTTTTGACTACCTTTGGCCTTGTCTAGACCTAGTGTCCGGCCTAGTTAAAAATTAGGTTTCAGGGCTCATTTGAGTGCTCAAACGGAGTGTAAAAATTATGAAAATTGATATGTAGGTACTCCTAATACTCGTCAAGCTCGAGAAATCCTTGGCTTGAACAAAATGGAGTCTAATCTACCAAAAATGATATTTACAATGTTGGTGTAGTGATAAAAATCACTTTTGAAAAAGATTTATCTTTAAAAAATTGAATAGGCATGGTTTCTGGATCTTTGTTGACTGCTCTACCTAATCGGTCATGCTTGGTTGTCCCTCTGCTCTGACTCTTTGCATCGACTCCCCTGTCTTGTAACGCCCTGACTTCCCTGGCTACTGCCAACACACACGGAGAAGATGGATGGTTGGAATAGCTATCTCTATTGACAATGAACTGAACTGAAGTAAGAGGTGAATAATATCCTTAAGTACAAATTAAGTGAATCATGTATGTGGTAACATGGGGAAAAAACCTTTGGTCAGCACTAGAGTAAAAAGTGCCCATGTATCGAGAAAAGGTTCATATCAAAGCTACTCGAGGAACACATAAGTGCAACACATTCTTCTAATACTCCTCAAGCTCGAGGACTTCTTGACTTGAACAAAATGGGGTTTAATCTACCAAAAATGGAATTCGCAATGAAATGTAGTGATAAAAATCACTTGTTTGTTGTATGCATGATCTAAAAAAATGATTAGGCCTATTTCCGAGGTCTTCATTGACTTCCTTGTCTTCTTAGTCCTCCTTGGCCTTATCTCTGAGTATCTTGTCTCTATTTTCCTTGCCTCATTCTCTCTCGCTGATGTAACCTGCCTTGACTGCTAACACGCATCTACTTTGGATCTTGGTATTCTCCTAAACAAATACCCTATGATATTTGAAAGGCTGAGATTTTCTATAGTTATTGATTCTTCTCCCTAAAAGGTTTAGGGTCTTTTCAATTGACCACTCTCTTAGATTGTTTCCAAATTTGGTAGTCCAAAATTTCCAAATAGCTTCTCTTCTAATGGCATTCCACAATGTCATAGAGCAACCAATCGTTTCTCCAAGTAAGGCTTATTTCCAATTAAATTGGGTATGTAGAGAAAGAATTTTCCCCACCACCTACCAAACTAAGAGGCTCTTGGGGCATGAGAAGAAAAGGTGACCCATGTGTTCTCTACCATTGAAACAATGCTTACACCATGGAGAGGCCCCAGAAATTTTGTTGGCTTTGAGATTACTTTGAATTCCCCCATGGAGAATTTTCCACATAAGAACATATTTTTGATAGAACTTGAGATCTCATCTGATATTCATTCAATTTTGGCACCATTTCCTATTTAGAGTGGGATAAAGATTGAGGTTCTTCTAAATAACAAGAATCTTATACAAGTTGTTGCCATTGTGCCATTTTATACCTTGTAACCTAGGGGGGTCATTGCCTTGGAGGAGGTTGGACTACGTGGAGTCCCAAGCAAACATTCTATATCTTAATAGACACTAGTTATCATAGTCCACTCGCCAATCTGGATTAATGTCTTCGAAACTGATCCAATGTCTTGTGGCTTGATTTCATAGATTCTTCCAAAAGAAAAATCCTTTTTTCCATAATTTTGTTGCTTTTTGAAAATTGTCTAGGTCAACAACTCCGACACCGTTGATAGGGAACTCCTATCTACGTTACGTGGGGTATAGGGTTGCAATTTATCCTATGCATCTATACTCGAGAGGGGCTAGATTCTTTTCTTTTGGGGGGGAGGCATTGGCCCTCCATGAGGGATTTTGTGGGCAAGAGGCTCAAATCCAACGGTAGACGGGATCATTCTTAGAACATTCTCTTCCTAAGTAATACATATATGATAGACCAACATATTTTATGCTGATGAGCCCCACGTTATGGCTTATGCATAACCATTTATGTAAAGTGAACTCACTCTACAAGCTGTGCAGAATGGATGCTTACCCTAACATCACCCTGAAAGCCCCACACAAAATAGTGAAGGATACATTCTCCAATGTTACATGTTGTAGTTTTCCAACTCAGCCTACAATATCAGTTCTCTTGACCTCTCTTCTCTTCTTCTCTTGCCTCTCTCTTCTCATGCCAAAAGAAAAACAAACTCACACATCACTATCTAGAATTAGAAATGAATATATGCTCTCTCTTAGCAAGAGCACGAACCTCTAAAAAACTGCAAAATACTAAGCCTTTGCCATGCCATGATGCATGGTAGACTTGGCCATCATGAAGCCGAACACAAGACGGACTGAGAGAGACACAAGACGGACTGTGAGAGAGAGAGAGAGAGAGAGAGAGAGAGAGAGAGAGAGAGAATCACAGCAAAATAAGGAAGCATGGTTGAGAGAAGAAACGAGTGAACGCATTAAAAATGGAAAGAGAGCATCAAAGGAGTTGGCATGGACACAAAAAAGCAAAATAAAGTAATATAACAAGAAAAAAGATAACCAAAAACTAAAATATTAAACGAAACAAGTGAGAAGTTGTCAAACATATTACATTTCCATAAAACAAGTGAGAATAATAAACTAAAATATAATAAAATAAAATAATAAAGAAAACAAATGAGAAGTTGTCAAAACCCATACATTTTTCACAATTCGGATGCGAACGAGCCAATCAACCACAAGGCGGAATAACCATCAAATCCAATGCATAGTATCAACAAAAAAACTACAATATTCCAAGTTTATTATTATTATTATATATATATATATATATATATATATATATATATATATATATATATATATATATATATGTGTGTGTGTGTGTAATCGAAATTGTGGTTGTGCATATGCCGGTTGATTGGTACACAGTACACATTATTGTGGACTTTGTTTTTTTAAATTAAGGAAGTTCAACGTAATTCTAATCCCCTTTGCTTGAATTAGCTTGAAAGAATAATTCTATGTGTGAAAGGCATAGTACCGATAGGACCCTTCATATCCCACAAAGCAAGGGTTAACATTGTTGAAGCAACACTAGGATAAGATTGCCCTAAGGCATCTAGTTTGAGTGACGTGAAGGCATCCAGTTTGAGTGACCCGAAGGCACTACAATTGAGAAATAAGATGGCCTATGGCCCATACATGTTGTGCAACCCAAAATAGGGATGGAACCTGTGACCTATGCCTCAATAGGTGAAAGCTTAACCAATCCACCTATGGTGCACTTGCTTTGGTGCATTTGGTGTGTAAGGTACGATTCATATATATATGATCGTACCTTACACACAAAATGCACCAAAGCAAGTGCACCTTCCTTGCTTGACAACCACTTTTTCACTCACACATTGGCAATGCATTTGAAGTTGTGCCAAATGAATGTGAAGACAATCCCTTTTCAAGACCTAGATGAAGATCCTTGCATGATACAACTTTGTTACTCCATGAAGAGGGCAATTGCTCTATAGAAGAGTCCCTACATGAAGAGGAAAATAATCTCTATTCTAGCGACTTGGCTCTTTCATGCTTTTGTAGGGTTCATTCAAAGTTAGGTTGATTGTTCTTTTTGTACAAAGAAAGATGAGGAGGATACCTTAAATTTTACTTGTTCTGTATATAAGCAACAAAATATTATAGGAAAGCATGATACAACTTTTTCTTTTGAGAGAAACTTCGGCCTTGAGGCCTAATCACTCCAAAATTAGATGGAATTAATCAAAAGCACAAGTGAAGGTGATCTTCATACCCATGGGACCCTCTGTATCCCAAAAAGTAGGGGTTAGATGCCTAGCACGGTCAAGATTACAAAGCCCAAAGGGCTAGTAGGGTAGATCTTGGGAAGGGACCACCCCAAGGTCCAATGATTAGAGATTCGTTTACACAACATTTACTCACAAAAGCCACTTACAATCAATGGCATGCCCCAATGTCACCTATGGTAATCTTCCAATTCAGCCTACAATATCACTTCTATTCTTCTCTTGTCTCTCTCAGATCGTGTTGGATTTGGGACTTTTTGGGTACCCATTCCTAGGTGTGATCAGAGATGTGATGGTGTGGAGTATAGATTTTTTCCCTAAGATTTGTGCCCTGAGTGCCTATGAGTGTTGATTCAAGCTTTTGAGCTCAAGTGAAGCTATTTGAGCTCACAAGTAGGTCTTGGGCACCCAGATCTATCTAGCATTGGGGATAGCCATCATTGACCACTTTGGGACCCAAACAGAAATCGTCCATCTAGATTGATGCCTAGGATACTCCTGCATAATAGTCCTTGACTGAGTAGTTCGTTTGGTGCATCTTTGGGATTCTATCTCTAGAGCAGTGGGTTGTTCACCTTGCGTATCGAGATTTGCTTTTTTGCATGAGTTACTTTATGTTGCACGAGTCGTTGAGCATGCCCTTTGACTATCTGTTGCATCTGCTTCTTATGTTGCCTTGCTAGTTTTCTTGGGATCCTCTAATAAGTCTAAACTCGAGATCTTTGGTCATACACACGGATGACCAAACGGTGTCCGATTTCAGATCTATCTGAACTGGCCGGACCCTTGGATCATGAACTTACTTTATTACAGAGAGCATCCACGGTCATGATAAGGAACAAAGACTCAGTCATACCTAGGAATACAGAAGTAGTCAAGAACACTAAAGTGCAGTGCAATCTCACTTTAGAGGAGCTACTCAATGTTAAGCCAAAATTGTGGTAAAACATAGCTAATCATGTACCAAAAGTGGCCAAAAACATTCACAAGTAGGATCACATAGGATAGTGCCAGAAATACCTTTGGATAAGATAGGAGACATAAGCGAAGGAGAAGAAGGAAACACCTATCTTCCAATCACTCATCAATGTTATACAACTAAGGCTATTTTGGCCTCAGGTGCAAGAGTTGCAATTGCTAACACTTCCCTATGGAAATGTTGGGGCAAACGACACTCAAGTGTTGGCCTACAAGCAATGAGTAGATAGAGCAGTCAAGTACAATCCGGCACAGAAGAGGCCAAACCATTTTTTCAGAACTCATTTTTACTCAAAAGTGATTTTCATCACTACACAAACATTGTAAATACCATTTTTGACTGATTAGACTCCATTTCGTTCAAGCCAATGAGTCCTCAAGCTTGAGGAGTATTAGAAACACCTACATGTCAGTTTTCATAATTTTTAGACTCTGTTTGAGCCCTCAAATAAGCCCTAAAACCTAAGTTTTAACTAGGCCGCACACTAGGTTTGGACATGATCAAAATCTAGTCGAAAACTATAAAAAAGAGCTAGAGAGCTCATTTTTGAGGTTAGCTTGTTAGAGTTTTGAGCTATTGTAAGAGACTTTTTGAGTAATACAAAGAACTCCATTGTTCCTCTCTTTGTTCTTGCCTTGTCTGCATGTGTGCGTGTATGTGTGTGCATGTTTGTGTGCTTCTCACTCATGCACTTGTTCCTTGACTTGCTCATAGTCCTCATACTAGTCCTCACATCTCCACAGATTGATAATTATGAGGTGGACCTCCTCACATTGGTACTTGCCATTTTGCTAGAGTGACACCAAATTTGGCGCCGTTGTCGGGGAGAGAGCTTTGATGACGAGCGTGTAATGGTAAGATGTAGAGTTGTGGCATTGGAGTCATAGGTGATATCTTCACTTTTCTTTATTTTTCATTATTTTTCCTTATTTTCATCATCATCATCATCATCACCATCACCATCATCATCCTCACCATCTCCCACCTCCATCTCCATCTTTGCTGAATTTTCAGTTTTTTGGTCATATTTCCTTCCCCACCTCATTCCCCTCATTCCACTTGTGAGAGAGAGCAAGAGAGAGCTTGTGTGCGATCTGTTTTTTGTGTGTTTTTGAGATTTTGTTGCAGGTTCTAGCTGTATCATCATCTTCAGCAGCTTGTGCAGGCATGGCAAACCTCTGCACAGGTCCTAAGACGATGGCCTCTATCTATCGCGATAGATAGAGAAAGTTGGTATTTCGTCTTGGCATGCATGTCACGATAAACCATGCCATTAGAGCACTCCAAATCATCAGAAAGATCCAAAAAATTTGCATTTTTTCTATCTATCATGATAGACCAAAACCACGATAGACGATAGATAACGTCTATCATGATAGATAGCATCTATCACGACACACAACATCTATTGTGATAGACACCCATCTATCATGACAGACACCCATCTATTGTGATAGAAACCCGTCTATCGCGACAAACACCTATCTATCGTGATAGATAGACTCCACGACAAACACCTTTCTATCGTGACAAACCAAAAGCATGATAGACGATAGACAATGTTTATCGCAATAGATAGCATCTATCACGACAGACAACATCCATCGCGATAGACCAAAATTCACGATAGATGATAGACCAAAATCACGATAGATGATAGACACCATCTACCATGACAGACAACATCTATCACGATAGACACCCATCTATTGCAATAGACATACCTCACGATAGATGATAGACAACCATCTATCGCGATAAACACCAGTCTATCATGACAAACAGAGCCCACGATAGATGATAGTCAAGACACCATGATAGATGACAGACGCCGGTCTCTCCTGATAGAGAGAGTCCATGATAAACACCGTCTATCATAATAGACACCCATCTATCACGATAGAAGCCATGCATGAAAGAAACTCATCTATCATGATAGACAGAGCCCACGATAGACGATAGAGAGGATCCCACAATAGTTGATAGACACATGTCTATCGCGACAGACACCTCTCTATCGTGGTAGACACCCGTCTATCATGACAAACAGAGCCCACAATATACATTGTCTATGATAGATAGCCACACGCGACATACACTTTCTATCGCGATAGACACTGTCTATCACGACAGACACCATCATCGTGATAGACACCTATTTTTGGCAAAAATTAATGTGGTATTTTTTTGAAAATTTAGGGCTAAAAATTGCCGTTTTTCAAGCTTGTATATTTACACAATTCCAAAGGCTTTAGAAAAATACAGCAGATACTTGAGAGGTCCTATTTGGCTATTTTAAACCCCAAAACCCTGAATTGACATAACTTTTTCATACAAAATCCGTTTTTTGAGCTCTAGAGCTCATTGGAAAGCTCATGGTGAGTTGTAGGGGGCCCTAGACAACCTAGGGGGCTCTAGAAAATTTTTTCTGCAATACAAAAGGGAAAAAAAGGGTCTTCAAAAGTGTCTATCAAATGAAGTTAAAAGCTTGAGCTAAACTTTGAACTTTTGTAGGATCATTGAGAGCTCTTGGAGAAACCAAAGCAGAGTGCCAGTGTGTGCAGGATTGGGAATGCATCCTGAGCACACAAGTGCAACAAGGAGGAGCAACTTGAGGTTGGAAGATCTCGCAACCCTCGTAGTCCATTCCTAACTTAGGCCAAGTGCTATTAGATGTTCTGATTGATCAAGGGTACGATAGGAACACTCAAGTTCTAAGAACCATTAAATTCTCAAGTTCAAGCATAGATTAATTGTAGTCAAGGGAAAACCTAAATACAAAGAATTTAATCTAATTGGATGAAGAACATCAAGTACAAAAAACTTCAGTGCTCCTTGCGATGCATGTTGTAAAACATGTAAATACCACAAGAGAAATTAAAAGGAACAAGTAATTGATATCAAGGGACTAGCAATGTGATTGTAGAAGGGTCATTGGGCTAATTGGTAGGACATATGAACCTCAGATCAAGAAGTCACCTAGGAGAGACAATAGAAGTGTCAGATCATCCGAGGCTAGTGTCAACCATACCACTAGGTCATGGGCCCAACAGTTGAGTGATTACCCATACATTCTAAGTTCAGAACCAAGTGACTATGAGATGTCTTATGGTATGGAGAGATCCATAGGTAGTTCAGGAGTCGTGTACCTAGAAAAACCAGAAGGACCTTACAAGACTCAACTGGAATACATCAAGACTAACCGATTAGGTGCTCACATCTATGAGACGATCTTAGAACATCTATTGTCCAAATAAAAAACCCAGATCAACCTATTGGACTAGAACATCTTGTAGTCAAATTTGAAGATGGGTCATACATAGATAAAGAAGGAACAATGTATGTAGTCATCACTCAACCAGACAAGACTGATGAATTTGGCAACATAATTTTAGAGGCTGAAATAGGTGACATATAACAAGGGAACTTAGGAAGAGAGCCAAGAACCCCTTGAGGCAAATCAGTCTTGACTAGAATAATCACTCCAAAATGGGTTCCCCAAGACAATAAGAGCATAGATTTACTCTTAAACCGAGAGATAGATGAGGCTTTTTGGAGGTATAAACCTGACCAACCTAATGAAGTGGGAATGCTTACCATATATGAATTCAAAGATCCTAATACACCAAGAAAACTGACCTACTTGGACAATACCTCAGAGAGGGTCTTTGTGGTCTCGGAGCATGGGAGGCACGCCTACACTTGGAAGAATGAATTTGTGTTTCCCCAACCAAGATCCAATGTCCCTTATGGTCACCAAGGAGTTGGAACATCCTAGGCTCATGGAACTCAAAGGGAGAGGAGTAGAGATAGACCCAAGGTGAGCTTTGCTAACCCACGGGGAAGAGAAGGAACAAGAATAGAGACAGATAGAATGGAAAATGACAGACATAGAGACCCAAGGAATCAAATAAATGCAGATGAATTCCCTTTTACAAGGCCCAGAGAACACACTAGGACCTTGAGGCCTACACAATTGGTTAAGTCCATGAAAAATTGCTTCGATGGCACTAGAGATCCATATGATCATGTGGAAGAATTTAGGCAAGCCTTGAGAGCCGATAAATTCTTGAAACTCACAGCAGTATGGTAGGCCCCACCAACCCTACCAACCACCCTATCAAGCACAACAAAAACCTCAACCCATGCTAGTTCAACAACCTCCACCTCCAACCAATGTAATCCCAATAAAGTATGCAGCCATTGAAGAAAATATGAATAGAACCTTAGTGCCAGTATCATCATTGCTTTCAGAAAGTGACTTGAATGATCATCGCTTTGACTTAATTCATATTGATAGTCCCCAGGCTTACTATATGCAGTCACCTAAGCATAATGAATCATACTATTACGAAGACCCTAGTGAATCTAGTGGGGAGCCTGAATATGCTAATGTCATGTACACAAATCGTAACTCTAGACCCCAACTGTTAGACAGATGAGACCCCCAACACCTAGAGGATCGTGCTTTAGATGCAAAGATGATCACTTCATTTGTGATTGCCCTATATTTGCACCTATGCAACCCTAATCAGTGACAATTCAAGGTTTTTGTCCAGATTGTGGGAAGGAGGACCTAACATCAGATTTTCCTAAAAACCCCAACAATGTACCAACGTTCACTCCTATAAACATCATTGGATTAGTAGTTGACTCTATTGGAAGTGTGACTTCCACTACCCCAGTGCAACTAGTCAAAAGAGCTTAGGCATTACAACAAAACCAAGACTTAAGCCAAGAAAAGAGTTTTGAACTTAGTGAGATATAGAGCCTAACCAAGAAGAGGACAAGAGCATGGAGGGAAATCCATGAAAGAATGAAGAGACAATGGTTGAAGAAGATGAGCAAGATTGAGGAAAGCCTAAGAGAAAAAAATGCCAAAATAATTGAAATCACATCTCAAACGCACTCTCACACATCACTACCACCACCATCCAATCCCCTTCATGTAACCCCACCACCACCACCTAGAGTAGGATCAGTCCTAGCCGATCCTACTTAAAAAGACCTAGACATGATTCTTAAATCATATCAAGCCAGAATCCACAAAGGGCCAAACATAACGGATCATGGAAAGTGTTACCCTAGAGCAGACTTAGAGATTGAAAGAAAAATGATTTGTGCTAAGATGGTAGAATTGGCCCAAACCATGTTTGAAGCCAACCGACTCTTCAATTGCTCTAGTTCAACTAAGGCTGAGTTGCTTTTGATGGACTGTTGGAAAGACTAGAGAGTTTAATTGCAAAATCTAGGAAGGAAGCCACCTCCCAGGGTAAGGACAAGCAAGTGAAAGAATGAGCATTCCTTCCAAGAGAGCTTATGTGCCCAATTCCACTGAACCAAACACCTCTTCTTCTATGAATCAGTATTCCCAAGAATTTTTAAGAGAGATTCAAGAAGAGAAATGGGTAAAAGAAAGTGAAAATCCTCCTCCCATTGAACTTGTGGATGACCTACATGATCAATTCGCACAAGATATTCCCTCTATTTATGGAGAACAAGAGGATGCCTAGTCAAGTGAATGATTAGACTTCGAGTCTAATTTCCTACAAGAGTTGCCACATTTCACAGGTCCAAGGAAAGAAAAGTCCACCTATATGAGAGCACCCATGATCATGATAAGAAACAAAGTCTCAGTCATACTTAGGATTATGGAAGTAATAAAAAACACTACAGTGCACTGCAATCTCACTTTAGAGGAGCTACTCAAGGTTAAGCCAGAATTGTGGAAACATGTAGCCAATCAAGTCCCAAAAGTAGCCACATCCCATTCCCAGGAAGGATCACATCAAAGATTTCCTGAAATACCTTTGGAGAAGATAAGAGACATGAGTGAAGGAGAAGAAGGAAATACATATCTTCTAGTCACTCATCAGGGTTACACAACCAAGGAAATTTTGGACTCAGGTGCTACCACTTCTGTATGGAAGCTTTGGGGAAAACCAACACTTAGACCAATGAGAATGAAATTACAGATGGCCAACAGTCACATAGAGAGACCTTTAGGATTGCTAGAAGGAATAACTCTCACTACTTGTGGTGTAGAGTTCGAGCATACTTTTGCCATATGTGACTTTAGCAAGAACCAACCCTATGAGATGATTTTGGGAAGATCATTCCTAACACAATTGCAGGTGGTGTAGGATTGGGGAACTATTTCCTTGTATTTGCAACACTTAGGTGTCACAACCAAAGTCAATCTCAATAATTATTCTAATAGAGATGTGCCCCCAATATAGTGGAATCCAATCCAAAGAGCCACAGAAGATACGGAGTTAGTGCATTCCATAGGATCTGGATCCTCATGGATGCGTGAAGACACTCACTTGTGGATGTGCAAAGTGGCAGTGGAGGAAGAGAAAAGAGAAAATGCCAGAGGGGTAGGTGCGAAGGGAACTCATAGATCTATTCGAGACCCAACCTATGCACGTGTAGTATTTCCTAATGAAGAGTTTGAACCTCATGGTTGGGAAAAGATCCTAGCGACAATGGATGTAGCCATCAATGAAGAACAATGGACGCCACACTACGATGAAGATGGCTATGACATTTCAGTTTTTACCATAGAACTAATCATGTGTATTTAGTTATGAGGAATAAGAGCCTAGATCTGATGTACTTGAAGAAGCAAGTGACTCAGATCTAGAGTCAATCATTATGGACCCTTTTTGTGCTTCAAAAGAGGAATTCCTCTACGAAGTAGAAGCTCACCCTCAAGGACAAGGAAATCTTATGAATGATGTGAGACTAACTACACAGGTAACCACTAAGCATGAAAGCAAGAAGATAAAAAAAAAGAGAACTTCCAGACGAAGAGGAAGAATCTTTGTTTGAGGTCCCTCAAAATTTTAAGAAGTATGAAGTTAAGATAGAAAAGTGATCATCAGAATGCCAAAACGTGAAGCACTAGCAGGAGACGCCTATGATAATAAAGAAACCACAAAGAAAATTGTTTTAACCATAGAAGAATGTGAAGAACGATGCACGTACATAGGAAACAACTTGACTGAGGAAGAGGAACGAGAGTTGATAGCCTTGTTAAGAGAATATAGAGATGTGTTCATCTAGAGTTATAAGAACGAAAGGAGTAGATCTTGATATATGTTCACATACGATTCCCATGACCTCATAAGCCAAACCCTCTAAGCAAAATCCATATACATATAATGACAATTATGATGCAAAGATCAGGGAAGAAATAGATCAATTGGTAGAATCTGGATTTATATATGAAATTGAGCACAGTGAATGGGTATCCCCCATTGTAGTGGTTCCCAAAAAGAATGGCAAATTATGAGTTTGCATTAACTTGAAAAGTTAACGCAACCATATTAGAGATAGTTATCCACTTCCTATCAGTGAGCATCTATTAGAAAGGGTAGCAGGCAAGGAAGTATACAACTTCCTTGATGGATTCTCTAGCTACACTCAAGTGGCCATTGCTCTAAAAGATCAGCATAAGATGGCTTTTGCCACAAAATGGGGCATCTTTTCTTTCACGGTAATGCCATTTGGGCTCAGCAATGCACCATCTACCTTCTAAAGCTGATGTGTCATGTGTTTAAAGAGTTCTTGCATAAAAACTTGGAAGTCTATGTTGATGATCTTTGTGCTCATTCCAACATTAAACAAACACATATACCTGAACTCAGACAAATCCTTGACAAATGTAGAGAATATCAGGTCTGCTTGAACCCATAAAAGTGTGTTTTTATGGTCAGGCAAGGCAAGATTCTAGGACACATAGTCTCAAAGAATGGCATATCCAACTGATAAGGATAACGTTAGAGCTATTGTAGAGCTACCTAGGCCAAAGAATGTCAAGGAAGTACAAGCTTTCATGGGACATTGTGGCTATTATTGATGATTTATTCATATGTATGCAATCATTGCAAAGCCTTTGTACTCCATCTTGACTAACTTTGAGTGGATCGCCGAATGTTAAAACTCCTTTAATGAACTTAAGCAACGATTATGTTGAGCACCAATCTTGAGTATGCCAGATTAGAACAAGACATTCCATGTTTGTGTGGATGCATCCAATTATGCTATTGGGTGTGTGTTAGCATAACCTAAAGGAGAACGAAATATGGATCTTCCAGTTGCTTATGCTAGTACAAGTGGAGCAGTCCAATTAGCCACTCTAGAAGGCGACATTCTACCTAGTTACATCAGTGGATGTAGAGTCAAACTATATCAAGAACCCCTCACAGAGGAAATGCTCAACCGACTCAATACTGCAAAGAAACGTAAAGAAGAAGAAAAACAAATTTGAGAAGAAGCACAGGTAGAAGCTTTGGAACACATCCAACAAATTAAATTGAGAAGACAAGGTAGGGATCAACCTAGGTCAGACACTTAGGAAGCTCCAAGATATCACATGGCCATGTGTGAAGCATCAGATGTACGTTCCCATTGAATAGTTGATTGATGACCCTTTGTGACCTTAGACGTAGGACAAGGAGAGAGTGCAAGGACCATAAGAGCTTTGATTCACTTAACAACAACCAATAGTGCAGTTCGACTTTTTTACTATCAAGAATCACAATTAAAAGCCAATCCTATAGAATCATATCTCATAAGATTGGGAGGAGTGGAAACCCTTTGCATGGGTGAGGTGGAGCTTCCCATCTACCTTCAAGATATTCTAATGACAGTTAAGGTTCTAGTATGTCAAAACAAGGATTTCACCAAACCTCTTTTCTTGGGTCAAGAGTGGGTATACGATCATGCAGTCAACCTGAACCTAAGAAGTGGACTTCTCCAGGTATGGGTGAATCAAAACCGCATCACAATGGAGTTAGAAAATCAAGCACTCAGGCAACTAGGAAAGGCACCCACTGCTGGTCCCTCTAGGAACCCACATGAAGATAACTATGCTATTCTTTTCCAAAGTTCTATGGTGTAGAAAAAGGGCACTCAAGGTCTTGTGCTCTTGTGAACAAGTGATCCACTTAGCTTAGTGGTTAAGTCTCAAGGATGTGAAGGAGGAGGTATTGGGTTCAATCCCCATGGGGAACATGGGGAGAGTATTTCGCCCAAAGAGATCTAGAGCCTTCTAGAAGCAACCACTTGAGTTAACTCGGGTTAACTAGAACACTTGGTGCACATGTAGTTACATGACCGACACATGGCTGGCTAGTATCCACCTGCCCAAGAAGGTAGTCCCCTAGAGAGAGCTATATAGAGAGGCATTTGGTTGGGAGGAGAGTCATCTCTCTAGCACGTGAACTTATTTATTTGAGTTTGCTTCAAGTTATAGCATAAATGATTTCCTAGAGTCCAGTATACTCTAGAATAGAGAAGTTAGGAATTGCTCAATACATTGATAATTCCCAAGAACTTTTAGCTAAAAAACTAGTCTTTGAGAATAGTGTCGTACGTTGGACAAATTTCATTGCGAATTTGTGTTGGACAAGTTATAGTATAGTCGACTCAAAGAAAATGGTAACTTTCTCTTACAGTTTACATAGGATTTTTAAACTCATTAGGACAAAGTAGTCCTCTAGTCGGGTGAAAAACTCAAGTAACTATTGGATCAAAGTAAACCATTGTACAAACATCTAAGTTAGATGTTTGAGACAACCAAACTTCAAGTTCTCCAAAACAAATTCAAGTGAATCAAGAGTTCTCAAAGTCTTGCAAGGGATAAGAATCCCACCTTCATTACTAAGTCCATGCACCAGTTATGCCTAGAAATGGACTAGTAATTTGAATCCACCTAGTTCACATGTTTGTGCCTAGATTGCACATCCAGAAATTGTGAATTGTCCAGGGATGTGTTTAGATCCACCCTTATTATTCTTTGACTAGTTTGTACTTTGTCAAGTTCATCAAAGTGCAAAATGAGACAGTGTTTTGACTCATTTGGGCAGGGACGCCACCACAGAGATGAGACATGTTCTTCCAGTTTTAGAACATGAGGCTCGGGGGTTGCCTACAGTATATATATAGCTCTATTTTCGAGGACAAAAATATTTTCCAAGGGGGGAAGAATGTAATAAAGTAAGTCTATGATCCAAGGGTCTGGTCGATTCAGACAGATCTGAATCCGACAGCGTTTGGTCATCCGTGTGTATGACCAAAGATCTCGAGTTTAGACTTACTAGGAGGTCTTGTGCTCTTGTGAACAAGTGATCCACTTAGCTTAGTGGTTAAGTCTCAAGGATGTGAAGGAGGAGGTCTTGGGTTCAATCCCCATGGGCAACATGGGGAGAGTATTTTGCCCAAAGAGATCTAGAGCCTTCTAGAAGCATCCACTTGAGTTAACTCGAGTTAACTGGAACACTTGGTGCACATGTAGTTCCATGGTCGACACATGGCTGGCTAGTATCCACCTGCCCAAGAAGGCAGACCCCTAGAGAGAGCTATATAGAGAGGCATTTGGTTGGGAGGAGATTCATCTCTCTAGCACGTGGTGGTCGTAATTTCATTCTCTTGCACTCTCATACAGGTAGACTTGGCTCCCCATGGTCCTATGAAATGAGGTAGTTCTTGTATGGAATTGGACTCGAAGTCTAATCACTCACTTGATTGGGCATCCTTTTGCTCTCCATAAATGGAAGGAATATCTTGTGGGAATTGATCACGCAGGTCATCCACAACTTCAATGGGAGCAAGATTTTCACTTTCTTTAGCCCATTTCTCTTCTTGAATTTCTCATAAAAATTCTTGGGAATATCAATTCATAGAAGAAGAGGTGTCTGGTTTAGTGGAATTAGGCACATAAGCTTCCTTGGGGGGAAGGCTTATCCTTTCACTTGCCTTGTCCTTACCCTGGAAGGTAGCTTCCTTCCTAGATTTTGCAATTAATCTCTCCAATGTTTCTAATAGTCCATCAAAATGCAACTAAGTCTTTGTTGAACTAGTGTTAGCAGCGGACAAGGGACTGAAGGACTAACAAGGCATGGCAGTCAGAGAAGATTAACCTTCTTCAAGTTAATGCATACACGCAGCTTGCCATTCTTCTTGGGCACCACTACGATGGGGGATACCCACTCAGTGTGCTCAATTTCATAGATAAATCCAGCTTCAACCAGTCTATCTATCTCCTCTTTGATCTTAGCCGCATAGTTATCGTTATATGTATATGGCTTCTGCTTAGAGGGTTTAGCATCTGAGGTCATGGGGATAGTGTGTGAACATATGTCAGGGTCAACACCTTTCAAATCCTTGTAACTCCAAGCGAATACATCCCTGTATTCTCTTAACAAGGCAATTAACGCATGCTCTTCTTCCTCTGTTAGGTCATGGCCTATGTACGTGCATCTCTCCTCTCCTTCTTCTAGGGCCACTACTATTTTCTTGGTGGTTTCTTTGTTATCATAGGCCTCTCCTGCTTGAGCCTCTCGTTTAGGCATTCTTATCATGACTCTCCTGTCGTCTATCTCATACTTCTTAAAATTTTCTGGGACCTCAAACAAAGATTCTTCCTCTTCTGGTGAGACTTCTCTCTTCTTTCGTTTCTTTCCTTCTTCCTTCGGGGTCACATGTGTTGCTAATCTTACATCATTTGTAAGCTTTCCATGCCTTTGGGGTTGAAATTCTATTTCATGGAAGTATTCTTCGTCTGATGCAAATGGTGGGTCCATAATGATTGACTCTAGATCGGAGTCACTTGCATCCTCAAATGCATCAGGGCTAGGTTCGCATTCTTCTAGAACTGCCTCTCCCATGATTGGCTCTATGGAGAAGACTGAAATGTCATAGCCATCCTCATCACAGTGAGGCGTCCATTGTTCCTCATTGATGGCTACATCCATTGTTGCTAGGATTTCTGCCCAGCCGTGGGGTTCGAATTCTTCGTCAGGAAATACTACAGGTGCATAGGCTGGGTCTTGAATGGGTCTATGTGTTTCGTTTGCACCTATATCTCTGGCCTTCTCTCTCTTCTCTTCTTCTACTGCTACTTTGCACATCCATAAGTGGGTGTCTTCATGCATCCATGAGGATCCTGATCCTATGGAATGCACAGATTCCGTATCATCTTTGGCTCTATGGATGGGATTCCATTGGATAGGGGGAACATCTCTATGAGAGTAATCTTTGAGATTTACTTTGGTAGTAACACCCAAGTGTTGCAGGTACAAAGAATTGGTTCCCCAATCCTGTACCACTTGCAACTGTCGCATAAAAGGTCTTCCCAAGATCATCTCATAGGCATGATTTTTGCTGAAGTCACATATGGCAAATGTGTGCTCAAATTCGACACCACAGGTGGTGAGAGTTATTCCTTCTAACAATCCTAGGGGTCTCTCTATGTGACCATCGGCCATCTGCAGTTTCATTCTCGTTGGCCTGAGTGCTGGCTTGCCCCAGCGCTTCCATAGGGAAGTGGTGGCAATTGCAACTCCTGCACCTGAGTCCAAAATTGCCTTGGTGGTGTACTCCTGGTAGGTAATGGGAAGGTAGGTGTTCCCTTCTTCACCTTCACACATATCTCCTATCTTATCCAAGGGTATTTCTGGCACTGTCCTATGTGATCCTACCTGGGAACGAGATTTTGCTATCTCTGGTACTTGTTTGGCTACATGTTTCCATAATTCAGGTCTAACCTTGAGTAGCTCTTCTGACTTGAGATTGCACTGCACGTTAGTGTTCTTCACTACCTCTGTGTTCCTAGGTATGACTGAATCTTCGTTTCTTACCATGACTGTGGGTGCTCTCATACACGTGGACTTTGCTTCCCATGGGCTTGTGAAATGGGGTAGCTCTTGTATGGAATTGGATTCAAAGTCCAATCTCTCGTGAGACTGAGTACTCTCATGTTCCCCGTAAATAGATGGGATGTCTTGTGGGAATTGGTCGTGTGCATCATCCACAAGTTCAAAGGGAGGGGCGACTTCACTTTCGTTATCCCATTTATCTTCTTGAATTTCTCGTAGGAAGTCTGGTGCAAACCGATTCATAGAAGAAGAAGTGTCTGGCTCCATAGAATTAGGCACATAAGCAACCTGGGAAGGAGGGCTTATTCTATCGTTGGCTCTTTCCTCGCTCTCATAGATGTTTGGAGCACAAGCTTCCTGGGGAGGATTACTTATTCTATTACTTTTCCGAACAGGCTCATATGCTCCCTGAGAAGGAATGTAGGCAACCTGTGGAGGTACGTGAGCTTTCGAGGGAGGCTCATCTGCCTTTTGGGGGGAAAGATAAGCTTCTTGAGGAGGCACATGGGCTTCCTGAAGAGGCTGGCTTATCCGTTCTCTTGCCCTTTCCTTTCTTTGAGGGGCAGGTTCCTTTTCTGATTGTGCAATTAGCCTCTCTATTCTTTCTAGCAGTCCATCAAAATGTAACTGCGTCTTAGCTGAGCTAGAGATGTTAAAGAGGCGACTAGCTTCAAACATGGTCTGAGCCAATTCCACCATTTTGGCACAAATTTTAGTTCGTTCAAGCTCTAGCTCGGCTCTAGGGTAGCATTTTTCATGATAGGTTATGGTTGGCCCTTCTTGGATTTTGGCCTGATATGCTTTAAGCATCATATTAAGGTCTTCGGGAGTGGGATCTGCTAGGACTGATCCTACTCTAGGGGGTGGTGGGTTTAGGTGAGGCAGGTTGGGAGGTGGCTGGTCGGATGGCGATGGGAAAGGTGGTGGTGGGGTAGTGTGAGAGGGAGTTTGAGATGTGAGTTCAGTTATCCTGGCTTTGGTTTCTCTTATGCTTTCCTCAAGTTCACTCATCTTTTTAGCCCATTGTCTTTTCATTCTTTCTCGACTATCTTTCCACGCCCTAGTCCTTTTCTTGGTTATGCTCTCAGTTTCACTAGCTGTTGGACTCTTTTCCTGGTCTACCCCTTGGTTTTGCTGCAATGCTTGAGCTCTAGTGACTACCTGTACCGGAGCAGTGGAAGTGACACTTCCTGTGGAGTTTACCACTAATCCAATAACGTTGATAGGCGTGATTTTTGGCATATTATTGGGGTTCTTTGGGCAATCTCGTAAGAGATGCTCTTTACCACAATCTTGGCAAAAGCCTTGGATCGTCACTGACTGGGGTTGTGTAGGTGGAGGTAAGGGACAATCACGAATGAAGTGATCTCCTTGGCATCTGTAGCACGGTCCTCTTGGGAATGGAGGTCTTACCTGCCTAGGTTGAGGCCTAGGGTTGGGGTTTGCGTACATGACATTGGCGTAATCCGATTCCCAACTAGATTCATTTGGCTCTTCACTATAGTAAGACTCACCATGTTCATGAGACTGCATGAAGTAAGCCTGGGGACTCTCAACATGCGTAGAATCGAAGCTATGGTCACTGGGATCACTTTCTGAAAGCAAAGGTGTTATGGGGACTATAGCTCGGTTTAGGTTTTCTTCTGCTGCTGCATACTTTACAGGGATCAAGTTGGATGGAGCTGGAGGTTGTTGGGCTAACACAGGCTGAGGTCTTTGCTGGGCTTGGTATTGTGGTTGGTAGGTTTGTTGAGGTCTAGCATACTGTTGTGGTGGGTATTGGTTTCGGTATCTGCCTTGTTGAGGGTATGGCTGAGGGTAGGCTTGCCTAACTGCTTGCTTGTTGTATGGGCAGTCTTGTGCGGTGTGATTTGTGTATCTTCGTTCGATAGTGCAGTACTGGCTACTAGGGTTTACTTGGGGTTGAGCCATAATGGGACATACATTCGCCATGTGGTCGCCACCACAAGTGTAGCATCTCTTCACAGGGGCAAATCTCGGAGTTTGTTTGCTAGAGACACCTAATTTCTGAGCCACTTTCTCTGCCAGTTCCTCAATTGATGTGGATTGCGTGGAAGAGTGACTAGATGCACTATCTGAATCTTTGTAGATTTTGGAAAGCTCTAGTTCTTCCCCTAGGTTATCTTCAATGTCAATGCACATGCGTACACACTCTTCTATAGTCCTAGGGTCCTTTAGATACACATAGGATCTCAATTTCGTACTCAGCAATCCATCCAAGAATAAGGCTACTTGTTTAGCTGGTGTAGGTAGCTCCGAAACAGGGCATCTTTCAAGATATTGCCTAAATCTTCTTCCTGCAAGTCTCACGGTCTCTTGAGGGGTTTGATTGAAGCTGTGAATCAGTGAGGAGGTATTGTGTCTTATGCCACTCTTAGAGAACTCTACGATGAAAGCCTCTAGGAGTTGGTCTATGCTCCTGAACTGTCGCTCATCCAATGGTTGAAACCATGTAAGTGCTGTGTTCCTAAGGGTTAGACCGAAGGCATTGTACTGCGTGAATAGATCCTCCACTTGTTCAGCTCTCAAGACTTGCTTGAACTCCGCCACATGATCATAGGGATCTCCTGTGCCATCAAAGTAATTCTTCATGGACTTAACTAGCTGGGTTGGTCTCAGAGTTCTTGTGTGCTCTCTAGGTCTCGGTAGAGGGAATCCATCCACATTTCTCTGATTCCTGTGAGCTCTAAGTAACTCAGGTTCTACTCTTTTTGTTTCCGTCCTCGTTCTTTCTCTGCCCACTGGGTTGGCAAAGCTTACTTCTGGTCTATCTCTACTTCTGTCTCTTTGCATTCCATGAGCTTGGGAAGTTCCAGCTCCAGGGTGACCATAGGATACATTCGATCTTGGTTGGGGAAAAATGAATTCACCCTTCCAAGTGTAAGCATGCCTATCATTTTCTGTCACCACAAAGATCCTTTCCGAAGTGTGATCTAAGTAGGTCACTCTACCTGGGCTATCCGGATCCTTAAACTCATAGATCATGACAGTTCCTATATCAGTTGGCTGATTAGATTTATATCTCCAAAAGGCTTCATCAGTTTCTCGATTGAGGAGCAACTCTATGCTCTTGTTGTCTTGGGGAACCCACTCAGGCGTGATAATCCTAGTGAGAACAGATTTGCCTCGAGGGGTTCTAGGCTCTGCACCCATGTTTCCTTGTTCCAGGTCACCTAAGTCCGCTTCAGAGATTACATCTCCAAATTCATTTGTCCTATCTGGGTGACTGGTGACCACGTATATGGTTCCTTCCTTGTCCAGGTATGCACCGTTTTCAAATTTGACTGCTGGGTGCTCTAATCCAATGGATTGGTCAGGGTTTTTAATCTGGACCACCGCTCTTCCTAGGCCGTCCTCATAGATGCTAGCACCTAATCGGTTGGTCCTAAGGTATTCCAACTGCGTTTTGTAAGGGCCTTCTACCCTGTACAAGTATGGCACTCCTGAACTTCCCGTAGGTCTCTCCATACCTTGAGACATCTCTGATTCACTGGTCTCAGAGCTAGGGTAGTACGAGTGGTGGCTCAGCTGCTGGGCCCAAGACCTAGCAGTGTGGTTAACACTAGCCTCTGAAGATCTAAGGCTTTGTCTCTCCCTTACTAGATGCCGTCCTGATCTAAGGTTCATATGCCTAGTTAAGTAGCCCAATTCTTTGCCCGGAGTACAACCTCGTTGCTAGTTACTTTATATTAGTCACTTGATTCTTTTTATTTATTTCTCGTGTTTACGGTCTTATCTGATTTTACGTCGTCAGGAATACTTGAATGTTCTTCGTGCTTTCAGGTTGATCGTTCCACATTAGGTTCTTTTCCTTTATGTTATCGACAGTACAGAGATTAGGTTGTTAGCTTGGACTTGAGTTTTTAGGTAGTCTTCAACTTGATACCTGCCTATCGTCGCCCTGACTTATTCCTACCTCTCGTCGTTCTTAGCCTAAACTATGAATTGACAGAGGGGGTTAAAAGTTTCCAACATTTTGTTTCTTGCTTGGTTGCCCTTGAGTGCCCAGGAAGTGTGTTCCCAAGCTTACACTTACACTTGCTTAGAACGCCTTGCGATGCTCTCAAAGGATCTGTAAAAGTTCCAAAGTTAGCTTAAAAATTTAAATTCCAAAGACATAACCAAGTATTTTCCTTCCTGTAGCACAAACACAAGCTTGCATAGTGATTTTTTAAGAAAACAATTCTAAAGACCCCTGACTTTGATCCCCCTGGGTATGGTCAACTTCAAAATACCCTATCTGAAAATCAACGCATTATCTTTATAAAAAACAGTTGAGGGCGTGCAGTAGATGCCACGAGCTTTCCAACAAGCCCTAGAGCTAAAAAAATGGATTTCGTATGAAAAAGTTATGACTGTTCAGGGTTCAGGGGGTTAGAACAGGATTCAATCTGGCTGATGGATCCTAGGATTTTCTCCCAAATCTCAAGTGTAGGAACCTCCAAAGTGCTAATGGATTGACTATTTTGCCCCAAAATTATCCCAATTTTGAACAAAAACAAAACCCTAATTTTTGGCCGAAAAGCCTGTCAATCGCGATCGACAGGTCTGTCAATCGCGATTGATAGAGGTGTCCGTCGGGCCTGTCAATCGCGATCGACGGTATCAATCGCGATCGACAGAGTCGATCGTGGCTGTCAATCGCGATCGACGGTATCAATCGCGATTGACACGTTTTCCGGATTTTTCGTCGAAATTTCAGTCAATCGGGGGCCTATCAGTCGCGATGGACACGTGGCTACGCGCAAAAGTCAATCGATCGTTGAATTTCAGTCAATCGCGATTGACGGTGTCAATCGCGATTGACAGAGGTGTCGGTCGTGGCTGTCGATCGCGATCGACGGTGTCAATCGCGATTGACAGGATCCTACGTGGCAGTCTGTCGGTCGTGAAGTCTGTCGATCGCGATCAACGGTGTCAATCGCGATTGACAGGGTCTGTCGGTCGCGATTGACAGTATCAATCGCGATTGACAGTATCAATCGCGATTGACAGAGGCTGTCGGTCGCGATTGACATAAAAACACGGAATTTTTCTACTGTTTTAGGTGATTTGGGATGTGCTCATCATGCTTGTGCTAGTGGTGCACTTTGTTTTACCAAATGATCGAAATTTCTGTCGATCGCGATCGACAGAGGCTGGCGACTGCGAGACAGATTCGACGAGTTTCGTACCTGTGCAGCGTGCTGGAGGGGATGGTGATGATGATACCTGCAAGAAACACAATAAACATGCAAAAACAGTGCAAGCAATATCGCTCTCTCGCTCTCTCTCACAAGTGGAATGAGGGAAATGAGGTGGAGATGGTGATATGATCAAAAAAACAGAAATTTTCGCGATGATGGAGATGGAGGTGGGAGATGGTGATGATGATGATGGTGATGAAGATGGTGAAGAAAGTAAAAGAAAATCGATGAGAGTGAAGAAAATACCTACAACTCCAACGCGTCAACTCTACGTCTTACCATCACATGCTCGTCCTCAAAGCTCGATCCCCGGCAACGGCGCCAAAATTTGGTGTAGCTTAGTGATGAGTAGCACCTCCTTTAATGTCAATCCGGGAAGACGTGAGGATGGTATGGAGACCTCGAGCAAGTGGCGGCACAAGTGCGTGAGTGAGAAGCACACGAACATGCACACACATACACACACACGCGCACACACGGCAAGACAAAGAGGGAGAATCAATGGAGTTCTTAGATTACTTTCAAAAAGCTCTTACAAGTTTTTTTCAATTACAATCTAACCTCAAAAATGAGCTCTCTAGCTCCTTTTATAGTTTTTGACTAGCTTTGGCCCTGTCCAGACCTAGTGTCCGGCCTAGTTAAAAATTAGGTTCCAGGGCTTATTTGAGGGCTCAAACGAGATCTAAAAAATACGAAAATTGGCAGGTAGATACTTCTAAAGCTCCTCAAGCTCAAGGACTCCTTGGCTTGCACAAAATGGAGCTACAAAAAGATGAAATGGTATTTACAATGGTGTTTAGTGATGAGAATCACTTTTAATTGGTGTAGAGGTTTTGAAAAATTAAGGTTGCCTTGGTGCTAAATCTGCGTGAATGCTCATATGTACTTCTTCCTGAAGAAAATTATTGGCCTATTTGCCAGATCTTCGTTGACTCCCTTGTCTGCCTGTGCCTTCTCTCCCTTCTGACTCTCTTCTCTGACTGCCATGCCTCGTTAGTCCTTCAGTCCCTTGTCCGCTGCTAACAACTAGAGTAATTGAAGAGGTGATTGCCTTCAAGCATGGTTTGAGCCAATTCCACCATCTTAGTACAAAGCTTGGTTCTTTTTATCTCTAGATCGACTCTGGGGTAACATTTCTCATGGTCTGTCACATTTGGCCCTTCTTGGATTCTGGCTTGATATGCTTTAAGCATCATGTCTAGGTCTCCGGGAGTGGGATTTGCTAAGACTGATCCTACTCTAGGTGGTGGTGGGATTGTATGAGGTGGATTAGAAGGTGGTGGGTAAGAAGGTGATGGGGATGGTGGTGTTGGTGATGTGTGAGAGTGCATTTGAGATATGAGTTCAACTATCTTGGTCTTTGTTCCTCTTAGGCTTTCCTCAAGCTCGCTCATCTTCTTAGACCATTGTCTCCTCATTCACTCACAAATATCCTTCCAAGTTCTTGTCCTTTTCTTAGTTAGCTCTTGATCTCATTAACCTTAGAACTCTTTTTGTGTCCTGAGCCTTGGCTCTTCTATAAAGCCTGAGATCTTGTGACCACTTGGACTAGGGTAGTGGAAGTTACACTTCCAGTGGAATCTACTACTAACCCAATCACATTGATAGTAGTGATCTTTGGCATGTTGTTTAGGTTCTTCAGACAATCGCGTAAGAGGTGCTCCTTCCCACAATCTAGACAAAAACCTTGAATTGCCACTGATTGGAGTTGCATGGGTGCAGGTATAGGACAATCACAAATGAAGTGATCATCTTGGTATCTGTAGCACAATCCTCTAGGTGTTAGGGGTCTGATCTGTCTAGGTTGGGGCTTAGAGTTAGGGTTTGCATACATGACATTAGCATATTCTGGCTCCCAACTAAATTTTCTCCGGCCTTTGGAATAGTACATCTCCTTATGCTCAACAGATTGCATATAGTAAGCTTCTAGACTATCGATATGAGTCGAGTCAAAACTGTTATCACTTGGGTCACTTTCTATAATCAATGGTGATGCTGGCGCTAAGGCTCTATTTAAGTTTTCTTCAGTGACTGCATACTTCACTTGAATCACATTGACTAGAGTTGGAGGTTGTTGAGCTAGCACTGGCTGAGGCCTTGGTTGAGCTTGACAGGGTTGTTGATATGGTTGTTAGGGCCTAAAATACTGTTGTGGTGGGAAATGGTTCTAGTGTCTTCCTTGTTGTGGATATGGCTATGGATAATTTTGTCTAATAGCTGGATTTTTATAAGGGCAATCTTGTGCAGTGTGGTTAATGTACCTCCTTTCTATGGTGCATTATTGGCTATTAGGGTTCACTTTGGGTTGAGCCATTGTTGGCTGTATACGAGAAGAAGCAAGTACGAGCATACAAGCAGATCTAGCACTAAGGCAACCCTTTATTTTTTCAAAACCATTACACCAGTTAAAAGTGATTCTCATCACTAAAAACCCCTGTAAATACCATTTTCACCTTTTTGTAGCTCCATTCTGTACAAGCCGAGGAGTCCTCGAGCTTGAGGAGCCTTAGAAGTAGTTGCCTGCCAATTTTCATAATTTTTAGATCTCGTTTGAGCCCTCAAATAAGCCCTGGAACCTAATTTTTAACTAGGCCGGACACTAGGTCTGGACAGGGCCAAAGCTAGTAAAAAACTATAAATAGAGCTAGAGAGCTCATTTTTGGAGAGCTTCTTGTATTTTTGAGCTTGTATGAGAACTTGGTTGCAATAGAAGTGATTCCATTGTTTTACTCTCTTTGTTCTTGCCGTGTGTGCGCGTGTGTGTGTATGTGTGTGCATGTTAGTGTGCTTCTCACTCACACATTTGTGCCTTCACTCGCTCGAGGTCTTCACACCATCCTCATGTCTTCCCGGATTGACATTAAAGGAGGTGCTACTCATCACTGAGCTACACCAAATTTTGGCGCCGTTGCCGGGGATTCGAGCTTTGAGGACGAGCGTGTGATGGTAAGACGTAGAGAGGACGCGTTGGAATGGTAAGTAGTCGGTAAATTTCTGATTTTTCTCCATCTCCATCTCCACCTCCACCTCCTTCTCCACTACATATTCCCTCTTCCTTGTCATTCCCCTCATTTGTTGTGTGCGAGTTTGAGAGAGAGCGAGCGTGTGTGTTCTTGTTTTGTGTGTTTTTTGCATGTTTCTTGTAGGTGGCAGCTCCATCATCACCTCCAGCAAGCTCAGCAGGTACGGAATCTGTCTGCACAGTCCCCGAGGCGTTGAGCTCGAGCTATCACGACACTCCGAAAACTTCACCCAATCACGATTCTGAGTGCACCACGGCACTGCGCAGGCCTAGAGCTCCCAGGATCACTAGACAGAACAGAAAAATTCACCATATCCCGAGCTATCGCGACACCTCACGACCTATCGCGACACCTCACGACCTATCGCGACACCTCACGACCTATCGCGACACCTCACGACCTATCGCGACACCTCACGACCTATCGCGACACCTCACGACCTATCGCGACACCTCACGAGCTATCGCGACACCTCACGAGCTATCGCGACACCTCATGACCTATCGTGACACCTCACGACCTATCGCGACACTTCGACCTATCGCGACACCTCACGAGCTATCGCGACACCTCACGAGCTATCGCGACACCTCACGAGCTATCGCGACACCTCACGAGCTATCGCGACACTTCGACCTATCGCGACACCTCGACCCGACCTATCGCGATACACGGCCTTTAACACATGAAAAATTTAGGGTTATTTTTGAGTGAATTGAAGGGTAGTCGAGGTTAATTTTAGGCACCTTGGTATAACCTTAGAACCTTGGAAGTGGGCAAAAGACCTAGAAACCAGAGAGGGATCTCCTGAACCCTGCGAGCCTGTTTTGACCCTTTAATGCCTGAATGGTCATAACTTGACCATACGAACTCCGATTGATGAGATTTTGGTCTCGTTGGGAAGCTTGTTGAAAATCCTACGTGGACCTCAACTGGTTTTTTGTAGAATCATATGTGGAGTTTTAGAACATGTATTTTCAAGTTGGCCTTTAGGTGAGGCTAGGTGGTCCTAAGATTGAGGGGGTACAGTGAGTTACTCCAGGGGGGGCTGAAAATATTGATGTGTGTCTTTCAAATACTTGTGGTAATAGAGCTATACTGACTAGTGAGCTTTTGCAGGAACATTGTGTGCACCCAAGGCAATCCAAAGCAAGCTAGCACGGGTGAGTACCAAGCTTGGGAGAAGGCTTCCTGGGCTTGTGTAGCAGTCTGGTCAACCAGCTAATTGAGGTTGGAAGATCTCTCAACCCTCCTTGGTCAATTCCTAGCCTAGGCTAAGTACGACTTAGGTGTGGTAATTAATTAGGGCAACGTTAGGCACGAATCAAGTCCAAGAGTATTAATCAACCAAGTGCAAGAATTAAGTAGGTCTTAAGTGCGAAAACTCTAAGGGACAAAAGGTAAACTGGAGTCGATCACTCATCAAGTGCGGAAATTCACTTAAGTACTCCTAACGACGCGATTTCAGACAAGACCATAAACATAATATTCAACTCAAAAGAACAAAGTGATTGATGCAAATTAACCTACAACGAGAGTGTGCTTAGGTCCAAGGGGGTAGATAAATCAGGCATATGAACCTTAGATCAGGCAGACACTTAGGCCGAGACGGACAAAGCCTCAGATCTTCTGAAGCTAGTGTCAATCACACTGCTAGGTCTTGGGCCCAACAGTTGAGTGATTACCCATACACTCCCAGATCAGAAATAAGTGATTCTGAGATGTCCTATCACATGGAGAGACCAGTAGGTAGTTCAGGGTTGGCTTATCTAGAAAAGCCAGAAGGACCATACAAGACTCAACTGGAATACATCAGGACTAATCGTCTAGGTGCTCGCATCTATGAAGATGGCCTCAGAAGATCGGTGGTCCAAATTAAGAACCCCGATCAACCCCATGGATTAGACCACCCGGTAGTCAAGTTTGAGAATGGAGCATACCTAGATAAAGAGGGGACTATATATGTAGTCACCACTCTTCCTGATAGAACTGATGAGTTTGGAAATGTGATTGCTGAGACCGACATGGGTGATATAGAGCAAGGGAACTTAGAGAAAGAGCCAAGAACCCCCCGTGGTAAATCTGTCTTGACCAGAATCATGACTCCAGAGTGGATTCCACAGGATAATAAAAGCATAGATCTGCTTTTAAACCGAGAAACCGATGAGGCTTTTTGGAGATATAAATCTGCTCAACCTCAGGAAGTGAGTGACCTCACAATCTATGAGTTTAAAGACCCTGATAGCCCAGGCCAAGTAACCTACCTAGACAATGCATCAGAGAGAATCTTCATGGTCACTGAGCATGGCAGACATGCCTACACATGGAAGGGTGAATTTGTTTTTCCCCAACCAAGGTCTAATGTGTCTTTTGGTCACCAAGGAGCTGGGACTTCCCAAGCTCATGGAGCTCAAAGAGATAGAAGTAGAGACAAACCTGAGGTAAGTTTTGCCAACTCCCTGGGAAGAGAAAGAACGAGAACAGAAAGGAATAGAGTGGAACCTGAGAGACATAGAACCCCATGGAATCAAAGGAATGCTGACGATTTTCCTTTGCCAAGACCGAGAGAACACACTAGGACCCTGCGACCAACTCAACTAGTGAAGTCCATGAAGAACTACTTCGATGGCACTGGAGACCCTTATGACCATGTGGCAGAATTTCGGCAAGTCTTGAAAGCTGAGCAGGTAGAGGACCTATTCACACAATATAATGCTTTTGGTCTAACCCTTAGGAACACTGCCCTTACGTGGTTTCAACCACTAAACGAGAGGCATTTCAGAAACATAGACCAGCTCTTAGAGGCATTTATCATTGAGTTTTCTAAGAGTGGAATCAGGCATAACACCTCCTCACTAATTCATAGCTTCAAACAAACACCTCAAGAGACGGTCAGACTAGCTGGAAGAAGATTTAGGCAGTACCTGGAGAGATGCCCGATGCCGGAGTTACCCACACCAGCCAAACAAGTGGCCTTGTTCTTGGATGGATTGTTGAGCACCAAGCTCAGGTCATATGTGTATCTGAAGGACCCCAGAACGATAGAAGAGTGCGTGCGCATGTGCATAGACATTGAGGACAATCTAGGTGAGGAATTAGAACTATCAAAAATCTATAAGGATTCTGATAGCTCTAGTGGCCTCACATCTGGTCAATCCACATCCATTGAGGAACTTGCAGAGAAGGTAGCTCAAAAACTAGGTGTCTCTAGCAAACAAACTCCGAGATTTGTCCCAGTTAAGCGGTGTTATACTTGTGGCGGTGACCATATGGCAAATGTATGTCCCATTATGGCCCAACCACAGGCGAATCCTAGTAGCCAGTACTGCACCATAGAGCGCAGGTACACCAACCACACTGCACAAGACTGCCCATATAACAAACAAACTGTGATGCAAAATTACCCTCAGCCATATCCACAACAGGGTAGATACCAGAATCAGTACCCACCACAACAATACAACAGACCACAGCAAACTTATCAGCCACCTTATCAAGGGCAGCAGAGACCTCAACCAGTCCTAGTGCAGCAACCCCCTACTCCAACCAATGTGATCCTAGTGAAATATGCATCTGCTGAAGAAAATCCGAACAGAGCCATAGTCCCAATCACCCCATTGCTATCAGACAGTGATCCAAGTGACCATAGTTTTGACTCCACACATATTGATAGCCCACAGGCTTATTACATGCAGTCACCCGAGCATAACGAGTCATACTATTATGAGGACCCAAGTGAAAATAGTGGGGAACCTGAGTATGCTAATGTCATGTACACAAACCCCAACTCTAGACCTCAACCTAGGTAGGTACGACCCCCATTTCCTAGAGGACCATGCTTCAGATGTCAGGGAGATCACCTTATACGTGATTGTCCACTACCTGCCCCTACACAACCTCAACCAGTAACCATTCAGGGTTTCTGTCAAGACTGCGGGAAAGAGCATCTCCTACGAGATTGCCCAAAGAACCCTAATAACATGCCTAAAATCACTCCTATCAATGTTGTTGGGTTAGTTGTAGACTCCACAGGGAGTGTGACTCCCACTGCACCTATGCAGGTGATCACAAGAGCCCAGGCACTACAACAAAACCAAGGTGTTGGTCAGGAAAAGAACCCCGAGGTGAGTGAAACAGAGAGCATAACCAAAAAGAGAACGAGAGCCTGGAAGGATAGTCGTGAAAGAATGAAAAGGCAATGGGCAAAAAAGATGAGCGAACTTGAAGAAAGCTTGAGAGAAACCAAAGCAAAGATCATAGAGATCACATCTCAACCGCACTCTCACACATTCCCACCGCTACCATCCCCATCACCCTCCATCCCTCCACCCTCTAATACACCCCACATATCCCACCCACCACCCCGAGTAGGATCAGTATTAGCTGATCCCACTCCTGAAGACATAGACATGATGCTTAAAGCATATCAGGCCAGAATCCAAGAAGGGCCAAATGTAACGGATCATGACAAGTGCTACCCTAGAGCTGACCTAGAGATAGAAAGAACCAAGCTTTGCGCGAAAATGGTCGCATTGGCTCAGACTATGTTTGAAGCCAGTCGCCTTTTCAATTACTCGGGCTCAGCCAAGACACAATTACACTTGGATGGACTTCTAGAGAAGTTAGAGGGCATAATTGCAAGATCTGCCAAGGAAGAAAAAAATCAAGAAAGAGATAAAGCAAGCAAAAACATGACCCATTCCCCACCGAAAGCTTATGTGCCCAATTCCACTGAACCAGACAACCCACCCTCCTTAGAAAGAATAGAGAATCTAATGGCACAATCACAAAAGGAACACGCCCCTCAACACCATGACAAGGCTAGTATAAGAGCAGGTTTTCCTACCCAGAAAGCCTATGTGCCTAACTCTACGGAGCTAGATACATCATCTTCTATGAATCGGTTCACACCAGAATTCCTACGCGAGATTCAAGAAGACAAATGGGCTAAAGAAAGTGAAGCCCCTCCTCCTTTTGAGCTGGTGGATGACACACACGATCAATTCCCACAAGACCTTCCTTCCATTTATGGAGAACAGGAGAGTGCCCAAGCTCAAGAAAGATTAGACTTCGAGTCTAATTCTTTACAAGAACTACCCCATTTCACAGGTCCATGGGAAGCAAAGTCCACCTGTATGAGGGCACCTACAGTCATGGTAAGAAATGAGGATTCAGTTATACCTAGGAACACAGAGGTAGTGAAGAACACCAAAGTGCAGTGCAATCTCACTTTGGAAGAGCTGCTTAAGGTTAGACCAGAAGTATGGAAACATGTAGCCAATCAAGTGCCCGAGATAGCAAAACCTCGTTCCTAGGTAGAATCACATAGGACTGTGCCAGAGATACCCTTGGATAAGATAGGAGATGTGTGTGAAGGTGAAGAAGGGAACACCTATCTTCCCATTACCTACCAGGAGTACACCACCAAGGCAATTTTGGACTCAGGTGCAGGAGTTGCAATTGCCACCACTTCCCTATGGAAGCGTTGGGGCAAGCCAGCACTCAGGCCAACGAGAATGAAATTGCAGATGGCCGATGGTCATATTGAGAGACCCTTAGGATTGCTAGAAGGAATAACTCTCACCACCTGTGGTGTCGAGTTTGAACATACATTTGCTATATGTGACTTTAGCAAAAATCATGCCTATGAAATGATTTTGGGAAGACCATTTCTGCGGCAGTTGCAAGTGGTACAGGATTGGGGAACCAATTCCTTGTATTTGCAACATCTAGGTGTCACAACCAAAGTCAATCTTAAGGATTACTCTCATAGAGACGTACCACCTATTCAATGGAATCCCATCCATAGAGCCAAAGATGAGACTGAGTTTGTGCATTCCATAGAATCCGGATCCTCGTGGATGCATGAAGACACCCACTTATGGATGTGTAAGGTAGCAGTAGAAGAAGAGAAGAGAGAGAAAGCCAGAGAGGTAGGTGCAAAAGAAAACCATAGATCAATTCAAGACCCAGCCTGTGCACCTGTAGTCTTTCCTGATGAGGAATTTGAACCCCATGGCTGGGCAGAAATCCTAGCAACAATGGATGTAGCCATCAATGAAGAGCAGTGGACACCTCATTGTGATGAGGATGGCTATGACATTTCAGTCTTCTCCATAGAGCCAATCATGGGAGAGGCAGTTCTAGAAGAATGCGAACCTATCCCTGATGCAATTGAGGAGGCAAGTGACTCCGATCTAGAGTCAATCATTATGGACCCACCTTTTGCATCAGATGAGGAAAACTTCCATGAAGTAGAATTTCAACCCCAGAGGCATGGAGAGCTTACAAATGATGTAAGATTAGCCACACATGTGACCCCGAAGGAAGAAGGAAAGAAACGAAAGAAGAGAGAAGTCTCACCAGAAGAGGAAGAATCTTTGTTTGAGGTCCCAGAAAATTTTAAGAAGTATGAAATAGACGACAGGAGAGTCATGATAAGAATGCCTAAACGAGAGGCACAATCAGGAGAGGCCTATGATAACAAAGAAACCACCAAGAAAATAGTAGTGGCCCTAGAAGAAGGAGAGGAGAGATGCACATACATAGGCCATGACCTAACAGAGGAAGAAGAGCATGCATTAATAGCCTTGCTAAGAGAATACAGAGATGTATTCGCTTGGAGTTACAAGGATTTGAAAGGTGTTGACCCTGACATATGCTAACACACTATCCCCATGACCTCAGATGCTAAACCCTCTAAGCAAAAGCCCTATACATATAACGATAATTACGCTGCCAAGATTAAAGAGGAGATAGATAGACTGGTGGAAGCTGGATTTATCTATGAAATTGAGCACACTGAGTGGGTATCCCCCATTGTAGTGGTGCCCAAGAAAAATGGAAAGCTGCGTGTGTGTATTAACCTTAAAAAAGTTAATGCCGCCACGATTAGAGACAGTTATCCGCTTCCTATCACTGAGCATCTATTAGAAAGGGTAGCAGGCAAGGAAGTGTACAGCTTCCTAGATGGGTTTTCTGGCTACAATCAAGTAGCCATTGCTCCAGAGGATCAACATAAGACGGCTTTTGCCACGGAGTGGGGCATATTTGCCTTTCGGGTAATGCCATTCGGGCTTACCAATGCACCGGCTACCTTTCAAACATTAATGTGCCATGTATTTAAGGAGTTCCTAAGAAAGAACTTAGAAGTCTATGTTGATGATCTTTGTGCTCATTCCAACATTAGACAAACCCATATTCCTGAACTCAGACAAATCTTTGACAAATGTAGAGAATATCAAGTCTGCCTGAACCCAGAAAAGTGCGTCTTTATGGTCAGGCAAGGCAAGATTCTAGGACACATAGTGTCAAAGAATGGCATATCCACTGATGAAGAGAAAGTGAGAGCCATAGCAGAGCTACCTAGGCCAAGGAATGTCAAGGAAGTACAAGCTTTCATGGGGCATTGTGGTTACTACCGCCGGTTCATTCACATGTATGCTGTCATTGCAAAGCCCATGTACGGACTTTTGACAAATTTTGAGTGGACTAATGAGTGTGAGAACTCCTTCAATGAGCTGAAGAAGCGATTGTGTTCTGCCCCAATCTTGACCACACCAGATTGGAGCAAACCATTCCATGTTCATGTGGATGCCTCCAATTATGCTATTGGATGCGTACTTGCACAACCTACGGGTGAAGGGAACATGGATCTCCCTATTGCCTATGCTAGTAGACAACTAAATTCAGCTGAACGGAATTACACCACCACTGAGAGAGAAGGACTAGGCATGGTGTATGCGGTTAAAAAGTTTAGACATTATTTGCTTGCAAATAAGTTTAAGTTTTTTACTGATCATCAAGCATTACTATACCTGGTAAACAAACCATGCAACACCGGAAGGTTAGTAAGATGGTTTCTCTTACTAATGGAGTATGACTTTGAGGTTGTGGTGAGGAAAGGTAGGACTCATTTGAGAGCAGACCATCTCTCTAGGCTCACATCCGGAGAGGCCCCACAAGGAGTGTCAGATGACTTACCTGATGCATACTTGTTCAATTTGGAAGTGGTGCCCCAATGGGCCAAGCCCTTAGTGCCAATACTTACATATGGACCTAATCATCCAATAGTAAACACACAGGATAAGGAGGTAGTCAAAGCTCAAAAGTACCACATCATGGCTGGAAGTATGTACAAGCACACGGATCAAGGAATCTTGGCTTGTTGTGTAGAAGAGGACGAGTACGCTAAGTGGTTGCAATTAGCACATGTAGGTGCATTAGAGCAACACTACTCAAAACAACGAACCCTACAGACCCTGAGGAGACTAGGAGTGCATTGGCCGACCATGGAAGCGGATGTCCAGAAGTTGTGCAAGGAATGCCCAATCTGCTGCACTAAACCACCTGTGGAACATGCCACTCTTTATCAAGTGTCCATAGTGCCTGATTGGAGTGAACCCCTAGTATCCTTCTTGAGGACGAAAACATTTCCTCAAGATATGACTTTGGCCAGGCAAAGAAGTTTGGAACAAGAAGCCTTGGATTACACCATCATTGGTGATAATTTATACAAAAGGGGTAAGGATGGTTACCTGAGACTATGTGTCCATGAAGGTGAATACCTAAAGATCTTGGAAACAGCTCACCAGGGTGTAGCAGGAGGACATTTTGGTCCAGATAGGGTGATCAAAGCAATTCTATTTGCAGGATTTTGGTGGCCCACCCTTCACATGGACGCACATACCTATGTGAAGAGGTGTGAGATTTGTCAGCGAACTGTTGACAGTATACGGGAAGAGGCAAGTACGGACACACATGCAGATCTAGCACTGAGACAACCCTTCATTTTTTTCCAAAACCCTCACACTATTTTAAAGTGATTATCATCACTACAAACCCTTGTAAATATCATTTCACCTTTTTCTAGCTCCATTTTGTACAAGACGAGGAGTCCTCGAGCTTGGGGAGCCTTAGAAGTAGTTGCCTGTCAATTTTCATAATTTTTAGATTTCGTTTGGGCCCTCAAATAAGCCTTGGAACCTAATTTTTAACTAGGCCGGACACTAGGTCTGGACAGGGCCAAAGCTAGTCAAAAACTATAAATAGAGCTAGAGAGCTCATTTTTGGGGCTAGCTTCTTGTAGTTTTGAGCTTGTATGAGAACTTGGTTGCAATAGAAGTGATTCCATTGACTTACTCTCTTTGTTCTTGCCGTGTGTGCGCGTGTGCGTGTATGTGTGTGCATGCTTGTGTGCTTCTCACTCACTCACTTGTGCTTCCACTTGCTCGTGGTCTTCATACCATCCTCACGTCTTCCCGGATTGACATTAAAGGAGGTGCTACTCATCGCTGAGCTACACCAAATTTTGGCGCCGTTGCCGGGGACCGAGCTTTGAGGACGAGCGTGTGCTGGTAAGACGTAGAGAGGACGCGTTGGAATGGTAAGTAGTTGGTCAATTTCTGATTTTTCTCCATCTCCATCTCCATCTTCACCTCCTTCTCCACCTCCACCTCCTTCTCCTTCCCCACTACATATTCCCTCTTCCTTGTCATTTCCCTCATTTGTTGTGTGCGAGTTTGAGAGAGAGCAAGAGTGTGTTCTCGTTTTTGCATGTTTTTTGCATGTTTCTTGCAGGTGGCAGCTCCATCATCATCTCCAGCAAGCTCAGCAGGTACAGAAATTGTCTGCACAACCCCCGAGGCGTTGAGCTCGAGCTATCGCGACACTCCAAAAACTTCGCCCAATCACGATTCTGAGTGCACCACGACACTGTGCAGGCTTAGAGCTCCTAGAATCACTGGCCAGAATAGCAAAACTCACCATACTCTGAGGTATCGCGACACTCTGGGGTATCGCGACACTCTGAGGTATCGCGACACTCTGAGGTATCGCGACACTCTGAGGTATCGCGACACTCTGAGGTATCGCGACACTCTGGGGTATCGCGACACTCTGAGGTATCGCGACACTCTGAGGTATCGCGACACTCTGAGGTATCGCGACACTTTGAGGTATCGCGACACTCTGAGGTATCGCGACACTCTGAGGTATCGCGACACTCTGAGGTATCGCGACACTCTGAGGTATCGCGACACTCTGAGGTATCGCGACACTCTGAGGTATCGCGACACTCTGAGGTATCGCGACACTCTGAGGTATCGCGACACTCTGAGGTATCGCGACACTCTGAGGTATCGCGACACTCTGAGGTATCGCGACACTCCGAGGTATCGCGACACCTCGACCCGACCTATCGCGATACACGGCCTTTAACGCATGAAAAATTAGGGTTATTATTTTTGAGTGATTGGAAGAGTAGATGAGCCTAGTTTTGAGCACCTCGGTATAACTTTGGAACCCTGGAAGTGGGCAAAAGGCCCAGAAACCAGAGAGGGATCTCCTGAACCCTGAGAGCCTATTTTGACCTTTAGGTGGAACTAAGTGGTCCTCAGACTTAGGGGGCACAGTGAGTTACTCCAGGGGGACTAAAAATATTGATGTGTGTCTTCCAGTTATTTGTGGTGATAAAGCCATACTAACTGGTGAGTTTTTGCAGGAACTTTGTGTGCACTCAAAGCAATCCAAAGCAAGCTAGCAGGGGTGAGCACCAAGCTTGGGAGAAGGCTTCCTGGGCTTGTGTAGCAATCTGGTCAACCAGCTAAATTGAGGTTGGAAAATTGCTCAACCCTCCTTTGTCAATTCCTAGCCTAGGCTAAGTACGACTTAGGTACGGTAAGTAATTAGGGCAACGTCAGGAACGAACCAAGTCCAAGAGTATTAATCAACCAAGTGCAAGAAGCAAATAGGTCTTAAGTGCGAACACCCTAAGGGACAAAAGGTAAACTGGGATCGATCACTTATCAAGTGCGGAAATTCACTTAAGTACTCCTAACGACGCGATTTCAAACAAGACCATAAACGTAATATTCAACTCAAAAGAACAAAGTAATTGATGCAAATTGACTTGCGACGAGAGTGTGCTTAGGTCCAAGGAGGTAAATAAATTAGGCATATGAACCTTAGATCAGGCAGACACTTAGGCCGAGACAGACAAAGCCTCAGATCTTCTGAAGCTAGTGTCAATCACGCTGCCCGGTCTTGGGCCCAACAGTTAAGTGATTACCCATACACTCCCAGATCAGAAACAAGTGATTCGGAGATGTCCTATCACATGGAGAGACCAGTAGGTAGTTCAGGTTTGGCTTATCTAGAAAAGCCGGAAGGACCTTACAAGACTCAACTGGAATACATCAGGACTAATCGTCTAGGTGCTCGCATCTATGAAGATGGCCTGAGGAGATCGGTGGTGCAGATTAAGAACCCCGATCAACCCCATGGATTAGACCACCCAGTAGTCAAGTTTGAGAATGGAGCATACCTAGATAAAGAGGGGACTATATATGTGGTCACCACTCTTCCTGATAGAACTGATGAGTTTGGAAATGTGATTGCGGAGACTGACATGGGTGATATAGAGCAAGGTAACTTAGAGAGAGAGCCAAGGACTCCTCGTGGTAAATCTGTCTTGACCAGAATCATGACTCCGGAGTGGATTCCACAGGATAATAAAAGCATAGATCTGCTTTTAAACCGAGAAACCGACGAGGCTTTCTGGAGATATAAGTCTGCTCAACCTCCGGAAGTGAGTGCACTCACAATATATGAGTTTAAAGAACCTGACTGCCCAGGCAAAGTAACATACCTAGACAATACATCAGAGAGGATCTTCGTGGTTACGGAGCATGGCAGACATGCCTACACATGGAAGGGTGAATTTGTTTTTCCCCAACCAAGGTCTAATGCGCTCTTTGGTCACCAAGGAGCTGGGTCCTCCCAAGCTCATGGAACTCAAAGAGATAGAAGTAGAGACAAACCGGAGGTAAGTTTTGCCAACTCCCTGGGAAGAGAAAGAACGGGAGCAGAAAGGAATAGAGTGGAACCTGAGAGACATAGAACTCCATGGAATCAAAGGATTGCTGACGATTTTCCTCTGCCAAGACCGAGAGAACACACTCGGACCCTGCGACCAACTCAACTAGTGAAGTCCATGAAGAACTACTTCGATGGCACGGGAGACCCTTATGACCATGTGGTAGAATTTCGACAAGTGTTGAAAGCTGAACAGGTGGAGGACCTCTTCACACAATATAATGCTTTCGGTCTAACCCTTAGGAACACTGCCCTTACGTGGTTTCAACCACTAAACGAGAGGCATTTCAGAAACATAGACCAGCTCTTAGAGGCATTTATTGTTGAGTTTTCCAAGAGTGGAATCAGGCATAACACTTCCTCACTAATTCATAGCTTCAAACAAACACCTCAAGAGACGGTCAGACTAGCGGGAAGAAGATTTAGGCAGTACCTGGAGAGATGCCCGACGCCGGAGTTACCCACACCAGCCAAACAAGTGGCCTTGTTCCTAGATGGATTGTTGAGCACTAAGCTCAGGTCATATGTGTACCTGAAGGACCCTAGAACAATAGAAGAGTGTGTACGCATGTGCATAGACATTGAGGACAATCTAGGTGAGGAATTAGAATTATCAAAAATCTATAAGGATTCTGATAGCTCTAGTAACCTGACATCTGGTCAATCCACATCCATCGAGGAACTTGCAGAGAAGGTAGCCCGCAAACTAGGTGTCTCTAGTAACCAAATCCCGAGATTTACCCGAGTTAAGCGGTGTTACAATTGTGGCGGTGAACATATGGCAAGTGTATGTCCCATTATGGCCCAACCCCAGGCGAATCCTAATAGCCAGTACTGCACCATAGAGCGCATGTACACAAACCACACTGCACAAAACTGCCCATATAACAAACAAACTGTTAGGCAAAATTACCCGCAGCCATATCCACAACAGGGTAGATACCAGAATCAGTACCCACCACAACAATACAACAGACCACAGCAAACTTATCAGACACCTTATCAAGGGCAGCAGAGACCTCAACCAGTCCTAGTACAGCAACCCCCTGCTCCAGCTAATGTGATCCCAGTGAAATATGCAACTGCTGAAGAAAATCTGAACAGAGCCATAGTCCCAATCACCCCATTACTATCAGACAGTGATCCAAGTGACCATAGTTTTGACTCCACACATATTGATAGCCCACAGGCTTATTACATGCAGTCACCCGAGCATAACGAATCATACTATTATGAGGACCCAAGTGAAAATAGTGGGGAACTTGAGTATGCTAATGTCATGTACACAAACCCCAACTCTAGACCTCAACCTAGGCAGGTACGAACCCCATTTCCTAGAGGACCATGCTTCAGATGTCAGGGAGATCATCTTATACGTGATTGTCCACTACCTGCCCCTACACAACCTCAACCAGTAACCATTCAGGGTTTCTGTCAAGACTGTGGGAAAGAGCATCTCCTACGAGATTGCCCAAAGAACCCTAATAACATGCCTAAAATCACTCCTATCAATGTTGTTGGGTTGGTTGTAGACTCCACAGGGAGTGTGACTTCCACTGCACCTGTGCAGGTGATCACAAGAGCCCAGGCACTACAACAAAACCAAGGTGTTGGTCAGGAAAAGAGCCCCGAGGTGAGTGAGACAGAGAGCTTAACCAAAAAGAGAACGAGAGCCTGGAAGGATAGTCGTGAAAGAATGAAAAGGCAATGGGCGAAAAAGATGAGCGAACTTGAAGAAAGCTTGAGAGAAACCAAAGCAAAGATCATAGAGATCACATCTCAATCGCACTCTCACACATTCCCACCGCTACCATCCCCATCACCCTCCATCCCTCCACCCTCTAATACACCCCACGTCTCCCACCCACCACCCCGAGTAGGATCAGTATTAGCTGACCCCACTCCTGAAGGCTTGGACATGATGTTCAAGGCCTACCAGGCTCGACTTCAAGAAGGGCCAACAGCTGCAAACCTAGACAAGAGTTACCCTAGAACAGATTTAGAGATTGAACGAATGAAAATGTGCATGAAAATGGTAGAACAAGCTCAAGCTATACTTGAGACTAGTCAGAAATTCAATCAGACAAACTCTGTCAAGCCGGATTTACATTTCCAAGGCTTACTGGAAAGATTAGAGCAGTTGGTAAACAAATCACAGGTTTCTTTATCTCCACAGGCTCAACCAGTTGTTGAAAGAGGGAGCTCACCACCTAAGGGAGCTTATGTTCCTAATTCCACGGATGCTGGAATGCCTCCTTCAATTCAACAGTACTCTCAAGAGTTCTTGCGGGAAATACAAGAAGAGAAATGGGCCAAGGAGAAGGGTGATTCCCCTCCTATTCCTGAGATTGATGATCTTCGTGATCAATTTCCCCAAGACATTCCCTCTATCTATGGGGGTCAAACGGAGCAACAAGAGGATGAAGAATTAGATTTTGAATCTAATTCTTTACACGAGTTGCCTCATTGCACAGGTCCATGGGAATCTGAATCTCTCCAGATCAGAGCTCCCACGATATTGGTAAGAAATGAAGACTCAGTGATTCCCAGGAACACTGATGTTGTGAAGAACACTAAGGTTCAGTGTCACCTCACTGTAGAGGAGCTCCTTCAGGCAAAACCGGAGCTCTGGAATCATGTGAAAAATCAGGTCCCAGAACTTGAATCCAATACACCAAAAGTAGGCTCTAAACAAAAAGTACCAGGGATACCTCTCGACAAAATAGGAGACATGAGCGAAGGTGAAGAAGGTAACACTTATCTTCAGATCACCTATCGAGGTTACACAACCAAAGCAATTGTGGATTCGGGTGCCGGTGTTGCTATTGCGACCACCTCCCTGTGGAAGCGATGGGGCAAACCCACCTTAAGACCCACGAGAATGAAACTTCAAATGGCAGATGGTCATTTTGAAAGACCTCTCGGATTGCTTGAAGGGATAACTCTAACCACTTGTGGTGTAGAGTTTGAACATACATTTGCCATATGTGACTTTGAGAAGAATAATGTTTACGAGATGATCCTAGGAAGACCCTTCCTACGACAATTGCAAATAGTACAGGATTGGGGAACCAACTCCTTGTACTTACAGCACTTAGGGGTCACCACCAAGGTCAATCTGAAGGATCACACCTTCAGAGATGTACCACCCCTACAATGGAACCCTATCCACAAAGCGAAAGAGGACTCTATCTCCGTGCATTCTGGAAGTTCACCTGAACCATCCTGGTTGCATGAAGATACTCACTTGTGGATGTGCAAGGTCGCAGAGGAAGAGGAAAAGCGCCTAAAAGCGAGGGAAGAAGGAACTTCCCCAGGAGGCAGACCAATAAAAGACCCAGCCTATACACCGATGATATTTCCAGATGAGGAATTTGAGCCTCATGGTTGGGCAGAAATCTTAGCTACCATGGACATTGCAGTGAATGAGGAACAATGGACACCCCATTGTGATGAGGAGGGTTATGATATTTCAGTGTTCATGTGTCAGCCCTTGTTGGAAGAGTGTGATCCTAGTGAGTTCATAGATAAAGAAGAGAACGACGATGATCTAGAATCCATTGTGATGGATACGTACTTTGACTCAGAGAAACACTACTTAGAAGACATAGGAGTGTTAACCCAAAAAGAAGAAGAACCCCTTGCGAGTATTAAAACGATAAATTCAAAAAAAGGAAGTGAAGGGGGTCAAAAGAAAAAGAAAAGGAGAGCGGTGAAACAAGAAGAGGAAGAATCATTGTTTGAAGTACCAGAAAATTTCAAAAAATATGAAGTGGAAGACCGAAAAATTTTGGTACGAATGCCTAAGAGAGAGGTCATTATGGGAGAAGCATATGACAATAAAGAAAAGACCAAAAAAATTGTAGTGACCATTGAAGGGAACGAAGAGCGATGTACGTACATAGGAGACGACCTAAGCGCAAAAGAAGAAGCAGAGCTTGTAGCTCTATTAAGGGAATATAGGGATGTGTTCGCATGGCACTATAGAGACTTGAAAGGAGTAGATCCAGAGATTTGCTCTCATACGATTCCGATGACCGCCGATGCAAAACCCACCAAACAAAAGCCCTACACATATAATGACAATTATGCAGCCAAAATAAAAGAGGAAATTGACAGGCTGATTGAAGCTGGATTCATCTATGAGATTGAGCACACTGAATGGGTGTCCCCCATTGTGGTGGTGCCCAAGAAGAATGGGAAATTGCGAGTGTGCATTAACCTTAAAAAAGTTAATGCCGCTACAATCAGAGATAGTTATCCACTTCCAATCACCGAACATCTATTGGAGCGCGTTGCAGGCAAGGAAGTTTATAGCTTCCTTGATGGATTTTCAGGTTACAACCAAGTAGCCATTGCCCCCGAAGATCAACACAAAACGGCATTTGCCACAGAATGGGGAATCTTTGCGTTTCGTGTGATGCCATTTGGGCTCACCAATGCACCTGCAACATTCCAAAGGCTCATGTGTCATGTCTTCAAAGAGTTCTTGCGGAAGAGCTTAGAAGTATATGTGGATGATTTATGTGCGCATTCCCAACAACGAAGTTACCACATTCCTGAGCTCAGACAAATCTTCAACAAGTGTAGAGATTATCGGATGTGTCTGAACCCAGAGAAGTGTGTGTTCATGGTACGACAAGGTAAGATCTTAGGTCACATTGTTTCTAAGAATGGAATCTCAACAGATGAAGACAAAGTAAGAGCAATAGCAGAGTTGCCCAAACCGAGGAATGTTAAAGAGGTACAAGCCTTTATGGGCCATTGTGGATATTACCGTAGGTTTATCCACATGTATGCCATCATAGCTAAACCTCTTTATGGGTTGATAACAAGTTTTGAGTGGAACGAGGAATGCGAGAATTCCTTCAACGAGCTGAAAAGACGTTTGTGCACAGCACCAATATTGACTACTCCGGATTGGAGCAAACCCTTCCATGTCCATGTAGATGCCTCCAATCATGCAATAGGATGTGTGCTAGCACAACCCACAGGTGAAGGAAACCTAGATTTGCCAATAGCATATGCTAGTAGGCAATTAAATGCAGCTGAACGAAATTATACCACAACGGAGAGGGAAGGCCTAGGTATGGTGTATGCTGTGAAGAAGTTTAGACACTATCTATTGGCCAATAAATTTAAGTTTTTCACTGATCATCAAGCCTTACTCTATTTGGTCAATAAACCTTGCAATACAGGCCGTTTAGTAAGATGGTTCCTCTTACTAATGGAATACGACTTTGAAGTTGTTGTCAGGAAAGGTAGAACCCATCTTAGGGCAGATCATCTTTCTCGCATCACTTCAGGAGAGCCACCGCAAGGAGTGTCTGATGAATTTCCCGATGCTTATCTGTTCAATTTAGAAGTTGTTCCTAAATGGGCAAGTAAGTTGGTACCGGTCCTAACCTTCGGGCCTGCAAATAAGAATGTGAAAACAAGCAAAGAGGAAGTTGTAAAATCACTAAAGTATCAAATATTGGCCGGAAGTATGTACAAGCAAGATAACGAGGGCGTATTAACTTGTTGTGTCGAGGAGGATGAACATACTAGTTGGTTGCAACAAGCCCATGAGGGATTGCTAGGGATTCACTACTCTAAACAACGAACATTGCAGAATCTAAAACGTTTAGGAGTGTATTGGCCTAGCATGGACAAAGAAATACGAGAGTGGATTCACAATTGTTCAGTGTGCCAGAAAAGAACCCCAGTGGAACATGCCACTCTGTATTACGTGTCTTTAATCCCAGATTGGAGTGCTCCATTGGTTGAGTTCATGAGATCGGGAACATTGCCCAATCAGGCTAGTCTTGCAAGAAAACGGAGCATGGAGCAAGAGGCTCGAGACTATGCCTTAGTTGGAGACAACCTATATCGAAGAGGCAAGGATGGTTACCTAAGACTGTGCGTCCATGAATCAGACTATTTGAAAGTCTTAGAAGCTGCACACAGTGGTGTTGCAGGTGGACACTTTGGGCCTGACAGAGTAATTAAGACCATTCTATTCTCAGGACTTTGGTGGCCCACTCTTCATATGGATGCACACTCTTATGTGAAGAGTTGCGACACATGCCAACGTGCCCAATATCCGATAAGAAAAGATGAAATGCCCTTAAGGCCAATGATGGGAGGACGTGCATTTTCAAAGTGGGGTATAGACTTTGTAGGTCCCATCAACCCCCCAGCTAGAAACTCCCATGCAGAATACATTATTGTAGCCACAGATTACCTTACAAAGTGGGTGGAAGTAAAGGCCACGACAAAGAATGATGCTCAAACGACGGCTAAGTTCTTATTCGAAAATGTGTTCACTAGATATGGGTTACCAATAGAGTTGGTTAGTGATAGAGGTACGCACTTCTTGAATGAGGTCGTTGAAAATCTCCTTCAAGAATTCATGGTGGTACATAAAAAGTCTGCACCCTATCACCCACAAGCTAACGGACAAGCCGAGAGCACGAATAAGATCCTGTGTAACGTATTGACGAAACTGGTCAATAATAAACGCTCTGATTGGGACAAACAACTTCACCATGCTGTTTGGGCATACCGAGTTGCCTACAAAACGGTACTCAATGCCACCCCATTTCAGATGGTCTTCGGACAGAATGCAGTACTACCATTAGATTTCCTAATCCCAGCTTTAAGAGTGGCACAAGAGCATGAGTGGAATGGACACGAGTTGTCCTCTAGGATCTTTGATCTAGAACGTTTAGGTGAGACGAGGCTACGAGCAGCAGCGGGCATCTATGCTGCAAAGAAACGGCAAAAGGCATACTTTGATGCCCATGTGAAGGATAAGGGCTTGAAAGCTGGAGATCTAGTTTTAGTCTACACATTGAAACAACACGCAAGAAAGCTAGAAAAGAGAGGCTACGGACCTATGATCATTAATAGGATCTCCACGAGTGGAGCAGTACAACTAGCCACTCTAGAGGGGGATGTCCTCCCAAACTATATTAGCGGATGCAGAGTCAAGCTCTATCAGGAACCCCTCACGGAGGAGATGCTAAGCCGACTCAATACTGCTAAGAAACGTAAAGAGGAGGAAAAACGAATTCGAGAAGAAGCACAGGCAGAGGCCTTAGAGCGTATCAGACGAATGAGGTTGAGGAAACAAGGAAGAGATCAGCCTATGACTGACACTCAAGAGTCTCCAGGCTATCACATGGCCATGTGTGAGGCTTCAGGTGAACGTACCCATAAGATAGTGGACCGACGACCTTTTGTGACCCTAGAAATAGGACAAAGAGACAGCACAACCAGCGTGAGGGCTTTAATTGATTCAGGAGCAGCCACTAGTGCAGTTCGGCTCTCTTATTGCCAGCAGCTGCAATTGGAGGTAAAACTCCTAGAAGCATATTTGATAGGATTAGGAGGTGTTGAAACCCCTTGTATGGGAGAGGTGGATCTTCCCCTCTACATACAAGAGGTCCTCATGCCAGCAAAAGTGCTAGTGTGTGAAGACGAGGATCTGACCGAACCTCTTGTCTTGGGCCAAGACTGGATCTATGATCATGCAGTCAACCTCAACCTAAGAAGTGGACTTCTTCAGGTGTGGGTAGGCCAAAGCCGTCTCACGATTGAATTAGAAAATCAAGCACTCAAACCAATAGAACAGGCACCAACTCCTGGTCCCTCCAGGAATCCACATGAAGGTAACACTATTGTGCTTGTCCAAAATTCTATGGTGCAGAGGAATGTCAATCTTACTGAAGGTTCAGAGGCCAAGAAGGAGTTCACAACTGATCCGAAGGAGATTCTAAACGAGCAGACCGAACATCACTCTACACGAAGGACGCCGCTAATCAAGAGGCAGGAGTGCCAACCCGCGCAACATGGAGCATCTCATGGCGTGAAGCAGATCTGGATACGCAAGGATGGGAAACCCACAACTCCAATAGCAGATTCGCAAGGAGACAAGAAACGGGCCTCACCATCAAGGAACAAAGTGAAGAAGTCCCCTAGGATAACCCCTAGGCATACCTTTTCTATTTGGGTTCCTAAGCGGTCAATGAAGGCCACCCCTAATGCTCGACAGATATGGGTGCCCAAGGCTTGCTTACAAGCCCAAAGCACTTCACCTCTAGGCACTAGGATGAAGCAGCCTTCACAAGCACTCTTGGCCAACAACTCGGAAAGTGACCAGATACCTGCACCCCTCACTGTCCCCACTCCCATCAACCCCAGGAATGTCTGGAAATGGGTACCCAAAAAGTCCCAAATACATCACACTCTCATACCGAAATCTTCACCTGTCCTTAGCTCTAAGAGCTACGACTCCTCTATCAAAGTGTGGAGAATTAAACTGTGTACTAAACCCCCTGACCCTATTCTGTAAGTCCTTCCACACTAACATAGGAGCATTCCGAGCCCATTGCATAACCCAAGTATGCATCTAGGATGACACTGACCTCTAACCACCACTCACACATATCATAAACACCTCATCACTAACCACTGACCCCCGGGATTGTCATGTTAGTATGGTGAAGGGAACACCATTACATCTTATTTCCCATGCAACACTAATGTGCCTTTCGTCTTCCAACAGATAAGCAACCTACTCTCATGGCAACCGCGGCAGGCACAAGCTCTCAGGCAGGATCTGGTGCTCCTATCAATTGGGATGCCATGCCAGTGGAAGCTCCACCAACAGCTCGGCCTGAAGAATTCTTGAATGTGCGAAGGATTCCGATTCCAGATCCACCCACTGGACTAACCGAAAGAGTAAAAGGGCACTCCCATTGGTTCAATGAAATGCCAGGGGATCTGGGAGACGCAGATCATATCTGGGAGTCCAAGATGGAGTGTGGAGGGGTTTGGTGGACCTTCCAGTTCTTTTCAAGAGAATTTGAGACCTTACAGAATGCAGCTCCACTCCAAGATATCTGGCAAAAGGCAGGACTACAAGCTTACTTCAGTGCAGCTCTACCTAAACCCGACTTCCTCAGGTGCTACTACTTGATTGCTACGATGAAACCTACCGGGGATAAAGATCACTCAGGCACATTCTGGGTGCCCTCATTATCCAACATAGAGGAGATGAGGAAGTTTGAATTAAATGTCTCATTAATAAGGGAAGCCCTTCAAATGTATGGCACTCATGTGCCTTCAGATCGTGACCCCTTGATACCAGAATCAATGAAAAGTAATAGAGTCAAGAAGCTCAAAGAAATGTGCGCCCTCACCCCCAACATCGCCATACCCCTGCAGATGTGTCTCCAGCACTTTGCTTTTCCCGCTCAGGACCGTTTCACCCAGCCTCACAAGAAGGTCTGGTACGGGCTGTATTTAGCAGAGACCGGAAGCTTGCCCATGAAGCTGCCGGTATGGATCCTAGATCAAGTGTATGAGGCAGGAAAGCGGGGTGTGAGGAAGCCCACTCTACATGGTTGTTGTGCGCTGACAAGAATAATCTACAGATGCCTTGCATATGACGTGCCAGTTGCCCGAGCCCTAAAATATGCACACCTGGAGCTGTTCAAAGGGCGAAAGTCAGGGAGTCAGCCTGCAAAAAGAATGCGTGGATCCCTTTCACAGGTCCTGATCCCTCCAGTAACCACCGCCGAAGTCTCCACTAGAGAGGAAGCCCAGGTGGCACCTATCATAATCCATCTCCAGGAGTCTCAACCAAGAGAGGTGGTACAACCCACTCCTTCTGCCCCTCCGCTACCTACCGATGCAGAATTTGCAGCGATGGCCACCTTCACCGAGGACCCAAATTTTGATTTTGAAACATTTCTGCAGACGGCTCATCTATCAGACAGTGAAGGTTGTCCTGACAATGTCGATCCGGGGGCATCAACCCAAAGAGAACATGCAAGAGGCTAGACAAGCAGTGTACAGGAGATAGGAGTGGCACAACTTCCTCAAAGACTAAGCACACAAGCTCAGGAGAAGGCACCAAGAGATAACCCGGAAGAGAGTGAAGACGAAGCCCCTGCATATACGGCACAACTCAAACGGCTATACCAAACAATCAAGCAGGTACAACGACGCCATAAAATGTCAGAAGAAGCAAATAGGGCCCTAGTAAACCAGATGTTACACTCAGAGCATATCGACCCCCAGTTTGTAGAATCGCTAAATCTTTTGGCGGACACCTGTGGCATCAGTGAAGCAATGAGAACCTTGGTCTATCAAGAGAACCCTGCTTATGATCAAAGAAGAATTGATACACGGCCGCGACAAGGAAAGATGATTCAGATGGAAGTATCTACCGCATTAGCTACGTCCACATCAGAAGATGTTCACATGATTAGCCCTAGGCCCAATGATGAACCGGAGGACATTACGCATGCACCATCCCCCCCATCTTCTCCTATCCCACCCTCAGAGCCTCTCTCCACATGTCTTTCTACACAACCATTCTCCTCCTATAGTGAGACCATTGTACACACCCCCGTGTCCACTTTCCTTCCTTCACCCTCATCCATCTCTGTCACTCAGATTTTTGAACCCCAATTAGGTCTCCCTTCCTTCCCCCATGCCTTTGGACAACCATCTGTCACTAGTCAGACTCTTTCCATATCTTTACCCTCCACCCCTCCATTTCCTCCCTCCCAAACTCTACCTACCCCATCCCTTGTAACTGCCCCGGGCACCACACTAATCACCCAACCCTCCTTCTGGACCCAACTTATAAACATTCTTCAACAGGTTGATGAACATAAGAAAAAGTCCCTCCCCCAAATTCACTTTCCCACATTCACGGCCACCACTATCACACCACCCACCGTCCCGGTGTTCACATTTCACGAATCACACTCTCTCATGTCCGATCCCATGGACATCTCTCCATCCGCTGGATCACCCACCACCACTGTTCTCACAACACCATCACAGATTATTACACTCACATCACCACTTCCACACACGGTAGGCACAACATCCACTTTTCCCATTCCCACTTCCCAACCCCCTGCATCTTCCACCCTTACCCCCGCATCCACCTCATTTAGTCTTGCACTCGACACCATGCTCGAAGCTGCCACTCAGCTTAAGCAGGAATATACATTATTGGAAGAAAATAACAAAGAACTTTGCACCCTCTCAGCAACACTCCAAGAGCGTGTCAACGCTTTGGAGTCCAGCCACACGGAGTCACAAAGCAAGATATCTGCCCTCGAACATGCAAATGCGCAACTCGCAGCGAGGCATATAGAAGAGAGCAAAGCCATGGAGGAACAGCTGCGAGATCAAATGCGCCGCAATGCAAGGCTTCAACGAAACATGGCTTTGCTACGACGACATCTGGCGGCAGCGCAAGAAGAGAACAGACGGCTTCAACAACAAAACCAAGAGAACCTCGAGGCTGCCATGGAGAACACCCCGGGAGCACCCATAGACCCGGCTAAATTTCAAGCTGTTCCCTCAGAAAGCATACAACAGATCTTGGAAACTTATGCCAATCTTTTAGAAGCACATGATCAGCTTGCCGACCAGCTGAAGGACCTACAGAGACCCCAAGAGTCTACACCACACCGACAGGAACCTAAAGAACTGACCAACGCTGCTACTTCAACCGAACCTGAACACTCAACGACCAACGACGTACTGGAGTTACGGCAACAGGTCGCAGAATTAAAATTGAAGTTGATGCAGTACGAACGACCTCCTTCCCCACCAGAGCAACCGTTAGAAGAAGAAGCAGTTACTATTCCAGTGGAGGAAGCATTCGACGACACCTACGAGCCTCAACCATTCCCAGGAGGACGCGTAACAGAAGAAGGTCAAGATACCTATGAGGAACCCCCATCGGCATGGATGAAACAGGTAGAGGAAATGGGGCAAACTCATCAGGAACGGATATCCACTCAGATGCTGGCAATGAAGGCCATTGAGGACACCATCCTTCACTCAGAGTACTTCAGGCACATTGCCCCTAGACGCCTTATCACTAGCTCAGAATTACAATACAAGCCCTATTTTGTATTGTTGGCTGACTACAATGCAGAAATCAAAAGGGTCGCCAACAAGTGCCCAACATTTGCCACACAGTTCGAACCAGAAGATATACCAGAAGCGGCACGAAAAGGGGCCATATTCCAACCAACGTGGAGGCAGAAGTTACTCGAAACTTACCCAGAAATGCTTCGAACATGGGATCATGCCCCCATGCATTTGAAGTACAATCCGTGTTTTGGGCCAGTGCAAAGACGCAGATCATGGAAAGCTTTTGCCATCAAGGTTCAGAATAACGCAAACTATAAAGAATGGCTCAACTACCCCGCTATCGCCCCCCCAACCGGTACTCCCACAGTGTCATACATGATTGCAACCATCAGACATTGGATACCACGCCTCCACCCTATGCCAGATGTGGCTGCCCAGATGATGCTCAAGATCTTCGATATGATGCAGGTCGTACTCAAAACTTTTCCCAATGTATGCCGTATTCAACCTCCTATTCCCGGGTTTATTAATGGTAACTACGACCTGCTATATGATATGAGCACAACCCCGAGCATACGAGTGGCTTACGCATGGCATGCACGCATAAGATATCTCCCTGCCTGCTACAAGCAAACATTCGACGATATGTTCACCACAGGGTTTTGGGAGGCACATTCAGAGGTATTCACACCACGGCCTACGCATTTACTCCATCTCTTCGCATGCGAGCAAACAATGCATTCCGAGCTTTACACGATGCCACAACCTGACATGCCTGGTATAGTTGATTGGGAGGCTTTGCAACGAGACCTGGTCAGAAGTTTAAGGATCAAAGAACAAGAATTGGCAACCGACCTCCTGCAGAAATACATTGATCAAACTATGGAAAAGAGGTCTGTCAGAGGCGACAGACCCTAGGGGGGGGAGAGTGTTGACAGTATACGGGAAGAGGCAAGTACGGACACACATGCAGATCTAGCACTGAGGCAACCCTTCATTTTTTTCCAAAACCCTCACACTATTTTAAAGTGATTATCATCACTACAAACCCTTGTAAATATCATTTCACCTTTTTGTAGCTCCATTTTGTACAAGGCGAGGAGTCCTCGAGCTTGGGGAGCCTTAGAAGTAGTTGCCTGTCAATTTTCATAATTTTTAGATTTCGTTTGGGCCCTCAAATAAGCCCTGGAACCTAATTTTTAACTAGGCCGGACACTAGGTCTGGACAGGGCCAAAGCTAGTCAAAAACTATAAATAGAGCTAGAGAGCTCATTTTTGGGGCTAGCTTCTTGTAGTTTTGAGCTTGTATGAGAACTTGGTTGCAATAGAAGTGATTCCATTGACTTACTCTCTTTGTTCTTGCCGTGTGTGCGCGTGTGCGTGTATGTGTGTGCATGCTTGTGTGCTTCTCACTCACTCACTTGTGCTTCCACTTGCTCGTGGTCTTCATACCATCCTCACGTCTTCCCGGATTGACATTAAAGGAGGTGCTACTCATCGCTGAGCTACACGAACCCAGTATCCTATACGCAGAGATGAGATGCCACTGAAGCCCATGATGGGCGGACGTGCATTCTCTAAGTGGGGAATAGACTTTGTAGGTCCTATCAATCCCCCAGCTAAGGGTTCCCATGCTGAGTATATCATCGTTGCCACAGACTATCTAACCAAGTGGGTAGAGGTAAAAGCCACAACGAAGAACGACGCTCAGACAACTGCTAAATTCTTGTTTGAGAATGTATTCACAAGATACGGGCTACCTATAGAGCTAGTTAGTGATAGAGGCACTCACTTCTTGAATGAAGTCATTGAAAATCTGCTCCAAGAATTCTTGGTAGTGCATAAGAAGTCTGCCCCCTATCACCCTCAAGCCAATGGGCAAGCCGAAAGCACCAATAAGATCCTATGCAATGTATTGACAAAATTAGTGAACAATAAACGCTCTGATTGGGACAAACAGCTACACCATGCTGTTTGGGCATACCGAGTCGCCTACAAAACGGTACTCCAAGCCACCCCCTTTCAGATGGTATTTGGTCAAAACGCAGTGCTACCGTTGGACTTCTTAATACCTACATTGAAAATAGCACAAGAGCACGAATGGACGGGTCATGAACTCTCCTCTAGACTTTTTGACCTTGAACGATTAGGAGAAACAAGACTGAGAGCAGCTGCAGGGATATATGTAGCTAAGAAGAGACAGAAGGCATACTTTGATGCCCATGTGAAGGATAAGGGCTTGAAGGCAGGAGATCTAGTTTTAGTCTACACATTGAAACAACACGCAAGGAAGCTAGAAAAGAGAGGCTACGGACCTATGATCATCAGTAGGATCTCCACGAGTGGAGCAGTACAACTAGCCACTTTAGAGGGTGATGTTCTCCCAAACTATATTAGCGGATGCAGAGTCAAGCTGTATCAGGAACCCCTCACGGAGGAAATGCTAAGTCGACTCAATACTGCTAAGCAACGTAAAGCGGAGGAAAAACGAATTCGAGAAGAAGCACAGGCAGAGGCCTTAGAGCGCATCAGACGAATGAAGTTGAGGAGACAAGGGAGGGATCAGCCTATGATTGACACTCAAGAGTCTCCAGGCTATCACATGGCCATGTGTGAGGCTTCTGGTGAACGTACCCATAAGATAGTGGATCGACGACCTTTTGTGACCCTAGAAATAGGACAAAGAGACAGCACAACAAGCGTGAGAGCTTTAATTGATTCAGGAGCAGCCACAAGTGCAATTCGGCTTTCTTATTGCCAGCAGCTGCAATTGGAGGTAAAACCCCTAGAAGCATATCTGATAGGATTAGGAGGTGTTGAAACCCCTTGCATGGGAGAGGTGGATCTTCCCCTCTACATACGAGAGGTCCTCATGCCAGCAAAAGTGCTAGTGTGTGAAGACGAGGATCTGACCGAACCTCTTGTCTTAGGCCAAGACTGGATCTATGATCATGCAGTCAACCTCAACCTAAGAAGTGGACTTCTTTAGGCTTGGGTAGGCCAAAGCCGTCTCACGATTGAATTAGAAAATCAAGCACTCAAACCAATAGAACAGGCACCAACTCCTGGTCCCTCCAGGAATCCACATGAAGATAACAATGTTGTTCTTGTACAAACTTCTATGGTGCAGAGGATTGTCAATCGTACTGAAGGTACAGGAGCCAATAAGGAGTTCCTAACTGATACAAAGAAGATTCTAAACGAGCAGACCGAACATCACTCGACACGAAGGATGCTAATGATCAAGAGGAAGGAGCGCCAACCCGTGCAACATGGGACATCTCGTGGCACGAAGCAGATCTGGATACGCAAGGATGGGAAACCCACAACTCTAATAGCAGACTCTCAAGAAGACAAGAAACGAGCCTCACCGTCAAGGAACGAAGTGAAGAAGCCCCCTAGGATAACCCCTAGGCATACCATTTCTATTTGGGTTCCTAAGCGGTCAATGAAGGCCACCCCTAATGCTAGACAGATATGGGTGCCCAAGGCTTGCTTACAAGCCCAAATTACTTCACCTTCAGGCACTAGGATGAAGCAACTTTCACAAGCACTCGTGGCCAACAACTCAAAAAAAGAAAAGATACCTACACTTCTCACTCTCTCCACTCCCATCAACCCTAGGAATGTCTGGAAATGGGTACCCAAAAGGTCCCAAATACATCACACTCTCATCCAGAAATCTTCACCTGTCTTTAGCTCTAAGAGCTACGAATCCTCTATCAAAGTTTGGAGAATTAAATTGTGTATTAAACCCCCTGACCCAATTCTGTAAATCCGTCTACTCTAACACAGGAGCATTCTGAGCCCATTGCATAACCAAAGTATGCATCTAGGATGACACTGACCTCTAATCACCACTCACACCTAACACAAACACTTCACCACTAACCACTGACCTCCGAGATTGTCATGTTAGTATTGTGAAGGGAACACCATTACGTCTTGTTTCCTATGCAACACTAATGTGCCTTTCTTCTTCCAGCAGATAAGCAACCTCCTCTCATGGCAACCGCGGAAGGCACAAGCTCTCAGGCAGGCTCTGGTGCTCCAATCAATTGGGATGCCATGCCGGTGGAGGCCCCACCAACAGCTCGGCCTGAAGAGTTCATGAATGTGCGGAGAATTCCTATTCCAGATCCACCAAATGGCCTAACCGAAAGAGTAAAGGGGCATTCTCACTGGTTCAATGAGATGCCAGGAGATTTGGGGGACGCGGATCATATCTAGGAGTCCAAGATGGAATGTGGAGGAGTGTGGTGGACCTTCCAGTTCTTCTCACGAGAATTCGAAGCATTGCAAAATGCAGCTCCACTTCAAGATATCTGGCAAAAAGCAGGATTACAAACTTATTTCAGTGCAGCTCTGCCTAAACCCGATTTCCTCAGGTGCTACTACCTAATTGCCACGCTGAAGCCGACAGGGGATAAAGATCATTCAGGCACATTCTGGGTGCCCTCCTTGTCAAATCTGGAGGAAATGAGGAAGTTTGAATTGAATGTTACTTTAATCAGGGAAGCACTTCAGATGTATGGCACGCATGTACCTTCTGACCGCGACCCCTTGATACGTGAGTCAATGAAAAGCAACAGAATCAAGAAACTAAAAGAAATGTGCGCCCTCACCCCCAACATCGCCATACCTTTGCGGATGTGCCTCCAACACTTCGCATTCCCAGCTCAGGACCGTTTCACCCAACCTCACAAGAAAATATGGTATGGGCTATATCTAGCAGAGACTGGAAGCTTGCCCATTAAGATGCGTGTATGGATCTTGGACCAAGTGTATGAGGCAGGCAAGCAGGGAGTGAGGAAGCCCACTTTACATGGCTGTTGTGCACTTACCAGAATTATTTATAGATGTCTTGCATATGATGTGCCGGTTGCCAGAGCCCTAAAATATGCACAACTGGAGTTGTTCAAAGGGCGGAAGTCAGGGAGCCAGCCTGCAAAACGAATGCATGGATCGCTTTCCCAGGTTTCCCAGGTAATGATCCCTCAAGAAGCCACGACCGAAGCTTCTCCCCGACCAGAAGCTCAGGTCGCACCTTTCACGATCCATCTTCAAGGAGTTCAAGCTGGGGAGGTGGTACAACCCGCTCCATCCGCCCCTCCACTGCCTACCGATGCAGAGTTTGCATCTATGGCCACCTTCACAGAGGATCCAAACTTCGATTTTGAAAGATTCCTGCAGACGGTCCCCCTATCAGACAGTGAAGATTCCCTTGACAATGTTGATCCGGGAGCATCCGTCCAAAGAGAACAGCCACGGGGCGAGACAAGCAGAGTACATGGGGAAGAAGTGGCACAACATCCTAATGACCCAAACACTCAAATTCAGGAAGGTGCACAAAGAAATGAACCAGAAGACAGTGAAGAGGAGGCCCCTGCCTACACAGCACAACTCAGACGACTGTACAAGACAATCAAGCAGGTACAGAGAAGACATAAGATGACAGAAGAGGCGAACAGAGCTCTAGTGAACCAGATGCTTCAAACCGAGAATGACGACTCACATTTTGTGGAATCATTGAATCTATTGGCAGAGACATGTGGGATCGGGGAAGCATTGAGGACAATGGTCTATCAGGAAAACCCTATCTATGATCAACGAAGGATTGATACACGGCCACGACGCGGGAAAATGATTCAAATGGAAGTCTCTACTGCCTTGCCTACTACAGTTTCCGAGGATGTTCACATGATGAGCGCAAATCCCACTGACGAAGAAGATGTAATTACACAGGTACCGTCTCCACCGCCACCTCCCATTCAACCCTCAGAACCCTTTTCCACTAGTCTTTCGGAACAACCGATATCCATCCCTCATGAAACCATTGTACACACCTCTGTTTTTACATCCTTCCCATTACCCACATCCATCACTTCCACCCAAATTTTTGAACCTCACACCGGTCATCCTGCCACCGATCAAACCATAATAGGTCACCCTTCCTATCTCCCCGCCCTTGGACAACCACTTGCCACTAGCCAGACCTCATCCCATCCTTTTCCATTCACCCACACCCAAACCCTACCCACCACTTCCCTAGTAACCGCCTCATGCTCAACCCAAATCACACAACCGTCATTCTGGACACTCCAACAGGTGGATAATTATAATAAAAAGTCCCTTTCCCAACCCCACTCCCCCACATTCACTGCCACCACTATAACACCACCCACCATTCCTGTATTCACAGTGCACGAATCACACACTCTCACGTCCGATCCCATGGACATCTCACCATCCACAGGATCACCCACCACCACGGTTCTTCCAACATCACCACGTGTCACGTCACTCACATCACCATTGCCAAACACGGTAGGCACAACATCCACTTTTCCCTTTCCCATCTCCCGACCCCTTGCATCGTCCACCCTTACCCCTGCACCCAACTCATTTAGTCATGCACTCAACACCATGCTCGAAGCTGCTGCCCAACTTAAACAGGAATACAGGTTACTAGAAGAAAATAATAAAGAGCTCTGTACTTTGTCATCCCACCTCCAGGCACGTGTCACTGCCTTGGAGTCGTCTAATACGGAATTACAGCAGGAGGTGACCACCCTCCAACAACATCAAGTGGAGCTTGAGTCCACACATACAGAGAAGAGTAGGGCAACGGAAGAACAACTTAGAGATCAGCTAGCCCGTAATGCTAGACTACAACGAAACATGGCTCTACTCCGACGCCACTTAGCGGCTGCTCAAGAAGAAAACAAAAGACTACAGCAACAAAATCAAGACAACCTCGAAGCAGCCATGGAAAATACTCCAGGGGCACCCATCGACCCTGCTAAATTCCAAGCCATCCCCTCAGAAAACATACAACAAATATTGGAAACCTATGCCAATCTCTTAGAAGCACACGATCAGCTTGCTGACCAAGTCAAAGACCTACAGAAAGCCCAAGTGCCTACACCACACCAACGAGAACCTAAAGAGACGGCCAACGCTGCAACCTCACCGGAGCCGGAATTATCAGTAACCAATGAAGTACTTGAGCTACGGCAACAGGTTGCAGAACTAAAAATTAAGTTTTACAGTATGAACGACCTCCCTCTCCACCTGATCAAACCATAGAAGAAGAAACAGTAGTCATTCCAGTGGAGGAGACATTTGAAGATAATTATGAGCCTCAACCCCTTCCAGGAGGCAGAATTACGGAGGAAGGCCAGGATACATATGAGGAACCCCCATCAGCATGGATGAAGCAGGTAGAGGAGATGGGCCACACTCACGAAGAGCGCGTAGCAACTCAGATGCTAGCAATGAAGGCCATTGAAGAAACCATACTTCAATCTGAGTATTTCAGGCACCTTGCTCCTAGACGACTCATCACGAGCTCTGAATTACAATATAAGCCATATTTTGTATTGTTGGCCGACTACAACGCAGAGATCAAAAGAGTCACCAACAAGTGCCCTACCTTCGCCACCCAGTTCGAACCAGAAGATATACCAGAGGCAGCCAGAAAAGGGGCGATTTTCCAACCTACTTGGAGGCAAAGATTACTAGAAACATACCCGGACATGCTGAGAACATGGGATCACGCTCCCATGCATTTGAAGTATAACCCTTGTTATGGGCCAGTACAAAGAAGAAGATCATGGAAGGCCTTCGCCATCAAGGTTCAGAACAATGTAAACTGTAAAGAATGGCTTAATTACCCCGCCATTGCACCCCCAACCGGCACCCCCACAGTATCTTACATGATAGCAACCATCAGACATTGGTTGCCACGCCTCCACTCCATGCCAGATGTGGCTGCCCAGATGATGCTCAAGATATTCGATATGATGCAGGTGGTGCTCAAAACTTTCCGCAATGTATGCCATATTCAGCCTCCGATTCCCGGCTTCATCAATGGTAATTATGACCTCATGTATGATATGAGCACAACCCCAAGCATACGAGTTGCTTATGCATGGCACGCACGCATCAGATATCTCCCTGCCTGCTATAAGATAACTTTCGACGATATGTTTACCACGGGGTTCTGGGAGTCACACTCAGAAGTGTTTGCACCACGCCCAACCCACCTGCTCCATCTATTCACGTGTGAACAAACCATGCACTCAGAACTCTACACAACGCCACAACCGGACATACCGGGTGCAGTCAATTGGGAGACCCTCCAGAGAGACTTGGTTCGGGGACTACGCATCAAGGAACAAGAAGTGGCAACCGACCTCCTGCAAGAGTACATTGGTCAAACAGTGGAGCAGAGGTCTGTCAGAGGCGACAGACGCTAGGGGGAGGAGAGTGTTGGCTGTATACGAGAAGAAGCAAGTACGAGCATACAAGCAGATCTAGCACTAAGGCAACCCTTTATTTTTTCAAAACCATTACACCAGTTAAAAAGTGATTCTCATCACTAAAAACCCCTGTAAATACCATTTTCACCTTTTTGTAGCTCCATTTTGTACAAGCCGAGGAGTCCTCAAGCTTGAGGAGCCTTAGAAGTAGTTGCCTGCCAATTTTCATAATTTTTAGATCTCGTTTGAGCCCTCAAATAAGCCCTGGAACCTAATTTTTAACTAGGCCAGACACTAGGTCTGGACAGGGCCAAAGCTAGTCAAAAACTATAAATAGAGCTAGAGAGCTCATTTTTGGAGAGCTTCTTGTATTTTTGAGCTTGTATGAGAACTTGGTTGCAATAGAAGTGATTCCATTGTTTTACTCTCTTTGTTCTTGCCGTGTGTGCGCGTGTGTGTGTATGTGTGTGCATGTTAGTGTGCTTCTCACTCACACATTTGTGCCTTCACTCGCTCGAGGTCTTCACACCATCCTCATGTCTTCCCGGATTGACATTAAAGGAGGTGCTACTCATCACTGAGCTACACCCATGATTGGGCACACATTTGCCTTATGGTCACACACTAGCCTTATTGGGGCAAATCTTGGTATCTATTTGCTAGAGACTCCTAGTTTCTAAGCTACATTCTTTGCAAGTTCCTCAATAGATGTGGATTGTTTGGAAGTGAGGCTAGTCGAGCTATCTAAATCTTTATAGATTTTTGAAATCTCTAACTCCTCCCCTAGATTATCCTCAATGTCTATACACATTCATACACATTCTTCTATGGATCTAGGGTCCTTTAGGTACACATAAGATCTTAATTTGGTACTTAACAATCCATCTAGGAATAATGCCACTTGTTTCGCTGGTGTGGGTAACTCTAGCACAGGGCATCTCTCTAGGTATTGCCTAAATCTTCTTCCTACAAGTCTTACTGTCTCTTGAGGTGTTTGTTTAAAGCTATGGACCAATGAGGAAGTGTTGTTCCTTATGCCACTCCTAGAAAATTCCATGATGAAGGTTTCTAGTAATTGGTCTATGTTCTTGAATTACCTCTCATGTCGTGGTTGAAACCACGTAAGGGTAGTGTTCTTGAGTGTTAGACCAAAAGCATTATATTGTGTGAATAGGTCATCAACTTGCCCAGCTCTCAAGACTTGCCTAAATTCTACCACATGATTGTAGGGGTCTCTTGTACCATCAAAATAGTTCTTCATGGACTTAACCAGTTGTGTAGGCCTCAAGGTCCTAGTGTGTTCTCTAGGCCTTGGTAGAGGGAATTCCTCTCCATTGCTTTGATTCCTTGGGTCTCTATGTCTCTCATTTTCCATTCTATCTGTCTCCATTCTCGTTCTTTCTCTTCCTATTGCGTTAGCAAAGCTTACCTCGAGTCTATCTCTACTCCTGTCCCTTTGACTTCCATGAACTTTTGATGTTCCAGCTCCTTGGTGACCATAAGAGACATTGGACCTTGCTTGGGGAAAAACAATTCACCCCTCCAAGTGTAGGCATGCCTAGCATGCTCCGAGACTAAAAAGACCCTCTTTGAGGTACTATCTAAGTAGGTCACTTTCCCTGGGGTATCAAGATCTTTGAATTCATATATTGTAAGCATTCCCACTTCATTAGCCTGGTCGGGTTTATACCTCTAGAAAGCCTCCCCTGTCTCTTGGATTAAGAGTTGCTCTTATTGTCTTGGGGAACCCACTCTAGAGTGATCACTCTAGTTAGGACTGATTTGCCTCAAGGGGTTCTTAGCTCTCTTCCTAAGTTCCCTTGCTCTATGTCACCCCTTTCAGTCTCCGAGATTATATTTTTGAATTCATCTATCCTATCTGGTTGGTTGGTGACCACATGCATTGTTCCTTCTTTATCTATGTATGAACCATCTTCGAATTTGACTACTCGATGTTCTATTCCAATGGGTTGATCTAGGTTTCTAACTTGGACAATGGATCTTCTCAAATCATCCTCATAGATGCGAGCACCTTATCGGTTGGCCTTGATGTATTCCAATTGAGTCTTGTAAGGTCCTTCTCGTTTTTCTAGGTATGCAACTATTATGTTACTTACGAGTCTCTCCATGCTTTAGGACATTCTCAATACAACCTTGTTGCAAAGTCCTTTTGTAATAGTCACTTGATCTTTTTATTTTTCTTAGGCTGTCAATTCTTGTCCAATAAGCTCTTGTCGCAATGAATACTTGAGTTTTAACACAATTGAAGTTTGATCGCTCGAGCTATGTCCTTTCACTTTAGGGTTTGTCACAAAACCAATCTTTTTAAGCTTGCACTTGAGTAATTAGGGTTCTTGTAGTTGTGTCGTGCCTAGCATAACCCCAAATAATCAATACCTCTATCTGTACTTAGCCTAATCTAGGAATTGATAGAGGGGGGTTGAGAATGCTCAAACCTCAAGTCCCTTATCCTTTGGATCACCCTTGAGTGCTCAAGAAACTCATTCTCAAGCTTGCAGTATGCACTTGCTCTGGATGCCTTTCGCTGCTCTCAATGGACCTGTAAAAGTCCCAAAGTTAGCCCAAGATTTAAATTTAATTGACATAATAAACCATTTTCATTCATGTGATTCAAAGACCAAATTTGTCATGGACACAAAGAAAACCATCTTAAACCTCAGATTCCATGTGAATTTCCTATATCTCATGTTTGGTTAAGATTTTGGACAAACTAATGCTTCCATTGCATCCTGAACGTGCAAAACCCCAAGATCGATGGTCTATTTGCTCAATTCTAACACTCGAAGGTCTTGTTTCTAGTTGATGACATCATCAATGACATCATCAACTCATAACCGCCCTTGGGAAAACTATATAAGGAGGGGTTGGCCACATTCATAATCAGTCTTATGGATACCAGTCTTGGGAGCTCAAGGAGTCTTGACCGCCAAGTAAGTACTCTCCAAGTTCCAGTTCGAGTTCTTGTCTTGTTCCTTGTTCTCGTCTTGTCTAGTCCTATATCCTATACTTCTAGCTTTTTCCTCTTGTAATCCCATAGTACGAGATCTTATCGAGTTCTTTCTTGTATCTAGTTCATCTCCTAGAAGGGAGTTCTTGTAATCCAGATATCTTGTCTCATACTTACGATCCTAGGTTGTGGGATCTCCTGTATCATCTCTAGTCCAGTTTTCCATACCTATTGGTCCCAGGTTGTGGAACGTCTTTAATTGGCTACATCTTCCTGTATTATTTTCTGTACGTGGGTGTTCTTGTTATCATAAGTGTATATCTGAAATCTTGTTTAGTGAAGTCAGAGAGAAGAATCTAGTGCTCCCCTAACATTTTGGCAAGACTACCTTCATCAAGACTAGGCACCATGGATTCCCTATGCAAGGAGATCCAATCTACCATAAAGGACTTGATCGAACATGTCCAAGAGATGAAAAGATTGCTACGACAAGATGATTGATCAGTTTCAAGCTATGCCTTGAATATCAAGATGTTTTTTCATGGAACTACATATCAAGAAGACTACATGGTTAATCAGTTTCAAAGTGGCCTCAATCCTGAAGTCAAATATCTCTTGCTATCCATGCCTCAAGCAAATACCTTGGAGGATGTTATCAATCAAGAAATTTAGTGTAAGATTCATTTGTTAAAAGAAAGCCAAGTCCAAGAGTCAAAAGTTTTGAATAATGAAGACACTATTCCTCAAGAATTTGAATCAAGAATCTTTGAAGCCCAAAAAGTTGTTACAAATGATATGGAGTATACATGTTATGAAGATATGAAGAAGGTAAAGGATAACGAGGAGTTCATGTTCAATCAAGGAGGTGTGCTTACTCAACGCTCTCCATCAAAGAACTTGGAAACACCACAACATTCCACTAGAAGCTCAAACGATCTATCGCATGAAGAACTCAAGGAAGCTCAAGAGAGACCGAGTCCTTCACCACCTATCAGGATTAAGGATCATGAAGAATTCAAGGTCACGCATGTATTAGATTCAAGGATCTCTCGAGGAAGATTGGAATGCCTTATTCATTACAAAGCATATGACACTAGTGATCGTATTATGGAACTTACAAAAAATCTTTTGAGAGCAAAAATCAAGGTTCGTGAATTCCATAAGAAGAATCCAATGAAACCCAAGCTAGAGAACATGGCTGCTCCTCGTGGAACTCGTCACTTGAGGGGGAGGTGATGTCATGGACACAAAGAAAACCATCTTAAAGCTTAGATTCCATGTGAATTTCCTATATCTCATGTTTGGTTAAAAAATCTTTTGAGAGCAAAAATCAAGGTTCGTGAATTCCATAAGAAGAATCCAATGAAACCCAAGCTAGAGAACATGGCTGCTCCTCGTGGAACTCGTCACTTGAGGGGGAGGTGATGTCATGGACACAAAGAAAACCATCTTAAAGCTTAGATTCCATGTGAATTTCCTATATCTCATGTTTGGTTCGTGAATTCCATAAGAAGAATCCAATGAAACCCAAGCTAGAGAACATGGCTGCTCCTCGTGGAACTCGTCACTTGAGGGGGAGGTGATGTCATGGACACAAAGAAAACCATCTTAAAGCTTAGATTCCATGTGAATTTCCTATATCTCATGTTTGTTTGGACAAACTAATGCTTCCATTGCATCCTGAACATGCCAAAACCCCAAGATCGACGATCTATTTGCTCAATTCTGACACCCAAAGGTCTTGTTTCTAATTGATGACATCATGGATGACATCATCAACTCATAACCACCCTTGGGAAAAATATATAAGGAGGGGTTGGCCACATTCATAATCAGTCTTATGGATACTATTCTTGGGAGCTCAAGGAGTCTTGACCGCCAAGTAAGTACTCTCCAAGTTCCAGTTCCAGTTCTTGTCTTGTTCCTTGTTCTCGTCTTGTCTAGTCTTGTATCCTAGACATATAGCTTTTTCCTCTTGTAATCTTGTAGTACGAGATCTTGCGGATTTCTTTCTTGTATCTAGTTCATCTCCTAGAAGGGAGTTCTTGTAATCCAGATATCTTGTCTCATACTTATGATCTCGGGTTGTGGGATCTCCTGTATCATCTCTAGTCCATTTTTCCATACCTATTGGTCCCGGGTTGTGGGATGTCTTGTATTGGCTACATCTTCTTGTATTATTTTCTCTACATGGGTGTTCTTGTTATCATAAGTGTATTTCCGAAATCTTCTCTAGTGAAGTCAGAGAGAACAATCTAGTGCTCCCCTAACAAAATTTCCCTTTGTTTTTATGAGATAATTCTTTAGAGAACCCTTAGCCTCCTCACCTATGTGGAAGATCAACTTCAAAATACTATATCTATAACTCCGTGTATTAGTTTCCATAGGATTTTAAACGAGCTTTCTAATGAACTCAAGGTCACCACAAACAGATTTTGTATGAAGAAGTTATTACAGTCTAGGGTTCGAGGGTGAAAACAAGCAAATAGACAAACAAGATTTCTCAAATTATTTGATTGGAGGCCTCACTATGCTTCTATCACTTGCAATTTATGCTCAAAATTTGCCAAAATTTGACAATTAAAAAACCCTAAAAATTTGGCCAAATTTTCCTTGTAATTGCGATCGACAGGGCTGTCAATTGCGATGGATAGAGCTATCCGTCATGGCCTACCAATCCTAATGAAGAGTGTTGATTTTGATTGATGGTGTCAATTGTGATGGACGAGTTGGTTGTGATTCATGGTGTTGGTCGAAATTGATGGTGTCAATCGTGATGGATAGATTTTCTTTGGTTTCTTGCATTATTTTGTGCCAATCATGACCTATACATTGCTACGGATAGGTTTCTCAACAAAATGGGGTGTCAATCACGATGGATAGGGGTGTCCATCGCTATGGACACCTGTCAGTTGTGATTTTTTAGTCGATCGCGATGGACAGAGGTGTCTGTCACAATGGATATCATCTGTCATGATGGACAGAGGTGTCTGTCGAGGTCTATCGATTACGATGGACAGGCATTCCATCATGATGGAAATTGTCATCGCGATTGAAATTCTTGTGGATTTGTGATGTGCAAGGCCTCTAGACTATGAATGTGCACTTAGTTCACCAAATAGTCAACTTTTGTATCAATCATGATTGATAGAGGTCAATGACCCACGACCTATGTAGACATTTTTTGTACCTGCTAGAGTTGTTGTAGCTACTCTGGATGCTCCTACCTACAAGAATGATCAAGAAAAATGCAAAAACCAAGAACACAAAATCACTCTCTCACTCTCTCTCACAAGTGAAATGAGGGGAACGAAGTGGGGAAGGTGATATGACCAAAAAACTAAAAATTCAGCGAAGATGGATATGGAGGTGAGAGATGGTGAGGATGATGATGGTGATGAAGTAAGAAAGAGGAAATAAGGAAAATTAAAGAAATTACCTATGAATCCAACGTCACAACTGATGGGGGATGATTCTAACACCCCAATGCAAAAATGGAAGATGGTTGCCCTCCACTAGGTCCACAAGCAATGATATATGCTCATTGTTCTGAACTTTTCTATGCACTAATATAGAGACTTAAAATGAAATTTTGCAAACTTGTAGTAGACTATAAGAGCTACCAAACAAGCTTTAAATCATCCCAAACAAATATTCCAGTTGGGAGAAACACCCTCTGCAAAACATGCTACTTGTTTGCAACACTCTCTGCCTATATGCAGAGATATACCTTCACAAAGTTGGCAATTTCTCACAACTCACTCAGCCAAATAACTTGAAACTTTGGCAAAGTTTAGGGAACAATATGAGAGACCAAATGAAGCTTGAAATCAATTAAAATGAGTACAATGAGCGAGTAAACAATGCTCTGCAATCTAGTGCAATCAAATTTGGAAAAGCCTAACTACACCTCTACATAGAGAGGAGCAAAATCATGAGAAAATGAGGTAAGCAAGCAAGGGGACTGCTTGCTGGAGTTTATGACTTCACTAAACTAAGTGGGAAACTCTTGGAATGCATAAAACTCAAGAAACAAAAGTGGGATGATGCTTATATAGAGTTTTACTTTTCCTACATTCTAGCTAACCACCCACCAATCAGTGTAGGTGCACTTTTTGGTGGCTGATTTGATGAGATTTGCATTTGATTGAGTTTGGTGGAGCTTGTAACCTTATTCCATGACTTTGGGTCCTCTTTTTTAATTGGTCCACTTGCAAAACTCATGGTTGAACCTTTTTGCATGATTGAGACTTGATTTTCAACACTCCCCCTCAAGTCTCAATGCCTAGGTCCTTAATTCCAATGCATGCCTTGAAGTGTTGTAGCTTTACTCCATCCAATGCTTTGGTAAACATATCTACATATTGGTCCTTTGTATTCACATGCTCCACCTTGACATCCTTTGACATGATCTTCTCTCGAATAAAGTGGTAATGCACTTCTATATGCTTCAACCTTGCATGGAAGACTAAATTTTGAGCCAAGCATATGCAACTTATGTTGTCACAAAAAAATAGGTACTTGCTTAACCTGCAAATCAAGATCAACAACCAACTTCTTGAACCACATAAGCTCACATGAGACTTGTGCTAAGCCTCTATACTCAGCATCGATCGATGAAAGAGCCATGGTTGGTTGTTTCTTTGACATCCATGAGATGGTCTTCTTCCCTAGCATGATAACATATCCACTAGTGCTCCTCCTGTCATCTTTGGAACCTTCCCAATCAGCATCACAATAAGCTTGTACATTTAATCCATCATCAAATGGATAATATAGACCTTCATTCACTAGTCCTTTGAGGTACCTAAGTACCCTTTTGGCTGCAACAAGATGAGGTACTCTTGGTGCTTGCAAAAATTGAGATAACACTCCAACTACATGTGCAATATCAGGTCTTTTCATAGTAGCATACAAGAGAGAACCAATTATTGACCTATACATGGTCACATCCTTCACTTATTCACCTTCATGAGCACTTAGTTTAACATTTACTTCTAATGGATTTGAAATGGGCTTGCAATCACACAAGCCAAACTTCATCATAAGATCAAGAATGTATTTCCTTTGCATCAAGTATATACCTTCCTCTTTATATAGTACTTCAATCCCAAGGAAGTACCTTAAAATCCCTAAATCTGAGATTTTAAACTCGCATCCAAGCGTCCTCTTTATGTCCTTGATGTTGGCTTCATCATCCCCTGTAATGATCAAATCATCAACATATATACAAATGAAAACGATTTTGCTACCTTCCTTCTTCACAAAGAGTGATGGGTCTGCATGACTCTAATTGTATCCACATTTTACCAAGTAGTCTACAAGTCTTTGGTTCCAAGCTCTTGGGGCTTGCTTGAGTCCATAAAGAGCCTTCTTTAGCCTCCATACATTATGTGGAAACCTCTCATCTTCAAAGCCTTGGGGCTGGTACATGAAGACTACCTCTTCAAGCTCTCCATTTAGGAAAGCATTCTTCACATCCAATTGGTACATCTTCCAACCTTTTGAGGCTGAAATTGCAATCAAACTTCTGATGGTGGATATCTTAGCTACTGGACTGAATGTTTCCTCAAAGTCTATGCCATAGGTTTGAGCAAAACCTTTGACAACCAGCCTTGCTTTATACCTAGAGATGCTCCCATTTGCATGCCTCTTTACCTTGTACACCCATTTGTTGCCAATGACTTTCATGTCCTTTGTTCTTGGCACGAATGACCAAGTATCATTTTCTTTAAGTGCTTTGACTTCCTCCTCCATGGCTTCAATCCATTCCCTATGCTTATTTGCTTCTTCAAAAAAGTTAGGTTCTTCATGTAGGCATAGTGTCTTGCAATGAATGAATCATAAGTTAACCTTTGAACAGGGTATTTAACCCTATTGGATGACCTTACCTCACCATTAGGTGTAGGAATCTCCTCCTCTTTGGTTTAGATTCTTTAAATCCTGGAGTTTCTAGTTTTTCCATATCTTCGTCACTTGTAGATTCCATGTCTACCCATCGATGGTCTTCGTGATTTGCCTTTTCCTTTCCTTTGCTACTTCCTTCACTTGAATGAGATTAATTCCTTGTCCTTCCATGCCAAGCTGATGTAGTACTCTCCTCTGATGGTGTTCTTGAAGTGGTTGGACCACTTATCTCCATGCTTTGTTGTTGCTCTTTGAACTTCTTCCCGGCATCACATGCATCGTCAACATGTAACACATCTTTGCTACCATACCAAGGCAGCAAATCATCAAATATTACATATCTAGATACCTTAAGCTCTTTGGTGCAAGGGTTATAGCATCTAAAACCCTTTTGCTCTGAAGAATATCCAAGAAAATACACCTATATGCCTTCGGTTCTAACTTGTGTCTCAATTCTTGAGGTATGTGAACATAACACACACAACCAAATACTTTGAGATGTGAAAGGTTGGGTTTCTTACCACACCAAACTTCATAAGGTGTAACTCCATGTACTCCTGAGGTTGGACACCTATTCATAATGTATATGGCTGTATTTGTTGCATCAGCCCAATAAGAGTTAGGAACATTCATTTCATTTAACAAAGATCTAGCCACTTCTGCTATGTATCTATTCTTCCTTTTTGCCAACCCATTTTGTTGAGGTGTATACCTACAAGTGAATTGCCTTTTGATGCCATGGTCATGTAGAAAATCTGAAAATTCATTTGAAAAATACTCTCCCCCTCCATCCGATCTGAGAGTCTTTATATACTTCCCTGTTTCCTTCTCCACTAGGTTTTTGAGCCTCTTGAAGTGGTAAAACACCTCTGACTTTGACTTCATGCAATACATCCAAACAAACCTTGAATGATCATCTATAAATGTGACCAAATATTTATTCCCTCGAATGGATGGCTCGCTTGTAGGTCCCCATACATCTGTGTGTATGAGATTCAACACTTCATTGCTCACATGTGCTCCCTTCTTAAATGGCAATCTGCTTTGTTTTCCTAATTGACAAGCATGGCACAAATGTTGCATATTTTGAGATGTAAGATCAGGTAGACCACTCACCAAGCCCTTCCTTTGCATGTCCTTCATCCTTTGTAAGTTTATGTGCCCAGTTCTTTTATGCCATAAGTCGATTTCTGCAATCTGTTTATTTCCAATTGACAAGTAGACAATGTGAGGGGTTGTCACTCTAGCACAATGGCAAGTACTGTTGGGAAAGATGGATGGACACTTCAAGAAATGAGGACTATGACAGAGAGACCATAGATGAAAAGTATTGATCTATTGTATTAGAACACAATGTTGTACAAGATCATAGGCATGATAATCAAAGCCTAATGATGCTGAGTAATATAGGATATGATGCAAGCCTTACTCTCTTGCAATGTGTTCAAGGAGAACTCGGGAATGGAGTCACATATCCCGCGATTTTTTCACACACCTTTTATAGATAGGATATTTGAATTTGAATTTGAATCCTCCATTGGCTCTCACTAAAAAGTAGTCCTCCAATCTAGGAGATATTCTCTCAAGTGGAGTCGTGATTTTTTTCAACTAACAAGTCCCACAATTTTAGTGGTAGTTACAAATATTCTTTCAAGTCAAAGAATGACTTTTACAAATGGTAAAGATAAAAACTTCCTAGCAATGGTTTCCATGGAGCTTCAATTGTACATAAACTCTAGCCAAATGTTAGGCTTGGTATTTGAACCAATGACAGCCCCTCAAGCCAAACATTTTGGCTTGGTCTTCTTCTTCAATCTTCTTGAATGTCCTGTAGTCCAATCAAAGACTTAAACGTGCAAAGTTTTGTACCATCTAATGCTTTAGTCAATAAGTCTGCACATTGCATATTAGCTGATACATATTCCAACTGAATTTCCTTGCTCAATAGCTTCTCTCTCACATAATGATAGTGAACCTCTATATGCTTAGTCCTAGCATGATAAATAGGATTTGCTGCAAGATGTAATGAGCTTGTATTATCTCCAAAAATTATTGGAGATGTAGTATGCGAACCCAAATCTATATATAACAATCTGATCCATATGGCCTCTTGAGTAGCATTGGCCAATCCTCTATATTATGCCTCTATAGAAGATAAAGCAACAGTAGGTTTCTTCTTTGAAGACCATGATATAGGTTTATCACTTGCAAATGATAGGTAACATGAGGTACTCCTTCTATCATCTTTGCAACCTCCCCAATCTGCATCTGAATATATCTTGATGTCCAAGTCTGAGGTATAAGGAAAGTATAACCCTTGATTTTGAGTGCCCTTAAGGTACTTCAAAATCCTCTTGGTAGCTTCCAAATGAGGTGCCCTAGGTTTGTGCATAAATTGATTTAAAACACTTACTCCATAGGCAATATCAATCCTTGTCAATGTAGCATAGTTCAAGCTTCCCACTATGCTTTGGTAACCTGCAATATTCTCAGCACATCACCTTCATGAGCACTTAAGTTTTGGTTTACCTCCATTGGGGTACTTGCTACCTTGGCATCCTACAATTCAAACTTGTTTAACATGTCCTGTATATACTTTCTCTAAGTAACGTAAATTCCAGAGTTAGTATGGACTAACTCAAGTCCAAGAGAATATTTTAATGATCCAAGGTCACTAATTTTGAACTCGTGCATCATTTGATTCTTGATCTGATTGATGCCATTAGCATCATTACCTGTGAGTATGATATCATCAACATATACACATAGGTATATTACCTGTGAATTTCTCCTCTTAACAAACAAAGAGGTATCTGCTTTACTCATGATGAATCCTTGGTCCTGAAGGTATGTAGTCAACCTATGGTTCCATGCCCTAGGTGCCTGCTTCAATCCATAAAGAGCTTTGATCAATTTACATACATATGTTACCTTGCTTGGATCCTCATAGCCAAGAGGTTGAGACATGTACACCTCCTCTAAAATCCAACCATTTAGAAATGAATTTCTTACATCCAATTGATACATGTTCCAATTCTTTGATGCAGCCACACTTACCAATACTCTGATGGTTGGCATTTTGGCCACAGGTGAGAAGGTTTCTTCATAATCAACTCCTTGGGTTTGTGCAAAACCCTTGGCCACAAGTCTAGCTTTCTACCTGCTTATTGATCCATCAGAATTCCTCTTGATCTTATAGATCCATCTAGAACCAATTACCTTCATAGACTCCGTCTTTGGTACTAGCTCCCAAGTATGATTCTCCTTGAGTGCTTCAATTTCCTCATCCATAGTGTCTTTCCATTCAGTCTTGGTCTTTGCCTCTTCATATGATGATGGCTCTTCAAATGAAAAGTCTTTTGCAAGATAAACAAAATGCTTAGTAACTAAGGAAGTGTCATACCCATATCTGATTGGCTTCTTGCTCTCCCTTTGTGATCTTCTGATTGCTTGATTAGATGATTCAAGTATATCTTCTAATTTCTTCACCTTCACTTTGCCTTTGGACTTCCATGCCTTGAATTCTTCTAAGTTGATGATATCCTCATCATCTGAGTTGATGTCTTCAATCTGATTGGGCTCCTCCTTAATGAGGCTTTGAAACTCCTCTGCCAAGTCATAAGGTAGCTTTACTTTCTTGCATTCACTTTCAAACCAAGAGTCATTCTCATCAAAGACAACATCTCTACTGACCATAAATTCTTTGTTTGAAGGATTATAGATGTTGTACCCTTTTTTATTCAAGTAATACGCTATAAAGATACACTTCTCTGCCTTAGGGTCTAGCTTACCTCTTATTTGAGAAGGGATATGCACATAAGCAACACATCCAAAGATCTTGCAATGATCAAGTGATGGTCTGCTACCATGACATGCTTCATATGGGGTCATCCCATCCAGAGATTTGGATGGCAACATGTTTACTAAATAAGTAGCAGTAGATACACTTTCTGCCCATAGGTAATTAGGTAATTTTTTCTCATTTAACATTGACCTAGCTGTTTCAACAATTAGTCTATTTCTCCTCTCTGCCATCCCACTTTGCTCAGGGGTATACCTTGTTGTAATTCTCTCTTGATTTCTCTATCCTGCAAGAATGCATCAAACTCTTTTTAGAATTCTTCCTGTTTGGTTCTCAACAAGTGCAAGATACTTTTTAAAGCAACTAAATACTTCATCTTTGTGCTTCATAAAATATAAGACAGTCCACCTACTGAAATCATCAATGAAAGATACATAATACCTTGATCCAGAAATTGATGGATCCTTACTTGGTCCCCATACATCTGTATGGACAAGCGCTAGGTAGTCCTCATGCATGTAGCCTTTCCTTGAGAAGGGTAACCTGTGAGATTTTCCAAACTGACAAGCACCACATTTATAAATCATGTGTTGCTTGGATACATTAGGTATCCCAAGCACACATTGATCTCTACATATGTGTTATAAGGTTCTTTCACAAACATGCCCTAATCTCTTATGCCAAATTTCAAGCTCTGATAGTGTTTGGTCTTTGTACTATAAAGTGCAATATTCCTTGTATCTTCTTCAAGTTCAAAAGTGAATAATCTACCTGTCTTTTCTCTTGAATCCATGTTGGGGATCCTCCACAAATGCTCCATATTGGTTGAACCAGACCTGCAAACCCTTTTCCACAATCTGTCCAACACTCATCAAATTCTTGGAAATTGTAGGTACATATAGAACCCTGCTCAACAGATTTCTATTGCCATCAGAGGTCTTAACATTTCCTACTTTAATCACTGAGTGCTTGGTGTCATCACTTGTTTGTACCTGATGCTTACCCTTTGGTTCCTCAAGGTCAGAGAGAAGAGCTACATTGCCTGCCATATGGTTTGACCATCCTGAGTCAATGTAGAAAAGGTGGTCATCATTAATACCTGGTTTTGAAGTCATATTCATAATCAGAAGAGAATCATCTTGCTCCTCTGTGTAGTTGTTGTAATATTTCCTTATTTGTAGCCTCCTTGATAGTTGCTATTGTAGTTGTTGCTGTAGTTGTTATTGTATCCTTGATGGTGATTGAATCTTCCTCTTGATTGTGTATATCCACCTCTTTGATATCCTCTACCTCTCTGATTCTTGAAGTTCCTGTAACACTCATCTGTAGTATGTTTTGACAATCCACAAATATTACATGGTGAGGAGTTATAAGGTCTCCCCTCCCCCTACCTTGCTTACCTCCTCTACCCCTTCCTCTTGAGGTTCTACCTCTCTCTACATAGTTGGCTTGGGAGGTAGCTCCTTCTTCCTCAACCTTCTTGTTCTTTGCTTTCTCTTTGGGCTTACTTTTATCAGTGTATAGGGCAGAAGAGATTACCTCTTGATGAATCTCCATTCTTGCTGAGCTTGAATTCATGGGTAAAGAGTTGCCGCATGAGTGTGGTAAGATCTGGAATCTGCATCTCCATGTGCAAGTCCATGGCAGTTTTGAAGCTCTCCCATTTGTCATCAGCTTTAATACGATTGATTACTTGCCTTACAATATGCTCTTCTTCAATTTCTTCTCCTATGCTTGCCAATTGATCAGCTATATCCTTGACTTTAGTCACATACTCTGACATGCCTTGCTTGGGTTGCTTTCTTTGAGTGGTAAACTCAATCCACAATTGGTTCTTCCTAGCCCTTGCGTTGGAAGAGAAATATGAAGACAATGTTTCCCAAGTCTCTTGGGATGTCTTACAGTTCCTAATGTGAGGAAGAAGAAAATCAGAAATTGAGTTAAGTAAGTAAGACCTTGCTAATGCATCCTTGGCACACCATGTGTTGAATCTTTCATGCTCCTTTCTTGTAGGTTGTCCTTTGCTTTTGAATATGGGCATCTCCTCATCTCCTGAGATGTATCCATAGAGGCTCCTTCCTTGCAAGTTTGTCTTCATCCTCAAGGACCATGCTTGATAGTTGTTCCTGTCCAATTTATCAATGAAAGAAGGAAAACCATCTCCCATTTTACCTTAGCTTTGCTCTGATACCACTGTTGGGAAAGATGGATGGACACTTCAAAAAATGAGTAGGTACTGCCAAATCCTACTTTGTATCAGCCCCTTTTTGCTTCAGAGTTGAGTTGTAGGCCCTCTTAGCTTTCCAATGACACTAAACAAGTGCCTATGTACTTTGGAAATGATGTGAGAAATGATTGAAGCAAAACAGACTACTTCCAGGTTGAAGGATTAATGAAAACCTTCTATTTTTGTTCACACACCTGTTGCTTGTTATGCTCAGTGCTTCCAGTACAATAGAAATTAGGAAAATTCCTTTTGGAGATATCAAACTAGTTTAATGAGCTAATGATTCCAAGTGGAATCACTTAAAATGATGCACTATACACAGAGAAATCAATTTAGCAATCAAATCATTAACCCCGATTTTTTAGGACCTCTGTAGAGTTTGACCAGTGAGTGCTTCAATGCGCTTTTCTCCAAATTGGCTAAATGGATTATCTTCAAAATTTGTGAGCATGTAGAGGACTTAGAGTTGATTCCAACAAGCTATAGAACTTTGAAAAGAGTAAAGAAATGATTGAGATATGAGCAGTACAAATTGACTTTTATGAGTGATTATGACATAGAGACCATAGATGAAAAGTATTGATCTATTGTATTAGAACACAATGTTCTACAAGATCATAGGCATGATAATCAAAGCCTAATGATGTTGAGTAGTATAGGCTATGGTGCAAGCCTTACTCTCTTACAATGTGTCAAGGAGAACTCGGGAATGGAGTCACATATCCCGCGAGTTTTTCACACACCTTTTATAGATAGGGTATTTGAACTTGAATTTGAATCCTCCATTGGCTTTCAGTAAAAAGTAGTCCTCCAATCTAGAAGATATTCTCTCAAGTGGAGTCGTGATTTTTTTCAACTAACAAGTCCCACAATTTTAGTGGTATTTACAAATATCCTTTCAAGTCAAAGAATGTCTTTTACAAATGGTAAAGATAAAAACTTCCTAGCAATGCTTTCCATGGAGCTTAAATTGTACATAAACTCTAGCCAAATGTGTAGGCTTGGTATTTACACCAACAAGTACCAACGTGAGGAGATCCACCTCATAATTGTCAATCTATGGATATGTGAGGACTAGTATGAAGACTATGAGCAAGCTAGCATGCACACACATACACACACACGCGCACACAAGGCAAGAACAAAGAGAGGAACAAAGGAGTAACTTTCATTACAAAAGAGTTCTCATACAAGCTCAAATCTACAACAAGCCAACCTCCAACATAAGCTCTCTAGCTCTTTTTATAGTTTTTGACTAGCTTTGGTCCTGTCCAGACCTAGTGTCTAGCCTAGTTAAAAATTAGGTTCCTCGGCTATTTTGGAGGCTCAAATGAGCTCTGAAAGTTATGAAAATTGGTACATAAATACTACTAATACTCCTCAAGCTCCAGGACTCCTTGGCTTGCACAAAATGGAGTAGGAATAATCAAAAATGGTATTCACAATGGTGTGAAGTGACTAAGATCACTATTTGGGAAATATTGCTTCATGAAAAATTATAGGGCCTATTTGTCGGATCTGCATTGACTGCTTTGCCTACTTAGTCCTTCTCTTTGCTTTGGCTCTTTTCGTTGGCTTCCTTCTCTTGTAAGTCCTTGAGTGCCCTGACTGCTACCATCCCCCCTCTCTCGCGTCTGTCATCCCTTACAGACCCTTCTTGTTGGGAGTGTTGGATGTAATATTCCACAACATGAGTGGCAAGTTGATGTTCCTGAATGCGAAGTCCTCTAGCCAAGTCTTTCATCATGAGATCCCAATCAATTGGACCTGGGATGTCCAGATGTGGCAGACGTAATTGATCTTCATGGATGGCTTGTTCCACCACGAATAGATGTAGCAAATGAGTTGGTCTAGGAATGAAAATTCCGGCTCAAATTGAGTGGCGAATGGCTCGTTCCCTGTATGTCATTTGATTTCTGCATTATAGTCATGTATCAAGACATAGTAAGGCATGTATTGCGGTTCTGATGTTGTGATCAACCATTGATGGGATAGGTGTTGAAAGTAAGAAGATCGAAGAACAGTTTCTTCCAAATTTGTGAGGGATTGAATTTGCACTGCGACATGATCATCGTGTGTTTCTCCCACTTTCTCAACCCATTTGAGCCAATCTGGAACTCCAATTTCCAAAGTGTCCCATCCTTGCTCGGTAACTCAATCGTCGGGTACTGGCATCCACTCGTATGGTTCTTCGTAGCTTTCATCGATAGGAATTTCCACTATTGTATCAGGTTTTGGTTCTTCAAGTGGAGAGGGTGGCCTTTCATATGTTAAGAGACGTGCTTGTAGTTCTACCATCTGCTTCTGCAGGGTCTCTAATTCTTTTGTAGATTGTTGCGAGATTATCGGATCCTGTTGAGCTGTGTTGGCACTAGCTAGCTGCTCCTTTAGGTCAACACATTCGGATTCTAACTTTTCATATGACTCCAAAAAAATTTCATGCTCCTCAAGTAAGATCCGAATGTCTTCCGATGGGATCGCTCTATACTTTGTAGGACTAATGTCTTCTCCCAAGGTTCCTTCGATAGCTGCTTCAAAATTGTCTTGGTTTTGTTGTTGAAGCCACTTGTTCTCTTCTAAGGCTGCTGCCATGTGCTTCCATAGTAGCCCGAGATTGCGTCTGAGTGTAGTGTTGGATACCATCTGTGCTTGGAGCACATTTCTAGATCCTTGACTGCTTTATCATCCACCATAGATATCTTTGACTCCAATTCAGTGTGAGCCTGTTGTAAAGTGGTATGTTCTGTTAGGAGTGTTTGGTAATTAGCTTCTAAGATGTTGACTCTAGCATGTAGGCACTAAGATTCTTCCTAGAAGGCAGTGGTGCGCTCTTCCAATTAGTGGTATTCTTGTTGTAATTGATGGGCACACTGAAGTAAGATATTAAATGTACTATTTACATTATGAGATTCAAGGGGAGGAGTTTGGAATGCAGCGAGAGCAGGAATGGGAAAGGGGGTAGTGAATGCTCTGCCTTCCAACGAGGTGGTGAATGGTGAGGTGGGGGGTAGGGGAGTGGGTGATGGTGGAATTGTAGGGAGAGGTGTTGTGGGTGGTGAAATGTCCATGGGTTCAGACAGTGTGGTGCGTGTAGGGGCTACCATGTAAGTGGGTATGGTAGGTGAAGTGAGTGTGGTGTTTGTGTAGATTGATGTTGTTGCAAGCATCTGGGAACCGTGCATCTGAGACACTAGAGTGCAAATGTACTGTTCCATGAAAGATAGGTATTGGGGTGGGGTGATTGGGGTGAGTGAGGTGTAGGGAGCGGATGGGAAGTATGGGTCATGGGATAGGGGTACGTGCAATGTGGGATAAGCAGGGAAACGAAGAATACCCTCAGTGGGTCGGGGGTTTCCAACCATACTCGGGGTTATGGGGTGGCCAATTATGGGTTGGGAGGACAAAAATGGTGAAGTGCACAGAGGATTGGTGATGGAAGAGAAGAGGGTGTCTTGTGAGGTTGTTTCATGGAAGGAGAAGGATGTGGATGAGGTTGGGGTGTAGGTGATGGTAGTTGTTATGACTGCAATTTGTTCAATGGTGGGAGGCGATAGTGGTGGAGAAGAGGGGGATAGGGGGTGCGGGGGTGAGATGGATGATGTCTGTACAAAAGTTTCAGCAGTGAGTTCAATGGTGGTGGTGGGGATAGTTGTGGTTTCGATGGTTATTTTTGGTTTTTTGATGAGTATTCTTATATTCTTACCTGCGTGTGGTAATGTATCGACTCTACGTTTGTCATACCTGACAGACTGGTGGACTGCTGTGTGAATGGCTTCTAGGACTCCTAAGGATTCTGACATTAATTTGAGGGTGGTAATGAAATTTTGGTCCACTCCCTTGTCTGCTAGCATTTTTTCAATCAAGGCTTGGCCTGATGCAAGGGAGAGTTTGATCGTATCGTGTAGCATTTGTAGCTGGGCTGTGTAAGCAGGCTCACCTACAAGTTCTGGCACTTCTTGCTGCTCATCTTGATGCCTTTGGTCATGCTCCTCCTCATCCTCCTCATACTCTTCATCTTCCTCGTCCTCTTCGTCCACATCAACTGTGGTAACAGGTACTTGGGAGGTTGTTGCTTGCGGTTGAACATCCCCCACTTGTTGTTCCTCTTCTGCCTCAAGATCTACTTCTCTTAACAATTGTTCGAAGTCTTCATTCATGAGTTCTTGCAAGGGTTCTCCATCAGGAAATTCGAGATCGGTGCGAATGGGAGGAAATATGAAATTAGGGCCGTCGGTGCTGCATCTTGGAAGTCATAGTGTGAATGGTCGAACCCTTTAGGGTGGTGGAGTAACGTCTGATGTTAGGGTGGCTCCATGTGGTTGAGCACAAGATACTTGGAAAGTTCCTCTCATCTTCTTGGAAGGGGTCCAGTGGATGTTTGGCCTCTGAACTGCTACACTCGATTCCACATCAGGGCCCGTTGAATAGGGATGTCATAAGCCAAACACCTATAAATGATTCTAGTTAGAGCACAACATCCATATAAAACATGCTTTCTTGCAGCCATCATTTGTGGGCTAGGTGTATCTGATCAATTATCCAATGGGGTAGGTTGATGGTGAGGTTCTATGTCTTTGCCATATACAAACTGGATCACAAATGAGCTTGCACCTTTTGGATGCTTGCTTGGAGTCAAGGTGTTGATGAGATAGTAGCATCTCATGAAGTCAGGATTTGGGAGCCGAGCACTTAAGTATGCATCCAATCTTGCCTTCTCCCATACAGGACGTAGCCCTTCTGCATTTTGTAACTTTTTGAATTCCCGTGTAAAGAAGTGGTATTTACCTTGCTTCCCATTAAAGTCCAACTCTGACTCCCATAGGTATGATCCCTCTCCCAAGGGTCCTACGGCTTCACTAAACTAGTGGGAAGCCTTTCCTACATGCATGGTATGGCCACTTGGGGGGTCCGATATCGGTATGATTTGTATGGCCTGCAACTCTTCTAGTCTTTCATTTGTTTCCGGCATGATTGGTAAGCTCTCTAAATCAACCACTTGTTGGCTCGTGCCTGCTTGAGAGCTGGTTCCTGCTGGGTCATCCATGGTATCACTGGGAGCGGCTGATGATCTTATCTGTTGGAAGAAGAAAACCGCATTAGCATTGCGTGGGAAACATGATAATAGCGTGTTTCCTTTACAATACCAACATGTCACTCTTTGGGTTAGAAGTTAGTTGAGTGGGATATTGTGTATGTGAGAGTTATAGTTAGAAGGTCATTGTTGCCCTTATATGCATACTTGGTCGTGCAATGTACTCAAATGCATTTCTGTCTATGCAGAGTGAGTTACGTGGCGGGGTCAAGTGGTTTAGCACAGAGTTTAACTCTCCAAACTTTATGTGTGAGACGGTCCCATGGTGGCACTGATTTTCTCATGTTTTTGAATCATGTTGTCTTGGATTACCCATTTCCAAGAAGTTCTAGGTGTGGTTACATGTGTGGAGTGTTGGAATGCAGATGTGTGTCGAGAGGTGTGTGATGTGAAGGATGGTGAGTAGCCTTTTAGGCTTGTGAGCTTGTGTGAAGCTACTTGTGCATGTAAGCAGATCTTAGGCACCCAAATTTGTCTAGTATTAGGGTCAGCCATCGTCGATCGCTTTGGGATCCAAATAGGAATGGCCCATTTTGGAAGAGTTCTCGAATACTTTTTTTGTGTATTCCTTGCCCGAGCAGTTGGTTTGGTGCATCATTGGGAATCTGTCTCCAAAACAGAGGGTTATTGTAGCTCAAGCATAAGCACCACCTCCTTTACTTGTCAATCCGCGGAGACGTGAGGACCGGTATGAAGACCGCGAGCAAGTGAAGGCACAAGTGCGTGAGTGAAAGTACACAATCATACACACACATACACACACACGTGCACAAAGTAAGATCAAAGAGAGGAACAATGGAAAGCTTTAGATTGCAAAGAGTTCTCTTACAAAAGCTCTATTCTCTCTCCAGCTAACCCCAAAAATGAGCTCTCTAGCTCTTTTTATAGTTTTTTGACTAGTTTTGGCCCTGTCCAGACCTAGTGTCCGGCCTAGTTAAAAATTAGGTTCCAGGGCTTATTTGAGGGCTCAAACGAAGTCTAAAAATTATGAAAATTGGTACGATGGTACTTTTAATACTCCTCAAGCTCGAGGACTCCTCGACTTGAACAAAATGGAGTTACTAAAAATAGATAATGGTATTTACAATGGTTTTTAGTGATGAAAATCACTATTTTCGTAGGGGATTCTTCTGAAAATTTGACATACACTTCTTGGAGCTCCCTACTTGCTCCATTTCCTTGTGTGTCCACCTTTTGATGTGCTTCCATGCTTTGTCCTTGACTTTGAGCTTCAACACTCCCCCCCCTCTCGAGTCTGTCGTCTCTGACAGACCCTTGTTGGAAGGGCTGTTGCATGTAGTGCTTTGAGAGGTGGTGTCCATCCGTTGTATGAGTTGGTTCCTTGGATTCCAGCAAGAATGTGTCGTTGTGAGCTTTCAAAACTGCAAGTTGCTCAAAAGAGGTTGTCGAGAGTGATTTGGAGCAACTACTGGCTTCAATTTGCTTTCGAGATAGGGATGTTGTTCCCATGACATCCGCTAGCTCTTCCAAAGATGATGTTGAGAGCAGTCATGCCAACTACTCATAACCCATAATGAATGATGGGTAAGTGTGTTCGTGCCTGGGTTGAAAAAAGTATGTGCCTTGTGCACGGCCTTGTAATGTAGCCCTACGCATGCTTACTTGGAAAATGCATTGGAAGAAGTATGGTGCAAAAATTGCGGGTCTTGAGCTAAGTGCTCAAGGGTATGCTGACGAAGAGGTTTCCTAAATTATCATGGTTATGGTGTTTCCAGAGTAAAGATACTTACCATGGAGAAGGTTGATGGATGTTTGTCTCTTCGTGTTGTACACTCGGCCTTTGGGATGGAACATTGTTGATGAATGTCCATGTTGCTTGTCCACTGATGAGATCGTTTGAGTGGTGGATCCTCTCTCCTCTTTTCAAAGCAACATTTGTCAAATACTGAGAATTGAATTTCTTTATATTCCTTGGCAAGCAACATCGGGTAACTACACCAAGCTGAGTTTCACATATTCTCTTTAGCTCACCATATGCAGGAGTCTTCTCCTCCAGAACTACCCTTTGCAGATATCTCCTTGGATGCTCTGGTACATGAAGTAGTTAAGCATCACTCAAGTTGCGGACCTTCAAGCTCTTCATTCCTACCATGGTAAGAGAAAATCATAGTTGTAGATGCCATGTTCATGCCAAATGCTTGCCATCCACCAGATAAGGCAACAATAATCTCACTGCTGGCCGAGACACACTTCTATCCAAATTGATAAATGCCTAGTAATCAACAGTTCCACCTTCAACTAAGCATGACTCATTCATGTTTCATAAGCCAAACCTGGGAACAAGCTCTCTCCCGCTTTTCTTTCTCCCTCTTTTTTTTTTTTTTTTTTTTGGAACAGGATATCACAAAACAAGAACACAAAAGTTAGCACAATAGAAATATTTGACATATGCCACTGTGCTCTTGTGCGTGGGATTCTCAAGTGTGTCTATGCACGGCCATGTAATGTGGTCCTATATTAATGCATACTTTGGAAATGCATGACTTGAATGGTGCAAAAGATAGGGTTGTGCAAGGAGCACATGGTTATTGCTCGTTCGAGGCTTTCGATGTTATTTGCGGAGGTTGATGCCGACCTTGGTGGAGGTATCCATTGAATCTCGAACTGATGTAATCCTCCTTATGGGAGTCCTTTTTAGAACATCATTTGGCACTGTAGAGGTCACTTCAGGCGTCTTTCTCTTTGGATGCTTTCTGAACTGTGGTATCCAGTGTGGTTGACGCTTTGGTTCGGTGGAGGCTACTTGCACTTTTGGCTTCCAAACCCATATCCTTTTTGCATGTCTTCCTACTAATGTTGAAGAGCTGATTTGATCGTCCTTTGGTCTCTGTACGTGGTTCTTACCCTTTTCTCTTTTGGGCTTCTTTGTTGAAACCTTTTGCATGTGGGAGAACAAAGGTTGTTGTGGATGTAGGAGCTTCTTAGGTACCCACATCTGTAATTGCCCTTGTTGAGCTGCAGCTAACTTCTTAGGCACCCAAACTTGTTGGATATCTTGTGATTGAGCTTGTCTGAGCTGCTTCCTTCGTCTTCTGGCCTGGTTGGCTTGCATGGATGGGATTTGTGGGGGCAAGGTTGGTGGTTGCTCTCCTTTGCGTACCCATCTCTGCTTCATGCTCGGAACTGCTTTTTTATCGAATGGTGTCTTTCTATTTGGTGTAGCAGTTGTCGTGAACGGTTGTGTTTGCTTGTGTGGTGGACTCACTACTGTGGCTACTTGATTCTTTGGAGAAGAAGAAAGATCCACCCGCCTTCAAACCTGGTCTTCCACGATTGACTCCTTCTGCATCATAGAGCTTTTGACACCTACAACATCTTCTTTCATATGATTAGTCTTGGAAGAACTAAGAGAGTGTGTGGTGCCATGATTTAGGAGCATGCAGTTCTCTAATTCTAATGTAATGCATTGTTCATGTACCCAAACTTGAAGAATTTGACTTCTTAGGTTTAAGTTAACTGCATGGTCATAGATCCAATCTTGACCCAAGACAAGTGGTTCTGTAAGGTTCTCATCTTGACATACTAGCGCTTTGACTTTCATTGGAACATCTTGAAGGTAGATGGGAAGTTCCACCTCGCCCAAACAAGGGGTTTCCACACCTCCCAATCCTATGAGATAAGCTTCTATGGGATTGATGTTCAACCCCAAGTCTTGGCAGTAGGAAAGTCTAACTGCACTACTTGCTGCACCTGAGTCAATCAATGCTTTCACCGTCCTTGCACCCTTCCCTTGTCCTATCTCTATGGTCACAAAGGGTCTTCGGTCAATGACCTGAGAAGTCGCTATGCCTGACTTTTGACACATATCCATGTGATATTTTGGGGCTTTTGAGTTGACTTCTAGGCCTAATCGCCTTAACTTATTTCGCCTAATACGCTCTCTGGCCTCTACCTGTGCTTCTTCTCTCACTCTTAACTCTTCATCTTTTCGCTTCTTAGCAGTGTTGAGTCTCATTAGCATATCCTCAGTAAGAGCTTCTTGATATAGCTTGACTCTACAGCCACTAATATAGTTTGGCAAGATATCTCCTTCTAGCGTGGCCAACTGAACTGCACCACTAGTGGAAATTCTATTAATGATCATGGGTCCGTATCCTCTTTTTTCCAACTTACGGGCATGTTATTTTAGTGTGTATACCAACACTAGATCTCCCTCTTTCAATCCCTTATCCTTGATGTGTGCATCAAAGTATGCCTTTTGCCTCTTCTTTGCAGTGTAGATGCCTGCTGCCGCTCGTAGCCTCGTCTCACCCAAGCGTTCGAGATCAAAGATCCTAGAGGACAATTCATGCCCATTCCACTCATACTCTTGTGCTACTTTTAAGGCAGGGATTAAGAAATCTAATGGTAGCACAACGTTCTATCCGAAGACCATCTGAAATGGGGTGGCGTTGAGTACCGTTTTGTAGGCAACTCGATAAGCCCAAACAGCATGATGAAGTTGTTTGTCCCAATCAGAGCGTTTATTATTTACCAGTTTTGTCAATACGTTACAGAGGATCTTATTGGTACTCTCGGCTTGTCCGTTGGCTTGTGGGTGATAGGGGGCAGATTTCTTATGTATCACCAAGAATTCTTGGAGAAGATTTTCAATGACTTCATTCAAGAAGTGTGTGCCTCTATCGCTCACCAACTCTATTGGTAGCCCATATCTCGTGAACACATTCTCGAATAAGAACTTAGCCGTAGTCTGAGCATCATTCTTTGTTGTGGCTTTGACTTCTACCCACTTTGTAAGGTAATCTGTGGCTACAATGATGTACTCTGCATGGGAGTTTCTAGCTGGGGGGTTAATAGGACCTATGAAGTCTATGCCCCACTTCGAAAATGCACGTCCTCCCATCATTGGCCTCAAGGGCATCTCGTCTTTCCTCACTGGATATTGTGCACGTTGGCATGTGTCACATTTCTTCACATAGGTATGGGCGTCCATATGAAGAGTGGGCCACCAAAGTCCTGAGAATAGAATGGTCTTGATCACTCGGTCAGGACCAAAATGTCCACCTGCAACACCGCTGTGTGCAGTCTCTAAGACCTTTAAATAGTCTGATTCATGAACGCATAGTCTTAAGTAACCATCTTTGCCTCTTCGGTATAGGTTGTCCCCTACCAAGGCGTAGCCTTGAGCCTCTTGCTCCATGCTTCGTCTTCTTGCTAGACTAGCCTCTTTGGGTAATCTTCCCGATCTCATAAACTCTACCAATGGAGCACTCCAATCTGGAATTAATGACACTTGATAAAGGGTCGCATGCTCCACTGGGGTTCTCTCTCTGCATAATCCACTCATGTATTTCTTTGTCCATGCTAGGCCAATACACTCCTAAACGCTTTAGATTCTGCAATGTTCGTTGTTTAGAATAGTGATTTCCTAGCAATCCTTCATGGGCCTGTTGCAACCAACTACTATGTTCATCATCCTCCACACAACAAGCTAATACACCCTCAGTATCTTGTTTGTACATGCTTCCTGCTAATATGTGATATTTTTGTGATTTTACAATTTCTTCTTGTGATGTTTTCACATTCTTATTTGCAGGGCCAAAGGTTAGGACTGGTACCAACTTATTTGCCCATTTAGGAACAACTTCTAAATTGAACAAATAAGCATCGGGTAATTCGTCAGACACTCCTTGCGGTGACTCTCCTGAAGTGATGCGAGAAAGGTGATCTGCCTGAAGGTGGGTTCTACCTTTCCTGACAACAACTTCAAAGTCATATTCCATTAGTAAGAGGAACCATCTTACTAAGCGTCCAGTATTGCAAGGTTTATTGACCAAATATAACAAAGCTTGATGATCAGTGAAAAACTTGAACTTGTTGGCCAATAAATAGTGTCTAAACTTCTTCACAGCATATACCATGCCTAAGCCCTCTCGCTCAGTTGTGGTATAGTTCCGTTCAGCTGCAGTGAGCTGTCTACTAGCATATGCTATGGGCAAATCTAAGTTTCCTTCACTTGTGGGTTGTGCTAGCACACATCCTATGGCATGATTGGATGCATCCACATGGACATGGAAGGGTTTATTCCAATCAGGAGTGGTGAGTATTGGTGCCGTGCACAAACGTTTCTTCAGTTCGTTGAAAGAATTCTCGCATTCGTCGTTCCACTCAAAATTAGACAACAAGGCATAAAGGGGTCTAGCTATGATCTCGTACATGTGGATAAACCTACGGTAGTATCCACAATGGCCCATAAAGGCTTGTACCTCTTTAATATTCCTTGGCCTTGGTAGCTCCGCTATGGCTCGTACCTTATCTTCATCTGTTGAGATTCCATTCTTAGAAACAATATGACCTAAGATTTTACCTTGACGCACCATAAACACACACTTTTCTGGGTTCAGACACACTCGATATTCTCTACACTTGTTGAAGATTTGTCTGAGCTCAGGGATGTGAAACCTTCTTTCTTGGGAATGAGCACATAAATCATCCACATACACTTCTAAGCTCTTTCGCAAGAACTCTTTGAAGACATGACACATGAGCCTTTGGAATGTTGCAGGTGCATTGGTGAGCCCAAATGGCATCAGACGAAATGCAAAGATTCCCCACTCTGTAGCAAAAGCTGTTTTGTGTTGATCTTCTGGGGCAATGGCTACTTGATTGTAACCTGAAAATCCATCAAGGAAGCTATAAACTTCCTTGCCTGCAACAGGCTCCAATAGGTGTTCTGTGATTGGAAGTGGATAACTATCTCTAATCGTAGCGGCATTAACTTTTTTAAGGTTAATACACACTCGCAACTTCCCGTTCTTCTTGGGTACCACAACAATGGGGGACACCCATTCGGTATGCTCAATCTCATAGATGAATCCAGCTTCAATCAACCTATCAATTTCTTCTTTTATTTTGGCTGCATAGGTATCATTATATGTGTAGGGCTTCTGTTTGGTGGGCTTAGCATCAGCAGTCATGGGGATAGTATGAGAGCAAATTCTTGGATCTACCCCTTTTAAGTCTCTATAGTGCCATGCAAACACATCCCTATATTCCCTTAATAGAGCTATGAGCTCCATTTCTTCTCTTGCACTTAGGTCATCTCCTATATATGTGTATCTCTCTTCGTTCTCTTCAATGGTCACTACAATCTTCTTGGTCTTTTCTTTATTATCATATGATTCTCCTATGATGGCCTCTCTCTTAGGCATTCGTACCAAAATTTTGCGGTCGTCAACTCCATATTTTATGAAGTTTTTTGGTACTTCAAACAATGATTCCTCCTCTTCTTGTTTCACTGCTTTTCTTTTCTTTTTCTTTTGACTACTCTCACTTCCATCCTTTGAGTTTACTGTTTTAATACTTGTGAGAGGTTCTTCTTCTTTCTGGGTGAACACTCCTATATCTTCTAGATAGTGCTGCTCTGAGTCAAAGCAACTATCCATCACAATAGACTCCAGATCATCGTCATTCTCTTCTTCTTCTATGACATCACTAGGGTCACCTTCTTCTAGCAAGGGTTGACACATGAACACTGAGATATCATAACCCTCCTCATCACAATGAGGTGTCCACTGTTCCTCATTGACAGCAATGTCCATGGTGGCTAAGATTTCTGGCCAGCCATGAGGCTCAAACTCCTCATCTGGAAAGATCATCGGTGTGTAGGCTAGGTCTCTAACTGGTCTATCTCCTAGCAAAGTTCCTTCTTCTCTTGCCTTTAAACGTTTTTCCTCTTCCTTTGCGACCTTGCACATCCACAAATGAGTATCTTCATGCAGCCATGATGGATCAGGTGAACTTTCAGAATGCACAGAGATGGAATCTTCTTTCGCTTTGTGGATAGAATTCCACTGTAGGGGTGGTACATCTCTGAAGGTGTAATCCTTCAAATTGACCTTGGTGGTGACCCCTAAGTGTTGTAAGTACAAGGAGTTAGTTCCCCAATCCTGTACTATTTGCAATTGTCGTAGGAAGGGTCTTCCTAGGATCATCTCATAGACATTATTTTTCTCAAAGTCACATATAGCAAATGTGTGCTCAAACTCTACACCACAAGTGGTTAGAGTGATCCCTTCTAGCAATCCTAGAGGTCTTTCAAAATGACCATCAGCCATTTGAAGCTTCATTCTAGTTGTTCTTAATGTGGGCTTGCCCCATTGCTTCCACAAGGAGGTGGTCGCAATAGCAACACCAGCACCTGAATCTATGATTGCTTTGGTTGTGTAACCTTGGTAGGTGATTGGAAGATAAGTATTACCTTCTTCACCCTCACACATGTCCCCTATTTTGTCTAGAGGTATCTCTGGTACCCTTTGCTTGGAGCCTGCTTTTGGCATGTTGGAATCAAGTTTTGGAACCTGATCCTTCACATGATTCCAAAGCTCAGGTTTTGCTTTGAGCAGCTCTTCTACAGTGAGATGACACTGAACCTTAGTGTTCTTCACGACATTCGTGTTCCTTGGAACCACTGAGTCTTCATTTCTTACTAGTATTGTGGGAGCTCTAATCTGGAGAGATTCAGATTCCCATGGGCCTGGAAATTGAGGCAGTTCTTCTAAGGTATTAGATTCAAAATCTAACCTTTCGTCTTCTTGTTGTTCTGCTTCATCTCCGTAAATAGATGGAATGTCTTGGGGAAATTGATCATGAAGATCATCAATCTCAGGAATAGGAGGGGAATTACCCTTCTCCTTGGCCCATTTCTCTTCTTGTATTTCCCGCAAGAATTCTTGAGAGTACTGTTGAATTGAAGGAGGTATTCCTGGATCCGTGGAATTAGGAACATAAGCTCCCATTGGTGGTGAGCTTCCTCTTTCAATAACTGGTTGAGCCTGTGGAGGTAAAGAAACTTGTGGTTTGTTTACCAACTGCTCTAATCGTTCTAGTAAGCCCTGGAAATGCAAATCCCCTTTGACAGAGTTTGTCTGATTGAACTTTTGACTAGTCTCAAGTATAGCTTGAGCTTGTTCTACCATTTTCATGCACATTTTCATCCGTTCAATCTCTAAGTCCGCTCTAGGGTAACTCTTGTCTAGGTTTGCAGCTGTAGGCCCTTCTTGAAGTCGAGCCTGGTAGGCCTTGAACATCATGTCCAAGCCTTCTGGGGTTGGATCTGCAAGAACAGACCCTAGTTGTGGTCTATTTACAATGGGTGGTGGGGTGGGATGAGGTGGAGTGGATGGAGTTTCGGCATGCGAGGGGCTTTGAGATGCAATGTCTTCTATTTTTGTTTTCGCTTCTTTTAAGCTTTCTTCTAGTTCCGATAACTTTTTATTCCACTTGCGATTGGCCTTCTCTCTGGTATCCTTCCATGTTCTTGTTTTCCTCTTACTAGGCTCTCCCAATTCACTCGACTGATTGTTCTACTAGTTTATCCTGTTTTAATGCTTGTGCCCTAGTAACTGCCTGTATAGGTGCCACATTACTGCTACTTGAACTTGAATCCGCCACTAAGCCTACCACATTAATGGGTGTAATCTTGGGTGCGCTGGAGGGGTTTCTTGGACAATCTCTAGGGAGATGGTCTTTGCCACAATCAGGGCAAAAAGCCTGTATTGTGATAGCCTGTCCTTGACTCGGAGATGATGGGTGGGGACAGTCACGAATGAAATGATCACCTTGACATCTAAAACAAGATCCTCTAGGGGCTTGTGGTCTCATTTGTCTCAATTGGGGCCTAGGGTTAGGATTTGTATACATGACATTGGAGTATTCTGGCTCCCAATTTTGCTCCATAGGTGGTGCCTCATATTGATACGAGTAAATCTCACTATGTTCAGGTGACTCTGTGTAATACGTAGGTGGACTACCTTCATGGGAGTAGTCTGAACTATGAGCATGAGAATCATTATCTAGTATCAATGGGGTTAGGGGCACCAATGCTCTATTTGGATTTTCCTCTCCCACCGCATATTTGACTGGAAACACGTTGGCTGGAGCTGGTGGTTGGTTTCCCAAGACAGGTTGTGGCCTATATGGTACCTGATATTGCTGTTGTGGTCTATAATATGGCTGTTGGTATTGGTTCTGATACCTACCTTGTGGGTAAGGTTGCTGATAATTCTGTCTAACAGCCTGCCTATTGTAGGGACAATCTTGAGTCGTGTGGTTTGTGTATTTTCTCTCAATAGTGCAATATGAAGCATTCCTTTCTCTAATGTTTTGGTTTTGCATTGGGCATACATTAGCCATGTGGTCGCCCCCACAAGTATAACACCGATTCACTGGAGTGACTCTCTGTGTTTGTTTATTTTGGACTCCCAGCTTCTTGGCAACTTGCTCAGCTATCTCCTCTATTTCCGTGGAGATTTTTGAAGTATGACTAGTAGAACTATCTGAATCCTTATAGAGTTTGGATAATCCTAACTCCTCACCCAAGTTATCTTCTATGTCAATGCATGTCCGCACGCACTCTTCTATGGATCTAGGCTCTTTCAAATATACATATGATCTTAACTTTGTGCTCAGTAAGCCATCTAAGAACAAAGCCACTTGTTTGGCTGGTGTGGGTAACTCGGGAGCAGGGCATCTTTCTAGGTACTGTCTGAACCTTCTACCTGCTAGTCGCACTGTTTCTTGGGGTGTCTGCTTGAAACTGTGGATCAAGGATGATGTGTTATGCCTGATACCACTCTTGGAAAATTCTACAATGAATTCGTCTAGCAGTTGACCTATATCGCGATAGTTGCGACTACTCAATGGTTGAAACCAAGCCAAGGCAGTGCCCTTAAGAGTCAAACCAAATGCCTCGTATTGGGTGAATAAATCCTCAACCTGTTCAGCTCTTAACACTTGTTTGAACTCGGCCACATGATCATAAGGATCTCCTGACCCGTCAAAATAATTCTTCATTGCCTTGATCACTTGAGTGGGTCTAAGGGTTCTTGGGTGCTCTCGGGGTCTAGGCTTCGGAGCGCCGGCTATGGCGAGCTCCGTATGAGCAGAAAATCATGAAAAAAACACAGCACTTGCTCTCCCTTGCTTCTCCTAACTCCTTCCCACACAATAATGCATGAAAAATGGTATGAAGATGGTGAAAATGCACTAAAAAACAAGAATTTTCTATGAAGAAGAAGATGGAAGAAGGTGGAGATGATGATGATGATGAAGATGAAGAGGAAAAAATAGAAAATGAACTGAGATGACAGTTTTTTTACCTTCCAACGTCGCAAATCTACGATCTTACCATCACAACGCTCGTCCTCGAAGCTCTCTCCCCGGCAACGGCGCCAAAATTTGGTGTAGCTCAAGCGTAAGCACCACTCCTTTACTTGTCAATCCGCGGAGACGTGAGGACCGGTATGAAGACCGCGAGCAATTGAAGGCACAAGTGCGTGAGTGAAAGTACACAATCATACACACACATACACACACACGCGCACAAAGTAAGATCAAAGAGAGGAACAATGGAAAGCTTTAGATTGCAAAGAGTTCTCTTACAAAAGCTCTATTCTCTCTCCAGCTAACCCCAAAAATGAGCTCTCTAGCTCTTTTTATAGTTTTTTGACTAGTTTTGGCCCTGTCCAGACCTAGTGTCCGGCCTAGTTAAAAATTAGGTTCCAGGGCTTATTTGAGGGCTCAAACGAAGTCTAAAAATTATGAAAATTGGTACGATGGTACTTTTAATACTCCTCAAGCTCGAGGACTCCTCGGCTTGAACAAAATGGAGTTACTAAAAATAGATAATGGTATTTACAATGGTTTTTAGTGATGAAAATCACTATTTGCGTAGGGGATTCTTCTGAAAATTTGACATACACTTCTTGGAGCTCCCTACTTGCTCCCTTTCCTTGTGTGTCCACCTTTTGATGTGCTTCCATGCTTTGTCCTTTACTTTGAGCTTCAACAGTTATTCACCCTTGCATATCCAGATCTGCTTCACATTTTGAGTCCTTTTGCTTTGAGCTCTCCATTGGCTATGAATATTGACCTTCTGCTTCCCTTGCTTTTTGCACTCCTTTGATTGCTTTGTCTCAATCATCTTTGGAAAAGAAGGGAGTTCCACCACATCCTTGAATCCTTTGCTGAGAATCTCATTCTTCTGCATCATAGAGTTTTGGGCAAGAACAACATTGTTATCTTCATGTGTACTCCTAGAAGGACCAGGAGTTGGTGCCTTTCCTATTTCCTTGAGTGCTTCATTTTCTAACTCAATTGTAATCTGATTTACCCAGACCTGAAGAAGTCCACTTTGTCACTCTAGCACGATGGTGAGTACCAACGTGAGGAGATACACCTCATAAATGTCAATCCGTGGAGACGTGAAGACCGGTATGAAGACCGTGAGCAAGTGATGGCACAAGTGCGTGAGTGAAAGCACACAAGCATGCACACACATACACACACACGCGCACAAGGTAAGAGCGAATAGTGGAACAATGGAAAGCTTAGATTGCAACAAAGTTCTCTTACAAAAGTCCTATTCTCTAACAAGCTAACCCCAAAAATGAGCTCTCTAGCTCTTTTTATAGTTTTTTTGACTAGTTTTGGCCCTGTCCAGACCTAGTGTCCGGCCTAGTTAAAAATTAGGTTCCAGGGCTTATTTGAGGGCTCAAACGAAGTCTAAAAATTATGAGAATTGGTACGATGGTACTTCTAATACTCCTCAAGCTCGAGGACTCCTCGGCTTGAACAAAATGGAGTTACTAAAAATAGATAATGGTATTTACAATGGTTTTTAGTGATGGAAATCACTATTTTTGTAGGGGATTCTTCTGAAAATTTGACATACACTTCTTGGAGCTCCCTACTTGCTCTCTTTCCTTGTGTGTCCACCTTTTGATGTGCTTCCATGCTTTGTCCTTGACTTTGAGCTTCAACACTCCCCCCCCTCTCGAGTCTGTCGTCCCTGACAGACCCTTGTTGGAAGGGCTGTTCCATGTAGTGCTTTGAGAGGTGGTGTCCATCCGTTGTATGAGCTGGTTCCTTGGATTCCAGCAAGAATGTGTTGTTGTGAGCTTTCAAAACTGTAAGTTGCTCAAAAGAGGTTGTCGAGAGTGATTTGGAGCAACTACTGGCTTCAATTTGCTTCCGAGATATGGATGTTGTTCCCAAGATGTCCTCTAGCTCTTCCAAAGATGATGTTGAGAGCAGTCATGCCAACTACTCATAACCCATAATGAATGATGGGTAAGTGTGTTCGTGCCTGGGTTGAAAAGAGTATGTGCCTTGTGCACGGCCTTGTAATGTAGCCCTACGCATGCTTACTTGGAAAATGCATTGGAAGAAGTATGGTGCAAAAATTGCGGGTCTTGAGCTAAGTGCTCAAGGGTATGCTGACGAAGAGGTTTCCTAAACTATCATGGTTATGGTGTTTCCAGAGTAAAGATACTTACCAAGGAGAAGGTTGATGGATGTTTGTCTCTTCGTGTTGTACACTCGGCCTTTGGGATGTAACCTTGTTGATGAATGTCCATGTTGATTGTCCACTCATGAGATCTTTTGAGTGGTGGATCCCCTCTCCTCTTTTCAAAGCAACCTTTGTCAGTAACAATGTGCATTTCTGAGCTTGGGCTCATGCACGTTCACTTCCCTATATTGACACTCAGAGGAATATTGGACACGTGCCGGTTTCTAAGAGATAACCATGCTGATTGACATAGACCATTCACCAGTGCTACTGTTCCATACTGGTTCAGGAAATACAGAGAATTGAATTGCTTTATATTCCTTGGCAAGCAACATCGGGAAACTACACCAAGCTGAGTTTCACATATTCTCTTTAGCTCACCATATGCAGGAGTCTTCTTCTCTAGAACTACCCTTTGCAGATATCTCCTTGGATGTTTTGGTACATGAAGTAGTTAAGCATCACTCAAGTTGTGGACCTTCAAGCTCTTCATTCCTACCATGGTAAGAGAAAACCATAGTTGTAGATGCCATGTTCATGCCAAATGCTTGTCATCTGCCAGATAAGGCAGCAATAATCTCACTGCTGGTCGAGACACACTTCTATCCAAATTACTAAATGCCCAGTAATCAACAGCTCTACCTTCAACTAAGCATGACTCATTCATGTTTCATAAGCCAAACCTGGGAACAAGCTCTCTCCATTTTTTTTTTTTTTTTTTTTTTTTTTTTTTTGCAAAAGAATATCACAAAACAAGAACACAAAAGTTAGTATCAATAGAAATATTTGACATATGTCACCGTGTTCTTGTGCGTGGGATTCTCAAGTGTGTCTATGCACGGCCGTGTAATGTGGCCCTATATTAATGCATACTTTGGAAATGCATGACCGGAATGGTGCAAAAGACAGGGTTGTGCAAGGAGCACATGGTTGTTGCTCGTTCGAGGCTTTCGATGTTACTTGTGAAGGTTGATGCCGACCTTGGTGGAGGTATCCATTGAGTCTCGAACTGTTGTAATCCTCCTTATTGGAGTCCATTTTAGAACAGCATTTGGGACTATAGAGGTCACTTCAGGCGTCTTTGTCTTTGGATGTTTTCTGAACTGTGGTGTCCAGTGTGGTTGACGTTTTGGTTCGGTGGAGGCTACTTGCACTTTTGGCTTCCAAACCCATATCCTTTTTGCATGTCTCCCTATTAATGTTGAATAGCTGATCTGATGTTCCTTTGGTCTCTGTACGTGGTTCTTACCCTTTTCTCTTTGTGGCTTCTTTGTTGAAACCTTTTGCCTGTGGGAGAACAAAGGTTGTTGTGGATGTAGGAGCTTCTTAGGTACCCACATCTGTAGTTGCCCTTGTTGAGCTGCAGCTAATTTCTTAGGCACCCAAACTTGTTGGATACCTTGTGATTGAGTTTGTCTGAGCTGCTTCCTTCGTCTTCTGGCCTGGTTGGTTTGCATGGATGGAATTTGTGGGGGCAAGGTTGGTGGTTGCTCTCCTTTGCGTACCCATATCTGTTTCATGCTCGGAACTGCTTTTTTATCGAATGGTGTCTTGCTATTTGATGTAGCAGTCGTCGTGAACGGTTGTGTTTGCTTGTATGGTGGACTCACTACTGTGGCTACTTGTTTCTTTGGAGAAGAAGAAAGATCCACCCGCCTTCGAACCTGGTCTTCCACGATTGACTCCTTCTGCATCATAGAGCTTTCGACACATACAACATCTTCTTCCATATGATTAGTCTTGGAAGAACTAAGGGAGTGTGTGGTGCCATGATTTTGGAGCATGCAGTTCTCTAATTCTAATGTAATGCATTGTTCATGTACCCAAACTTGAAGAATTTGACTTCTTAGGTTTACATTAACTGCATGGTCATAGATCCAATCTTGACCCAAGACAAGTGGTTCTGTAAGGTGCTCATCTTGACATACTAGCGCTTTGACTTTCATTGGAACATCTTGAAGGTAGATGGGAAGTTCCACCTCGCCCAAACAAGGGGTTTCCACACCTCCCAATCCTATGAGATAAGCTTCTATGGGATTGATTTTCAACTGCGAGTCTTGGCAGTAGGAAAGTCTAATTGCACTGCTTGCTGCACCTGAGTCAATCAATGCTTTCACCGTCCTTGCACCCTTCCCTTGTCCCATCTCTATGGTCACAAAGGGACGTCGGTCAACTATTCGAGAAGTAGATTGGCACATGTCCATATGATATTTGGGAGCTTTTGTGTTGATATCTAGGCCTAGTCGTCGTAACTTATTTCTTCTGATGCGCTCTCTAGCCTCTGCTTGTGCTTCTTCTCTAACCCTTAACTCCTCTTCTTTTCGCTTCTTAGCAGTGTTGAGTCTCATGAGCATTTCCTCTGTAAGAGGTTCTTGATATAACTTGACTCGACAACCACTTATATAGTTTGGTAAGATATCACCTTCTAAAGTGGCCAATTGAACTGCACCACTAGTGGAGAGTCTATTAATGATCATGGGTCCATATCCTCGTTTCTCCAGCTTGCGGGCATGTTGCTTTAGCGTATAAACCAGCACTAGATCTCCTTCCTTCAATCCTTTATCCTTTACATGGGCATCAAAGTATGCCTTTTGCCTTTTCTTTGCAGCGTAAATGCCTGCTGCTGCCCAAAGCGTTCTAGATCAAAGATCCTGGAAGACAACTCATGTCCATTCCACTCATGCTCTTGTGCTACTCTCAAGGCACGGATTAGGAAGTCTAATGGTAGCACAGCATTCTGTCCAAAGACCATCTGAAATGGGGTAGCATTGAGTACCGTTTTGTAGGCCACTCGGTATGCCCAAACAGCATGATGAAGTTGTTTGTCCCAATCAGAGCGTTTATTATTTACCAGTTTTGTCAATACGTTACAGAGGATCTTATTGGTACTCTCGGCTTGTCCGTTGGCTTGTGGGTGATAGGGGGCTGATTTCTTATGTATCACCAAGAATTCTTGGAGAAGATTTTCAATGACTTCATTCAAGAAGTGTGTACCTCTATCACTAACCAACTCTATTGGTAACCCATATCTAGTGAACACATTTTCGAATAAGAACTTAGCCGTCGTTTGAGCATCATTCTTTGTCGTGGCTTTTACTTCCACCCACTTTGTAAGGTAATCTGTGGCTACAATGATGTATTCTGCATGGGAGTTTCTAGCTGGGGGGTTGATGGGACCTACAAAGTCTATACCCCACTTTGAAAATGCACGTCCTCCCATCATTGGCCTCAAAGGCATCTCATCTTTTCTTATCGGATATTGGGCACGTTGGCATGTGTCACATTTCTTCACATAATTATGTGCATCCATATGAAGAGTGGGCCACCAAAGTCCTGAGAATAGAATGGTCTTAATTACTCTGTCAGGCCCAAAGTGTCCACCTGCAACACCGCTGTGTGCAGCTTCTAAGACTTTCAAATAGTCTGATTCATGAACGCACAGTCTTAGGTAACCATCCTTGCCTCTTCGATATAGGTTGTCTCCTACTAAGGCATAGTCTTGAGCCTCTTGCTCCATGCTCCGTTTTCTTGCAAGACTAGCCTGATTGGGTAATGTTCCCGATCTCATGAACTCAACCAATGGAGCACTCCAATCTGGGATTAATGACACATGATAAAGAGTGGCATGCTCCACTGGGGGTCTCTTCTGGCACACTGGACAATTCTGGATCCACTCCTGTATTTCTTTGTCCATGCTAGGCCAATACACTCCTAAACGTTTTAGATTCTGCAATGTTCGTTGTTTAGGGTAGTGATTTCCTAGCAGTCCCTCATGGGCTTGTTGCAACCAACTACTATGTTCATCATCCTCGACACAACAAGCTAATATGCCCTCAGTATCTTGCTTGTACATACTTCCGGCCAATATTTGATATTTTTGTGATTTTACAATTTCTTCTTTGCTTGTTTTCACATTTTTATTTGCAGGCCCAAAGGTTAGGACGGGTACCAACTTATTTGCCCATTTAGGAGCAACTTCTAAATTGAACAGATAAGCATCGGGCAATTCATCAGACACTCCTTGCGGTGGCTCTCCTGAAGTGATGCGAGAAAGATGGTCTGCCCTAAGGTGGGTTCTGCCTTTCCTGACAACAACTTCAAAGTCGTATTCCATTAGTAAGAGGAACCATCTTACTAAGCGGCCTGTATTGCAAGGTTTATTGACCAAGTAGAGTAAAGCTTGATGATCAGTGAAAAACTTGAACTTATTGGCCAATAGATAGTGTCTAAACTTTTTCACAGCATATACCATGCCTAAGCCTTCTCTCTCCGTTGTGGTGTAATTTCGTTCAGCTGCATTTAATTGCCTACTGGCATATGCTATCGGCAAGTCTAGGTTTCCTTCACCTGTGGGTTGTGCTAGCACACATCCTATTGCATGATTGGAGGCATCTACATGGACATAAAAGGGTTTGCTCCAATCCGGAGTAGTCAATATTGGTGCCGTGCACAAACGTCTTTTCAGCTCGTTGAAGGACTTCTCGCATTCCTCGTTCCACTCAAAATTTGTTAACAACCCATAAAGAGGTTTAGCTATGATGGCATACATGTGGATAAACCTACGGTAATATCCACAATGGCCCATAAGGGCTTGTACCTCTTTAACATTCCTCGGTCTTGGCAATTCTGCTATCGCTCTCACCTTGTCTTCATCTGTTGAGATTCCATTCTTAGAAACAATGTGACCTAAGATCTTACCTTGTCGTACCATGAACACACACTTCTCTGGGTTCAGACACACTCGATAATCTCTACACTTGTTGAAGATTTGTCTGAGCTCAGGGATGTGGTATCTTCTTTGTTGGGAATGAGCACATAAGTCATCCACATATACTTCTAAGTTCTTTCGCAAGAACTCTTTGAAGACATGACACATGAGCCTCTGGAATGTTGCAGGTGCATTGGTGAGCCCAAATGGCATCACACGAAACGCAAAGATTCCCCATTCTGTGGCAAATGCCGTTTTGTGCTGATCTTCGGGGGCAATGGCTACTTGGTTGTAACCTGAAAATCCATCAAGGAAGCTATAAACTTCCTTGCCTGCAACGCGCTCCAATAGATGTTCGGTGATTGGAAGTGGATAACTATCTCTGATTGTAGCGGCATTAACTTTTTTAAGGTTAATGCACACTCGCAATTTCCCATTCTTCTTGGGCACCACCACAATGGGGGACACCCATTCAGTGTGCTCAATCTCATAGATGAATCCAGCTTCAATCAGCCTGTCAATTTCCTCCTTTATTTTGGCTGCGTAATTGTCATTATATGTATAGGGCTTTTGTTTGGTGGGCTTGGCATCAGCGGTCATCGGAATCGTATGAGAGCAAATCTTTGGATCTACTCCTTTCAAGTCTCTATAGTGCCATGCGAACACATCCCTATATTCCCTTAATAGAGCTACAAGCTCTGCTTCTTCTTTTGCACTTAGGTCGTCTCCTATGTACGTACATCGCTCTTCGTTCCCTTCAATGGTCACTACAATTTTTTTGGTCTTTTCTTTATTGTCATATGCTTCTCCTATAATGGCCTCTCTCTTAGGCATTCGTACCAAAATTTTACGGTCTTCCACTTCATATTTCTTGAAATTTTCTGGTACTTCAAACAATGATTCTTCCTCTTCTTGTTTCACTGCTTTTCTTTTCTTTTTCTTTTGACCTCCTTCACTTTTTTCCTTTGAATTTATCGTTTTAATACTCGTGAGGGGTTCTTCTTCTTTTTGGGTTAACACTCCTATGTCTTCTAAATAGTGTTCCTCCGAGTCAAAGTAAGTATCCATCACAATGGATTCTAGATCATCGTCATTCTCTTCTTCTTCTATGAACTCACTAGGATCACACTCTTCCAACAAGGGCTGACACATGAACACTGAAATATCATAACCCTCCTCATCGCAATGAGGTGTCCATTGTTCTTCATTGACTGCAATGTCCATGGTAGCTAAGATTTCTGCCCAACCATGAGGCTCAAATTCCTCATCTGGAAATATCATCGGTGTATAGGCTGGGTCTTTTATTGGTCTATCTCCTGGGGGAGTTCCTTCTTCTCTCGCTTTTAGGCGCTTTTCCTCTTCCTCTGCGACCTTGCACATCCACAAGTGAGTATCTTCATGCAGCCATGATGGATCAGGTGAACTTCCAGAATGCACGGAGATAGAGTCTTCTTTCGCTTTGTGGATAGGATTCCACTGTAGGGGTGGTACATCTCTGAAGGTGTAATCCTTCAAATTGACCTTGGTGGTGACCCCTAAGTGTTGTAAGTACAAGGAGTTAGTTCCCCAATCCTGTACTATTTGTAATTGTCGTAGGAAGGGTCTTCCTAGGATCATCTCATAGACATTATTTTTCTCAAAGTCACATATAGCAAATGTGTGCTCAAACTCTACACCACAAGTGGTTAGAGTGATCCCTTCTAGCAATCCTAGAGGTCTTTCAAAATGACCATCAGCCATTTGAAGCTTCATTCTAGTTGGTCTTAATGTGGGCTTGCCCCATTGCTTCCACAAGGAGGTGGTCGCAATAGCAACACCAGCACCTGAATCTATGATTGCTTTGGTTGTGTAACCTTGATAGGTGATTGGAAGATAAGTATTACCTTCTTCACCTTCACTCACGTCCCCGATTTTGTCTAGAGGTATCTCTGGTACTTTCTGTTTAGAGCCTACTTTTGGCATATTGGAATCGAGTTCTGGAACCTGGTCCTTCACATGATTCCAGAGCTTAGGTTTTGCTTTGAGCAGCTCTTCCACCGTGAGATGACATTGAACCTTAGTGTTCTTCACGACATCAGTGTTTCTTGGAATCACTGAGTCTTCATTTCTTACCAATATTGTGGGGGCTCTGATCTGGATAGATTCAGATTCCCATGGGCCTGGAAATTGAGGCAGTTCTTCTAGGGTATTAGATTCAAAATCTAATCTTTCATCTTCTTGTTGTTCTGCTTCATCTCCATAAATAGATGGAATGTCTTGGGGAAATTGATCATGGAGATCATCAATCTCAGGAATAGGAGGGGAATTACCCTTCTCCTTGGCCCATTTCTCTTCTTGTATTTCCCGCAAGAACTCTTGAGAATACTGTTGAATTGAAGGAGTTATTCCAGCATCCGTGGAATTAGGAACATAAGCTCCCATTGGTGGTGAGCTTCCTCTCTCCATAACTTGTTGAGCCTGTGGAGGTAAAGAAACTTGTGGTTTGTTTACCAACTGCTCTAATTTTTCTAGTAAGCCTTGAAAATGCAAATCTGACTTGACAGAGTTTGTCTGATTGAACTTCTGACTAGTCTCAAGTATAGCTTGAGCTTGTTCTACCATTTTCATGCACATTTTCATCCGTTCAATCTCTAAATCTGCTCTAGGGTAACTCTTATCTAGGTTTGCAGCTGTTGGCCCTTCTTGAAGACGAGCCTGGTAGGCCTTGAACATCATGTCCAAGCCTTCTGGGGTTGGATCTGCAAGAACAGACCCTGGTTGTGGGTTATTTACAATGGGTGGTGGGGTGGAATGAGGTGGAGTGGATGGAGCTTCGGTATGTGAGGGGCTTTGAGATGCAATGTCTTCTATTTTTGTTTTGGTATCCCTTAGGCTTTCTTCTAGCTCAGATAGCTTTTTGTTCCATTTGCGATTAGCCTTCTCTCTGGTATCCTTCCATGTTCTTGGTTTCCTCTTACTAGGCTCTCCTGCCTCACTAGACTCAGATTGCTCGGATGGTTTTGCTTGTTGTGCAGCCTGTGCCCTAGTAACTGCCTGTACAGGAGCCACATTACTGCTACTTGAACTTGAATCTGCCACTAAGCCTACCACGTTGATGGGTGTGACCTTGGGTGCACTAGAGGGATTCCTGGGACACTCTCTAGGAAGATGTTCCTTGCCGCACTCAGGACAAAAGCCTTGTATCGTAATGTTTTGCCCTTGTCCCAGAGCTGGTTGGTGGGGACATTCACGAATGAAATGATCGCCTTGACATCTAAAGCATGGTCCTCTAGGGGCTTGTGGTCTTACTTGTCTCAATTGGGGCCTAGGATTTGGATTCGTATACATAACATTGGAGTATTCTGGCTCCCAATTTTGTTCCATAGGTGGTGTCTCATATTGACATTGAGAAGTCTCGCTTTGCTCAGGTGACTCTATATAATAAGCGTGTGGACTATCTTCATGGAAGTAGTCTGAACCATGAGCGTGAGAATCATTTCCTGAGACCAATGGGGTTAGTGGCACCAATGCTTTATTAGGGTTCTCCTCCGCCATCGTATATTTAACTGGGATCACATTGGCAGGAGCTGGTGGTTGGTTTCCTAGGACTGGTTGTGGTCTATATGGTGCCTGATATTGCTGCTGGTATTGGGGTTGATATTGTTGTGGCCTATAATATGGCTGTTGGTACTGATTCTGATATCTACCCTGCTGGTAAGGTTGTTGATAATTTTGTCTAACAGCCTGCCTGTTATAGGGACAATCTTGGGTCGTATGATTTGTATATTTTCTCTCAATGGTGCAATACAGAGCATTAGGGTTTCCTTGGGGTTGAGTCGTCAATGGGCAAACATTAGCCATGTGATCTCCTCCACATGTATAACATCGCTTCACTGAAGTGACCCTTGGCATTTGTCTATTTTGAACTCCTAGCTTTTTGGCCACTTGCTCAGCTATCTCATCTATCTCAGTGGAGGTTTTAGAGGTATGACTTGTAGAACTATCAGAGTCCTTATAGAGTTTGGATAGTCCTAACTCCTCACCCAAGTTGTCTTCTATGTCAATGCATATCCGTATACACTCTTCTATGGATCTAGGCTCTTTCAAGTATACATATGACCTTAATTTTGTGCTCAATAGGCCATCTAAAAACAGTGCCACCTGTTTGGCTGATGTGGGTAATTCTGGTACAGGGCATCTTTCCAAGTACTGTCTAAACCTTCTTCCTGCAAGTCGCACTGTTTCTTGGGGTGTCTGCTTGAAGCTGTGGATCAAGGATGATGTGTTATGCCTGATACCACTTTTGGAAAATTCCACAATGAATTCTTCTAGCAGCTGACCTATCTCTCTATAGTTGCGACTGTTTAGGGGTTGAAACCAAGCTAAGGCAGTACCCTTAAGAGTCAAACCAAATGCTTCGAACTGGGTGAATAAGTCTTCAACCTGTTCAGCTCTTAGCACTTGTTTGAACTCCGCCACATGATCATAAGGATCTCCAAATCCATCAAAGTAGTTCTTCATTGTCTTAACCACTTGAGAGGGTCTAAGGGTTCTTGAGTGCTCTCGTGGTCTAGGCAATGGGAAATCATGATCATCTCTTTGATGCCTATAAACTCTATGTCTCTCCCTTTCAGGTCTTTCCGTTCCATATCCTGATCTGTCTCTGCCTACAGTGTCTGCAAAGCTTACCTCCGGTCTCTCTCTAGTTCTTTCCCTCTGGGTTTCATGAGCCTTGGATGATCCGGCTCCTTGGAGGCCCTGGGAGACATTAGATCTTGGTGGAGGGAAAATTGATTCACCTTGCCAAGTGTAAGCATGCCTGTCATGATCTGATACCAAGAATAATTTCTGAGATGTGTGATCTAGATAGACAGCTTTCCCTGGTGTCTCTGGGTCCTTGAATTCATAGATGGCGACTACTGGGATGGGTTGATCTGGCCTAAATCTCCAAAAGGCTTCCTCCGTTTCTCTATTCACGAATAGTTCTATGCCTTTGTTATCTTGAGGAATCCATTCAGGAGTGATCACTCTAGTCAAGATTGACTTACCTCTAGGGGTCTTGGGTTCTCCTCCTAGGTCCCCTTTCTCTAGGTCTCCTATATCATTCTCAGGAATGATATTTCCAAACTCATCTGTCCTATCTGGTAAGTTGGTAATCACATACATGGTTCCTTCCTTATCAATGTAAGCACCCTCTTCAAACTTGACCACTGGGTGTTCAAGCCCAAAGGGTTGGTCAGGATTTTTGAGTTGAACCACGGATCGTCTTAGACCATCCTCATAGATGCGAGCACCTAATTGGTTGGTCCTGATAAACTCCAATTGGGTCTTATAGGGACCTTCTGGTGTCTGTAAATAGGCAGTGCCTGTGCTACGTGTGGGTCTTTCCATGCTAAAGGACATTTCTGAGTCACTGGTTTCTGAACTTCGTGCGTACGGATAACCACTAAGCTGTTGACCCCAAGACTTGGCTGTGTGGTTGACACTAGTTTCAGAAGATCTGAGGCTTTGTCTGTCTCGGCCCAAGTGTCTGCCTGATCTAAGGTTCATATGCCTGATTTATCTACCCCCTTGAACCTAAGCACACTCTCGTTGCAGGTTAATTTGCACCAATCACTTTGTTCTTTTTGAGTATGTTTATGGTCTTGTCTGAAATCGCGTTGTCAGGAGTACTTAAGTGATTTTCCGCACTTGATGAGTGATCGATTCCAGTTTACCTTTTGTTCCTTAGAGTTTTTGCACTTAAGACCTACTTAATTCTTGCACTTGGTTGATTAATACTCTTGGACTTGATTCTTGCCTAACGTTGCCCTAATTAATTACCACGCCTAAGTCGTACTTAGCCTAGGCTAGGAATTGACAAAGGAGGGTTGAGAGATCTTCCAACCTCAATTAGCTGGTTGACCAAACTGCTGCACAAGCCAACGAAGTCTTCTCCCAAGCTTGGTACTCACCCTTGCTAGCTTGCTTTGGATTACCTTTGATTGTCCTTACTAGACCTGGAAGAATCCAATATTAGACCAATTCACAGTTGGATGATCAAGCACTTGAGTATATACACCTTTTGAATCCCTTTCCTTTTGCCCAATTTTTCAATGCTTGCCCCCTGGCTTCCTAGTCCCAAACTAGGTCAACCTCAAAATAGCTTATCTAAAAATAGACGTATCCTTTAAGAAAAAAACAGTTGAGATCACGTAGTACTCGTCAAGAGCTTTCTAATGAGCTATTAAGCTCAAAAAACGGACTTCGGATGAAAAAGTTATGACCGTTCAGGCCCTGGGGGGTAAAAACTGACAATCAGGTTCTCCTTCCAATATGAGCTAAGGGGTCTCCTATGAGTCTAATGGTCCAAAAATTTCTCAAAAATACCCCCAAAATTGGTCAAAAAATGGAACCCTAAATTTGCGATGGGGGTGCACAATCGCGATGGTCCAAGCGAACCGTCGCGATGGCGTGGAGTTTGGACAGTCGCGATGGTGCGAAAAGGTGAACCGTCGCGATGGCCCGAAGTGAACAATCGCGATGGCGTGAGGTCGAACCGTCGCGATGGCGTGAGATCGAACCGTCGCGATGGCGTGATATCGAACCGTCGCGATGGCGTGATCAGGCGGACAATCGCGATGGCGTGGGTCAACGGTCAAAGGTGGACAATCGCGATGGTCCGAAGTGAACCGTCGCGATGGTCACAAGTGCGATGGCGTGAGCCAATCGCGATGATCGGATTGTGGGCTGTCGCGATGGTCCGAAAAATGAACCGTCGCGATGGTCTATCTTGACACGTGGCACCGTCGTGGCGATGGCATGGGCCAATCGCGATGGCGTGGGGTCAGCTGAACAATCGCGATGGTCCAAGTGGACCGTCGCGATGGCTCAAGTGAACCGTCGCGATGGTCCGAAAAATGAACCGTCGCGATGGTCCGGCCGAGCCGTCGCGATGGCGTGAGCCTATCGCGATGGTGCGACACAATCGCGATGGTCTGAGCCAATCGCGATGGTCCACCAAAATGTGATTTTTTGCAATGCAAGTATGGATTCCTAGTGGCGCAAGTGTGCTCTACACGCTGGTGTGGTCGCCTTCTCCAAATTCCGAACTTTGCAGACCATCGCGATGGTCCGACACAGTCGGAAATTTCTGACAGAAACTGAAAATTTTGCCTTTTCCAAGCTTTCCTGATGCACTGGAGATGAAGATGATGAAGAAGATGAAGAAGAAGGAAAATTCAAAAACTGAACTGAAAATGATGATTTTTTTACCTTCCAACGTCGCTACTCTACGTCTTACCGTCACACGCTCGTCCTCCAAGCTCTCTCCCCGGCAACGGCGCCAAATTTGGTGTCACTCTAGCACGATGGTGAGTACCAACGTGAGGAGATACACCTCATAAATGTCAATCCGTGGAGACGTGAAGACCGGTATGAAGACCGTGAGCAAGTGATGGCACAAGTGCGTGAGTGAAAGCACACAAGCATGCACACACATACACACACACGCGCACAAGGTAAGAGCGAATAGTGGAACAATGGAAAGCTTAGATTGCAACAAAGTTCTCTTACAAAAGTCCTATTCTCTAACAAGCTAACCCCAAAAATGAGCTCTCTAGCTCTTTTTATAGTTTTTTTGACTAGTTTTGGCCCTGTCCAGACCTAGTGTCCGGCCTAGTTAAAAATTAGGTTCCAGGGCTTATTTGAGGGCTCAAACGAAGTCTAAAAATTATGAGAATTGGTACGATGGTACTTCTAAACTATCAAGAGAACATCTTGAATGTAGAGGGGAAGTTCCACCTTGCCCATGCAAGGGGTTTCCACACCTCCCAGTCCTATGACGTATGCTTCTATAGGATTGACACTTAATTTCAATCCTAGAGAGTAAGAATTTCTAACAGCGCTAGTGGTTGCACCTGATTCAATCAAGGCCTTTACAATCCTTGCACTATTTCCTTGTCCTAACTCTAAGGTCACAAAAGGATGTTGGTCACTTATTCTATTGGAGTGTACTCGTGATGCTTCACACATAGCCATGTGATATCTGGGAGCTTCATATGCATCTGTTCTGGGCTAATCTATACCTTGTCTCCTCAATTTCATTTTTCGGATGCGTTCCAAGGCTTTGGTTTGAGCTTCCTCGTGAATTTGTTTTTCTTCTTCTTTGCATTTCTTGGCAGTGTTGAGTCGATTAAGCATTTCCTCAGTAAGGGGTTCTTGATATAGTTTGACGCTACATCCGCTGATGTAACTAGGGAGGACGTCACCTTCTAGAGTAGCTAATTGAACCGCTCCACTAGTTGAGATCCTATTTATGATCATGGGCCCATAGCCATGCTTCTCTAGCTTTCTTGCATGTTGTTTTAGGGTGTACATCAAAACTAAGTCTCATGCTTTCAAGCCTTTATCCTTCACATGGGCATCAAAGTATGCCTTTCTTTTCTTAGCTGCATAAATCACTACGGCAGCTCTCAGTCTCGTTTCACCTAGCTGTTCAAGATCAAAGACCCTCGAAGAGAGTTCATGACATGTCCACTCATGCTCCTGTGCTACTTTCAGTGTAGGTATCAAGAAGTCTAATGGTAGCACTGCATTTTGGCCAAATACCATCTGAAAGGGTGTGGCTTGGAGTACCGTTTTATAGGCAACTCAGTATGCCCAAACAGCATGGTGTAATCGTTTGTCCCAATCAGAGTGTTTATTATTCACTAATTTGGTGAGCACATTGCATAGAATCTTATTGGTGCTTTTGGCTTGCCTGTTAGCTTGTGGATGATAGGGGGCAGACTCTTATGTACTACCAAGAATTCTTGGAGAAGATTTTCAATGACTTCATTCAAGAAGTGAGTGCCTCTATCACTTACTAGCTCTATCGGTAGCCCATATCTAGTGAACACGTTCTCAAATAAAAACTTAGCTGTTGTTTGAGCATCATTCTTCATTGTGGCTTTCACTTCTACCCGCTTGGTTAGATAGTTTGTGGCCACATAGATGTATTCAGCATGTGAAATCTTAGCTGGGGGTTAATAGGACCTACAAAGTCTATTCCCCACTTAGAGAATGCACGTCCATCCATCGTAGGTTTCAAAGGCATCTCATCTTTCTGTATGGGATATTGAGTTTGCAGACAAACATCACACCTCTTTACATAGGTATGTGCATCCATGTGAAGGGTTGGCCACCACAAGCATGCAAATAGGATTGCCTTAATCACACGGTCTGGTCCAAAGTGTCCTCTTGCTACACCTTGGTGAGCAGGTTCCAAGATCTTAAGATATTTGCTCTCATGAACACATAGTCTTAGATATTCGTCTTTTCCATGCTTGTATAGATTATCACCAACGAGTGCATAATCTAGGGCTTCTTGTTCTAAACTTCTTTGCCTCGCCAAGGTCATGTCTTGAGGGAATGTTTTCGTTCTGAGGAAGGCTACCAATGGTTCACACCAATCTGGTATTAGAGACGTTTGGTACAATGCAGCATGCTCCACAGGTGGTCTTGCCACAATGCCCCATGAAAGCTTGTACTTCCTTGACATTCTTTGGCCTAGCTAACTATGCGATAGCTCTAACTTTCTCCTCATCCATGGATATGCCATTCTTTGACACTATGTGTCCTAGAATCTTGCCTTGCCTAACCATAAAAACACACTTTTTTGGGTTCAAGCAGACTTGATATTCTCCACATTTGTCAAAGATAGCCCTCAGCGCAAGGATATGTGCTCGTCTAATGTTGGAATGAGCATAGAGATCATCCACATAGACTTCCAAATTTTTCATCAAGAATTCTTTAAACACATGACACATTAGCCTCTGAAAGGTAGCTGGTGCATTGGTTAGACCAAATGGAATAACTCAAAAAGCGAATATGCCCCACTCTGTGGCAAAAGCTCTCTTATGCTGATCTTGTGGAGCTATGGCTACTTGATTGTAGCCAGAAAATCCATCAAGGAAGCTATATACTTCCTTGCCTACCACTCTTTCTAAGAGATGCTCAATGATAGGAGGCGGATAACTATCTCTAATAGTGGTTGCGTTAACTTTCTTCAAGTTAATGCATACATGTAACTTTCCATTCTTCTTGGGCACCACTACGATTGGGGATACCCACTCATTGTGCTCAATTTCATAGATGAATCCAGCTTCCACCAAGCGATCTATCTCTTCTTTGATCTTGGCAGCATAGTTGTCATTATAGGTGTATGGCTTTTGCTGAGAGGGTTTGGCATCAGAGATCATGGGAATTGTATGTGAGAATATCTTAGGGTCTACACTTTTTAAGTTTCTATACCTCCATGCAAAAACATCTCTGTATTCTTGTAGCAAGGCTATCAACTTGTGCTCTTCTTCCTTAGTCAGGTCATGTCCTATGTACATGCATTTTTCTTCTCCTTCTTCTATGGTTACAACAACCTTCTTGGTGGTTTCTTTGTTATCATAGGCCTCTCCAGCTTGTGCATCATGTTTAGGCATTCTTATCATCACTCTCCTATCGTCTATCTCATACTTCTTGAAAATTTCATGGACCTCAAACAAAGGTTCTTCCTCATCTGATGTGGCTTCTTTCTTCTTCATTTTCTTGCCTTCACTCTTGGTGGTCACTTGTGCGGTTAACCTCACATCATTCATAAGCTCTTCATGTCTCTAAGGGTGAACTTCTACTTCATAGAAATATTCCTCATCTTATGCAAAAGGTGGGTTCATAATGATTGACTCTAGATCGGAGTCACTTGCATCCTCAAATGCATCAGTGCTAGGTTCACATTCTTCAATAACCGGATCACCCATGATTGGCTCTATTGTGAAGACTAAAATGTCATATCCATCCTCGTCACAATGGGGTATCCATTGTTCTTCATTGATGGCTACATCCATTGTTGCTAAAATTTCTGCCCAACCATGAGGTTCAAATTCTTTGTCAAGAAATACTACAGGTGCATAGGTTGGGTCTTCAATTGATGTATGAGTTTCCTTCACACCTACCTCTCTGGCTTTTTCTCTCTTCTCTTCTTCTACGGCTACTTTGCACAGCCATAAGTGGGTGTCTTCATGCATCCATGAGGATCCTGATCCTATGGAATGGAGTGACTCTGTATCATCTTTAGCATTATGGATGGGGTTCCATTGAATAGGGGGTACATCTCTATGAGAGTAATCTTTGAGATTGACTTTGGTTGTAACACCTAGGTGTTGCAAATACAAAGAATCGGTTCCCCAATCTTGTACCACTTGCAATTGCCGCATGAATGGTCTTCCCAGAATCATCTCATAGGCTTGATTCTTGCTAAAGTCACATATGGCTAAAGTATGTTAAAACTCTACACCACATGTAGTGAGAGTTATTCCTTCTAGTAGTCCTAAAGGTCTTTCTATGTGACCATCGGCCATTTGCAGTTTCATTCTTCTTGGCCTGAGTGTTGTCTTGCCCCATCGCTTCCACAAAGAAGTGGTAACAATTGCAACTCTTGCTCCTGAATCCAAAATTGCCTTGGTGGTGCAACTTGGATGGGTAATTGGAAGATAGGTGTTTCCTTCTTCTCCTTTGCTCATGTCACCTATCTTATCGAAGGGTATTTCTAGCACTGTTCTATGATATCCTACCTGGGAATGAGGTTTTGCTACTTTTGGCACTTGATTGGCTACATGTTTCCACAGTTCTGGCCTAACCTTGAGTAGCTCTTCTAAAGTGAGGTTGCACTGCACTTTAGTGTTCTTTACTACCTCTGTATTCCTAGGTATGATTGAGTCTTCGTTTCTTATTGATCGTGGGTGCTCTCATACAAGTAGACTTAGCTTCCCATGGGCCAATGAAACGGGGTAGCTCATGTAAGGAATTAGACAAGAAGTCTAATCTCTCTTGAGATTGGGCACTCTCCTGCTCTCCATAAATGGAAAGAATGTCTTGTGGGAATTGATCGTGTGCTTCATCCACAAGTTCAATGGGAGGAGGAACTTCACTTTCTTTAGCCCATTTCTCTTCTTGAATCTCTCGCAGGAATTCTGGTGAATACTGATTCATAGAAGAAGATGCATTTGGTTCTATGGAGTTAGGCACATAAGCTTCCTGCGCAGGAAGGCTTATTCTTTCACTTGCCTTGCCCTTACTTTGAGAGGCGGGGTCCTTTTTAGATTTTGCAATTAGCCTCTCCAATCTTTCTAACAGTCCATCAAAGTGCAACTGTGTCTTAGCTGAACTAGAGAAGTTAAAGAGGCAACTAGCTTCAAACATGGTTTTAGCCAATGCCACCAGCTTTGCACAAATTTTAGTTCGCTCGAGCTCTAGTTCTGCTCTAGGGTAACACTTTTCATGATCCGTTACATTTGGCCCTTCTTGGATTCTGGCCTAATATTCCTTAAGCATCATGTCTAGGTCCTCGGGAGTGGGATCTGCTAAGACTGATCCTACTCTAGGGGGTGGTGGGATTGTGTGAGGTGGGTTGGAGGGTGGTGGATTGGAGGGAGATGGAAATAGTGGGTGTGGAGTAGTGTGAGAGTGAGTTTGAGACATGAGTTCAATTATATTGGCTTTCGTTTCTCTTAGACTTTCCTCGAGTCCACTCATCCTCTTTGCCCATTTCCTTTTCATTCTTTCTCGACTATCCTTCTAAGATCTGGTCCTCTTCTTGGCTATGCTCTTAGTATCACTAACCTCAAAACTCTTTTCTTGGCCTAAGCTTTGGTTTCGCTGCAAAGCTTGAGCTCTAGTGACACTTGGGGTTGAGCCATAATGAGACATACATTCACCATATCGTCACTCCCACAAGTATAGCATCTTTTCACTAGGGAAAACCTTGGTATTTCTTTGCTTGAGACTCCTAACTTTTGAGCTACTTTCTCCGCAAGTTCTTCAATAGATGTGGATGGATTTGAATTAAGGCTAGTAGAGCTATGTGAATCTCTGTAGATTTTTGAAAGCTCTAATTCCTCCCCTAAGTTATCCTCGATGTCGATGCACATGCGTACACACTCTTCTATGGTTATAGGGTCCTTCAAGTACACATATGATCTCAATTTGGTACTTAGCAACCCATCTAAGAATAAAGCCACTTGTTTGGTTGGAGTGGGTAACTCTGGAACCGGACATCTCTCTAGGTATTGCCGAAACCTTCTTCCTACAAAGGGGGAGGTAATGTCATGGACAAAGGAAACCATCCTGAATCTCAGATTCCATGTGAATCCTATATCTCATGATTGGTTCAGAATTTGGGGAAACTAATGCTTCCATTGTGTCTTGAACGTGCCAAAATCCTAAGATCGACTGTCTTCTTGCCTGATTCTGACATCCAAAGACCATGCTTTGAATTGATGACATCATCGATGACATCATCAATTCGTAACCGCCCTAGAACCGCCCTTGGAAAACCTATATAAGGAGGGTTTGTCCACATTCATAATCAGTCTTGCCAATACCAGTCTTGGGAGCTCAAGGAGTCGTGACCACCAAGTAAGTACTCTCCAAGTTCCAGTTCCTGTTCTTGTCTTGTTCCTTGTTCTAGTCTTGTCTAGTCTTGTATCCTAGACATCTAGCCTTGTCCTCTTGTAATCTCGTAGTACAAGATCTTGTCGAGTTCTTTCTTGTATCTAGTCCATCTCCCATAGGGGAGTTCTTATAATCCAGATATCTTGTCTCATACTTACAATCCTGGGTTGTGGGATCTCCTGTATCATCTCTGTCTCTTGAGGTGTCTGCTTGAAGCTATGTATTAGTGAGGAGGTGTTGTGTTTAATGCCACTCTTAGAAAATTCTATGATGAAAGCCTCTAGAAGTTGGTCTATGTTCCTGAACTAGCCTTGGTGAAGCGGTTGAAACCATGTAAGGGTTGTGTTCTTGAGAGTTAGGCCGAAGGCATTATATTGAGTGAACAAGTCTTCAACTTGTTCAACTCTCAAAACTTGCCTGAATTCTGCCACATGATCGTATGGGTCTCCTGTGCCATCAAAGCAATTCTTCATGGACTTGACTAGTTGTGTAGGCCTCAAGGTCCTCGTGTGTTCTTTAGGCCTTGGCAGAGGGAATTCGTATGTATTTCTTTGATTCCTTGGGCCTCTAGGTCTCTCGGTTTCCATTCTATCTGTCTCTATTCTTGTTCTTTCTCTTCCCAATGGGTTAGCAAAGCTTACCTCTGGCCTATCTCTACTCCTGTCCCTTTGAACTCCATGATTGTGGGATGTTCCAGCTCCTTGATGACCATATGAGACATTAGATCTTGGTTGGGGGAAAACAAATTCACCCTTCCAAGTGTAGGCATGTCTACCATGCTCTGACACCACAAAGATCCTCTCTGAAGTATTTTCCAAATAGGTCACTTTTCTTGGGCTATCAGGATCTTTAAACTCATAGATTGTGAGCATTCCTACTTCATTAGATTGGTCAGTCTTATACCAAAGGCATCATCAGTCTCTCGTTTTAAGAGCAGATCTATGCTCTTGTTGTCTTGTGGCACCCACTCTGGAGTGATGATTCTAGTCAAGATTGATTTGCCTCAGGGAGTCTTAGGCTCTCTTCCTAAGTTCCTTTGCTCGATGTCACCTATGTCTGCCTCTGGAATCACATTACCGAATTCGTTTGTTCTATCCGGTTGGTTGGTGACTACGTACATTGTACCTTCCTTATCTAGGTATGCACCATTTTTGAACTTGACCACTAGATGTTCTAATCCAAGGGGTTGATCAGAGTTTTTAATCTACACAACAGATCTTCTTAGGCTGTACAATTAGATGCGAGCACCTAATGGGTTGGTCCTAATGTATTCAAGTTGGGTTTTGTAAGGGCCTTTGGGTTTCTCTAAGTAAGCCACACCTAAACTTCCTGTGAGTCTCTCCATACCATAAGACATCTCTGATTCGCTAGTTTCAGAGCTAGGATAGTGAGGATAATTACTCAACTGCTGGGCCCAAGACCTAGCAGTGTGATTGACACTAGCCTTCGAAGACCTAAGGCTTTGTCGATCTCTCCCTAGATATCCTCCTTATCTAAGGTTCATATGCCTTGGTGGTTATCCCAATTTTCCCAGTACAACCTCGTTGTTGAGTTCTTTTGTAATAGTCACTCGTTCTTTTTAATTTTCTTAGGATGTCACTTCTTGTCCAATCAGTCTTCGTCACAAGGAACACTTGGGTTTTATCGTACTTGAGTTTGATTGCTTGATTAGAATTATTTTCCCTTAGGGTGTTTCGTAATTGTAATCTATTTATACTTGCACTTGAGTGATTAGAGTTCTTGGACTTGATAATGCTTAATGTTGCCCTAATCAATCAATACCTCTATTGTTGAGATATCAAGCTCAACATGTGATGATCCAGGATGACACGTACTAGTTTTTTGTTTCTTTAACATGTATAGTGGTCATGCCAGTATATCTCAGGGATACTTCATTGAGCTTTATTAGATTTATCTACCGAGAGTGATGGCACATTTGTTCCTTGCCAACTCACTCATTTGTAGACATTAGGTTTTTCCTTATGTACTGATCTTTATATATTGCATTTGTATTCTTGTTTTTAGGTCATTCTTGTACATTCCTTTTTATGTAATAGAAGAAGAAGAAGAAGAAGAAGATCATTCTTCCTTGCCTCAATCTGTGTGTGTGCGCTTCTCCTTGAGAGTGAGAGTGTGTGTGTGAGCTCTCTTCCTTATCTCCTTCCTCGTGACATGGTATCAGAGCCAGCGTGGCTGTAGTAGAGAGCTCGTGGAGAAGGCGATGATGAAGAGTACGCAGCAAGGCGTGGAGAAAATGTGATTCATAAACGACCTCCGTTTGCTACGAAAATCGACGTGAAGGTAGAAGACCTCAAAATATTTTCAAGGATTATCCCTTTAGGGTCACTCGTTTTTGTCAGATCAAAGTTTTGGAGCCATCTCGACCTCTGTTTCGAGCCCACAAGGTGGGGCCCATAGAAAAACTAGGTCAGTTTCAAAAATTGTAACTTGCATTGTGTTCGACAACACTCATATATTCGAGATCCAAAATTTCAAGCGATTCCATGTACTGTTGATACATGAAAACTATGTTTTTCTGAGATCGAATTATCATGTCATAGTGCGACAGTGTTCAAGTAGAAGTGTTGCTTGTAGTGTTTTGTAGTGTTGTGAATTGCTACAGAAATGGCAAACGCAGATGGAATGAGTCAGCTTATGAGTGATAAGCTGGACAAGAACAACTTCCATGCTTGGAGATTCAGAATGATGAATTTCTTGATGGGAAAAGGCTACTGGAAGTACATCGAAGGAGAGAACGAAAATGCTCCGCAATTACCAGAGAGGAATCGAACTGAAGAACAAATAAGATCATATGAGGAATGGAATCAAGGAGCAAGAAGGTAATGTACTGGCTATCTGTTAGCATACAAGATAGCATGATTGGGCACATACAAGATGCCAAGGCTCCGAAAGAGGCTTGGAATAGTTTGATCACATTGTACAAGACCAATACAAAGGCACGAAAATTGCAACTCAAGACCGAGCTGCATACATTGGAGAAAAAGAGCATGTCTGTAAGTGACTACTCTCTCAAAATCAAAAGCATATGTGAGTCACTTGCATCTATTGGCGTGAATGTAGATGATGTGCCTTCGTGGTTTAGGAGCTGCATATAAGCAATTCAGAACTTCTATACAAACTAGGGAAAATATTCCAAATTTTGCTGATTTGGTATCCATGTTGATTATTGAAGAAAAGAATCTTGGTGAGGATTCAAACTCCCAAGGAAAGCCCAGTTCTGAGCAGGATTTCTACTCCAGTAGAGGAAGAGGCAGAGGTAGAGGTTTTGGAAATGGAAGAGGAAATAGTAACCAAGACCAAGGTCAACAACAGAATCATGCAGGAGCAAGAGGAAAGTTTCGAGCCAGGGGGAGCCAAAGAGGTCGCAAAAATTTCCAAAGATTATCTATGTGGGAAAGGCTCTCTAAACCTTGTTCAGGCATAAAGATTAGGATATTGGATTAGAGTGGTATTATGTGTAACTGCCCCACATGGGGGATTGTATCCATAACCCCTGCATATGATAGACATGTTTATTTTGCTTGTCTCCTTGTTATGAATGTACTCCACATTATAAGTGGAAACCTAGAGGAAGCACTTGGCTTTCCCCTTACATGGCCATTCTCAATTTTTTTATGCAGGACACTACCATGGCTAATGTTAGCTGACAACTTGCCTGATCTTCATAATGTCCTCATGTTGGTTCTATTCGTGTCATTTTGTGTTGAATATAGGGTATGCACACATCCTCAATTGTGCATAGGAACCCTCCCTAGACCATGAGAATAACCCTCCTTGTATATACTTGAGTGTCACATGTGAACACTCTCCAAAAATCACTTTTTGATATTTCCTTATACCATAGTATAGGTGACCCTTGGATATATCACCTTTTTTGCTCTTCTAAGGAAATCCCACGTAAAAATTCCACGAATACACATTCTTGACATTTGGTTGTTGCAAAAAGATATTTTAGAATATCCTAGAAGATATGTTAGTTAGAGAGAGATCTACTTTTTGACTTTTCAAGAGAGCACATGGGGAATAGAGCTTAGCCTATATATAGAAGCTCATTTTTGTAAAGATGGGAGCTTTTGGTCGACGTGCTCTCATGTGATATCTCTTATCAATGGAAGAAGGCTCTCATTTACTCCAAGACTAGTTACATTTACATGTATTTGTGTCTTTGTGAGCGTGTGAGAGTGGTGTGTGTGTGCCTATGCATGTCTCTCCTTTGTGTGAGTAGAGTAGTTGCATTTGCTTGTATTTTCCTCATGGACTAGGATCCTTGACTCCCTATTCTCCTTGTTTTCAAGCATGTGGCATAGCATGTGTCTGATGCCAATGGCTTGAACATGTGGGAGGTAGGGGTGGATGAGAGGAGAGTCGCTCTTGAGCTTTCCTTCTTGCTTCCATGCAAGGTGGTAAGGGTTCTTGGTCTTTCCTTGCTACAACCACAACAAATTTTGGCACCGTTGCCGAGGATTCAAGATTTGAGGACGAGTGTGTGATGGTAAGATGTAGAGAGGACATGTTGGAAAGGTAAGTAGTAGGTTATTTCATATTTTTCACTAATTTTTTCCCATTTCCATCTCCATTTCCATCTCCATCTCCGCTCCACACCATCTCCATCCTCCTTTCATATTCCCACTCCCATTGCATTCACCTCATTTGCATAGTGAGAGTTTGAGAGAGAGCGAGAGTGCGTTGTTGTGTTTGTGTGTTTTTTGCATGATTATTGCAGGTTTCAGCAGCATCATCATCCCCAACAAGCTCTGTAGGTACGAAATTTGTCTACGCAAGCCACGAGAGACGTCGACCTTGATCTATCGTGACGCACTGAAAAGTCAACCCTATCGCGATTCTGAGTGCACCACGACACAGTGCAGGCTGAGAGCTTCCAGGATCACTAGGTTGATCATTAGAATTTGCCATATTCCGATCTATCGCGACACACCCATCTATCGTGACACATCAACCTATCGCGACACACCCATCTATCGCGACACATCAACCTATTACGACACACCCATCTATCGCGACACATCGACCTATCGTGACACATCTATCGTGACACATCAACCTATCGCAACACACCCATCTATCGCGACACACCCATCTATCGCGATGCACCGACCTATCGCGACACACCGACCTATCGTGACACACCCATCTATCGCGACACATCGACCTATCGCGACACACCCATCTATCGTGACACACCCATCTATCGCGACACATCGACCTATCGCGACACACCCATCTATCACCACACATCGACCTATCGTGACACGCCCATCTGAGCTATAGCGATACATTGATTTTATGCATAGTTTTTTTTGGGGTGTAATAATTGTAATTGTGGTAATTTTGGGCATGAATTTTTGACAAATTGGGACTACCTTAGAGTCTTATAAGGGGGAAAAACAACTAGAAAACCTTAGATATATTCTTGAACTCGGAGAACCTATTTGGCCCCCAAAGTGCCTGAATGGTCCTAACTTCACCATATGAACTCCGATAGATGAGATTTTGGTCTCGTTGGAAAGCTCGTTGAGAATCCTACGTGGACCTTGACTGGTTTTTGTAAGAATTCTATGTGGAGTCTTCGATGTATTTTTACGTTGGCCATTAGGTAGGAACTGGTGGTCATAGGAATTCTGGGGGCACAGTGAGCTGTTCCACAAGGGGGCTATACTTCTTATTGTGTCTCTATCAATTCATTGTGATCAAGAGCAACATTAACTTGTGAACCCTTGCAGGAACATTGTGCGCAATCAACGCATCCAAAGCAAGCTAGCAAGGATGAATACCAAGCTTGGGAGAAGGCTTCCTAGGCTTGTGAAGCAACCTGAGCAACAAGTGATTGGAGGTTGGAAGTTCTCTCAACCCTCCTTTGTCAATTCCTAGCTTAGGCTAACTGCGACTTAGGTGTGGTGAGTAATTAGAGCGATGCTAGGCACGAATCAAGTTCAAAAGAACTAATCAACTAAGTACAAGCATTAAGTAGGTCTTAAGTGCGAAAACTCTAAGGGACAAAAGTAAACTTGAATCAATCAATTATCAAGAGCGAAATTCACTTAAGTATTCCTGATGACGTGACTTCAAACAAGGGCTTAACACAATAATCAACTAAAAAGAACAAAGTGATTGATATGAACTAACCTACAATGAGATTGTACTTGGGACTAGGGGGTAGAGAAACCAGGCATATGAACCTTAGGTCAGGAAGACACTTAGGCCGAGATAGACAAAGCCTCGGATCCTCTGAAGTTAGTGTCAATCATACAGCTAGGTCTTGGGCCCAGCAGTTGAGTGATTACCCCTACGCTCTAGAATCAGAAACCAATAACTTTGAGATGTCCTATCACATGGAGAGACCAGTGGGTAGTTCAGGAGTGGTGTACCTGGAAAAGCTAGAAGGACCTTACAAGACTCAATTGGAATATATCAGGACCAATAGTCTAGGTGCTCGCATCTACGAAGACGGCCTGAGAAGATCTGTGGTCCAAATTAAAAACCCAGATCAACCCCATGGACTAGAACATCCGGTAGTCAAGTTCGGAAATGGAGCATATCTAGATAAAGAAGGAATGATTTATGTGGTCATCATCCTTCCAGATAGGATAGACGAGTTTGGCAATGTGATCGTAGAGGCTGACATGGGTGACATAGAGCAAGAAAACTTAGGAAAAGAGCCAAAAACCCCTCGAGGCAAGTCGGTCCTAACGAGAATAATCACTCAAGAGTGGGTTCCCTAGGAAAATAAGAGCATAGATTTACTCGTGAATCGAGAGACGGATGAGGATTTTTGGAGGTATAAGCCTGAGAAGCCTAACGAAGTGGGAGCACTTACCATCTATGAATTCAAAGATCTCGACAGCCCAAGCAAATTGACCTGCTTAGATGATGCTTCGGAGAGAATCTTTGTGGTCTCAGAGCATGGGAGACATGCCTACACTTGGAAGGGTGAATTTGTTTTTCCCCAACCTCGATCCACTATGTCTTACGGTCAAGAAGGAGCTGGAACATCTCAAGCTCACGGAGCTCATAGGGACAGAAGTAGAGACTGGCCAGAAGTAAGTTTTGCCAACCCTCTGGGAAGAGAAAGGATGAGAACGGAAATGGATAGAAAAGAAAATGAGAGACCTAGAGCCCCAAGAAACCAAAGAAATGCTGATGATTTTCTTTTGCCAAGGCCTAGAGAACACACTAGGACCCTGAGGCCAACCTAGTTGGTTATGCCCATGAAGAATTACTTCGATGGCACTGGAGACCCTTACGACCATGTGGCAGAATTTAGGCAAGTCTTGAGACGTGAACAAGTTGAGGACCTATTCACGCAATACAATGCTTTTGGTCTAACCCTTAGAAACACAACCCTTACATGGTTTCAACCACTACATGAGAGGCATTTTAGGAGCATAGACCAACTTCTAGAAGCTTTCGTCACTGAGTTTTCTAAGAGTGGTATATGGCATAATACTTCCTCACTGATTCATAGCTTCAAGCAAACACCTCAAGAGATGGTTAGACTGGCGAGAAGACGGTTTAGGCAATACCTAGAGAGGTGACCTGTGCCTGAGTTACCCACACCAGCCAAACAAGTGGCTTTGTTCTTAGATGGATTGTTGAGTACCAAGCTAATATCATATGTGTATATGAAGGACCCCAGAACCATAGAAGAATGTGTGCGCATGTGCATAGACATTGAGGATAATCTGGGAGAGGAGCTAGAGCTTTCAAAAATCTACAAGGATTCAGATAACACTAGTAGCCTCACTTCCAGTCAATCCACATCTATCGAGGAACTTGCAGAGAAGGTAGCTCAAAAACTAGGTGTCTCTAGCAAACAAATTCCAAGATTTGCCCCTGTTAAGCGATGCTATACTTGTGGAGGAGACCATATGGCGGGTGTATGTCCCATTATGGCCCAACCCCAAGTGAACCCTAGTAGCCAGTACTGCACCATAGAGCGAAGGTACACCAACCACACCGCACAAGACTGCCCTTATAACAAACAAAGTGTCAGGCAAAATTACCCTCAGCCATATCCACAATAGGGTAGATTCCAGACCCAGTACCCACCACATCAGTATGGTAGGCCCTAGAAATCCTACCAACCACCCTATCAAGGGTAGCAGAGACCTCAACCAGTTCTAGCGCAGCAACCCCCTGTTCCTACCAATGTGATTCCAGTGAAATATGCATCTGCAAAAGAAAATCTGAACAGAGCCATAGTCCCAGTAACACCATTGCTATCAGAAAGTGACCCAAGTGATCATAGTTTTGACTCTACATATACTGATAGCCCATAGGCTTACTACATGCAGTCACCCGAGCATAATGAGTCATACTATTATGAAGAACCCAGTGAATCTAGCTGGGAGCAAGATTATGTGAATGTCATGTACGCAAACCCCAACTCTAGACCTGAACCTAGGCAGATAAGACCTCCATTTCCTAGAGGGCCATGTTTCCGATGTCAGGGAGATCACCTCATCCGTGACTGCCCTCTACCGGCACCTATACAAACCCAATCGGTGACAATTCAAGGATTCTATCAAGATTGTGGGAAGGAGCATCTCCTGTGAGATTGTACTAAGAACCCCAAAAATATGCCAAAAATCACTCCCACTAATGTTATTGGGTTAGTGGTAGACTCTACAGGAAGTGTGACTGCCACTGCCCCAGTGCAAGTAGTCACCCAAGCTCAAGCCTTGAAGCAAACTCTAGGTGTAGGGCAGGAAAAGAGTTGTGAGGTTAGCGAGACTAAGAGCATAACCAAGAAAAGGACAAGAGTTTGGAGAGATAGTCGAGAGAGAATGAAAAGACAATGGTCAAAGAAAATGAGCGAACTTGAGGAAAGCTTGAGAGAAACAAAAGCAAAGATAATTGAACTCACATCTCAAACTCACTCTCACACTACCCCACCACCACCATTTTCATCTCCCTCCAACCCATCACCTTCCATTCCCCAACCTTCTAAACCACCACACATAACCCACCCACCACCCAGAGTAGGATCAGTCCTAGCCGATCCCACTCCTGAGGATCTAGATATGATGCTTAAATCATATCAGGCCAGAATCCAAGAAGGGCCAAATGTGATAGATCATGAAAAATGTTACCCTAAAGCCGATCTGGAGATAGAGAGAACAAAACTTTGTGCTAAGATGGTAGAATTGGCTCAAGCCATGTTTGAGGCCAGCCGCCTCTTTAACTGCTCTAGATCCACTAGAACACCATTGCATTTTGATGGTCTATTGGATAGATTGGAGAGGTTAATTGCAAAGTCTAGAAAAGGAGTCACCTCCCAGGCTCAAGAGAGAGTGAGCGATAGAATAAGTATTCCCCCTCAAGAAGCTTATGTGCCTAACTCCACCAAACCAGACACCTCTTCTTCTATGAATCAATATTCACCAGAATTCCTACGAGAGATTCAAGAAGAGAAATGGGCTAAAGAAAGTGAAGATCCTCCTCCAATTGAACTTGTGGATGACGTGCACGATCAATTCCCACAAGAAATTCCTTCTATTTATGGAGAGCAGGAGAGTTCCCAATCTCATGAGAGGTTAGACTTCGAGTCTAATTCATTGCAGGAATTGCCTCATTTCACAGGCCCATGGGAAGCTAAGTCGACGTGCATGAGAGCACCCACAGTTACAATAAGAAACGAAGACTCAATTATACCTAGGAATACGGAGGTAGTAAGGAATACTAAAGTGCAGTGCAACCTCACTTTAGAAGAGTTACTCAAGGTTAAGCCTGAATTGTGGAAACATGTAGCTAAACAAGTGCCATACGTAATGAAACCTTGTTCCGAGGTAGGCTCTCATAGAACGGTGCCAGAAATACCCGTGACAAGATAGGAGACATGAGCGAAGGAGAAGAAGGAAACACCTATCTTCCCGTTAACCATCAGGGGTACACAACCAAGGCAATTTCGGACTCAGGTGCAAGAGTTGCAATTGCGACCAATTCCCTATGGAAGCATTGGGGCAAGCCAGCACTCAGGCCAACGAGAATGAAATTGCAGATGGCTGATGGACACATTGAGAGAACTTTAGGATTACTCGAAGGGATAACACTCACTACATGTGGTGCAGAGTTCGAACATACTTTTGCTATATGTGACTTTAGCAAGAATCAGGCCTATGAGATGATTTTGGGAAGTCCATTTATGCGGTAGTTACAAGTGGTACAAGATTGGGGAACCAATTCTCTGTATTTGCAACACTCAGGTGTTACAACCAAAGTCAATCTCAAGGATTACTCTCATAGAGAAGTACCACCTATTCAATGGAATCCCATCCATAGAGCTAAGGATGATATAGAGTCAGTGCATTCCATAGGATCAGGATCCTCATGGATGCATGAAGACACTCACTTGTGGATGTGCAAAGTAGCCGTAAAAGAAGAGAAAAGAGAAAAAGCAAGAGAGATAGGTGCGAAGGAAACTCATAGATCGATTCAAGACCAAGCCTATGCACCCATAGTATTTCTTGATGAAGAATTTGAACCTCATGGTTGGGTAGAGATTTTAGCAACCATGGATGTAGCCATCAATGAAGAACAATGGACACCCCACTATGATGAGGATGGCTATGACATCTCAGTCTTCTCAATAGAGCCAATCCTGTGTGATTCGGTTATCGAAGAATGTGAACCTAGCACTGATGCATTTCAGGATGCAAGTGACTCCGATCTAGAGTCAAGCATTATGGACCCACCTTTTGCATCAGATGAGGAATATTTCCATGAGGTAGAAGCTCACCCTCAGAGACACGAGGAAAGTATGAATGAGGTGAGATTAACCACACAAGTGACCACCAAGAGTGAGGGAAAGAAGAGAAAGAAGATAGAAGTCACACCGGAGGAAGAAGAATCTTTGTTTGAGGTCCCTAAAAATTTCAAGAAGTATGAAGTTGAAGATAGAAGAGTCATGATCAGAATGCCCAAATGTGATGCACAAGTAGGAGAGGCCTATGATAACAAAGAAACCACGAAGAAAATTGTGGTAGCCATAGAAGGAGAATAAAAATGCACATACATTGGACATGACTTGACGGAAGAAGAAGAGCAACAGTTGATAGCCTTGCTGCCAGAGATGTATTCACTTGGAGTTACAAGGACTTGAAAGGTGTAGAACCTGACATATGCTCACACACGATCCCCATGACCTCAGAGGCCAGACCCTCTAAACAGAAGCCATACACATACAATGACAACTATGCTGCCAAGATCAAAGAAGAGATAGATCGCTTGGTTGAAGCTGGATTTATCTATGAAATCAAGCACACTGAATGGGTTTCCCCCATCGTAGTGGTGCCCAAAAAGAATGGAAAATTATGTGTATGCATTAACTTGAAGAAGGTTAATGCAGCCACAATCAGAGATAGTTATCCGCTTCCTATCACTGAGCATCTATTAGAAAGGGTAGCAGGCAAGGAAGTGTACAGCTTCCTAGATGGGTTCTTTGGTTACAATCAAGTAGCCATTGCACCAGAAGATCAGCATAAGATGGCTTTTGCCACCGAGTGGGGCATATTTGCTTTTCGGGTAATGCCATTTGGTCTAACCAATGCACCCGCAACCTTTCAGAGACTGATGTGCCATGTGTTTAAAGAGTTCCTGAGGAAGAATTTGGAAGTCTATGCTGATGATCTCTGTGCTCATTCTAACATTAGACAGACACATATACCTGAACTCAGGCAAATCTTTGACAAATGTAGAGAATATCAGGTCTGCCTGAACCCAGAAAAGTGTGTTTTCATGGTCAGGCAAGGCAAGATTCTAGGACACATAGTGTCAAAGAACGGCATCTCCACTGATGGAGAGAAAGTGAGAGCTATCGCAGAACTACCTAGGCCAAAGAACGTCAAGGAAGTGCAAGCTTTCATGGGGCATTGTGGCTATTACCGATGTTTTATACACATGTATGCCATCATTGCAAAGCCTCTATACGGACTTTTGACCAATTTTGAGTGGACTGATGAATGTGAGAAATCTTTCAATGAGCTTAAACGGCGATTGTGTTTAGCACCAATCTTGACTACAACGTATTGGAACAAGCCATTCCATGTCCATGTGGATGCATCCAACTATGCTATTGGGTGTGTACTTGCACAACCAACTGGTGAAGGTAATATCGATCTTCCAATTGCTTATGTTAGTAGACAGTTGAATGCAACTGAACGAAACTATACCACCACCGAACGAGAAGGGTTAGGCATGGTATATGCAGTTAAAAAGTTTAGACACTATTTTCTTGCAAATAAGTTTAAATTTTTTACTGATCATCAAGCTCTACTGTACTTGGTAAACAAGCCTTGCAACACAGGTAGATTAGTAAGATGGTTCCTCTTACTAATGGAATATGACTTTGAAGTAGTGGTGCAAAAAGGCAGGACTCACTTGAGAGTAGATCATCTTTCGAGGCTCACATCCGAGAGGCTCCACAAGGAGTATCAGATGACCTTCCTGATGCTTACCTGTTTAATTTAGAGGTTGTACCATAGTGGGCCAAGAACTTAGTGCCAGTACTGACATATGGGCCTAAACATCCTGTAGTAAACACTCAAGATAGGGAGGTAGTAAAAGCCCAGAAGTATCATATCATGGCAGGGAGTATGTACAAACATATAGATCAGGGAATATTAGCTTGTTGTGTGGAAGAAGACGAACATACAAAGTGGTTGCAATTAGCACATGTGGGTGCATTAGAGCAACACTACTCAAGACAAAGAACCATACAGACACTGAGGAGACTCGGAGTGCACTGGCCAACTATGGAAGGAGATGTCCATAAGATGTGCAAGGAATGCCCAATCTGCCGCACTAAACCACCAGTGGAACATGCCACTCTTTATCGAGTGTCATTAGTGATAGATTCGAGTGAACCCTTAGTAGCCTTTTTGAGGACGAGAACCTTTCCCCAAGATGTGACATTGGCTCGACAAAGGAGCTTAGAACAAGAATCTTTAGATTATACTCTCATTGGAGATAATCTATACAGAAGAGGAAAAGATGGGTATCTTAGATTATGTGTCCATGAGAGTGAATATCTCAAGATCTTGGAAACTGCTCACCAAGGTGTAGCAAGAGGACACTTTGGACCAGACAGGGTGATCAAGGCAATACTATTTGCAGGTCTTTGGTGGCCCACACTTCACATGGATGCACATACCTATGTGAAGAGGTGTGAGGTTTGTCAGCAAACTCAGTACCCTATACGTAAAGATGAGATGCCGTTGAAACCTATGATAGGCGGACGTGCATTCTCTAAGTGGGGACTTTGTCGGTCCTATTAATCCCGCAGCTAAGGGTTCCCATGCTGAATACATTATTGTGCCACTGGCTACCTAACCAAATGGGTAGAAGTAAAAGCTACAACGAAGAACGATGCCCAGACGATAGCTAAGTTTTTATTCGAGAATGTGTTCACCAGATACGGGTTGCCAATAGAGCTAGTAAGTGATAGAGGCACGCACTTCTTGAATGAAGTCATAGAAATCCTTCTCCAAGATTTCTTGGTGATACATAAGAAGTCTATCCCCTATCATCCACAAGCTAATGGATAGGCTGAGAGCACAAATAAGATTCTATGCAATGTATTGACAAAATTGGTTAATAATAAATGCTCTAATTGGGACAAATAGCTACACCATGTTGTTTGGGCATATAGAGTTGCCTATAAAACGGTACTCCAAGCCACACCCTTTCAGATGGTATTCGGCCAAAATGCAATGCTACCATTGGACTTCTTGATACCTACATTAAAAGTAGCACAAGAACATGACTGGACAGGCCTTGAGCTCTCCTCTAGAATCTTCGAACTTGAACAACTAGGTGAAACAAGATTGAGGGCAGTAGCAGGAATTTATGCAGCCAAGATAAGGCAAAAGGCATATTTTGATGCACATGTGAAGGATAAGGGCTTAAAAGTAGGAGACCTAGTCTTAGTCTACACTTTGAAGCAACATGCTCGGAAATTAGAAAAGAGAGGCTATGGACCAATGATTATCAATAGGATCTCCACAAGTGGAGCAGTTCAGCTAGCCACTCGTGAAGGTGACATCCTACCAAGTTACATAAGTGGATGTAGAGTCAAGTTATATCAAGAACCCCTCATCGAGGAGATGTTAAATTGACTCAATACTGCAAAGAAACATAAAGAAGAGGAAAAGCGAATTTGAAAAGAAGCACAGGAAGAAGAACGCATCCGACGAATAAAATTGAGAAGACAAGGTAGAGATCAGCCCATGCCTGACACTCAAGAAGTTCTAGGCTATCACATGGCCATGTGTGAGGCTTCAGGTTAACGTTCCCATACGATAGTCGATCGACGACCTTTTGTGACACTACAGGTAGGACAAGGAGAGAGTGCAAGGACCGTGAGAGCCTTAATTGACTCAGGAGCAGCCACTAGTGCAGTTCGACTTTCTTACTGCCAAGAATTGCAATTGAAGGTCAATCCTATAGAGGCATATCTCATAGGGTTGGGAGGTGTTGAAACCCCTTGTATGGGAGAGGTGGAACTTCCCCTCTCCATTCAAGAGATTCTAATGGCAATAAAAGTGCTAGTATGTGAAGATGAGGACCTTACCGAACCTCTTGTCTTGGGCCAAGACTGGATCTATGATCATGCAGTCAACTTCAACCTAAGAAGTGGACTTCTTCAGGCTTGGGTAGGCCAAAACCGCCTCACGATTGAATTAAAAAATCAAGCACTGAGACCACTAGAAAAGGCACCAAATCTTGGTCCCTCCAGGAACCCACATAAAGAAAACGATGCTATTCTTGTCCAAATTTCTATGGTGCAGAAGATTGTCACTCTTGAAGAAGGTACAGAAGTCAATGAGGAGTTCCTGTCTTTTCCAAAGAGGATTCAAGGAAGGCAAGCCGAGCAACACACGACACCGAGGAGGCCGATGATCAAGACGTGTGAACACCAACCTGTGCAATATGAAGTACCTCCTGGCATGAAGCACATTTGGATACGCAAGGGTGGAAAACCCACAGCTCTAGAGACAGGTTCTCAAGGATGCCAACCAGCTACACTGTCGAGGATTACAACGAAGGAGTCCCCTAGGCAACACTCTAGACATACCATTTCTATTTGGGTCCCAAAGTGGTCAATGAAGGCTATCCCCAATGCCAGACAGATATGGGTGCCCACGACCTGCTTACAAGCTCAAATAGCTTCACCTCCATTCCCAAGAATGAATCAACACTCACAAGCACTCTTGGCAAAAGTCTCAGGGCAAACACCTACACTCCACACCATTACATCTTCGGTCAAACCTAGGAATATCGGGAAATGGGTACCCAAAAGGTCCCTAATCCAACACAATCCAGTCCACACCTCTTTACATGTCATCATCACTAAAAGCTATGATTCTACAATCAAAGTTTGGGGACTTCAACCCCGTATCAAACCCCTGACCCAATTTTGTAAATCCGTCCACTCTGATGTAGGTGCATTCTGAGTACATTGCACATCCAAAAGTATGCATCTAGGATGAACACTAACCTACTAACCAACATTCACACCCATCACAAACACTTCAGCCACTAACCCCTACCACTTAGAATGTCATGTTAGTATTGTGGAGGGAACACCATAACATCCTGTTTCCTATACAAAACTAATGTGCCTTTCTTCTTCTAGCAGATAAGCATCAATAGCTACAAGAGTCTCATGGCAAAAGCGGCAGGCACAAGCTCCCAGGCAGGCACTAGTTCTCAAGTTGATTGGGAGACCATGCCCGTGGAGGCACCACTGACAGCTAGGCCTGAAGAGTATCTAAATGTGAGACGAATTCCCATCTTGGATCCACCAAATGGCTTAACAGAAAGAGTAAAAGGGCACTCTCATTGGCTCAATGAGATGCCAGAAGATTTGGGTGATGTAGATCACATCTCAGAGTCTAAGTTGGAATTTGGAGCAGTTTGGTGGACATTGTAGTTCTTCTCGAGAAAATTTGAATCGCTACAAAACACGGCACCTCTTCAAGATATATGGCAGAAAGCGAGTTTGAAAGACTACTTTAGTGCACCCCTGCCCATGCCAGATTTCATCAGATGTTACTATTTGATTGCAACTCTTAAAGCTACAGGAGATCGTGATCAGTCAGGCACATTCCTGGTGCCATCTCTATCAAACCGCGAAGAAATGAAAAAGTTTGAGTTGAACATAACTCTAATTAAGGAGGCCCTCCAAATGTACGGCACCCATGTGCCCTCTGATCGAGACTCTCTGATACCGGAATCTATGAAGAACAGTAATCTTAAGAAGTTGATAGACATGTGTGCCCTCACACCAAACATTGCCATCCCATTGCGCATGTGCCTTCAGCACTTTGCATTCCCTGCTCAAGATCGATTCATGCAACCTCACAAGAAGATTTGGTACAGTCTATACCTAGCAGAGATAGGGAGTCTACCCATTAAAATGCCAGTATGGATTCTCGATCAATTATATGAAGCAAGCAAACGAGGGGCAAGGAAGCCTTCTTTGAATGGCTACTGTGCCATTACCAAAATCATATACAGATGTCTAGCATATGATGTCCCGATCGCATGGACACTTACTCACTCACAGCTGCAGTTATTCCAAGGACAAAAACCAGGGGCTCAACCAGCTAAACGCATGTGTGGATCACTTTCCCATGTCCCAATTCCTTGTGAGTCCACCACAAAAGCCTCCCTTAGAGAAGAAGGACATGTGGCCCCCTTCACTATCCATCTCCAACGATCACAGTTAGAGGGCATTACACAGGCCACTCCGTCAGCCCCTCTGTTACCCACGGATGTTGAGTTTGCCTCCATGAGTGAATTAGCAGAAGATACCTCCTTTGATTTTGAGACCTTCTTGCAAACAACGCAATTATCCGATGGGGAGTTCTTTTCAGACACTGAAGGTCTTGGAGCATCATTCCATAAAGGATGTCCACATCGAGAAGAACGACGAGTACATTGGGAGAATGAAGCAAAACACATGCACGTTGATGATACACATGAACAAGAGGAGGCATAGGAGCATGAATCAAAGGAGAGTGAAGAGGAAGCCCCTGCATACACTGCACAAATCAAAGGGTTATATGAGACGATCAAACAAGTACAAAAAAGGCATAAGTTGTCAGAAGAGGCAAACAGAGCAATGGTGAACCAGATGCTACAAGTAGAGGATGTGGACCCTCACTTTATCGAATCTTTGAATCTTCTGGCAGACACTTGTGGAATTGTAGAAGCTATGTGGACTATGATACATCATCCTCCCCCCAATACGACCAATGGAGGTTGGATACGCGACCGCGAAGGGGTAAGATGATCCACATTGAAGTTTCCTCCTCATTCCCTACCACAGCTCAAGAAGACGTTCACATGACCAGTCCCACTGACACTAGGGTCCCCGACGAAAGCACACAAACACTATCTCCGTCAATTCTAGCCAATTTTTCGAACCTATGTCACACACCACCCTTTTCATATCCTTACCTTTCCCTACCTCCACCAATTCTAGCCAATTTTCCGAACCTCAGATAGGTCATCCCGCCACTCATCAAACCATAATGGGTCACCCTTCTTATCTACCAGCTGTGCGACTTCCACTTGTCTCTACCCAATCATTGACACCATCATTTCCCCTCACTACAACAGTCCCTCTTTCCCAACCACGACCCACAATGCCCCCCTCAACCTCCTCAGAACTGATACAACCAACCCTTCCCCAATTTTGGGCAAACTTTGTAAATATTATGCAACAACTTGATGATTATAGTAAAAATCCCCTTTCCCACCCCACCTCACCCATGTTCACGCCCACCACGGACACACCACCCACCATTCCAGTATTCACGATCCACTTTTCACACACAATCACATCCGACCCCATGGACATTTCACCCTCCACAGAACCACCCACCACCTCTTTCGTTTCAACATCACCATGTTTTACTTCACTCACATCACCACTTACAACCACTATAGGCACAAGATCCATCTTTCCCTTCCCCATTTCCTGACCCCTTGCATCTTCCACCACTACCTCTGCATCCACTTCATTTAGTCATGCACTAGATACCATGTTCGAATCAGCCACATAGCTTAAACAAGAATATCGCTTATTGGAAGAGAACAACAAAGAGCTATGTAATCTATTTGCCCACCTCCAAGCATGTATCGATGCTTTGGAGTTGTGTAATACTGAATTGCAACAAGAATATACCTCACTCCAGCAATCTTATGTGGAGATTGAGGCCAAATATGCAGCGACAGGTAAGGTGATCGAGGAGCAACTCAGAGATCAACTAGCCCGCAATGCCCGATTACATAGGAACATGGCATTACTTCGACGACACCTAGCGGCTGCCCAAGAAGAGAGCAGAAGATTATAGCAGCAAACTCAAGAAAATCTCAAAGCAGCCATCAAAAACACTCCAGGGGCACCCATAGATCCTGCTAAATTCCAGGCTATCCCCTCAGAAAATATCTAGTAGGTATTGGAAGATTATCGAACCTCTTGGAATCGCACGACCTACTTGCAAACCAGGTGAAGGAACTAGAAAGACAACCAGTGCCCACACCACATGCAACAGAGCTTAGAGAGATGGTTAGCATCACTACTTCACCACCACCAGAATCCTCAACCTACGACGAGCTACTCACACTATGACAACAGGTCACTGAGTTAAACATGAAATTCTTACAATATGAACGACCACCATGGCCACCCGATCAACCTTCAGAAGAAGAGGTAGTTACCATTCCAATTGAAGATACCTTCGAAGACAGTTATGAACCTCAATCTCTCCCAAGAGGTAGAGTCACAAATGAAGGACAAGACACATATGAGGAACTCCCTCCCGCATGGATGAAACAAGTAGAAGAGATGGGCCAAAATCACGAAGAGCGCATAGCCACTCAGATGCTTGCCATGAAAACCATTGAGGAGACAATACTTCAATCCGAATATTTCAAGAACTTGGCTCCTAGGTGCTTAATAACGAGTTCGGAGTTATAGTATAAGCCTTACTTTGTGTTATTGGCTAACTACAACGCTGAGATTAAACGCAAAACCAATAAGTACTCTTCTTTCACAACACAGTTCCAACTAGAGGACATCCCAAAAGAAGCCAGAAAAGGTGCCATCTTTTGACCCATCTGGCGGCAAAAGTTATTGGAGACTTATCCAGAGATGCTCTGAACATGGGACCATGCCCCCATGCACTTAAAGTATAATCCTTGCTTTACGCCAGTGCAATGAAGATGATCATGGAAAGCCTTTGCCATAAAAGTTCATAATAATGTTAATTGCAAACAATGGCTCAACTACCCATCCATTGCGCCACCAAAAGGCATACCATCCGTAGCCTACATGATGGCTACTATCAGACACTAGATGCCCCGACTACAACCCATGCCCGATGTCGCTGCTCAGATGATGCTAAAGATCCTGGACATGATGCAAATAGTACTAAAGACCGTACGCAATGTACGTAACATCTAGCCTTCAATCCCAGGCCTTATAAATGGTAATTATGAATTACTCTATGATATGAGAACAACCCCTAGTATTTGGGTTGCTTATGCTTGGCATGTGAGGATGAGATATCTCCCAGCTTGCTATAAACAAACATTTGATGATATGTTTACCATTAGGTTTTGGGAATCTCACTCTGAAGTGTTCGCGCCACGACCAACCCATCTTCTATAGCTATTTGCATGTGAACAGACTATGCATTCAGAGCTATATACAACACCACAATCTGACATTCATAGTGCGGTTAATTGGGATGCTCTTCAAAGAGATCTGGTCAGGGGACTAAGGATTAGAGAACAGGAGCTAGCCACTGACATAGTCCAATACTACATTGATCACCCCATGGAGCAAAGGTCTATTAGAGACAACAGACGCTAGGGGGGGAGAGTGTTGGCACCTTGGAAGAAGCAAGTATGGTCATACATGTAGATCTAGCACTGAGGCAACCAATCAAATTTTTTCAATCCTCAAATTATTTTAAAAGTGATTCTCATCACAAAAAACCATTGTAAATACCATTTCACCTTTTTGTAGCTCCATTTTGTGCAAGCCGAGGAGTCCTCAAGCTTGAGGAGCATTAGAAGTATTTGCCTACCAAGTTTCATAATTTTTAGAGCTCATTTGAGCCTCCAAAATAGCATAGGAACCTAATTTTTAAGTAGGCCAGATACTAGGTCTGGACAGGACCAAAGCTAGTCAAAAACTATAAAAAGAGCTAGAGAGCTCATTTTTGAGGCTAGCTTGTTGTAGAATTGAGCTTTGTAAGAGAACTCTTTTGTAATAAAAGCTTCCATTGTTCCTCTCTTTGTTCTTGCTGTGTGTGCGCGTGTGTGTGTGTGTGCATGCTTGCGTGTGCTTCTCCATCGCCACTTGTGCACATCACTTGCTCGAGGTCTTCATACCATCCTCATGTCTTCCTAGATTGACATTAAAGGAGGTGCTACTCACCACTGAGCTACATCCAGCAAAGACCACATCTATGGGCGGTTGCAGGTTTTATGTTACTTTCATTGATGACCATACACGCAAAGTATGGGTATATTTCATGAAAGAGAAGAGTGAGGTGTTCACTCACTTCCAGAATTTTAAAGCTATGGTGGAAAAGCAGATAGGGAAGTACATTCAAACATTAAGATCTGATGGAGGAGGTGAATACATGTCAACTGAGTTCAATAGTTTTCTAAAAAATCATGGAATTCCACGTCAGTTTTCATGCAGGTACACACCACAGCAGAATGGCGTTGCTGAATGCAAAAATAGACATATTATAAAAATAGCAAGAGCCTTGATGGCTGAGAAGAATATGCCTCATTAATATTGGGTAGAAGCTGTGCATATTGTTGTATACATCATGAACAGAACTCTGACTACTGTTGTACATCAAGTTACACTTGAAGAGAAGTTTACAAGTAAAAAACCAAACTTATCACATCTGAAAGTTTTTGGTTGTATTGCATATGTACATGTTCCAGATGAGTTGAGGACGAAGCTTGATCCGAAAGTAGAAAAAGGTTTCTTCATTGGATACTCCCTTGAGCAAAAAGGGTACAAATGTTATAACCCACTCACACGACAGGTGAAGGTGAGCAAAGATGTGGTATTTGATGAAATGTCAAGCTTCTATGTAGATGCCAAAAAAGGTCTGAATCTTGAACCAAATGACAAAGAAAATGCTAAAAAATCAAGTGCAGAATCGCAAGTTTTGAGTGGACCGAATGCATCACCAAGCAATAGTTCCAACTCAAATCCATGGAGTGGAAGATTGCGTGGAAATTTCAGTCCAGCAAATTCATCAAATACATCCAAGAAATGTAAAGAAAAGCTTTTTGCTGGTAGTAAAACATGTGCAAGTTTTGAAGATGTTGATGGAGATTCAAGTGGTTCAGAAAAGAGTCTTGATGAGGAACTTGAATTGCCCTCTGTGAAGACTCCAGGAGTAAGAAGAGCACATGCAGATGATACAACGAGAAGTGACCCAAGACCAAGAAGATCTGGGCGGATGCGGAATTCAGTGCAACGATTGACATATGATAGTTATATGGCTCGTCATTGTGCCTACATGACAAAGGTAATACAAGATGTTGAACCTTCTTGCTTTGAAGTTGCAATTGGAATTGTAGATTGGGAAAAAGCTATGGATGAGGAGATGGCTTCTCTTTATGGAAATGATACATGGAAGCTGGTTCCATTGCCGCAAGGAAAGAAACCCATAGGCTGCAAATGGGTTTACAAGGTAAAGCGTAATGCTGATGGTAGCATAAGCAGGTATAAAGCACGATTGGTAGCTAAAGGATATGCACAGACATATGGCATTAATTATGAGGAAACATTCAGCCATGTAGCTAAAATGTCTATTGTCAAAACACTTGTTGCATTAGCTACAACAAAAGGATGGACTTTGCATCAGATGGATGTGAAGAATGCTTTCCTACATGGTGAGTTACAGAAAGAATTATATATTGAACAACCACAAGGATATGAAGATTCAAAGCATCCAGAATATGTTTGTAGGTTGCAAAAGGCTTTGTATGGGCTGAAGCAAGCCCCTCGTGCATGGCATGCAAGGATTGTTGATTACTTAACCAGCATTGGGTTTTCTATGTGTGATGTAGATCACTCACTATATGCAAGGAAGGTTGATGATGATGGCATCACTATTGTGGCTATTTATGTTGATGACCTGATTGTAGGTGGTGATCATGAAGGAAGAATCAAAGAGGTAAAGCAACTTCTTATGTAGGAATTTGACATAAAAGATCTTGGTGTGTTGTGCTATTTCTTGGGCATTGAGTTTATACATACAAAAATAGGTATATGGATGTCGCAAAGGCAATATGCCTTGAATATGCTGCAAAAGTATGGTATGGCTAATTGTAAGCCAATTTCTATGCCATTAGATCAGAATTTGAAGTTGGATACTACATCAGGTGAAGCATTGGAAAATGCTACTATGTAGAAGAATATTGTGGGAAGTCTTACATATCTCACAATTACAAGGCGTGATCTAAGTTATACTATTGGACTTGAAAGTCAGTTTATGCAAGTTCCTAGGAAGCCACATTTGGATGCTCTGAGGTGCACTCTATGTTATGTGAGTGCTACTTTGGATTATGCATTATTTTATGAGGCTGGTGTAGATTTGCACGTTTATGGATACACTGATGTAGATTGGGCTGGTAGCATTCCAGATAGAAGATCTACTAGTGGTCTTCTATTCTCACTTGGGAGTGCAGTTGTTACATGGAGCAGCAAGAAGCAACCCACTGTTGCTTTGTCGAGTACAGAGGTTGAGTATAGAGGTGCTGCAATGGCAGCATGTGAGGCATCATGGCTAGAAATGTTACTTGCAAATTTAGGTGTGGAAGTGGGAAAGCCTATCACTATTTATTGCGATAATCTTAGCAGCATACAATTAGCACAGAATCTTGTTTTCCATGCTAGAACAAAGCATATCGAGGTACATTATCACTTCATCAGAGAGAAGGTATTAGCAGGTGATATTGATCTTGTTTATGTGAGAACAGATGAGCAAGTTGCTGATATTTTCACAAAAGCACCTGGAGCTGAGAAGTTGAAGAAGTTTCGGGAGATGCTTGGATTATAGGATATGGCGTTGAGCTTGAGGGGGAGTGTTGAGATATCAAGCTCAACATGTGATGATCCAGGATGACACATACCAGTTTTTTGTTTCTCTGACATGTATAGTGGTCAAACCGGTATATGTCAGGGATACTTCATTGAGCTTTATTAGATTTATCTACCGAGAGTGATGGCACATTTGTTCCTTGCCAGCTCACTCATTTGCAGACATTAGGTTTTTCCTTATGTGTTGATCTTTATATATTGCACTTGTTGTATTCTTGTTTTTAAGTCATTCTTGTACATTCCTTTTTATGTAATAGAGGAAGAAGAAGAAGAAGATCATTCTTCCTTGCCTCAATCTATGTGTGTGTGCTTCTCCTTGAGAGTGAGAGTGTGTGTGTGAGCTCTCTTCCTTATCTCCTTCCTCGTGACATCTATTTGTACTTAGCCTAAGCTAGGAATTGACAGAGGGAGTTGAGAATAATCTGACCTCAAGTGGCTTATCCCTTGCCCTTGTAAGCCCAGGAAGTGTGTTTCCAAGCTTGTACTCACTCTTGCCTTGAATGCCCGTCGATGCTCTTAGTGGACCATCACATGCTCATCCTCGAAGTTCTCTCCCTGGCAATGATGCCAAATTTGGTGTCACTCTAGCACAATGGCAAGTACCAACATGAGGAGATACACCTCATAATTGTCAATCCGTGGAGATGTGAGGACTAGTATGAAGACTATGAGAAAGTGATGGCACAAGTGCGTGAGTGAGAAGCACACTAGCATGCACACACATACACACACACGCACACAAGGCAAGAACAATGAGAGGAACAAAGGAGTAACTTTCATTACAAAAGGGTTCTCATACAAGCTAAAATCTACAACAAGCCAACCTCCAAAATGAGCTCTCTAGCTCTTTTTATAGTTTTGGAACTAGCTTTGGTCTTGTCCAGACCTAGTGTCTGGCCTAGTTAAAAATTAGGTTCCTAGGCTATTTTGGAGGCTCAAATGAGCTCTGAAAATTATGAAAATTGGTACATAAATACTACTAATACTCCTCAAGCTCGAGGACTCCTCTGCTTGCACAAAATGGAGTAGGAATAATAAAAAATGGTATTCACAATGGTGTGAAGTGACTAAGATCACTATTTGGGAAATATTGCTTCATGAAAAATTATAGGGCCTATTTGTCGGATCTGCGTTGACTGCTTTGCCTACTTAGTCCTTCTCTTTGCTCTAGCTCTTTTCGTTGGCTTCCTTGTCTTGTAAGTCCTTGAGTGCCCTGATTGCTACCAACAGGGGTTGATGGCTTTACTTCCATGGTGAAGAGTCTTCCTTGCTTCTTTCCTTTTGCTATGAGCTTGTAGTTCTGCATGGGGTCTTCAACAAAACATCCTTGCTCATTGAACCTCACCTCATAACCTCTTTCAACCATTTGACCTACTGAGACCAAGTTCTTTGTGATGGTTGGCACATGCAACACATCCTTCAACACCTTAGAGCTTTGAGATCCATTCAATGCAACATCTCCTACATGTGTAATCTTGTGCTCAGTCCCCTGTCTCTACATGTCCTTGAGTGATGGGTGAATGTAAATTAAAGAAAACATCTTTATTGCAACTCATATGGTTGCTACAACCACTATCAATGTACCATGTAAAATTTGAATTGACTCTTTCACTTGAACCATACATCATAAGCAAGTTCTAATTTTTTGAATTTGTTGAAGTACTAGCATAATTACCTTCGTTCCTTTTGTATCCTTGATTGCCTCCTCCTTTGGACCAACAATCTCTTGCATAATGGCCCAGTTTTCCACAATTGTAGCATTCTCCATTGGATGCTTCTCTTCCATGTGATCTTCCTCCTCTTCCTCTACTCCTTCCTCCTCTTGATCCATAGCTTTGGTTGGAGCCTTCTTGGTTGCTTGAGCTTGAGCTTGACCTTCCTCTCCCTCTGCCTTGGGAGTTTTGTCCACCTCTTTTGCCTTTGCCTCTACCTGCATAAAAAAATTGGGCTTGGCTTCCCTTTGATTGTGAACCTCCTTGGTTCATCTCCTCGGTCACCATCAATGTGACTAATTGATCAAATTCTGGCAGGGAATCCCTCTGATGTGGTGAATGTTTTCCACCTTTCATCCTCTCTCAAGCCATTGAGAGTGTGCGCAACAAGATCATCGTCTTTGATTGGGCTCCTGATTGAGCCTAAAGCATCTGCAAGCTCCTTAACTTTCAAAATGTACTCATTTATGTTAGTACTTGGTGATTTCCTAAGATTATTCAGCTCATTCTTGAGTTGACTCTTCCTTGCCTTGGTTGATGAAGAGTACAATCTCTCCAAGGTCTCCCAAACCTTCTTGGATGTGTCCAAGTCTTGTATATGCCCTACCATTCTATTGCTTATATGTTGGGATATAATGAATATGACTCTGCTATCCGTTTCTATCCATTCATTAAGTGCCTTGACCTGCCCTTGAATTGGTGGATCATGTACATGAGGCATTGACTCTGTGCCGCTCACTAATCCCCACAATCATTTGCCCATAAAGTAGTTGCTAACTCTAAATTTCCATGGTTGATAATTGCCTTTCTCTAACTTCTCTATTTATGCATTATATTCAGCCATACTGAGCTCTGAGATGCTCCTCTAGCTTCTCCTCAAGTTTCTGTATGTTGTAGAAGGTGTGGATATTACCTTTTGATAGCTTCTCCCTTGCTAACCTTCGACTAGTTGAGATATCGATCAATGTAGCCCCCTTTTGATGTCTTCTTGCTTTGATGAGTCATCCTTGTGCTTCCACGAGTTGTCTTGATCCCTTCAAGTCTTCAATATGATGCCACTGATGTCTCCAAGCCTGCAACTTGGCTCTGATACCACTGATGGGGGATGATTCTAACACCCCAATGCAAAAATGGAAGATGGCTGCCCTCCACTAGGTCCACAAGCAGTGACATATGCTCACTGTTCTAAACTTTTCTCCCCACCATTACAGAGATTTAAAATGAAATTTTGCAAAATTGTAGTAGACTATAAGAGCTACCCCACAAGCTTTAAATCATCCCAAATGAATATTTCAGCTGGGAGAAGCACCCTTTGCAAGACAAGATACCAGTTTGCAACACTCTCTACCTATGTGGAGAGATATACCTTCACAAAGTTGGCAATTTCTCACAACTCACTCAACCAAATAACTTGAAACTTTGGCAAAGTTCAGGGCACAATATGACAGACCAAATGAAGCTTGAAATCAATGAAAATGAGTACAATGAGAGAGAAAACAATGCTCTGCAATCTGGTACAATCAGATTTCGAAAAGCCTAACTACACCTCTACATAGAGAGGAGAAAATTCATGAGAAAGTTGGGGGAAACTTGTGGAATGCTTATAACTCAAGAAACAAAGTTGGGATGATGCTTATATAGAGTTTTACTTTTCCTACAATCTAGCTAACCACCCACCGATCATTGTAGGTGCACTTTTTGGTGGCTGATTTGATGAGATTTGAATTTGATTGAGTTTGGTGGAGCTTGTAACTTTATTCCACGACTTTGGGTCCTCTTTTTTTATTGGTCCACTTGCAAAACTCGTAGTTGAGACTTTTTGCATGATTGAGACTTGATTTTCAACAACAACTTTCCGTCTTATCATCACACGCTCGTCCTCGAAGCTTTTTTTGTTATGGCCATTGATCATTGATATTATTGTATGGTCATGACTGATGAGTCATTGGTAGTTGATTATGTTCACAATTCCACTGTTAACTTCTATGAATGTTCATGTCGACTTTGATCCATTTGTCTTGACTCTTGTAATTAATGTGTTTAATCAATGATCGTTACAAGTTGAAATTTGAAAGTAGTGTGCAATTTAAATTTGAGGGTATTGGGTTTTAACTTTTAGAACTTTTCATTGATATTAGAACGAATATGATGGTGAGGACTCAAAACGAGGAATATTTTTCATAATACACAATTATATATATATATATATATATATATATATATATATATATATATATATATATATATATATATATATATATATATATATATATATATATATATAGATACATACATACATACATACACATATATATATATATATATATATATATATATGATGTATTAAATATGCATTGATATATAGTGTATGTTATCAAAAATAAAACTCTCTCAAATTGAATAAAAACCTTGATGTTTATTTTTGTTTCTTAAATTTCTATGATTTACACACTTTAAATCTTGATTAAAATCTTCAATTTAAATCTCTCGTTGCACTATGTTTGTCATTGATATTGGTGGGACGTGCGTGGTATGGGATACTAGTCTCTCTTGGAGGTTATTGCTTGCTTAGTTGCAGGCTCCTAGGCTTGGGGGTGAGTTCGTTTGGCTCCATGGTTTGGAGGTGAGTTTGATGTGCACCCTTTTATTGTTCTTGTGTCTTGACTTTTCCAATAGGAAGAACTCTAGAGGATCTAGCATTTGTATCAAAGAGTTGTGATGGTAGCCCCTTGGGTACTAGAGAGTTGTTATCCATGAGTGTATGTTCCATTGTTGTGCCTATATTTGAAATGGATGCATCCAATATATACTTCTTGTATACAGCCTGATTGGGTGAATGACTTGTTGTTGCTTGTTGTACACTCATGATGGTATTCAACATTGGATTATGTATATCTTGTTGATGTTGATATTAAATCATGGGTCAAACTAATCGTCTACCATGAGATCTCAAGTCATGGATTCCTAGTCTATAATTGACGTTCTTGCATGGAAGCAAGAACTATTACAAGAGGAGGAGGAGAGCACGACAATGACAACCTTGCACTAAGTTGTCTTTCTTGCACTATATTATTCTACATGTTATTTGCATGATATATGCAAACCTCATGGTCTTGGTGGGTCACGTGGATGTACCTTAGGGTAACTTCAGGTTTTGAGATGATTCAAACTAACATATATATGATATTATCCTCTCAATATTTTGGTTTGTGGTTGATCACAATGAAGATAAATAGTGTGCCTTACAAATCACATCTACCTTGAGGACTAACCATATATCCTAGTTCTATGACAGGTGATTGTTGGTGACTTTGACAAGTATCGTGGTCCATAGCAATTACCTACTAGTAACTTGCACAAGTAGCTTGATCAATAGCAATTATCTTGCATGAAAACTCGAACAAGATGGATTTTTGTGATAACTTTAGAGGAGAACGAGCTTGAAAGATGTTACCCAATGTGTTCCATGAGAGCCCAAAAGAAAAAGTCCCAAACAATTTCTTATCCTAATTATCTAATTAGTGGACACACCACCTAAGTCCGTTTGACTTGGAAGTCCATCAGATCATTGAAGGTTGGATTCTTGGTTTTTATCTAAGGAAATTTCTAAGGAAAATAATTAAAGAATGAGGAAAGTGTTACATACCCAATAAATAAGGACACGTGGATGGGGACCTATAGTTAAGAGTCAAATCTAATGTGGATTGGCCACCCAAGTGAATTCGGTCACCTTCTCATTCGATCCTATCTATAGGACATGGGCTCATTTGCAAGACATTCCTCGCATGAGGCGCTTGAATAAAGCCTTCTCACATGTACTAGTTGGCGGCTCATGGTATGTGATAACAGTCCCTTGGAGGTGGCTGCATACTTGCTTATAGGCCCCAAGCATAAACCCAATTGGCTATACAACTAGGAGGTGAGTTTGATGTTTGTCCACCTATTGTATGAACTGTGTCTTGACTTTCCTAGCACGAAGGATCCTAGAGGATCTGACACTATGTGTAGGAAATCTAAAGGAGTGACTATAAGAAACATGGATAATGCAAAGTTTACTATATTGACATAAAAAAAAAAACTTTTTAGAGTTTTTGGAATAATAGATAACATGGATATTATGTTGTAGGTTATTGCCCAAACATTGGTACATTTATCTCCCAATGATTGGATACAACTCGTAGCATGAGTATAGCCACATAAAATATACAAGGGTTGGGACAATAGAATGGACATGCTTATGGAGATGGATAATAAAGCATAAGTTTGACTTGGTACTTATATGGAAACATAAAAAATTTTATTATGCTAGTATGCCTACTTTTGCAAGATATTTTTTAGTTCTTTTATAATGGACATGTAATGATTATTATGGTTGTCATTTTAATGTTCATAAGGATATCATGTTATGTGAGGTGCATAATGAGTTGCAGGGTGGATCTTGTTTCATCTGGGTAGTATTAGATCAAGTAGTGTACATATGCATCACTATCTATGCTCCAAACACTCTAATGGAAAGGATGCAAATATAGAAGCATCTTCTAAATGCTAGTGAGTATTGTTGTATGCTTCAATTTAAACCCCTCAAATATGCTCACATTTTTTAATGGAGAGACTTCATTATGGTTGATAATAAGAGGAATTCTATAAGTGAGTCTTTTTTGTTATTGCTAGGAAAGCGACTCTTTGGTTGGCTATATCAGATATGCTCAAATGTAAGGATGTTTGGGAATTGATTAGAGGTCATTCCCTTAAGTATGCATTTCATTCTAGATTACGTAAGAATTCTATAGGCAATTTAGATTGTTGGTATTGTTTGCACATGTAATGTTGCAACATGCATCTAAAACTTATATTGATGCAACTAAATTTTCATTGGATCCTAGTAGTCTAATGATGTTCCTTCAAGATTCTGATTGGAAATCAATGGTGTCGAACACATAATGAAAGAAGGCCTTATCTAAACTTTATGATCAAAGGTGGATAATCGAACATTACTATCCATCAACAAACATTTATCACTGTGTGAAGTTTACAGATGTTTGCAATCCATTGAGAACACTACTATCCAAGTTTCCAAGTAGAAGCAAGATTGACTAAAGTAAATGACATTCATGCTAATTTCAAGTCTTCTTTTGATCATTTGCATGATAGGAAAGTTCATAGTTCAAGTTTTACATTGGAAGTTCCAAGGCAAGGTGCTTTCGAAGGTTGATTCAATTGCAAATGCATGTGTAACAATATTTTCAAGGAATATTTGCTTCTCTTCTTGCCAAAGATCTTAGAGGGGAAGAAGCTTTAAAAGGTGCCTTGATATAAACCACATTCTTATTAGATAATTAGAGGGCATTGAAATGTTTCTACCTTTGTTGATGTAAAATTTCTAAAATTTTTCAACTAAGTGAAGATATTCATAAGCTCTCATTAGGCACAAAAATCACGTGATTTGGACAATCTATCAGACTTCTATGATCAATTCTTTACAAAGGCCAAAGACTTGATAGCCAATTCTAAAAATGTACAAGATCATCTTCATGAAGATTTTATACATAAATAATAATATTCAAAATCTTGGATGAAGCTAGCTTAACTTTGCTAGTTTGTGTTCACAAAATTTGACCTTCAAATTCATTCAAACACTCTCTAGAAATGAGTTTCTCTTCTCTTCAAGACCTTCCAACAGGTGAACTTGCAACAATAAACTTTCACTTTGGACATGTCTTTCCATCATGAAGGTAAACTCCAATTTTTTTGAATTTTGGATATGTTCTAGTCTATACTCGAGTAATTGATTAATGCTTTTTCCTTCAACTAGAGAGTCATAATTTGAGACCAAAACATTACTCTCACAGCTTAGCCAAATTCAAATGTGCAAAGCTAAGGTGTGTACAATTCCCAAGGACAATCACGTCGTCTACTTTTGGATACTTGCTACCTGTAACAAGTCTTCTAATCTTCAATCACAATCACAATCCCACACTGAATAATAGATTTTGGCACAACAAGATATCAAGAAGGAAAAACATAGCATATGCAGAACAAGAAGAGAGAGAATTTTATTATCTGTGTAGATTTACAAATAGTTCTGATGTGCATTACAAAATCTATCAAATAGCTTCAATGTGAAGCCTCATCCACCCGACCACCCCCGAGCTGATCTCAATCCCAATCTCAATCACAATCACAATCTCAATCCCAATCCCAATCTCAATCGCAATCTCAGAAACCGAAAACAATTGTCTTCAATATATGACCATCGTCCTTCCCTGTATCTCCATCTTCGTCTTTTTAGATCTCCACCTTTTTGCCAGCACACAACCAATCATGCCTTCCTAGTCATGCACTCTTAGAATCTGCATGCTCCAAGATAGCATCTTTTTGCATGTCTTATGCAAGACTTCCAGACCACCCATGCATCTGCTTTTCATGTCCACCTCAAGAATCATACCTGCAAAAATAGAGGCGATCCTTGCAACACACACACTCGTCAATCACCCAAAATAACCCATATACCCATGTGCGTTTTCTAAATCCGCGAACATGAATAAGATGAATGAAAGCTTCTTCTTTTTTTAAGTGTTGGAAAACGGCACTTTTCTAAGCCTTGTAACTCAAAAACAGTGAGGAATTAGCTTATGCTCGTGAGACACAAAAATATACAGTTTTTCAATCTGTGCAATAGTGTTAGAGACTCCTCAGGTCCAAGTCTGCTTCTCAGATGTCACTTTTGGGCCCTGCAAAAATGAAAATTTTAGAGAGAGATGAAAAAACATGAAAAATCTTTTCATTAAACTATCTTCATGGGACCAAATGAGACATAAAACATACGAACTACAAAAAATTCAATCAGGCAAAGTTTTTCTACTCTACCTTTCTCTCATACAACACTTTTTCAGATTCCTTCATCTTCATGCTCAAATTTAACACACAAATTTCATCTGACCACTTTCTAGAGAGAGAATGTAAAAACTTATTGCTACAAAATTTTGCAAACATGATTAGAATATCCTAAACATAAAATTTCATTATTACCTACAATTTTTTTTTTGGAAAAATCAATGTGGCATCTTACAATTCTCCCCCTCTTTTAAGAACTATGTCCTCAGAGTTGGAAAGAAGGATAATGTTCCATAAACTCATCTGAACCAACCTATGTTGAATCTTCAATAGGATATGAAAACCACTTAACTAAAATTTCCACTATTTCATGATTCCTAAGATTTCTTATTCTCATATCCATTACAACTTCTGGTTCAAGCTCAAAAGTGGCATCTTCCCTCAACTTAGATTTGTCCTGCAATGCAAAACGTGATCAGCATTAGGAACATACCTTTTAAGTAATCCAACATGGAAAACTGGATGAATTTTCAAAGTTTTAGGTAGATCAAGTAAATATGCAACAGAACCAAGTTTCTTTAAGATTTTAAAAGGACCAGCATAACGTGGAGACAATCGACGATCTTTGCTTAAAGCCAGATTTGATTTCGATAATTTACTTTCAAAAAAAAATAGATCATTTGTTCTAAATTCCAAGGGTTTCTTTTTGAGATCATAATAAAATTTCTGACATTTCTGTGCATTTTTCATGTTTTTCCTAACCTTATTTAGCTCCAAATCCATATTTTCAAGCATCTGTTTGGATATCTCAACCTGATTTTGTGAATTTAAAAGTGAATGCAACAACAAACAATTATAACCATACATTGCTTCAAAAGGTGTCATCTTAATAGAGGAATGCCATGCACTATTATAAGCATACTCAACCAAAGGCAAATATTGAGTCCAATTATTTTGCTTATCATTCACATACATACGTAACATATCCTCAAGCACCATGTTAACCCTCTCGGTCTCACCATCAGTTTGAGGATGAAATGCAGTACTCATGCGTAATTCTATTCCTATGGATTGAAAGGTTGCTTTCCAAAAATTAGACATAAACCTTGCATCCCTATCAGAAATTATACTTTTAGGTATACCATGTAACCTAAAAATTTCTTTTATGAAAAGTTTAGCAACATGCAAAGCTATATCAGTTTTCCTCATGGGAAGGAAATGTGCCATCTTTGTAAGATGGTCCACGAAACAAAGATGGTATCATGCTTACTTCTAGTCACAGGCAACTTTGTTATGAAATCCATAGAGATGGATTCCCATTTTTTACCAGGCACATCTAATGGTTGTAACATACTAGGACTCCTTTTAGATTCAACCTTAACCTGTTGACATTTCAAACATTCTTTCACATACCTCTTAATATCATAATTCATACGTGGCCAAAAATATGAAGCTTTCACTTTCGTACAAGTCCTAGAAAAACCAAGGTGTTCAAAACAGATTTCGAAGAAATACACAAATGGGAATTATAATACAAATCATTGTTTTTCAAATGAAATTTTCCCTGAAACATAGAACATGGATTCGTGCCCAAAAATTTCAAGATTGCTGCATAAAATAAATCGTCTTTTAATTCTTTTCCAATATCAAAATCAGAGGATAAAATAGAAATTCAACTGTATAAAGGTTTACGACTCAAAGCATCGGCCACTCTATTTTCTTTTCCTGCTAAGTATTTAATATCAAAATCATATTCACTTAGCAATTCAATCCATCGTTTTTGTCTATTGTTAAGTAAAGGTTGAGTAAATATATATTTGAGGCTCTCATGATCTGTTCTTAATTCAAACTTTACTCCAAGCAATAAGTGTCTCCAATGTTTAAGTGCATGAACAATTGCAAGCATTTCCAAGTCATGCATTGTATAATTTAATTCATGTTTCCTTAGTTTCCTTGACTCATAAGCCACTACCCTTCTTTCTTGTGAAAGCACGCATCCGACAATAATTGAATTTCCTCCCCAAATATACATTTCCATGCATGTGTTTTTACATGGAACATGCTTATCAATTTTCAATGATGGGACATGTGACTCACCATGCATAGATACTTTCTTTCTTATCAAGTGAGATTAGTTGTTGTTACTTCAAGAAATAATATTGAATCTAATTAACCATTTTTTTTCCACTTTCATCACTATTATTATTTCTTAAAGCTCTCTCAATAGCCATTGTAGCAACCTCAAGATAATTTAATAGTCGATGTTCTTTAATCTTCTAATGGTTTTCATTTCAGAAGTTTCATTTCTATCTTGAAGGCACGCCACCATTGTAACCCTTTTTTTGCCTCGGAGACAAGGGACACAAGAATGTTATACACATTCCTCTTATGTATATCAACCATGTTTTTTCCATGAGGCTCTCAAAGGAAACATTCCTATCTCAACAAAATGTCTATTTGCAAAGCACATAGGAACTTAGCACTTGTTCCTATGGACTCTCCAAGGAACCCTAATCCTACTTACACCCTGCATTGGCCCTCTTCCATGTAAGAGTGTTTCTCACATTGAATGAGATACCACACTCTGAAGAGCTTAGTTATAGCTTGGGTTACCTCATGCATTAACAGCTCTTGGGTCCTACCCTCTCAATGGCTCTCATTAATACATAAGTCCTTGGAATCTTGGTTCTAAGATTTGGAGAGATGCTCTCAAAATGCGTGCTCCCAATCCTTGACGCTTTGGATGCAAGAGGGGTAATATCATAAATAGACTGGTTTGATTCTCATTGCTATGTGAGGATGAAGCATATGGCACTTTATCCATCCCTTGGCTCAATTGAAGTTTAACAATCAACTCTTGCATAATAATTGGATGTGCATTTTCCAATGCTTCCACCCTTCAAGCCGAGATGAGCTATGTAGATTCTCATGTAATAGTTGCTTTGTCAGTTGTTATCAACCATTTTCACATGGTTATGGATATGATTTGAAGTCCTTCGCATGATGATAGAATCTAATGTGTATGAAGGGACTAGCTAGTAAAGCCTAGACTATTGTTAAGTGGGTTTTGTCTCTTTCTCTCATCCCAAGTTCTAACTTCGCTCTATGTGTGTGTGTGTCAATAGAGGGTTGAAGTCTCTCTCTCTCTCTCTCTCTCTCTCTCTCTCTCTCTCTCAGGATTGGGGACTATTTCTCTTTCTCCCTCTCTCAATAAAAGGAAGGGGACTGAAGTCTCTCTCTCTCTCTATCTATCGCTTTCAATAGCGCTGAAGTCTCTCTCTCTCTGTGTGTGTGTGTGTTTCACACACATACATACTTAAATAATAATCAAAAGCAAAAAATCTACGTTGCAACATGGGAAAAGTTTAGGTGGTTAACAACCTTTATCCATAAGCTCAATGGTATGAAAAAAAAAACTAATCTAAAGATAAAACTTGTCCGTAATGATTAAATTGTTTGAATTTGAATGTAAAACATTTTAAAAACATGAATTTTTAACCTATGATGTGTCTTATTGTTGCCTCTCTTTCACTTTTGGACATCAGTTACTTGCTTGTAATTGTCAATCTTTTGTCCATGTTCTTGAATTGCTTCCTTTGGGATCTATGGTTAGTTCCTAAAAAACAAACCTTCGTTTTAGGTTTTGCTTTACGGAAAGCGTCTCAAATTATGAATATTCTTCTTGAACTATAATAACTAAAATATGTAACACCTTTCATCTTCCTCCCGGAAGCCTAGGAAGATTTCTTTAATGGATTTTGCATCTATCTTGCTTCCATGCAACTATGAGATGTGCACAAATGCTTTAAAACCAAACGTATGATGTTACTTGTATGGGGCTGGGTTGAAAAACTAAACCTCCTTTTGTATGACACCTCTTAATGCATTGTGTGGGGATAAATTGAAAATATGAATGGGTGGTTGAAGGGATAGTCCACACAATGTGTAAGGAAGATAAACCATGGAATGTGTAAGGAAGAAAAACCATGGATAACATGCACCAAGACCTTTCACCTATTAGTGATTGATTGTATTTCTTAAGCAATCCATTAGGGTCCAAAGGTGATACTATAAAAGACAACAAGTTCCCTTTTTATCCTATTGAACTACAACTAGTAAACAAAGTACTCTTATACTTTTCTCCATTGTCTATGCCCAAACATTTTAGACTCCAACCTCTCTAAGTGATCATGTAGAACTGAAATATTTTGGACATAGAAAATTTTTATTGCTTTATGCTCTAATAAGTAAGATCAAAACTATTGAGAATAATCATCGATTAAAGTGGCAAGATGCAAAGACTCACTTAATTATTTCACATGCAACAAAAGAACATATGAAGGTCCTAGTCCCAATGGTTTTTGTTGTTATGAAGTAAGTTTATGACATGAGGGTCCGAGAAGTTCATATGGATTTGGGATCAGACTTCATTTGGTCATTCAAGTGTAGGGTAGAAGTCTCGAGAGTATACTTAAGCAAAGGTGATTATACCCTCTAGACAAGCAAATGTGCTTGGCCTCGTGGTTGTCATATGGATGAGAAGGAGGAGGTCTTGGGTTGAATTCCTATGAAAGACATGGGAGATTGTTTTGCCCAAGTGCTCTAGAGCTAGAATCATCCACTTGAGTTAATTCTGGTTAAGTAGGAAACTTGGTGCACGTGTAGTAACATGGCCGACACTTAGATGTTTAGTATCCACCTACCATAGTAGGCACTCCATTGGAGAGAGCTCTATATAGAGGCATAAGGTTGGGAGGAGAGTCATATCTCTAGCACATGGGGATCATAATACTTAGTTTTTTGCATTGGTATCAGAGCCAAGGTAGGCTTCTATGGAAACCTTGGTAGTTCATCACCTTCATCTTGATATGAAGTTCTCATGGAGATTATTTTTTTCTCTCTACATGAGCAAACTCTTTCTCTTTTCAGATTTCTAATAGCAAAAAGAAGTTTTCACTTTCACACCTTGCGCTCGCAGTCTCCTAGATAGGAACCCACAACATTGAGGCTAGCGAGAACTGTCTCAACCATTGCACCACACTTATCATGTTGATGCTCATGTATTTTATCTTTTGTATTGTAAATTTGGTATTGTATCTCATTATGGAGTTGCAGAAATGTTACTCTCTACTCGTGTTAGGACTTCATGTTGAGAATTGTTCATGTATCCATAAGTTATATACAATTCTCATGTTTGCAGTCAATGGATGATGCAAGCCACCACTATCAAAATGGTCTTTGTATCTTCTTGCAGCCCACGTGAAGTAAAATGGAAGATATCTCAAATTTCACAGTGCCATGGATCCAAACCATGACCCATTCGATCACAACACTCTAATCTAACCACTTGAGTGAAGCAGGCACTTGTCCCTAGTTCAAACAATTTTTATATGTGCTTGTCTCTTCTCTTGCTACTTCTCCTGTTGAGAGTAGCAAAACAAGATCGAATGTTGCACTGAAGATTCCATCTAGGCCTCCCTATAGCTCAATGATGAGTAGCACCTCCTTTAATGTCAATCGGGGAAGACATGAGGATGGTATGAAGACCTCGAACAAGTGATGGCACAAATGTGTGAGTGAGAAGCACACTAACATGCACACACATACACACACGCGCACACAAGGCAAGAGCAAAGAGAGAGAGACAATGGAGTGACTTCTATTGCAAAAGAGTTCTCATACAAGTTCAATTCTACAACAAGCTAACCTCAAAAATGAGCTCTCTAGCTCTATTTATAGTTTTTGACTAGCTTTGGCCCTCTCCAGACCTAGTGTCTAGCCTAGTTAAAAATTAAGTCCTAGGGCCTATTTGAGGGCTCAAACGGAGTCTAAAAAATATGAAAATTGATAGGTAGGTACTTCTAATGCTCCTTAAGCTCAAGGACTCCTTCACTTGCACAAAATGGAGCTACAAAAAATGAAATGGTATTTACAATGGCTTTTAGTGATGAAAATCACTATTTCTGTAGGGATTTCTTCTAAAAATTTGACATACACTTCCTGGAGCTCCCTACTTGCTCCTTCTTCTTGTGTGTCCACCTCTTTGATGTGCTCTTGTGCTTTGTCCTTGACCTTCATTTTCATGAAAAATGATCCTATTTGCCAAATCTTCGTTGACTGCTTTGCCTACTTGGCCCTTCTCTTTGCTCTGATTCTCTACATTGACTTCCTTGTCTCGTAAGTCCTTGATTGCCCTGACCACTACCAACACTCCCCCCTCTCTCGCGTCTGTCATCTCTAACAGACCCTTGTTTGGCTGAGCGTTTGATATAGTATTCCACCACATCTGAAGCGAGGTGATGTTCTTCCAGTCGCAGCCCCAGTGCTAGGTCTGTTAACAAAGCATCCCAATCTACTGGCCCTGGAATGTCCGGATGTGGCAGCCGCAATTGATCTGAGTGTAAGGTCCTCTCCATAGCGAACAATTGGAGGAGATGTGAGGGTCTGGGTACGAATATTTCAGAGTGGTATTCCCAGAACCCTATGACGAACATCTCTTCGAAAGTTTGTTTGTAGCAAGCTGGGAGGTACTTTATTCTGACATGCCAGGCATATATTACATTGATTGAGGGGGTTGTGCTCAAGTCATACACCAAGTCTAGGTTGCCTGCGATGAAGCCAACTCCTGAGAAATGTGGATCTTTAATGTTTTTGAATGTTCTGAATGTGACCAATATTAGTTCAAATATCTTCATACACATTTGAGCCATCACATCAGTGGTGTTCTGTAGTCTAAGACTCCAGTGACGGATGGTAGAAATCATATATGCAACCAAGGGCTGTCCTTGTGGAGGTGCTAAATAGACATAATTCAACCACTTTGTGCAGCCTTTGACATTCTTGACCGCAATGGCAAACTCTGGCCAGGTGCGTCTTCGGAGGACTAGAACGTAACATGGATTATACTAGATAAATAGTGGCATGTTGTTCCATGTGTGGACCATTTCTGGATATGTTTCAAGGGGACGAATCCGCCAGGAGGGTTGGAAGGTTGATCCTTTTTTTGCATGTTTAGGTAGATCTTTAGGACCAAATTGAGTGGCAAAAGTCGAGGCTTTGCCACACCTTCGTTGAATCTCCGCATTGTAATATGTTAAGAGCACACAGAAAGGAACATATTGAGCATCCTTTGTTCCTATCCAGTGGTGATGTGACATGTGCATGAAGTACTCGGAGTTTATGATAGTGTCCTCCAGTTTAGCCATTGATTGGATTTGGATTGCAACACGATCTTCATGGGTTTTGGCTGTCTTTTCGAGTTTCTGAAGCCATTCGGGTGCTTCGACTTCCAAGGTGTCCATTCCTTCCGATGTTTGTTGGCCGCCCAGCATAGGCATAGGAACATAGGGTTCCTCATATGACTCATCCACTTCGATGGGCACCAATTCGTTTGGCTCTGGTTCGATAATTGGAGAGGGTTGTCTTTCATACTCAAGTAGCTTCTTTTGCAATTCTTCGACCTGCTCTTTTAGCATCTTTACCTCCTCTGAAGTCGATGCCGTCTCTATGATCTTGGGTTTTGCTTCTTGCTCCCTTAGCTGGTGGCGCAGTGCATCTCGTTCTTTTTCCATATCATCATGTGCTTACAGCAGATCAACATAGCTTTCCAGGATTGTCTTCATCGTGTCTGAAGGGACTGCTTTAAACTGTTCTAGGTCGATCTCATGGGGGGAGCCTTCCATAGCAGCTTCTAGGTTTTCTTCATTTTGCTTTTGAAGTCATTTATTTTCTTCTAAGGCTGTGGCCATGTGCTTCCGTAATAATGTTAGGTTGCGTCGGACTTTGACATTCTTTGATTGATAGAGTTCAAGTAAAGCTGTTAATTTCTTAACTTCGGAAGACTCGGATGGCTCGGGAGCTTCCAATAAGGTCTAGTGGGCGTGTTCAAGCGTAGTATATCATTGATTCAAGTCAGCATTTTCTTCTTCTATAGTCACAAGCTGCCTCTATAGTTGCTGGTTATCTGTAGTTAATTGATGATGGCGATCTTCGAGAGTCTGATATTCACTCTATAGTTGATATACACATTGATGTAAAGTAGAAAACACATTATTTATATTTAAAAATGCTAGGAAAGGAGAGGATGCAGGGGGGATGGGGAAGGGAAAGGGAATCGTGAATGAGGTGGAATCAAGTGGTGATGTGAGTGGATGGGGTATGGGAGATTATGGTTGTGTGGGGGGAGGGAGTGGTGTTGTGGCTGGTGATGTCTCCATTGTGTCAAAGGTGTGTGTGTGACTATGTAACTGGGGACGGTGGGTGGGGTGGATGTGATGTTCGTGAATAGTGTTGTGAAGATGGGCATAGTAACCCCTCCAAGCGGGGTGCCTGAAGAGATAGGAATTCCCATAACATATGTGGTGATCATGGCTGTGGGGGTGGTCGTGTCATGGGGAGGAGTGAATTGTGCATTGAGAGGTGAAGAGTGTGGTGATGGTGGTGCCTCATGGTGTTCTTTTGTCTGAGTAGTGTCTCTTGGTGCTGTGACATCTATGTGGATCTATTTCCCAAAGCGAAGGGGATGAGTAGGCATTCATTTCTCAAAGCGATGAATGTAAGCCATAGCCGAATGAATGGCTTCATCCAGGCCCAGCGCATCCGCGTGCAGGTTCAAGGAGTCAATAAACAGTTCGTCCACTCCTTCTTCTCATAACATCTGGCTTATTAGCATCTTTCCTGTTTCCAGTGACAATTTGTGGACAATATAGAACAATTTTTGTCCCCATTACAACATTAACATGAGGTTAGTGATAGGTTAGTAGGTCAGTGAGCGCTCGGTGATTGTGTGCATAGTTAGTGAATGAATAGTGCTATGAGCTAAATGGAAAGATGCAATGTAAGGATGATGCAGTTAGTAGGTGGAGATGAATTTACACATGGGGGTCAGGGGGTTTATTACAAGCTTTGGGCTGCCAAACACAGTGGATGACTTTTGGTTTTGGTTTTGTGGAGACTCTGGAGGGCTTTATGAGAGTGTCTGCTTGGAAATGAGGCTTTTTAGGGACCCATTTACAAGTGATTTTGCTCGTGCTCATGGGTGAACATGTGTTCGTGCGTGTCGAATAAGAGTGGGCATCAGTTGTTTGAGTGAGTGAACCATGTTGTACATGGTGTGGTCTGTGTGTGGCTATTTGAGCCTGCAAGCAAGCCTTAGGCACCCAAATTTGTCTTGATTGTGGGTTAGCCTTCATCGACTTCTTGGGTACCCAGATAGACTTCAATTTTGTAGAAGAATTTTTGAAAGACTTCTTATTAGTGTCCTGTCATTGATCAATAATATGAAGTTGAGCTAGTGGTCGTGACTAGATCGCCACAGGTTGGTCGCCTTTCTGCACCCACACTTGTTTTGGTGGTTGAGACACCTTGCTTCGTACTTTCTTTTGGCTCCAAGCATAGGTCATCTGCTTCTTCTGCATTTGATCCACCTTTGGCTGTCATATCCCTATGGCCTTTGGAAAAGAAGGGAGTTCCGTTGTATCCTTGACTTCTTTGTTGAGACAATCATCCCTCTGCATCACATAGTTTTGGATAAGAATAGCATTGTCATCTTCATGTGTACTCCTAGAAGGACCAGGAGTTTGTGCTTTTCCTAATCCCTTGAGTGCTTCCTTTTCTAGTTCGATTATAATGCGATTCTGATTTACCCACACCTAAAGAAGTACACTTCTCAGTTTTAGGTTGACTGCATGATCATAGATCTAGTCTTGACCCAAGACAAGAGGCTCAATGAGGTCCTCATCTTGACACACTAGTACCTTAACTATCATTAGAATATCTTGAATGTAGAGGGGAAGTTCCACCTCGCCCATGCAAGGGGTTTCCACACCTCCCAATCCTATAAGGTATGCTTCTATAGGATTGACGCTTAGGTTCAATTCTTGACAGTAAGAAAGTTTAACAGCACTAGTGGCTGCACCTTATTCAATCAGAGCCCGTACATTTCTTGCACTATTTCCTTGTCCTATTTCTACGGTCACAAAAGGATGTCGATCAATTATTCTTTGGGAACTTACACAGGAGACTTCACACATAGCCATATGATATCCTGGATCTGCATAGGCATCTGTCCTAGGCTGCTCTCTGCCCTGTCTTCTTAATTTCATTCTCCGGATGCGTTCCAATGCTTCTGCCTGTGCCTCTTCTCAAATTCACTTTTCCTCTTCTTTACGTTTCTTTGCAGTATTGAGTCAATTTAACATCTCCTCCGTGAGGGATTCCTGATATAACTTGACTCTACATCCGCTAATGTAACTAGGAAGAACATCACCCTCTAGTGTAGCTAATTGAACTGCTCCACTGGTTGAGATCCTATTTATGATCATAGGTTCATAGCCTCTCTTCTCTAATTTATGTGCATGTTGCTTCAAAGTGTATACTAGGACTAGGTCTCTTGATTTCAAGCCCTTATCCTTCACGTGTGCATCAAAATATGCTTTTAGTCTTTTCTTGGCTGTGTAAATTCCTGTTGCAGCTCTTAATCTTGTTTCACCTAGTCGTTCGAGGTCAAAGATTCTAGAGGAGAGCTCATGGCCTGTCCAGTCATGCTCTTGTGCTACTTTCAATGTAGGTATCAAGAAGTCCAGTGGTAGCACTGCATTTTGGCCAAACATCATCTGAAAGGGTGTGGCTTGGAGTACCATTTTATAGGCAACTCGGTATGCCCAAACAGCGTGGTGTAGCTGTTTGTCCCAATCAGAGCGTTTATTATTCACTAATTTGGTGAGCACGTTACATAGAATCTTATTTGTGCTCTCACCTTGCCCATTAGCTTGTGGATGATAGGGGGCAGACTTCTTGTGTACTACCAAGAATTCTTGGAGAAGATTTTCAATGACTTCATTCAAGAAGTGAGTGCCTCTATCACTTACTAGCTCTATAGGTAGCCCATATCTTGTGAACACATTCTCAAATAAGAACTTAGCTATCGTTTGAGCATCGTTCTTCGTGGTCGCTTTTACTTCTACCCATTTGGTTAGATAGTCTATGGCCACGATGATGTATTTAGCATGTGAACCCTTAGCTGGGAGGTTAATAGGACCGACAAAGTCTATTCCCCACTTATAGACATCACATCTCTTCACATAGGTATGTGCATCCATGTGAAGCATTGGCCACCACAAGCCTGCAAATAGGATTGCTTTGATCACCCGATCTGGACCAAATTGTCCTCCTGCTACACCTTGGTGAGCAGCTTCCAAGATTTTAAGATATTCGCTCTCATGGACACATATTCTGAGGTAACCATCTTTGCCATGCTTGTATAAGTTATCTCCAATGAGTGAGTAGTCTAGGGCTTCTTGTTCTAAACTTCTTTTCCTTGCCAAAGTCATCTCTTGAGGGAATGTTTTCGTCCTCAGGAAGGCTACTAATGGTTCACTCCAATCTGGTATTAGAGACACTTGGTACAGAGTAGCATGCTCCACAGGTGGTTTAAGACTACAGACTGGGCATTCTTTACACAACTTGTGGACATCTGCTTCCATAGTCGGCCAGTGCACTCCTAGTCTCCGTAGTGTTTGTAGAGGTCTTTGCCTTGAGTAGTGTTGCTCTAATGCACCTACATGTGCTAATTGCAACCATTTAGTGTACTCGTCCTCTTCCACACAACAAGCTAACATTCCTTGATCTATATGCTTGTACATACTCCCTGCCATGATATGGTACTTCTAGGCTTTTACTACCTCCCTATCTTGTGTGTTTATTAGTGGGTGGTTAGGCCCATATGTCAATACTGGCACTAATGACTTAGCCCACTGAGGTACAACTTCCAAATTAAACAAGTAAGCATCAGGAAGATCATCCGATACTCCTTGTGGGGCCTCTCCAGATGTGAGCCTAGAGAGGTGGTCAGCTCTCAAATGAGTCTTGCCTTTCCTCACCACAACCTCCAAGTCATATTCCATTAGTAAGAGAAACCATCTTACTAATCTACCTGTATTGCATGGCTTGTTCATGAGATATAACAATGCTTGATGGTCAGTAAAAAATTTAAACTTATTTGCAAGCAAGTAATGTCTAAATTTTTTGACCGCATATACCATGCCTAATCCTTCTCGTTCGGTGGTCGTATAGTTTCGTTCAGCTGCATTCAACTGTCTACTCACATAGGCAATTGGAAGATCCATATCACCTTCGCTCGTAGGTTGTGAAAGTACACACCCAATAGCATAATTGGGTGCATCCACGTGGACATGAAAGGGCTTATTCCAATCTGGTGTAGTCAAGATTGGTGTTGAACATAGTCACTGTTTAAGCTCATTGAAGGAGTTCTCACATTCATCAGTCCACCCAAAATTGGTCAAAAGTCCATACAAAGGCTTTGCAATGATGGCATACATGTGTATGAAATGTCTGTAATACCCACAATGCCCCATGAAAGCTTGTACTTCCTTGACATTCTTTGGCCTAAGTAGTTCTGCGATAGCTCTCACTTTCTCTTTGTCAGTGGATATGCCATTCTTTGACACTATGTGTCCTAGAATCTTGCCTTGCCTGACCATGGAAACACACTTTTCTGGGTTCAAGCAGACTTGATATTCTCTACATTTGTCAAAGATTTGCCTAAGTTCGGGTATATGTGTCTGTCTAATGTTGGAATGAGCACAAAGATTGTCAACATAAACTTCTAAATTCTTCCTCAAGAACTCTTTAAACACATGACACATCAGTCTCTGAAAGGTAGCGGGCGCATTGGTAAGACCGAATGGCATTACTCGAAAGGAAAATATGCCCCACTCCATGGCAAAGGCTGTCTTATGCTGATCTTCTAGAGCGATGGCTACTTGATTATAGCCAGAGAATCCATCAAGCAAGTTGTACACCTGCTACTCTTTTTAAGAGATGTTTAGTGATAGGAAGCGGACAGTTATCTCGAATGGTGGTTGTGTGAACTTTCTTCAAGTTAATGCATACACGTAGCTTTCCATTCTTCTTGGGCACAACTACAATGGGGGATACCCACTCAATGTGCTCAATTTCATAGATGAATCCTACTTCAACCAATCTATCTATCTCTTCCTTGATCTTAGCAGCATAATTATCATTATATGTGTATGGCTTCTGCTTAGAGGGTTTTGCATCTGAGGTCATGGGAATCATGTGTGAGCATATGTCAGGGTCTACACCTTTCAAGTCCTTGTAACTCCATGCGAATACATCTCTGTATTCTCTTAGCAATGCTATCAACTCTTGCTCTTCTTCTTCCGTCAGGTCATGTCCGATGTAAGTGCATCTCTCCTCTCCTTCTTCTATGGCTACAACTATTTTCTTGGTGGTTTCCTTGTTATCATAGGCCTCTCCTGCTTGCGCATCGCGTTTAGGCATTCTTATCATGACTCTCTTATCGTCTATCTCATATTTTTTAAAGTTTTATGGGACCTCAAACAAGGATTCTTCTTCTTTTGGTGTGACTTCTTTCTTCTTCCTCTTCTTGCCTTCACTCTTGGTGGCTACTTGTGTGGTTAACCTCACATCATTCGTAATTTCTCCGTGTCTCTGAGGGTAAGCTTCTACATCATAGAAGTATTCTTCATCTGATGCAAAAGGTGGGTCCATAATGATTGACTCTAGATCGGAGTCACTTGCATCCTCGAATGCATCCATGCTGGTTCACATTCTTCCAGAACCAAATCTCCCATGATTGGCTCTATGGAGAAGACTGAAATGTCATAGCCATCCTCGTCACAATGGGGTGTCCATTGTTCTTCATTGATGGCTACATCCATTGTTGCTAGAATTTCCGCCCATCCGTGAGGTTCAAATTCTTCATCAGGAAATGCTACAGGTGCATAGGCTGGGTCTTGAATTGATCTATGGGTTTCCTTTGCACCTATCTCTCTGGCTTTTTCTCTCTTCTCTTCTTCTACTGCTACTTTACGCATCCACAAGTGAGTGTCTTCATGCATCCATGAGGATCCTGATCCTATGGAATGCATTGACTCTGTGTCATCCTTAGCTCTATGGATGGGATTCCATTGAATAGGCGGTACGTCTCTATGAGAACTGAGTCCTTGAGATTAACTTTGGTCGTGACACCTAAGTGTTGCAAGTCCAAGGAATTGGTTCCCCAATCCTGTACCACTTGCAACTGCCGCATAAATGCTCTTCCCAGAATCATCATCCATATGCATCTATCATGCATAGAGTAACATTTAAATATTCACCATTGTGAAGCAATGTTTGTCAACTGAAGTATTAATCGCTTGTTCTAGTATGAGAAGATTTCCTCAAGTCTTGCATGCTCTTATGTGTAGTGTTTACTATCCTAATATATGAATTTTTGATATTAAATAACCTCTTAAAAACAAGCTTGTGGTCTATACTACTATATGCATTCCCACAATTCAAGATTCATACTGACATATGCTTTTAGAAAAAGAAAAAAAAAGAGGGGTTCATTGCTAAAATGAAATCAATAGAGGGAGCATGAGATGCTTGAGAGGAATTTTAGTTGAGAATAGAGCACGAATAGACTCAACTAAATCTGTGGAATGATATATGAATCCTACAAGAAATTCGAAGAGACATATTCAGAGGCCTAAACATATGTTTGCATGTGTGCGTGCGTTGTCGCATCATATATATATATATATATATATATATATATATATATATATATATATATATATATATATATATATATATATATATATATATATATATATATATATATATATATATATATATATATATATATGTGTGTGTGTGTGTGTGTGTGTGTGTATATATATATATATATATGTGTGTGTGTGTGTGTGTGTGTGATGTAGGTAGCTATTTAAATGCCCATCAACATTCTCTCATTTACCTTTAGCATTCTTTAAATCATAAATATTTCTTCATGTGTCCCTTCTTATGATAATAATGGCATTATATATCCCTCTTCCTTGATTTACTTCTACTCTTATTTTGTTGACCATTCTTTTCCTTGTTCTTGCTCCTACCACGTTGTTGATTCTTTCTTTGGTAAGAATCATGAACATTATATGCATCTCCGATTTGAGTGCCAACCATAGATTTTCTATGAATATCCTTACTCAAGAGTGCTCCACATATCCCATCATAAACCAGTTTATCACCATGTAGACTATTGCTAATAGTTGTGCAAAACATATCCCATGATGATGCCAAGGTGCATAACAACAAGATTGCTTTCATTTCATTATCCATGTCCATTTTTTGAGCCTATAACTAAGAGAATATAGCATCAAACTCATTCAAATGAGCAACAACATTATCTGTGTCCTTCATGCAAAGGTCATATAACTTTCTCATCAGATATACTTTATTTGATGTTGTTTCTTTTTCATATGTATTGCATAACTTCTTCCAAAGCTCTTCTGCACTTTCACAATCCAATACTATAGAGTAAACATTATGTGCCAAGTGCAATCAAATGGTAGACCTGACCATTTCATCCAACGCATCCCAATCCTCATCATCCATGTACGGATAGGCTTCTTTGAGATTTTGTTTATTGGCTTCCACTATTGCCTTTGAATGAGCACATCTTTAATGTGATTCTTCCATAGAGAAAAGTTTGTGCCATCAATTTTTTAGATCTCAAAATGGTCTTTGTCGTGCAAGTTATAGCTCCTCCTTAGAACACTGGCATTTGACCCAGAGCCACTAGATGTGCTTGAAATGATAGAGAATTGACTAGAATGAAAATGGAGCTAGAATAGTCCAAGAACCACGCTCAAAAAAGGATGATAAAGTGATAGATTTTGGGAAATTTTCAATAGTATCCCCAGAAAAATGGAGCAATGGATAGTAATAACCAACCCAAAGCATTACGTGAGAATAAATGTGCTCACACTAATAAGTGTATTGAGTCAATCGACCACTATATTGTTAAAAAAGCCAAAAAAAAAAGGAAAAATTTTGCCAAAGTCTCCTATGCAAAATGAGCATATGAATAGAGTTAAAATATCATAAAACTACAAATAATGACATGTAAACTTGCATAGTGAATCACTGATTCCACTACATATAATTAGTTAAGAGAAAGAAGCCAACGAGGCTTATCGAGCACCTATGATCAACTAGCATACATCTCCTATGGCAAGGCTCGATAAGTCTTCCACCTGCATCACCAAAAAGATCCCGACATCTGGGTGTCGCCTAGTTAATGAGATTCAAAGTCTCAAGAATCAATTAGAAACATATGCATATGAGTTAAAAATAGAACAAATAGTATGTATGCAATGGGAGTTGAATTATGCTCAAGACACCATGGATTTAAGAAGGAAATGGAGAGAAACAGTGTATCGATACACAGAACAATGCAAACAGGACACTAAACAAATCAAAGAAATATGAAAAGATAGTGACCATGACCAAAGAGCTTAATGAAGCAAAGAGATAGAGTGAAGAAAATGAGCAACTAATCACAAAATTGCAAGCTCAATTAATACAAATTCAGAATAATCAAGCAAATCAGCAAGTGAACATGGGGACACCAGTAGTAAAAGGTGAAACTCTAACTACTGAGGAGATTGAGGTATGCCCTCTTTATCCCCCCCATTGTTCAATCACTAAGGAGAGATCAACAAGAGATGGTTATTGATGAAATTTCAATGTCGTACACTATAGAGCAAGATCAGAGAGAACAAGCACTATTGGTTTCTCGTATGACCTAAAACTTTGAAGAACAAAGTGTGCATGTTATGAAAGAAGCCAAGATAAAAGCAAAGGATCTAGATAAAATCATAAAGCCATTTAATATGACATATGGCATTATGAAAGATCAAACTAGAAGATATATCAAGTGGTCGATCCTATCTCCAGGCAATTTTTTTTGGAGAAGAATCCTACACTAGGGGTGCATTGGCAAGAAGCACCGTATTTAGTCCACAGCAACCCTTCTTTTTTCCCAATGCCATGGCACAAAACATGGTCACAATTTTGGGAAGAGTCGTGGAATGACTCACTAAATAAACAATGCCTAATTTTTCCATTATTACCAAGCCCACGACATAATTATCTACCAAATGAAGAGTATATGGTTGAAACGATCAAAGTTTGGCCATCCAGACATGCTCATGCCTCAGATTTAATGATCAAACTAATGAATAAGATACTCAACATGATACTCACAATTTTGAAAGTTTTCAAGCATGCAGAGTATACATTTTTTAATGTCATCAACATTAATCAAGGCACCAACACCTTGATTTTTTATCTTTCAGCTACTCTGAGCCGATTAACTATTATGAGCTATTACTCACACCTCATCTTCTTAACAAATCCCTACCTAAAAACATTCAAGGAGGTATTTTTTATAGTTTTTTTTTAAATCGATTCAAAAATCTTTTTGAAGATTTCATCTAATCTCAATGCTAGACTTGCTAGCATATGATCTAAGCTTTTTGCATATCACCCTTGGAGAGACTAATCAAATCAACCAAACAAAAAAGTAGGTCTACCAAACCTACATGCATCACCATCAAAAGCTTATTGGAGATGAGAGTTTGGGAGGAGGGACATGTGGAGGGAGAAATTAGTCAAAAAAGAAGGAGAAGAAAATCAAAGAGAAAGATTGTTCATTAAAAAATTACTCTCTACCCAAAGCCCTACAGGGGCACAAATTGGGCTAAAATGAGACACGGGGTGAAAGAATGAAACAGGTCATGTAGGGTGTAAACAAAGAATTACAATAGGACCTTTGAAGCAGCACCCTCAGAGCTTAAAGTCACAAAGATGTATAGGGTAACAAATAGCCTTGCCTCACTACAAGACATACCATTATGACTGATGGGTGCGTGTGTGGCAACCAGAGTTAATGCAACAACCCTAGTGTATGAATAAAAGGAATATCAAGGGCAGAATGGAAGGATTGGATTGAGGCTCGCATAAGGTAACAAATTGCCTTTGAGTATTAAAGGCTTCCTTGATTGTTGGTTGCATGTAGTTAAAAGAAATATACACAGGGAAACTACAGCTTCATCTCAGAGAGGAATAAGTTGGAAAGGGGCAATCGAGGACAGCAAGCCTAAATTTCCATACATATCCTTGGTTTTTCCACTTGTTGTGTGTAAGGAAAACCCACAGAAGCCGATCAAAGATGATAGAGACTAAGAGGGGGAGATTGTTGCAGAGAACTGAAGACAAGAAAGCAAAAGAAAGAAGAAAAGGAAAGCACGCCCCAGAATTTCCACTAAAGGGCTCATTTTCTTTTTCCAAAGTCCATTGTTAAACTATGAAAAGCCTTGTAATTGCTCTAGAGGAGTCCTCTAGAGGGATGATCCTTGAAGAATGTAACATTACTGTTGTACAATAGTAGGAACTTAGGGATTTTTAGAGAAAGTTTTGGTCTCTTATGTGAAAGGAACAAATTTTGGGCACCTGTATATAAGTCACTTCTGACTCTTTTTGTAAAGACTTTTTGCCATTGTGAAGGCTAACTTTGCAAAATTTCAAATTTTCTTCTTCTTATCTATGTATCTTCTTCTCCATGAGCTTGTATGTGTATTTGAGGCATGGAATGTATGCTTAGAGGTGTTTTCTACTCCTTTCCAATCTCTTTTCACTACTTTGGTGTGTGTGAAGTGTAGAAGCGAGAGTTGGTATTTCCCACCACTCTATTTTTTGATCATAGTGTGAAGTCTAGATATTGGATCAAGTTGAAAGTACCACCATTGGATGCGTCTTCTCAAGAGCTTCAAAACAAATCCATTATTGATCATATTTGGGTATGTGAGCTGAGAGAAATCACTCAATTAGTGTCTAATGCTCCAAAAAGTATCATGATACATCTAGTGTGTAAGAGGTATCGTGTGGTAAATTTAGCCTAATTTTCATGCATTAATTGTCTCAATCATACATTAACTATCACATGAGCACATGTCTTCATACACTTGATGGGGTTCAATTCACGGATTGATAATTTAATGAGTATATCAATGCCATCACTATATGTGCTTGCTTGATGATAGGAATTTAGTCTCCTTCATCACAAGTCCCTAGGACATTGTGAGCTTAGGTACATATCTCAACAATCTCTTTCGGATATGACTAAAAAAGGTGGAAAAAAAAGCTTGGAGTCTGGATACCCTTGGATTTAGCAAAGAACTATCCAAAATTTGAGTTAGAATTACTAATGCATCCAGATTTTCAACTTAGGAAAATAATTGTCAGTACAAATTGGAAACTCAAAAATGTTAGAGAGCTTCTAGATTACTTTGATGATGTTTCACCATAATTCAATTTCTCAATTGACGGTGCAATGGTAAACATTAGATCAGACAAAACATTATCTTGCATACTTGCCTGCCACCCAAGGTGATCAAGTTCCAACCTTTAAGAATGTAACAAGTCTTGCCCCCTTTTTTCTTCCACCAAAAATTTTGAATGAAAACAAAGAGACCGAGCGCTAAATTATTTTGTCTCTGTTTTTTAATGTATGCACTCATCATATTCATATTGGCATTGTGATGGTTTACATTATTGTTGTTGGAAAGTTTCTATTGTTCAAAGACTTTCTCCTAGAGAATAACTGGTAAAGATAAGGAAAAAATTTCTCCATTTTATTGATTAAAATATAAATAGAGCACTAAGGGTAGGAATATTACAAAAATGGAGAAGATTGGAGGACATGAACAATTCAAGAGATAAGGGCCATCACAGGTTCTTTGATTGCCCTAATCGCTTGAATTGTTTGTGTCCTTTTTTAATCTTTATGGACCATTTATCAAAAGGCACAATCAATTAAAGTGAATAGTGATATTTTAAGTTCCCGAATTGCTTCTCTTCACTTTAATTGGTCATGGCTTTTTTCTTCTCATAATATTGATAAGTGATACAAGGTATAAGGGTAGGAGTACTACAAAATGGAAAATGTTGGAGGACACGACGAATTCAAGAAATAAGGTCCATTGAAGGTTCTTGGATTGCCCTAATCGCTTGAATTGGTCATGTTTATTCTTAAAATCTTTATGGACCATTGACCAAAAGGCATGACGGATTCAAGCAAATAGGACCATTGGAAGTTCCCCAATTACTCTCTTTGCTTGAATTGGTCGTGGCTTTTTAATTCTCAGAATATTTGTTATGCAAGATCAAGAATTTAGTTCATGATAAACAAATCAAGATATAGCATTAAAGGGAAGAAATAAATGGTAAATCATTTATCATGTTGATTGATCTCATAAATAGTAGGCACACCACAAATCCTTCCTCTATTTGAAAAAAAAAAGGTCCACCAACACTTAGAAGTTGAAACACTGATGTTTTTGGTGAAACATGAATCACAAACACCATCTTCCATATAAAGATATAATGGCATCATTCCTCAATACATACAATGCTATGAAGGGTTCCTTTCTGTACAGAATTAATGTTTACAACAAAATAGAGTAAAATAAATATCTTCCAACATATGTTCAAAATACATGGGCTTACTATTAAGAGGTAATCATAGATATGAAAAATTGTACATCTACTGTTGCTTTTTATGCTTCTCCTTTTTGGATCCTTCACCATTGTGCTTGGTACATGCTTCAATGGAGAATGAGCTAGAGTTCCTTTCTTCTTATCTTGAGTCTTCTCATCTCTTGGTGTTGGAGGTGGTGGAGGAGAGTATGGAAAGATAGCATCTTCCATCATGTTTTGAATTGCTCTTTCTTTGACCAAAAGGACCCATGCATGTGGATAATTAGTTAAATTCATATCAGGGCTATACAATCTATGCTCTAAGAAGCTAACTCCATTGGCAATTACTCTCCATCCACATGATGTATTGTCTTTTTGTAATGGCACATGTATTTGCACATAGCCAAACTTGTTCTCTTTATTCAGTTTGCAAATTCCTAGATATTTTTTTATCAATGTGCATTTTCAAAAGGTTGGTAGCACTACTAAGCTAAAACAGTATCAGAATGCATGGCAATGGTGATATAAGAGTGCATTGAAAGTGTACTAGAACTTATAGTTTGCAATTTCCATGTTATGATTGGAGAGAGTTCATAAATGAGGCTTGGTATTCATTGAAATCAATTATTATTAAACTCCAATGACCCCTAGTAATATAAGCCGTACTTGTAAATAAAACTTCAGCCTTAGGAAATGAATGACTTATATGGAAAATATTAAAGAAAACTTACTTTTCAACATATGGATAAATGATATATTTTGTATCCTCACTAAACTCTTGAGAAAATGACCAATTTCTCCATGGTTGAAAAGTATACACTGAGCCACAAGTGGATCCAAGATAAAGACCTTTCTTGAAACTATCTCTTCACATTTCTGGAGTAGGACCCTATAATATAAAACCAAGACATGCATCAAGGAGGCCTTCAATTGCTGAAAAAATGATGAATATACTAGGGCCTGTAGACAATATCTGAGAGCTATGTTGACAATGTTGTCAGAGATTTCAACATTCAAATCTCTCAACATCTTGTTGTCTTCAGGCCTTATGTCTGATAGGTTCCTCCCATGGCATTGAAACATTCATAATAACCTAGCCATCTCCTTTCTTTAAAAGCTCCATGATTGCTTTCCTAAGCCTCTAAATGTCTTCAAGGAAAATAGCTTCTTTTGACATAAGATTCTTCTTTCTCTTCTCCGTACTAGACTCTATTGCATTTCTGGTCATGTGTTCATGAGAAAGGATCTCTTCAATTTTTATTATAAATGGCTTAGGGTTTCTTGCTAGAGGAATATTGAGGATATCAAAGAATTTCTCATCATTGATATCAAGAGGTACAATGGCTTTGTCAAATTTGTACCTTGTTCTAGACACAACAACATAGTACTTGGCCATAAGTGTCACCATTGTTGGAGTTAGATGTCTGTAGAAGCACGCGAATAGCACAAGGAAGAAGAAGCTTGGAGCACAACACACAATGTTGAATGTATTACCACTAGAATGTACAAAGATAAGTGACCCATTAGGGCTATAGGCATATATACAAGCCCGGGGAAAAAACCTCCTAAAGAGGGAAAAAAGTGCACCGGTGGTCCTAGTGTGTTCACACACATCACTACCTAAATATATCAACAAATTCCCCCTAGGAGTGATGCAGTGAACAAGGATATGGGACTCATGTATAAGGAAGTGCCAATCTATGTGGAATCAATCCACAAAAAGAAGTAAGCCCAAAGCTTTGCGGAAACCTTCAAAATTCTCCCTAGGCAGAGCCTTCGTGAAAAGGTCTACAATATTCTCATATGTGGGCACAAATTCCAAGTTGATCTCTCCAGCAGAGAACCTCTCCCTGACATAATGATAATGCACCTCAATGTGCTTAGTGCAAGAATGGAACATAGGGTTCCTCGCAACTGCCAATGCGCTCTGATTATTAGTGAAGATGGTGGTGGCAGAAGACTGACCAACACCCAAGTTAGCCATAAGGTGTCTAAGCCACACACACTCAACAATCACTGCAAAAGCTGCTATACTCAGCCTCACAACTAGAAGTGGCCACAGTAGGCTGCTTCTTGCTCAACCAAGATATACATGAGCTACCAAGCATGAAGCAAAAGCCACTGGTGGACACATGAGTGTCATAGAGACCAGCCCAGTCAGAATCAGAAAAAGCATGTAAATCTGACGATAGTGATCCCCCCTGGGATAAAACAATCCAAGTAGCCAAGTACCACTCAAGTAGCAAAAGATGCATTTAACTGCCTACCAATGCTTGACACCTAGGCAACGCATAAACCTGCTCATTTGTGAGACAGCAAACTAAATATCTAGCCGAGTAATGCATAAGTAAATCAAGCATCCAACAGCCTACTAATAGAGAATAGCATCAAATGCATCTCCAACATCATGAAGACTCAATTGTAGACCTGTCTCCATAGGAGTGGCAATAGGTTTACACTCTTCAAGGCCAAAATGCTACAATAATGTGTCAATATATTTCATTTGACACAAAGCCATTCCACCATCAACTTGCATAAATTGAATGCCCAAAGATGCAAATGCCCCAAATTAGACATCTCAAAAGTTAGCCTTAAAATCAGCAATATGCTTGTCATGAGGACCAGTGAGAAGCATGTCATCAACATACACAACACTGATTAGAAGCACATCATTAGCATGCTTAACATACAAGGTGCTTTCCGTTGGACTGCTCTCAAAACCATGTGCAATCAGATAGGCATGTATCTTTTCATACCAATCATGTGGTGCTTGCTTTAAACCATATTATGCCTTCTTTATCCTGCACACCTGGTTTTCATGCCCTTTCTGCACAAAGCCACAGGGTTGGAAAACATACACTTCTTCATGCAAATCACCATTCAAAAATGGATTATTAATGTCCAACAGATGTACATTCCAACCATGATGAGCTGCAAATGCACAGATGCTACGAACAGTAGTCATTTGGCAAGTAGGAGAAAAGGTCTCATCATAATATTCCTCTTTCTTCAGCATAACCCTTTGCTACAAGCATAGCCTTATACCTCTCAACTGTTCCAGGCTTATGCTTCAGCTTGTATAACCACTTAGTGACAATGGCCTTCTTGCCAGGAGGCAAGTACACAAAGAGCAGGTATCATTCTTCATTATAGCATCATATTCAGATTGCATAGCAGCCATCCAATTTTCTGACTTCTATGCTTCATCAAACGAAATAGGCTCATTCTCATCATAGAGACTAGAGGCAATTATAGCATAGCAATCTAATGCAAAAGAGGCACTATGAGAGCATGAACGAGTATGATATGACAGAGATGCATCTAATTTGTTATCATGCAAAGTCTTCACTAGCCATTTTTGGCATAGTTTTTGCCTCCTCAGTATCAGCTCTCTTATCAACAAGTGCATCATGCAAATCTGTATCAGAAATGGAATGATCTGCATCATCACATGAAACATGTAAAGGTTGAGAAGTTGCCTCATTAGGACCAGCACTAGATTGTCCACCTGTAAAAAGAGGTAGCAAAGCACCATACATGTCTTTGGAGCTAATAGATGTCTCCTTCATACATGAAAGTAAAGGCTGCATAACATCTTCCACAAAAGCAACATCACGGCTAACCAAAATGTGTTTAATTTGTGGATGATATAGACAATAGCCTGTGCTTTTAGAACTGTACCCAACAAAAATAAATTTTACTGCTTTATCATCCAATTTCTGGAGATGTTGTTCAAGCACTAATGCATATGCCAAACAACCAAAAACATGCAGGTGAGCAATAGATGACTTGCAACCATGCCAAGCATCATATGGAGTGATAGATTGCAGTGCTTTACTGGGACAGTTGTTAAGTACATATGCTGCACACATAACAGCCTCAAGCCAGAAACTATGTGGTAAAGCTTAACTCTTGACCATACACCTCGCGATCTCCATGAGTGACCTGTTCTTCCGTTCATCAACTCCATTCTGTTGATGTGTATATGGCAGTGTACACTAATGTTTTATCCTGTGTTCAATCAAAAATGCATTAAAGGCAGAAGACATATACCCCCCCTCGATCAGAACAGGGGGTGTTGTTAAAAGTGCTTCTGTTAAGCCACTTTTAATCTCATTTCTGGGTTCTTGGGATGGACAAGGGTCTGATAGTGCAGAGGCCCTTTGTTTAATTTTCCCAATTTAACATTCAAATGAGCAATAACTATCTTCTGATTCAATGATTATCACTATGCAGTACGTCTACGAAGCGAATCAACAACTACGAATTCGCACAGACTGTTAATGTTAAATGTAGCGTTACTGTGTTTATTGATTAACCACTGAGAACTTAAGAAACAAAACACAGTACTCAAACTTTGGCAAATCTGCAACACAACAGCTCCAGCGCAGTCGCCCAGACAGACAGTCTGGCGATTCCTTCCTCTTCGCGCTGAACATCGTGCTTGCCTTTTCATTAATCAATAGAAAGTTACATCTGTTCGCTACGCCTTTTTGGTGCATGCGAATATGAAAAATAAAATTACATATCCAATTCGGCCGGCCAACATTGGCACGCATGGTGGACTCGAACCCAAAAAGGAAGATTACAACTAAGGCTCATCAATAATGCCTTGAATATAGAGAGTTTTGGCTAGTCTTTAAGTTTGAGTGATCTTTTGCTTTAAGGAGTCTAGCATATCTTTCAAAATGTCTGGCTCGACCAGTTGTGCATTAGTACTAACCGAACTAGCAGCAACGACTTGACTCATCAATAATTCCATCTACGTCTGCAAAAATGTTTCCTGCAGGTAAAAGTCGTTGGCTAGGGCAGCATCTCGTCTCAACTTCATATCGGCGATCTCTACATCAATCCGAGAAAGCCTATCCGCTTGAATGCCTAATTGCTTCTCGCGTCGTTCCCGCTCCTGAGCTTGATACTGGATAGTTTTATAATAAGCATCTCGTTCTTTCATAATAGCTTCCAGCTCTTTCTTTAGCTGAATCATCCGGCCTGTCTGTGCATCCAAATCACGACTCTTCTGGAAAAGTTTGACGGACACTGTCTTTAATTCTTCAATGTTCTGCATGGCCAAGTCAGCCATTTACTGTCCCTTTTGCTCTACAACATCAAGATCGGCACGTGTTTCTTCCTAACGCAACACGAGCATCTTCTTTATCGTGCACCATTTGTTCTAGTTGAGCTATTTCTTCATCGCGTGCAGCTAGGTTAACGGTCTTCTCCTTCAACTCAGTAAGTGCATTGTCCCATTGGGCAATCAAAATAGCTTGTTCTGCTAAACGTTCTTGAAGTTGATGGAGCTGAATCTGCAAGGCGTGGTTCTCGGCTTTAATTGCAATTGCTTCTTCTTGGACCGGCGCAATGTCTGCTTCGAGCAAATCAACTTTATGCTGCAACTCTTGCTGAATATTCTGAGTTGCTAGCTTCATCTGGAGGGGTAATTGCTAGGAAAATTGTATAAGAAGGCGGCCCATAGACTCCAATTCGGTGAACATAACTGCTGGGGGAGGAAGAGAAGGAGGAGGTTGTGATGAGGAGGTGGAAAGCAGATGAGGGGAGGGTGGTGGAGAGTAATCGGGAGAAGATAACTGATGGGTGGATGCCTCGCGGATGGCATTGGAGAGTGCACAAGGAAGAACTTCAACAGGCGCAGAACTGGTAGTGTGCGGAGGAAGAGGGAGAAGGGCGTTCGGCACCAAAATTAATCCGGTCTCAATCTGATTTTCTTCCACAACAGCTTCAGTAACAGCCTCAGCAGTGTCAGTCACTTCCTTGATTGCATCTCCAGTAACTTTGGCTATCTCCTTCACAGCCTCCACATCCGGTTGATGAGATTCCTCCCACAACAAGACTTCAGCTACATCGTCCATGACAACATCTTGATCTGGCTGCTTGAGAGAAGAAGATGGGGCGGACTCGACCTGTAAAGAGGTAGCAGTATCGTGGAAGACCTCAACTTCGTGACCTGCATTGGAACCCTGTATTTGGCTTTGTGATGGACTAACGCGTCTGTGTTTGCATTGAAAGAACTGAAGCAAATCTTCATCGTCATCATCTTCAATCATTTGAGTAGATTCTTCATGTCGTAGCATGGTAGTCGGAGGTGGTTGGGCGGCTTGGAGCACCGGAAAGAGAAAGGTTAAGAGATGAGGTAAAAAAGTGCAAGGGATGTCGTTCTTGGTGTTTTATTTTGTAACCACTACGCATTCACGATGAATGCGCCTAAAGAAAAAGGTTGTAAAATTCACAGGTTCTCTAGAAGCAGTATCTATCATAGAGTAAAATGGTTGGGAAATACCATAGGTGCGCTTTTGCAAGTTTAACGCAGCGACAAGGAATTGCAGAGCAGTACGCTCTGGTTCAAGTCGGCAAAGGATGGCAAACTCATTAGATGAGTGCCAGGGAAACGGTTCGGTCATGGTGGCAAGAGGAGGGAGCGATCCATTCTCCAACCCTTCCTGAGGGAGACGGAATCCCTCAGCAAACGTATTTAGAGTGATTACGACACGAGGGTTTAAACATGTAACTGGCCAACACTGCTCTGTAGCAGGCATGGCGGCGATGGCAGAGATGATCTGCGCATGAAAGGGGTGACACTCCACTGAACGCCAAGGCAATTCCACGAAGGCCGAAAATCCCCGAGCACGCAAGTACTCACTCACATCTGGAGTGAGCCCTGCACGAAAGATTGCTATATTAGCCAGAGCTTCCATGGCGCACACAGAGATACACAAAAACACAGAGTACACAAAAGTCACAAACACACAATCACAATAGCAATTAACAGTGGAAAGAACAAGAGTAAATAGGAATACTGAAAAAACCAGGCGGCAAAAACCTACTCTTAATGCAGTATTGGAGAGATATCCTTCATAAGTGCGGCATGCATGCATGAACAAAAGCAGTGACACAAAGGCGGCTATTAATCATGATTAGATCAGCAAAATGGAAGGATTACGGTCAGATGGTCAATCAAAACACGGGGAGTAGAAAAAGAAATCAAGTAACAAGCGAAAAAGAAAAAAATGACCGAATACACCTCATGAGTTACTAGACTGCGGGTGATAGGGGTGGAGCTTAGAGCCATTAATCACTTTTGGGAGAAGAACACCTGTTAAAGTTGCCAACCGAAAAGTTGCGGGTCCCACTTGTTCAGCAATCCGGTATGGGTCGAACCACTGTAACTTAAATTTTCTGGTAGATCTGTTAGATTTAGCGTTATAGAAGAGGACCAATTGATTAACCGTAAACATAGGGGTTTTGAGAAAGCGATCATGAGTACGGGCTTGGTGTAGCTGAACTTCTTGAAGAATCATGAAGCTTTCCAAGCGTTGTTTATCCAATGATCTGATTTTAGCCTGAGTTATAGCAATCCACCCTCTTGTACTTGGACTTTGCATGTTGTACAAACAAAGGTACTTACAATTTGCACCCCCGATTATAACAAACATGCACTTTAGAGTTTTTAAGTCTCCACTCAAATGCCACTCAATTTTAAACTTTCCACGGTGATTAATAGTCAACAATTCTCTTGAATGATGCCTATGGATAACATTTCGAATGTCTGTCTATAAGAACAACCACTTTAATGTTTTATGATTCTCATATGGAACTTGAGCACATCCAACCCACCATACCTCCATTTTTTATTGTACTTTGAGAGATGGAGTATCTAGTTTCCCAAGGCTATAGTCCAAAGATCTATTCATTTGTGCAATACTTATTCTCTCCATCTTTTGATGTTTTTTAAATTTTAGCTTCATCAATTACAAATTTCAAAAGGCAAGAACATTTGTGTTCTTTCATATCATAAAACTGAACCATGTATGTTTAAAGTCTTATAATATCTATCCATATATTTTTAAATGCATTGTAAGTGAAATGTAAAGTTTGTTTTCCTACCTCATAAGGCATGTTATCATGAATATGTTTATAATAACCAAATACAGATGTGATTTTTATATTCAATCAAAGCCAATACTTTCCTACATGATGAGCTCTAGGCAATCAAAAGCATTTTACTTTATTAAATTTAAGAAATTCACACCAAAATTTTAAAATTGCTCTATAACCCTTTCTACTCACTCCAACATCATCACAAGTCTCTTGAATTTGAGATAGTTCTAACAACAAATTCATTTCTTTCATGAATTTTTGAATTGAAAAATAAATCGTAAGCATGCATTTTCATTCAATTTCAATAGTTTTAAAACATCATGTTGACTCATAATTTCATTGCAAAAATGTATGCTCTCAAAATTGCTTAACATGTTTAAACCTAGCACATTTTTTGCATGATCTCTTACAATTCTCATTCTAATTTTCTTATGGCCAGATTTTTTTTAGTAAAATCTAAAAAAGGATTTACTTGTTTTGAATGCATTCTCAATCTATAGGAGTTTCTTTCATTTGTTTAAAAGCTTCTACCTAACAAGACAAATGCAACAACTTTTTCCTAGATCCCTTGTAAATCCCTCTAATGTAATATATTATGTAGATAGTTTATGTATTGCATATAATTGTTTGAAAACTCCCAGAACCTTGAACAATGTCCATGTAAACCATCATCACTATCTCCTACAAATTTAATCAAATCATGAAGATTATGAAAAGGTGGATATCTACCAATTTGTGGATCAATTGGATAAACAAATTCATCTATCCATATGTCAATATGCTTTTTGCCTTCTTTGCATAACCCATCAACTTCACGAGATTGTAGAGTTCTTTGGAATACCTTTCTCATTGTTGCATATTAATGACTGATTGCAATATTGATATGGAACTTATCACAAAGAGTCTAGCTCGATGAAAGTTTAGTGACAGTGTTTGGATTGAGGTTCTCCATGGAAAAAGTGTCTAGAATTATGCGAAAGAGAGAAGTAGGTTTGCCTTGGAGAGTGGAGTAAAAAAGTGTAGAATGTCCTAAACACTCATTATATAGGTCAAAGAACAAGAGGGAAAAGTCCAAATTCATCGAAGGCCCAACGGGCACAAACTTTGAGGCATATCACTTTTCATGTTTTTCACATGAACTTTCTCTCTCTTCCAAAACTAATAGATTTGCGTAAGATATGTTTTGAATGAACCTGCACAGAATTTGTTAAAATGATTTGATAACATTTATCTAGATTAAGCACAAGTAATTGACATCCTTATATGGCCCTTTTTTGCCCTAATGTTATCAATCATCAAGAGTAGACCTCAACCAATTTGCAGTCAATGACATAAGAAAATGTGATGGACATGTGTCAAGTAGATTGACAAAATAATCTCTCCTTGATAGCCTCCCAGAAAATCACTTATCTTCATTCACCAAGTCCACAAGAACGATCTCCAAGCATCATGATCCTTCCATGTTGGATGATCCTCAATGCACGAGAATGATCGCAAGTGAAGTCATCCTCCACTAGCAATTGCAATAGTCACATAGTTCATAACTTGCACACAAGACTAATCTTCCCAAGCTCAAGGCCCTATATGCTTGCAGATTTGAGTGCAAGCATATTTGATGCTTTCAAGCCCTTGCTACTTGATGCATTTGCTATCTGGCATTTCAAAAGGTGCACTGCTCCGACACTCCAAACGTGGCCAAATCACAAAAATGCTTGTAACTCCCTTAATACTCGTCTGTTGATGCATGCCTTAGATCATTTTGAAGCCCTTAAGAGGGCTACAACGTGAGTGGAAAATGCAAGAAGATTAGGTTTAAAGCCTTGTAAGATCTCATAAACCTATAGGATTCCCTCTCTTCAAGCATTAATCACTTAAAACAAGAGGTTAATCATGTTTAATCACTTCAAAATGATGGAAATAAGATACATGATACTTCCATAACTCATAGAAAAATGTCACACACCCATTAATCAATCAATAAGCTCACTCCATAGAGAAGCGAAAATATGAATTTTCAAGAAGAAAGCTCACAACTTCATTGCACAAAAAAGTCTCTTTACAAGTGAGGTATTGGCCCTTATATAGGATTTTCCCAAGACCATTCCTTTTTTATTTAAAAAAATTCTAAAAAATAAAAGGGAAAAATCTAAAATGTTTCTTTCTTGCAAGATTTTTTAGGGAAAAATTATCCATATAATTACAAAGAAATGCTAACAAAGCCTTGGGTATATACAAATATCCTTTGCTAGAAAATTTAAAGGGAGTTTTACAATGATAGATCAAAATGCAAGGGTTATCTATCTAAAAATGGGCAAACTCAAAAGCAAATTTGAAGAATTTGGAAGAATTTTAGGGCCTCTCCATATCCGTGTAGCACTTGTCATCCTCGATAAGATTGCTACTAAGTCTGGGCAGGTGGTGTTGTCAAGTCAAATAGGCCATGCACTAGTCATCATTTGTGGTGTGTGGAGCATCTAAAACAATGTGGAATCTTCTATCCAATAGATGATGCATTGTGGTCTTTGTTTTCTACGATCTTCAATGTCTTCCTTCTTGGATATCGTGAAGTGGTGCATGTTTATGAGTGATAGAAAAGATGTGCCTTGCACATAGCCATGTAATGAAGCTCTATGCATGCATAGTCATGGAATGCAAAATAACATGTTGGTGCAAAAGATGGGTTGATTGGAGTGCTCAAGATAGGCCGATGAAGAAGCTTCATATCTAGTAGGTAAGAGTATTAGAAAACATAATTGACGTTTTCGGGAAGTTGCGGACACACGGCTGGTGGATCAAGTCAACCGCTAAATCCTTCGGCACACGCAGGGTGTTTGAGACAGCTCATGTAAATTAAGTATATTTTTCTTTACGACTATGGTAAATGAAGTTTCAAATGATTCTAAAAATATGAAAAATCTAAGAAATATCTAATAGGTAATGCTTAACACTGTATACTTCTAAGGACCGTATGGTTGAGCTGCCCTATACCTAGCAATAGCTTCTTGAGATGAAGGTAAAATTAAGAATCCTCAGTTATGTGTTCTTTAATAATTTCTTCTTCTTGGTTTTCAATATGCTGTGTTGCGTACATCTAATTAGAGGTGGAGGAAATGAATCTACACTATCTTGAGGTTCGGGAGATGCAATCGAAAATAACGTTAAAAACCTAGTAAGACAATGATCATATGATACGGATATTAAGGATTCTTGCGTAATTTTGTCTTTAATGACTTCTTCTGCTTCTAATACTATAGTTGCATTACTTTTAGATTCAACTAAATGTTCTGTGGACATCGGCAATGAAGATCAATCAGAATAAGAAATGAATTAATCATAATAACAAGAATAGGTTTTAACAATGTTAAAGATAAATCTTTTTAGATGATAAAAATCTAGCTAAAATGATGATAAATTCTAGTGATTCCTATACAAAGAATGTGGTAAATAGCTTGATCAAAGGTAATCTTCAATGGGTTTTTATAATATTGATGGATCTCTGGATCATATAATTGTCAAATTCTTCACTCTTTCGCAATGCTCTTTGGACACTTCTTCTTTCAATGTCTACAAAAGAACATTCAAAACATAAGTATACCTCAATAAATCATTTACATTCAACTATGCATGCTAAAATTATTCATACATATGCTACACATGCCTATAAGTTCATGCTATTATGCATGTTAACACACACTCATGCATTCACTTAGGCACACAAAGATGTATAAATATTTATGCACAAATTAATCACTAAATAATAATCAATAATAAACTAAATAATAAATAAGAACATAAACCAAACACTAAATAATAAACCAAGCAATTAATACAAATAATACATAATTAATTTAATAGTTAATTAATCTAAAAACAAAGAAATAAATAAATAAAAATAAAACAATACAAACACTCTCCCTTTCTCTCTCATCTCTTTTATTTTTCTCTATCTCTCTTAGCCTAAGACATTGATCTGTTGCGTGCTACCAACATGGCTATCTCTCTCCTCATATGCTACATGTCTACAGCCATCACCATCGCTCTGCCTATCTCTCTCTCTCTAGACAGTGGACGTTCCATTCGCCTATAGCGTCGCTAGTCTACCTCTTCTCTCTTCTCTGTACTTTCTCTCTCACTAATTGTCGTGCACAGCTTTGGAAAAAACTTCTCTCTCTCTACAATACATGCGTTGGCCACCTCTCCAAATCATTCCTAGGAAAAAACTTTTGATTTTCTCTTTCCTACGCAAATTCTGCCAATAGTAGCAGTCGGGAAGGACACACTCTCACTCTTCCTAACCGATTTCTCTCTCTCTCCAATGAGCGACTACATGGCTCCCGCCTTTTTCTCTGATGTGCAACAACACAAATCTCCCTCTCACTTCCTCGGCTTCACAGCCTGACAGGAGCGCCTCTGTGCATGCGTTCCCAGACCTCTCTCTATTATCGTCAAGAGCATGTAGGCGAGTGAACAGCCCATCAATATCACTCTCTCTCTATCACTGATATGCCGCCACGAACAGCATGCAACCATACTCATTTGATAGAAATCTTCTCTATCCAACACAGATGCAAACGATCGAAAAAAAAGAAGTAATAAAGGAGAAGAAATCAGAGAGAACGACTAATCAGAATATAAAAGAAGTGTTGATATATTTAGGTAGTGATGTGTGTGAACACTCTAGGACTGTCGGGGCACTTTTTTCCCTCTTTAGGAGGTTTTTTTTCCCTCGGCTTGTATATACGCCTATTGCCCTAATGGGCTACTTATCTTTGTACATTCTCTAGTAATACATTCAGTCTTGCGTGTTGTGCTCCAAGCTTCTTCTTCTTCCTTGTGCTGTTCGCGTGCTTCCGCAGACGTCTAACTCCAACAATTGGTATCAGAGCAGGTCCTCGCTTCTTCTAGGGCGCCGTCGACACTCCTCCGTTTGCAGTCTCAGATTCGCACGAAATTTGGTGAGCATACTCAGGGTGTTTCCGAGATCAAAACAGCTTTGCTATGTGGTGCCAAAATCGCGATCTGAGCTCGTTTCGGCCTCCAAACGCACTATCGCAGCGCTTGTGCAGGCTATTTCGTCCTTTTGTGCCAAAGGTATATACCAGTTTCTGTTCGCCAGTTTAAGCGTCTCGAAGTCTGCTACAGGTCTAGCAGAACTCGTTTGGGAAGTTCTGTTCAACTTTTTGAGATACAGTCAATTTTCTGCATCAAGGTATTTTAGTCACCGGCCATGGCTGAAAGCAGTGATGTATTCCGTATGTTGGCTGTTGAGGATAAGTTGGATGGTACCAACTACCCATTATGGGCTTATATGATGCGACATGTACTGGTTGCAAAAGGATTGTGGAACATTGTGCAGGGTGTTGAAAGACATCCTGTTACACCTGTAACGACAGGTACTGCAAATACAGGTGTTGGAGCTGATGAAGATGGTGTCGAAGATGATATTCCGCAGATTCCTGTTCGTGCTGCTGTTTCTGTTGCACCTACTGCAGAGCAGATTCGTTGGGATGGCAGAGATGCCCAGGCACATGCATTGATAGCTTTGTCTGTCAAACGTGCCATTATTCCTCACATTCGCTCTTGCAGAACAGCAAAGGATGCTTGGGATACACTTACCACTTTGTACCAGGCTAGGAATGAGGCTCGTGTTGCTTACCTCCGAAAACAGTTGGAGAGTGAGCACATGAATGAAGGTGATTCTATGGACAGTTTTCTTACAAAGATCAAAGACCTGAAGGAACAATTGATTTCTGCTGATGAGGTTATACCAGATAGCTCACTTGTGCAGACCGTTCTGAATGGTCTTCCTGATTCATATCAAAGTTTTGCCTCTACTCTTCGGTTGATGATGAAAGGCAATCCGAATGCCTTGTCATTTGAGGAATTAGTCTCTGTTCTGTTGCAGGAAGATCAGTCCTGGCAGAACAGGTCCATTATGCGTGTTGCAGATCAAGCTTTCCTGGCTAGTCAGAAGGGCAAAGGAAAATGGAGCTCTTCTACTAGTAAGCAGAAATCTGCAAATGCTGCACATTCAAAGAACCAAGACAAAGATGAGAAAAAATTAGAAAAGCAGAAATTGTTTTGTAAGTACTGTAAAGGAAATGATCATATCATAAAGAACTGTCCAAAACTGGCTGCTAAAGAGGCAAAGAAGAAAGAGGCTGGAATGGTTGTTGCAGAGGCCTCTACACCAAAAACAGAGTCTGCAAATCTTGTGCAGGAAGAAGAATGGGCGTTTACTACTGTCTGCAGTTTTGACCCATCTTCTCCTGATCAGTGCATGTCTGCAGTAGACTCAGATGTTTGGTACTTTGACAGTGGGGCGACCAAACATATTACCTCGCAGCGTCGTTTCTTCTCTTCACTCGAGCCTGCCCCTACAGGGAATACTGTCACATGCGCCAATAACTCCTCTTATCCTGTTATGGGAGTTGGTAAGATCATTCTGACTACTACTGATGGTAGTTCTTTCACTTTGTCAGATGCTTTATTTGTGCCAGGGATAAAAAAGAATCTATTATCAGTTTCTGCATTAGCCAAGATTGGCTTGGTTGTGAAATTTGTTGATGACAGGTGTACAGTCCATGATCTCTCAAATGGCGATGTGATTATTGCTTCTGGCATTTTATGTCGCGGGCTGTATAAGCTCATAGACTATGAAAGATCTGTGAATGATTCGGCATGTGCAGTTCATGATTCTCAGGCTATGTCAGATGCAAAGCTTTGGCATGCACGCTTTGGTCATCTGAATTTTGCTAGTTTGTTACGCCTGCAGAAATCTGAAATGGTGTCCTCTTTGCCCAAACTTGAGGCACCTGGAAAACATGTTTGTGAACGCTGTATTTTGGGCAAAATGCAGCGTTCTTCCTTTCCAAAAGATGGTTCAGTTCGGGCTACGTAGAAATTGCAGCTTGTACATAGTGATGTCTGTGGTCCTATGCAGACACCCTCTTTTGGAAATTACCTTTACTTCGTGACTTTCATTGATGATTTTTCCAGGCATGCATGGGTATATCCACTCAAAGCAAAGTCCGAAGTGTTCATGTGCTTCAAACAGTTTTTGGTTTTGGCTGAAAATCTGTCAGCATGTAAAATGGGCACCCTCCGTTCTGATCGAGGGGGGGAATATATGTCTTCAGATTTTAATGCATTTCTGGCTGAACGTGGGATAAAACACCAGTGTACAGTGCCGTATACACCTCAATAGAATGGAGTTGCTGAACGGAAGAACAGGTCTCTCATGGAGATGGCGAGGTGTATGGTCAAGAGTCAGGCTTTACCTCATAGTTTCTGGCTTGAGGCTGTCATGTGTGCAGCATATGTACTGAACAGGTGTCCCACTAAAGCGTTGCAGTCTATCACTCCATATGAGGCTTGGCATGACCGCAAGCCATCTGTTGCTCATCTGCGTGTTTTTGGTTGTTTGGCATATGCATTAGTGCCTGAACAACATCGCAGAAAATTGGATGATAAGGCAGTAAAATGTATTTTTGTTGGGTATAGTTCTGAAAGTAAAGGCTATCGTCTGTATCATCCACAGACTAAACGCATTCTGGTTAGCCGTGATGTTGTCTTTGTGGAAGATGCTATTCAGCCATTGCTTTCATGTACTAAGGAGACATCTGTTAGCTCAAAAGACATGTATGATACTTTGATGCCTCTTTTTACAGGTGGACAGTCTAGTGATGGTCCTAATGAGGCAACTTCTCAGCCTTTGCAGGTTTCATATGATGATGCAGATCATTCCATTTCTGATGCAGATTTACATGATGCACTTGCTGATGAGAGAGCTGATATTGAGCAGGCAAAAACTATGCCAAAATGGCTGGTGCAGACTTTGCGTGACAGCAAATTAGATGCACCTTTGTCATATCGTACTCGTTCAGGCTCTCATAGTGCCTCCTTTGCATCAGATTGCTATGCTATGGCTGCATCTAGTCTCTGTGATGAGAATGAGCTTGTTTCTTTTGATGAAGCACAAAATTCAAAAAATTGGATGGCTGCTATGCAATCTGAATATGATGCTATAATGAAGAATGGTACATGGTCTTTATGTGACTTGCCTCGTGGCAAGAAGGCCATTGGCACTAAGTGGGTATACAAGCTGAAGCGTAAACCTGATGGTACAGTTGACAGGTATAAGGCTAGGCTTGTTGCAAAGGGTTATGCGTAGGAAAGAGGCATTGATTTTGATGAGACCTTTGCACCTACATGCCGTATGACTACTGTTCGGAGCATTTGTGCACTTGCAGCCCATCATGGTTGGAATGTACATCAGTTGGACATTAAAACAACATTTCTGAATGGTGACTTGCATGAAGAAGTGTATGTTTTTCAGTCCCGTGGCTTTGTGCAGAAAGGGCATGAAAACCAGGTGTGCAGGTTAAAGAAGGCGTTACATGGTTTAAAGCAAGCACCACGTGCTTGTTATGAGAAGATACATGCCTATCTGATTGCACATGGTTTTGAGAACAGTCCAACTGAAAGCACCTTATATGTTAAGCGTGCTAATGATGTGCTTCTGATCATTGTTATCTATGTTGATGACATGCTGCTCACTGGTCCTATTGAGACACATATTGCTGATTTTAAGGCTGATTTGCATGCCTCATTTGAGATGTCTAATTTGGGGCATTTGCATCACTATTTGGGCATTCAGTTTATGCACGTTGATGGTGGAATGGCTTTGTGTCAAACAAAATATATTGACACATTATTGCAGCGTTTTGGCCTTGAAGACTGTAAGCCTATTGCCACTCCTATGGAGACAGGTTTACGATTGAGTCTTCATGATGCTGGAGATGCATTTGATGTTGTTCTCTATCAGCAGGCTGTTGGATGCTTGATTTACTTATGGATTACTCGGCCAGATATTCAGTTTGCTGTCTCACAGATGAGCAGGTTTATGCATTGCCCAGGAGTCACGCATTGGAAAGCGGTTAAGCGCATCTTTCGCTACTTGAGTGGTACTCGGCTACTTGGGTTGTTTTATCCCAAGGGGGGATCACTACCGCCAGATTTGCATGCTTTTTCTGACTCAGATTGGGCTGGTTGCTATGACACTCGTGTGTCCACCAGTGGTTTTTGCTTCATGCTTTGTAGCTCATGTATATCTTGGTTGAGCAAGAAGCAGCCTACTGTGGCCACTTCCAGTTGTGAGGCTGAGTATAGGGCAGCTTTCACAGCGACTGTTGAGTGTGTGTGGCTCAGACGCCTTATGGCTGATTTGGGTGTTGGCCAGTCTTCTGCCACCACCATCTTCACTGACAGTCAGAGCGCATTGGCAGTTGCGAGGAACCCTGTGTTCCATGCTCGCACTAAGCACATTGAGGTGCATTATCACTATGTCAGGGAGAGGTTCTCTGCTGGGGAGATCAGCTTGGCATATGTGCCCACGCAAGAGAACATTGCAGACCTTTTCACGAAGGCTCTACCTAGGGAGAAGTTTGAAGCTTTCCGCAAAGCTTTGGGCTTACTTCCTTTCCACATAGCTTGGCACTTCCTTATACATGAGTGCCAGCTCCTTGTTCACCGCATCACTCCCAGGGGGGATTTGTTGATATATTTAGGTAGTGATGTGTGTGAACACTCTAGGACTGTCGGGGCACTTTTTTCCCTCTTTAGGAGGTTTTTTTTTCCCCGGCTTGTATATACGCCTATTGCCCTAATGGGCTACTTATCTTTGTACATTCTCTAGTAATACATTCAGTCTTGCGTATTGTGCTCCAAGCTTCTTCTTCTTCCTTGTGCTGTTCGCGTGCTTCCGCAGACGTCTAACTCCAACAAGAAGAAGTATGAGTACCTACAAAAGAAGATTAGGAAATCTGGAGCACAGCACATATATATATACAGAAAAATCTTCTCTATACCACTCTTTTAGTTCTGACCTTTTAGTCACATCCTCACTTTTGCCCACATTTAACCACCACTCTTTGAATTGGCTTTATTCACACAACTCACTTACTCCATTCTTTATCCATTTTCATATATACCCTTCATTTAAAGTTTCTCTTTAAACTACTTTAAGTGCATCATTTACTATTACCATTCTTTTATCTAGCATACTCACACACCACTCATTATTTATCTATTTAATTTATTATTTATCTTTTTAATTCAATTATCCTATATTTCCGAATTAAATAATTCATTTAATTTAATCTTACATTAAGAGTTTAATAATTAAATACCTTAATGTTTATATCTACACACATAATTAAATTAACTAATTAAATCATAGTTTAACTTTTAATACATAAATGTTTAATTTATAGATTAAGTTAATTAAATGTCAAATGCTTTAACCCTTTAAACACACTAAAAAGCCTTAGAAATCCCTTTGAAACTCATGACAAACCTAGTTTGACCCTAGCATTAACCCATTCAAAACCCTAGCTTTAACCCTAGAATTAACATTCTAACTTAAATACACGTGAATTAATGTAAACCTAGGGTCTTATACCCATGTTTCAATGTTTCATTGGCTTAATCACACATTAAATGAGCAGTTTAGGGTAAACCCTAATATGAGCATATGTTTTCTCCATCAATTTGTACCTGCAAACACTCTGTGGATGATACAAACGATAACCTTTATCTTTAGAACTGTACCCAACAAAAATACATTTTACTGCTTTATCATCCAATTTTTTGCGATGTTGTTCAAGCACTAATGCATACGCCAAACAACCAAAAACACGCAGATGTGCAACAGATGGTTTGCGATCATGCCAAGCCTATATGGAGTGATAGATTGCAGCACTTTAGTGGGGCACCAGTTAAGTACATATGCTGCACACATGATAGCCTCAAGCCAGAAACTATGTGGTAAAGCCTGACTCTTGACCATACACCTCACCATCTCCATGAGTGACTTGTTTTTTCTTTGAGCAACTCCATTCTGTTGAGGTGTATACGGCACTGTACATTGGTGTTTTATCCCACGTGTAGCCAGAAATGCATTAAAATCAAAAGACATATATTCCCCCCCTCGATCAGAACGGAGGGTGCCCATTTTACATGCTGACATATTTTCAGCCAAAACCAAAAACTGTTTGAAGCACATGAACACTTTGGACTTTGCCTTCAATGGATATACCCATGCATGCCTGGAAAAATCATTGATGAAATTCATGAAGTAAACATAATTTCCAAAAGAAGGTGTCTGCATAGGACCACATACATCACTATGTACAAGCTGCAATTTTTTAGCAGCCAGGACTGAACCATCTTTTGGAAAGGAGGAATGCTGCATTTTGCCCAAAATACGGCCTTCACAAACATGTTTTCCCGATGCCTCAAGTTTGGGCAAAGAGGACACCATTTCAGATTTTTGCAGGTGTAGCAAACTAGCAAAATTCAGATGACCAAAGCGTGCATGCCAAATCTTTGCATCTGACATAGCTTGAGAATCATGTACTACACATGCCAAATCATTTACAGATCTTTCATAGTCTATGAGCTTATACAACCCACGACATAGAATGCCAAAAGCAATAATCACGTCGCCATTTGAAAGATCATGAGCTATCATCTGTCATCAACAAATTTCATAACCAAGCAAATATTGGCTAATGTTGAAACTGATAACAGATTTTTCTTGATCCCTGGCACAAACAAAGCATCTGACAAAGTGAAAGAACTACCATAAGCAGTAGTCAAAACGATCTTACCAACTCCCATAACAGGATAAGAGGAGTTGTTGGCGCATGTAGCTCAGTGATGAGTAGCACCTCCTTTAATGTCAATCCGGGAAGACGTGAGGATGGTATGAAGACCTCGAGCAAGTGGAAGCACAAATGCGTGAGTGAGAAGCACACCAACATGCACACACATACACGCACACGCGCACACACGGCAAGACAAAGAGTGAGGAGCAATGGAGTTCTTCGATTACTTTCAAGAGCTCTTACAAGTTCGTTTCAATTACAATCTAACCTCAAAAATGAGCTCTCTAGCTCCTTTTATAGTTTTTGACTAGCTTTGGCCCTGTCCAGACCTAGTGTCCGGCCTAGTTAAAAATTAGGTTCCAGGGCTTATTTGAGGGCTTAAACGGAGTCTAAAAAATACGAAAATTGATATGTAGGTACTTCTAAGGCTCCTCAAGCTCGAGGACTCCTCGGCTTGCACAAAATGGAGCCACAAAAAGGTGAACATGGTATTTATAGGGGTTGTTAGTGATGAGAATCACTTTTAATTGGTGTAAGGGTTTGAAAAATTAAAGGTTGCCTTAGTGCTAGATCTGCGTGAATGCTCATAATTGCTTCTCCACGAAGAAAATTATTGGCCTACTTGCCAAATCGTCGTTGACTCCCTTGTCTGCTGCTAACACTCCCCCCTCTCTCGCGTCTGTCGTCCCTGACAGACCCTTGTTGGGAGGGTCGTTGAATGTAGTATTCGACAACATCTTGCGCTAAGTGATGTTCGGCAATCCTCAATCCTTTGGCCAAATCGGTTAGTAGAGCATCCCAATCTACCGGCCCGGGAACCTCTGGATGTGGCATTCGTAACTTTTCTGAGTGGAGAGCTTGTTCCACTGCAAACAATTGTAATAAATGTGAGGGCCTGGGAATGAAGATCTCTGAGTGATATTCCCAGAACCCGGTGACAAACATCTCTTCAAATGTTTGTTTGAAGCAGGCCGGTAGGTACTTTATGCGGGCATGCCATGCATAGACAACATTAATGGAGGGCGTTGTGCTCATGTCGTAAACCAGATCCTGATTGCCTTCATTGAATCCGAGCGCAGAGAGATGAGGCTCCTTAACATTCTTGAAGGTCCGGAAGGTGACTATCATGAGTTCAAAAATTTTAAGACACATCTGTGTCATGACATCTGGTATGTTTTTGAACCTGACGCCCCAATGCCGAATTGTCGATATCATGTACCCTACAGTAGGTTGACCTTTAGGTGGCGCCAAGTAGACATAGTTGAGCCACTTCTCGCAGCCTTTGGTTGTCAGCACCATCTTTGTGTATTCCGGCCATGACCTTCTTCGGAAAACAGGACAGAAGCAGGGATTGTACTTGATATACAGTGGCATGTTATTCCATGTGCGATTCATTTCCGGATAGGTTTCAAGAAGCCGAATCCTCCAAGTTGGTTGGCGAATATTCCCCTGCTTGGCACTTTCTGGGATATCGTTGGGTGCAAACTGTGTAGCAGAGGTTGGTTCCCGTGAGGTGTGGTGCTTGATTTCAGCATTATAGTCCGCCATCAAGACGCAAAAAGGAACATACAGGTCGTCGGAGGTGCCGATCCACCTATGATGAGAGAGGTTCCTAAAATAGTCCGATTTAATGACCACCTCTTCCAAGCGTGACATCGATGCTATCTGGACTGCTACCCTGTCATCGTGGGTTGTGGCCACTTTTTCCAATTTCTACATCCATTTCGGAGCCTCTATTTCCAGGGTGTCCATGCTCTCTGCTGTCTGCTTGCCTCCAGGTGCTGGCATCGGAACGTATGGGTCCTCAAAAGTTTCCTCCACTTCGATTGGCACTAGGTCTTCAGGTCTGGTTCTACCAAGGGGGAGGGTTGTCGTTCATATACAAGCACTTTCTTTTGTAATTCGTCGAGTTGTGCTTTGAGCGCTGCTACTTCGTCAGTTGTGTCAGCTGTGGTTGGGACTTCTTTGGGTGGTGGTGGTTGAGCTGCCAATTGCCTTCGTAGTTCGTCTCTTTCCTTTTCTAAGGCTACATGGGCTTCGAGGAGATCCGCATGGGTTTCCAATATGATCTGCATATTGTCCGAGGGAATAGCCTTAAATCTCTCCGGATCAATTTCTTGTGGGGAACCTTCCATGGCTAACTCCAAGTTCTCTTCGTTTTGTGTCTGAAGCCGTCTATTTTCTTCTAGGGCTGCAGACATATGCTTCCGTAATAGAGCCATGTTGCGGCGGAGCTTGAGGTTCTCTGTGATTTGTGAGTGTAGCAAATCATCCATATGTTGTCTTTCTTCTGCATCAGGCTGCGGTGGATTTGCCACAAGTTTCTCATGTTGTTCTTGCAATGCACTAAACTGCTATTGTAACTGATGCTTTTCTTTCTCTAAATCAGTGAATCTTCCTTGTAACTCCTCATGTCTCCTGAACAAGCTTGTATGCTGAGCATCGAGGTGCTGATAGTGTTGTTGTAACTGAGACATGCACTGATACATATTATTGAATACATTATTAATGGGGATGGATGCAGGGAGGGTGTGATGTGCAGAGGGGAAGGGAAAGGGGAAGGGAAGTGTGAATGCAGTGCTGGAAAATGGTGAAGTGGGTGGTGGGGGAATGGGAGATTGTGGTGGTATGGGGGGAGGGAGAGGTGCAGTGGAGGGTGATATGTCCATAAAATCCGTGGTGTAAGAAGTAGTGGGAGTGATTGTGAATAGTGGAATTGTGGGTGCAGTGATTGTGGTGAATGTGTACAGTGGTGTGTGCAATTGTGAATGTGAACTACCTGAAAGTGTGAGTGGGGGAATGGGGATGTCAGTAGTTGTCGTTAGGGTTACAGTGTTAGTGGAGGTATATACACGAGAGGTGTTGAGAGGGTGTGTGGGTTGATTGGCGGTTTGTGCTTCAGTCATGGTGGTGGGCGCGGAGGCGGTAACGGTGGTTGTTACATTGGTAATGGGAGGTGAATGTGGTGGAGAGGGAGGTGACGGTGGTAAGGGAGGTGATGGAGGTGCACTTGATATATGGGCTTCCTCGGTGTCGTGAGCGGTGTGTGCAGTGCCCGTGGTTGTGGGGGTGCCTTGTGGTCCTGATCCTAATACATTCATTTGTTTCCCTGCTCGTGGGGGACGTCTTCCGTATCTTCTTTCCATTCTGCCTGATTGTGCCAGGGCCGTCTGCACTGCCTCAGGTACTCCTAGGGCATCAGAGATCATATCTAGTGTGGCACGATACTGTTCATCAACTCCTTCCTCCTCAAGGATTTGGTGCATGATAGCCTTTCCTGCTGCAAGGGATAACTTGTGTTGTTGTTGGACCCTGTTGATGGTATCGTAGAGCTTTTTCAGCTCCTTTGTATATGCTGGGGCACCCTCTAACTCTTGTATAACTTCTTGCTCATAGTCATGCGCCCCTTCATCAGAAAATCCTTCTTGTTCATCTTCTTGGTCTTCTTCTTCTACATCTTCCACTTCTACCACTTCTGGTTGTCTTGTCTGGGGTTGTTGTGCGGCCGTTTGTTGTCCACTACCCTGCTCTGCCTCAACTTCCGCATTAACGGCTTCAATAATTCTAGCCACTTCCTCATCCGTTAGATCTTCCAAAGTAAATCCATGAGGAAATTCCAGATCAGTTGGCACTGGTGGAAACACAAGGTTAGGGCCCTCTGTGCTGTGCCTGGGTAACCTGATAGTGAAAGGTTGCACTCTTCGAGGAAGCCTTGGAGTTGTTTCTGGTGTTAGGGTTGCACCGCGGGGTTGTGCACAGGGCATCTGTACGGTGCCTCTCATCTTCTTAGAGGGAGGTCCGACAGCTGACAATCTGCGTTGAAACTCCTGTGCCATCAAAGTAATTCTTCATGGACTTAACTAGCTGGGTTGGTCTCAGAGTTCTTGTGTGCTCTCTAGGTCTCGGCAGAGGGAATCCATCCACATTTCTCTGATTCCGGTGAGCCCTAAGTATCTCTGGTTCTACTCTATTCGTCTCCGTCCTTGTTCTTTCTCTGCCCACGGGGTTGGCAAAGCTTACTTCTGGTCTATCTCTACCTCTGTCTCTTTGAGTTCCATGAGCTTGGGATGTTCCCGCTCCAGGGTGACCATAGGATACATTCGATCTTGGTTGGGGGAAAATGAATTCACCCTTCCAAGTGTAAGCATGCCTATCATTTCCTGTCACCACAAAGATCCTTTCCGAAGTGTGATCTAAGTAGGTCACTCTACCTGGGCTATCCGGATCCTTAAACTCATAAATCATGATAGTTCCTATATCATTTGGCTGATTAGATTTATATCTCCAAAAGGCTTCGTCAGTTTCTCGATTGAGGAGCAACTCTATGCTCTTGTTGTCTTGGGGAACCCACTCAGGCGTGATAATCCTAGTGAGAACAGATTTGCCTCGTGGGGTTCTAGGTTCCGCACCCATGTTTCCTTGTTCCAAGTCACCTAACCGCTTCAGAGATTACATTTCCAAATTCATCTGTCCTATCTGGGTGACTGGTGACTACGTATATGGTTCCTTCCTTGTCCAGGTATGCACCGTTTTCAAATTTGACTGCTGGGTGCTCTAGTCCAATGGATTGATCAGGATTCTTAATCTGTACCACAGATCTTCCTAAGCCGTCCTCATAGATGCTAGCACCTAATCGGTTGGTCCTAAGGTATTCCAGCTGTGTTTTGTAAGGGCCTTCTACCCTGTACAAGTAAGGCACTCCTGAACTTCCCGTAGGTCTGTCCATGCCTTGAGACATCTCTGACTCACTGGTCTCAGAGCTAGGGTAGTACGAGTGGTGGCTCAACTGCTGGGCCCAAGACCTAGCAGTGTGGTTAACACTAGCCTCTGAAGACCTAAGGCTTTGTCTCTCCCTTACAAGATGTCGTCCTGATCTAAGGTTCATATGCCTATCTAAGTAGCCCAATTCTTTGCCCAGAGTACAACCTCGTTGCTGGTTACTTTATATTAGTCACTTGATTCTTTTTATTTATTTCTCGTGTTTACGGTCTTGTCTGATTTTACGTCGTCAGGAATACTTGAATGTTCTTCGTGCTTTCAGGTTGATCGTTCCACGTTAGGTTCTTTTCCTTTATGTTATCGATAGTACAGAGGTTAGGTTTTTAGCTTTGACTTGAGTTTTTAGGTAGTCTTCAACTTGATACCTGCCTATCGTCGCCCTGACTTACTCCTACCTCTCTTCGTTCTTAGCCTAAACTATGAATTGACAGAGGGGGTTAAAAGTTTCCAACCTTTTGTTTCCTGCTTGGTTGCCCTTGAGTGCCCAGGAAGTGTGTTCCCAAGCTTACACTTACACTTGCTTAGAACGCCTTGCGATGCTCTCAAAGGATCTGTAAAAGTTCCAAAGTTAGCTTAAAAATTTAAATTCCAAAACCAGAACCAAGTATTTTCATTCCTGTAGCACAAACACAAACTTGCATAGTGATTTTTTTTAAGAAAACAATTCTAAAGACCCCTGACTTTGATCCCCCTGGGTATGGTCAACTTCAAAATACCCTATCTGATAATCAACGCATTATCTTTATAAAAAACAGTTGAGGGCGTGTAGTATATGCCACGAGCTTTCCAACAAGCCCTAGAGCTCAAAAAATGGATTTCGTATGAAAAAGTTATGACTGTTCAGGGTTTAGGGGGTTAAAACAGGATTCGATCTGGCTGACAGATCCTAGGATTTTCTCCCAATCACAAGTGTAGGAACCTCCAAAGTGCTAATGGATTGACTATTTTGCCCCAAAATTATCCCAATTTTGAACAAAAACCAAACCCTAATTTTGGCCGAAAAGCCTGTCAATCGCGATCGACAGGTCTGTCAATCGCGATTGACAGAGGTGTCCGTCGGGCCTGTCAGTCGCGATGGACAGTGTCAATCGCGATCGACGGTGTCAATCGCGATCGACAGAGTCGATCGTGGCTGTCAATCGCGATCGACGGTATCAATCGCGATTGACACGTTTTCTGGATTTTTCACCGATATTTCAGTCAATCGGGGGCCTATCAGTCGCGATGGACACGTGGCTACGCGCAAAAGTCAATCAATCGTTGAATTTCAGTCAATCGCGATTGACGGTGTCAATCGCGATTGACAGAGGTGTCGGTCGTGGCTGTCGATCGCGATCGACGGTGTCAATCGCGATTGACAGGATCCTACGTGGCAATCTGTCGGTCGTGAAGTCTGTCGATCGCGATCGACGGTGTCAATGGCGATTGACAGGGTCTGTCGGTCGCGATTGACGGTATCAATCGCGATTGACAGTATCAATCGCGATTGACAGAGGCTGTCGGTCGCGATTGACAGAAAAACTCGGGATTTTTCTACTGTTTTAGGTGATTTGGGATGTGCTCATCATGCTTGAGCTAGTGGTGTACTTTGTTTTACCAAATGATCGAATTTTCTGTCGATCGCGATCGACAGAGGCTGGCGACTGCGAGACAGATTCGACGAGTTTCGTACCTGCGCAGCGTGCTGGAGGGGATGATGATGATGATACCTGCAAGAAACACAATAAACATGCAAAAAACAGTGCAAGCAATATCGCTCTCTCGCTCTCTCTCACAAGTAGAATGAAGGAAATGAGGTGGAGATGGTGATATGATCAAAACTGAAGATTTTTCGCGATGATGGAGATGGAGGTGGGAGATGGTGAAGATGATGATGGTGATAAAGATGGTGAAGAAAAAACAAGAAGATAGATGAAAGTGAAGAAAATACCTACAACTCCAACGCGTCAACTCTACGTCTTACCATCACACGCTCGTCCTCAAAGCTCGATCCCCGGCAACGGCGCCAAAATTTGGTGTAGCTCAGTGATGAGTAGCACCTCCTTTAATGTCAATCCGGGAAGACGTGAGGATGGTATGAAGACCTCGAGCAAGTGGAAGCACAAATGCGTGAGTGAGAAGCACACCAACATGCACACACATACACGCACACACGCACACACGGCAAGACAAAGAGTGAGGAGCAATGGAGTTCTTAGATTACTTTCAAGAGCTCTTACAAGTTCGTTTCAATTACAATCTAACCTCAAAAATGAGCTCTCTAGCTCCTTTTATAGTTTTTGACTAGCTTTGGCCCTGTCCAGACCTAGTGTCCGGCCTAGTTAAAAATTAGGTTCCAGGGCTTATTTGAGGGCTTAAACGGAGTCTAAAAAATACGAAAATTGATATGTAGGTACTTCTAAGGCTCCTCAAGCTCGAGGACTCCTCGGCTTGCACAAAATGGAGCCACAAAAAGGTGAACATGGTATTTACAGGGGTTGTTAGTGATGAGAATCACTTTTAATTGGTGTAAGGGTTTGAAAAATTAAAGGTTGCCTTAGTGCTAGATCTGCGTGAATGCTCATAATTGCTTCTCCACGAAGAAAATTATTGGCCTACTTGCCAAATCGTCGTTGACTCCCTTGTCTGCTGCTAATAGCGCATGTAACAGTATTCCTTGTAGGGGCAGGCTCGAGTGAAGAGAAGAAACTGCACTGCGAGGTAATATGTTTGGTCGCCCCACTGTCAAAGTACCAAACATCTGAGTCTATTGTAGACATGCACTGCTCATGAGAAGATGGGTCAAAACTGCAAACAGTAGTAAATGCCCATTCTTCTTCCTGCACAAGATTAGCATACTCTGTTTTTGGTGGAGGCTTCTGCAACAACCATTCCAGCCTCTTTCTTCTTTGCCTCTTTAGTAGCTAATTTTGGACAGTTCTTTATGATATGATCATTCCCTTTACAGTACTTGCAAAACAATTTCTGCTTTTCTGATTTTTTCTCATCTTTATCTTGGTTCTTCGAATGTGCAACATTTGCAGATTTCTGCTTACTAGTAGAAGAGCTATATTTTCCTTTGCCCTTCTGACTAGTTCGGAAAGCTTGATCTGCAACATGCATAATGGACCTGTTCTGCCTGGACTGGTCTACTTGCAACAAAACAGAGACTAACTCCTCAAATGACAAGGCATTTGGATTGCCTTTCATCATCAACAAAAGAGTAGAAGCAAAACTCTGATATGAATCAGGAAGACCATTCAGAACGGTCTGCACAAGTGAGCTATCTGGTATAACCTCATCAGCAGAAATCAATTGTTCCTTCAAGTCTTTGATCTTTGTTAGAAAATTGTCCATAGAATCACCTTCATTCATGTGCTCACTCTCCAACTGTTTTCGGAGGTAAGCAACACGAGCCTCATTCCTAGCTTGGTACAATGTGGTAAGTGTATCCCAAGCATCCTTAGCTGTTCTGCAAGAGTGAATGTGAGGAATAATGGCACGTTTGATAGACAAAGCTATCAATGCATGTGCCTAAGCATCTCTGCCATCCCAACGAATCTGCTCATCAGTAGGTGCAACAAAAACAGAAGCACGAACAAGAATATGCAGAATATCATCATCTTCGACACCTTCTGCATCAGCTTCAGTACCTGCAGTTGTAATAGTTGCAAGTGTGATATGATGTTTTGCAACACCCTGCATAATGTTCCACAGTCCTTTTGCAACCAATACATGTCACATCATATAAGCCCACAACGGGTAGTTGGTACCATCCAACTTATCCTCAACAGCCAACATATGAAACACGTCACTACTTTCAGCCATGGCCGGTGACTAAAATACCTTCATGTAGAAAATTGATTGTATCTCAAAAAGTTGAACGGAACTGCCTAGATGAGTTCTGCTAAACCTGTAGCAAACTTCGAGACGCTTATACTGGCAAACCGAAACAAGCATATATCTTTGGCACAAAAAGACAAAATAGCCTACACAAGCACTATGATAGTGTGTTCGAAGGCCGAAACGAGCTCAGATCGCGATTTTGGCACCACAAATTCTGGTCATGCCAATGCTTCTACCACTGTTGTACTTCCTGAAGCAAGAGAAAACTCTGATAGTGAACTTCATCCAACTGGCACAGTTGATCCATGCGATACGCAAAAGATTCGTCCGAAATTAAACGCTTTTGTACTGCAATCTGAAAACTGGGGACTGCAAGTTCAAAAGGAAGAATAGCCTCTTGCCATATAACAACTTAAAGGGTGTACTTCCCACCGAAGCTTTGTAAGAGGTGCGATAGGCCCATAGCACCGTGGGAAGAACGATCTCCCATTGATCAATATTATCTAGGAGCATTTTCTAGCGCATCTATAACAACACCTTATTAGTATTTTCGGCTAAACCATTAGCACGAGGATAGTATGGGGAGCTAAACCGATGCTTAATACGAAATCAGATTGTGAGCTCCGCAATCAATTGATTCAGAAAATGCGTGCCTCGGTCCAAAACTAATTCCAACGGAAGACCATACTGAGGAAATATGTCGTTTTGGAGCTTCTTAGCCACAATGGATTGTTAATATATTTAGGTAGTGATGTGAGTGAACACTCTAGGACTGTCAGAGCACTTTTTCCAACTTTAGGAGGTTTTTTCCCTCGGCTTGTATATACGCCTATTGCCCTAATGGGCTACTTATCTTTGTACATTCTCTACTAATACAATTCAGTATTGTGTGTTGTGCTCCAAGCTTCTTCTTCTTCCTTGTGCTCTTCACGTGCTTCCGCAGACGTCTAACTCCAACAATTGGTATCAGAGCAGGTCGTCGCTTCATCTAGGGCGTCGTCGACATTTTGCGGACTCGGATTTTTCACCCCGGAGATTTAGTTCTGTATTTTCATTCGAAAATGAAACAAAAGATGGGCAACTTGAAATTACGCTAGACTGGTCCATTCTGGATTCATGAAATGTGCGGACCGGGTACATTCCGGCTTGCTACACTCACAGGAGAAGTTCTACCGACGGTCATCAATGGGTCTAAGCTTCGGGCCTATCAATGCTAACGATTAAAAAAAAAAATCGCGGGATCAGGATCTCATGTAGGATGCACAATAACTATTTTGCATACGAACGCACAACAATTATGAGGGTGGCGGCGGTGGCGTTTCAAATCAGGATGTGTTTCTTATTTTAAGAGCCAGTAATCAGTGCAGATTCAAAAGTTATGATCCCTTGATCACCTATCATGATGCAGACTTGCAAATTGTTACACAGGAAGGTTGGTCATAAAAGGCTGCGAACTTTGTCGAATCCGGCTTATTTGACGAATTCGCGAGCAGAGCGAATACAGCGAGCAGAGCGCATACTTCAAGCAAGAGTGTTGTGCATTAGAGCCACAAAGCAGGCAGGTCACCACAAGATGGCAGTGTCCTTTTCTGACTGCCACCTTCTGTACATCGTAGAGAAGATCTCAAAGGAGCAGGAGTGGTGTGAATGAAGAGGACTCCTGTAGTGTGCCATGATAGATTGGCGAAACATTAAGCCTCATCCTCAAGCAACAGAGATAATGATGGAGATCGTTCGACAGATAGAGAGAAACGACATCAATATTCAAGATATTAGTATTCAAATAGGACAGGAAGAAGTACATTTAACAGTGGACTTGATCACGGAATGATTCCATGTGGCCAAGGAGGGTATTACGGTGAGCACAGAGGCTGTGGATGTTGCAGAAATCTGCACATTGCTTGGCAAACCCTACTCGAGTGAATATCGCTTCGCGCAATTGTCGGACGAAAACCCACTGAAGTGGGGAATGTTATTAATGACCATGGTGATTAATTTGCAGGCTAAACACTATGGAGTATCTCAACAGCTCTTTGCGCTGGTGAAGGAAGCGGTGAAGATCCAGGTAAACTGGGGGGGAATTATTTTTCGAAAATTAAAGAAAGAAGTCCAGATATTATTCCGACAGATCGGACAGGCACTCAACGCAGTACTAGACTCCAAAGTGAGAGTGATCTTCTCGTTAATTTTTTCGACCCTGGCGTACTTACCTCGAGAATACACAATATGCTCAAGGAAAGTGTTTTTACAACTTTTGAAGAAACGAGCGGCAGAGCGAAGGTCGGGAGGCAACACTTCTCAGGATTAGCTTGATACTGAGCTTGAAGAAGAGGAGGAAACTAGTGGAAGAGAGGAGAGCCCGGGAAGAAGCCGAGAGGAAGGCCAGGGAAGAAGCCGAGAAGAAGGCCAGGGAAGAAGCAGAGAGGAAGGCTAGGGAAGATGAGGAAGAAGCAGCGCGAAATGAGGAAGAGGAAGCGCGAAACGAGGAAGAGGCAGCGCGAATGAGGAAGAGGCAGCACGAAAGGAGGCTGAAGAAGAACAGTCCCGGAAGCAACAACAGGATCAAGGTGGGCGTTTCGATGAGACCTCACGCAGAGTACCCATGTTGCATACATTTCAGGAATGTGGCCTAGTCGACAAATGGAAAACTTTCGAGCGTAGAGTGAAGTTACCTCCACTCAGATCCACATATGTGATATATCCATGGATGTATAATAAGGAGACTGTTCGACCAGAAATACTTGGTGATTTGGCTTGTGGGTTAGCCTAGAGTTCGGTGAAACTGGAAGATTTCCATAATAATTATAACGCTATGATATTGGAAAAAGATAACTGGGTTCCAGAAAAGGAGCAGATGACAACTCATATTACTCAGTTGCAAGAAGAGATAGAAGCAGTAAGAGCTGAGAACAGAGGTCGTGACAGTCCTGTGAATGAACAGCTAGTTGAAGAGTTAAATGATACTTTGAGAGAAGATAATACTCTGAAATTTATTGTGGAGGAAAAGTCTAAGATCATAGCTCGATTGCAAGCAGAGACCGGTCAAGTGCAGAAAGCAATCAGAAGATAAAGAAAAGCAATAAAGAGTTAAACACGAAGTTGCAAAAAACTGAGCAAGAATTACAAAGGTTAAAAACCAAGGTTAAAGATCAAAGTGGTGAACTGAAAAGACAGAATATTTTGACTGTGGAAGTGGAGGAAAGATTAGCGGTCTAGAATTCAGAGTTTACAGCGTTGGAAGAAAGATTACAAAAAATTCAAGAGGCTCTCGATACGGTATAGACTCAAATTGCGGGAATCACTGAGTTAGAAAAGCAAGTAGCACAATGGAAGTAGCACTGTGCAGATGCCAACCTTGTGTTGGTAGACAAAGAAGCGGAGGTGGACAAGCTCCGGAAGGAGGCCAAAATTTCGAAAATCTCTTATCAGGCTAGAGTAGAAGAAGTAACGACAAATGCTGCGGAGATTCAGACTAAACTAACTGAAGCTACATTAGCTTTTGATAAATTGATAGAAGGATTTCAAAAGAAATTTCCGAAATTAGAAGTTGCTGCAGTTAGTTATAAACGCCTTAGTCAACAAGCCTTAGAACCTAAGCAGTTTTTTGAAGCAGAAATGCTCTTAGCTGAAGAGAATCTTACCTGGGAAATGTTTAATGAATTGCGATATGATATAGAGAGAATAATGTTTCTGGAATTACAGAATCAAGATGATGATCTGTAAATTCTATGTAATTTTGTACTTAGTGGGTTCGCATCCACCGTGCGTGCCAATGTTAGCAGCCGGTGTGGTCGGGCTATTCTTTGTAATTTCCACTTTGTAATAATGGAGATATCAAGAGTTTCTAGAATAACGGAGGTTTGGAACGGTGTGATGTTCATCCTTACTTGTTGCAGAGACAGGTTTTTTAATCAACGGATTCTTTTGGATTCTGGACTCGACGATATGGAAATGTTGATACGCAGAGTAGTGAAGGAAGTGGATATACAGAGCAGAGAATCATTGTAACTTTGATGCTATAATGAAATTACCAACACTATTTCTGAATCAAATATCTTTTGGTCTATGTAGTTAAGATTCTACACTGTTATGAAATGTCTACTTGCGCTAATTCATATTGGAGTATGGAACAGAAACGCATGTTTGCGAATAGTGATATTCGTGAATCCCCGTTCCTAAACCTATTATTTGTGTATTGTTAGTCTTACGGCAACCAGCGTACAAACAGTTGTATCCAAGGGGAATTGAACTGATGACCTACAAGCTAGGAGTACAATGGGTTAACCACTTGCCCCAAAAGCCATGGTTGAGGATTACTTCCTTATCTTCCCTCTTAGGGTTGTGGTTTAACCATATATTGTGTGACATTTTTTGAGTCTAACACTCTCTTCCCCTTCTAGATATTATTCGCCTCAGTTAGTTATCAGCCCCGAATCTCCCTTGAATTAATGTCTCATTCTTGAACAATTTATTGAACCTTCTTGTTCTCAAACTTGGTGTCTTGAACCCTTTTCCTCAACCTTGGTGTCTTGAACTCTCTTGCTCGCAACCTTAATGTCTTGAAATCTTGTTATAAACCTTAGTATGTTGAACTTGGTTCCCACTCATGCTAGGTCTCTTGGTCCCTCAATCTACTAGTTCATAGAAGGTTCATTTTGAGAGCTTTCCAAGGGTACCTTACATGTATAAATCCAACCTACTGATTAGGAGATACACACTGATCATTATTGGGCTAATTTTTGAAAGCAATGCATGCTACTTTTGTACCCTTAAGATACAAAGTACCTAAGTGCCTTTTCTAGAGGCTATTGGGTGCCTATGATCTTGTGGAATCTATCCATCTTGCCCAAGCCTAGTTCCTAGGCTCTTATACCGATTGTTGTATCTAAGGAATTGGACTCATGACCTACTAGCTAGGAGTACAGTGGGCTAACCATTATCATTTCTCCTACCTATCATTTCTTGATTCTAACATTTGGCATCTAGATTCTTATGAAGCTATTTAGACACATGTAAAAAGGTTTCACACTTTAAAACCTTCAAGTGATCATAGTTTGGAGACTTTCCCATCCATAACTTTTGGGCAATCTCCTAACCCTTCGTTTTGTGTTGGGTGGCAGGTTGATCATGTGGAGTACTATGAGTAATGCATCTACCCAAAGTCTTTTGCCATTTGTGTGTGGTGTAGCATTGACACAAGGCGTTCTTGGATGACCGTGTTCATTTGTTTTGCTACACCATTGTGTGCTAGAGCATATAGACCTATCAAATCCCAACATATTACCTTTTATTGCTAGCGCCCATTGAACTCCTACAACATATATTCTCCATCATTGTCTCATTGGAGCATCTTCAAATTTCTCTTTGTCTCAATTTCCATTGTAGCTAACCATTTCTAAAAGATAGAGACCACGTCATCCTTCCTCATGAAGACATCCACAAAAGAAATGAGGTACATTGCATCATCAAGCGACCTCATGGGACAATATAGAGATATTTATATAAGCCAAATATAAGAGTTTCTTGAAAGTTTCTGTTGAAGCACTATTCTTTCTTTGTGCCTATTTCCAAAAGTAGAAATGCTTACATATTGAAAATATTCAAAGGACATAAATGGTATATATATTTTTTGAGACAACTTCCAACCCATTGTGTGATATGTGAAACATCCAACTATGCTGCAACTTTGAGATAAGAATCTTAAAAATTGTGGGTAGCATAACATCCTAATGGATGAATAGAGGGTACATATTTACCTACCTTGCTTCCTCTCACAAAAATCATTCCACCTTTGGTAATCCAATATTTCTTAGCATAGAAGGTCATCATGTAGCCTAAATCATCTAACTAGTTAACTAACATGAGATTGCACATAGCTTGTAGTACTTGTAAAAAATTCTTCGAAGTGAAGAAGACACCATCCAAAATCTAGATTTGGAAATCTATGATTCCCACAAATTCACATTGATATGAGTTCCCAACTCAAATGATATCCATATTCCACTTGTTATAGTTTGCCAACTACCCTCTATGTGGTGTCACATGAAATGAAGCTCCAAAATTGAGAAGCCAAGAATGAGAAGAAAATTCTAACAAGATCATTCCGGTGATAACATCATCTAGTGCAAGCACTTCACCAAACAAGATTTCACTACTCGATGCCTCATTGTAGATAAAAAAAAACACTCCTTGGTGACCAAAATCATTCCCACCAAAGTCCTTGTTCTCTTCGAAACTATATTGACTTCCTCAATTTTCCCTTTTTATGTTTGTTTGGCATTCAATTTTGTACCATTCCCATCACCATTCCTACTGACCTCATCCTTGCCTTTGGAATTCTTAAGAGCTTCGTACTCTTTTTTATGTGTCACAATTTGTGGCACTATAGAAATCCACATCCTAGTTTCAAGAATTATTCCTTCGATGTTGCTTATCCTTCTACTTCTTGTCTTTGCCTTTATACTAGGATGATTTTATTGATGCCCAAATTGTATGAGCTTCTTATTTGAAGCTATATTTTCGGACTTCCTCCCAAATTCCTCACTTAGAAATATTCTAAAAACATACGATTTTGCCTTTTGATGTGCTATTGTTGATTGTTATGCAGAATGTATCTCACAACCCGACTAATGTGCACATGCCTTCACCTTATCCTTGATAATAATCTTTTGTGCATGAACTTGCAGGATTAATGCATCAAACTCATTGATGTAGCTCATGACACCATCTGCATTTGACATTCTAAGCTCATACAATCTATGCATGAGATATACCTTGTTGGATGTTGTATCTTTTTCATAGATATTATTAAGCATCTGCCACATGCTCTCAGTATTCTTAGAATCAAGTACTGAGAAGTAAAATTTGCCAACTAAATGTTGCCTAATCGTAGACTTAGCCATTTGATCAAGTTCCTCCAAGTCTTCCAATATTCGCTATTTCTTTTCCATGTCTTCTATTGGTCTCCACCACCTCCTCTAAATCAACACATCTATGATCTAATTTGTCCTAAATGTAAAGTTTGACCCATCAAACTTATTTACCTTTTGGATCTCATTTCCTAGATTAAGATAACCTTTCTTAGACCTTGTGATATGGAAACTCATGAAGTAGCCATAATTTTGATTGAACATAGATTTCCTTGTACTCAAGGAACAACGTGAATGCTCCCACCCAAGCTACAAGCCCCCATGTTTCTCTCTAGAATCTCTTGAGCACTTATAGTATGATCTATAGAAGCACATTTGGTAGATGGCTTGAAAAGTGAAAAAAGGGATGATAGTTTTTTCACACAACCCACTTTACAAGTAGATCTCATAAAAACATGCATGAATGCTGATGATAACCAAGGTCACGATACAAGTCTAGAAAAACCTCAGGTGGAAGAAACCCAAGGTGCTACATGAATTTCTTCCTCAATGGAATAGATGTTTGAAGAAATCCCTAAAAGGCTTGCATGGGCTAAATCTTTTCAATCTTTTGAAGAGTACATGTATTGGCACTACCAACAAGGAGCAACATTATAAATGTTACCACAAAGCATTAAAAAAAAAAAGGCTGAATATCTACAAACAAATGATTGAAGTTGCAAGGAATCGCAACACGAACAAGAATATGAAGATCATAATCTTCAATGCCATCTGCATCACCTTCAATAACTATATTTGTAGGTGTAGTATGATGTTTTTCAATATGCTGCACAATATTCTACAATCCTTTGCTACCAATACATGATGCATCATATATGCCCATAATGGGTAGTTGGTACCATCCAACTTGTCCTCAACAGCCAACATACGGAATACATAATTGCTTTTAGCCATATACCCTAATGTAGAAAAATGATTGTATATCAGAAAGTTGAACAGAAGCACCCTATCAAGCTCTTCTAAATCTGTAGAAGACTTCGAGATGCTTGTGCTGGCGAATTGAAACCTATATATATGTTTGACACAAAAGGATGAATTTCTTGCACAAGCACTACAATAATGCCTTCGGAGGCCAAAACGAGCTTAGATCAAAATTTTGACACCATATAGCAAGTTATTTTGAAATTCTAATCACCCTGAGTATGCTCACCAATTTTCATGTGATTTTAAGACTGTGACCTGAGGGGTGTTGGCGATGCCCTAAATGAAGCAACTTGTTTGAGCTGGAGGTCTGTGCAAGCACATGAACAACACAAGGAAGAAGAAGAATAAGAAGCTTGGAGCACAACACAACACTGAATAAATTACCAAGTGAATCTATAAAGATGAGAGACCTGATAGGGTTAACGGCGTATATACAAGCCAAGGGAAAAAACCTCCTAAAGAGGGAAAAAAAGTGCCCCGGCGATCTTAAGTGTGTTCACACATGTCACTACCGAAATATATCAACAAAGTGTTTGTGACATCATTAGTGCCTCTTTCATATTTGACTCTTTAAAAACAACCGTAAGATAGTTTTTGATGAACATACATGTGACTTCTGTTAATCTTGACGTTTCTCTCCTATCTTTCATTCATGATAGACAAGTTATGGCTCATCATTTTTTGAAATTTGAACTAATTGTCTGCCCTTATCACTTAATTAAAGTCTAAACTAATTGTATTCCCTTGCTTTGTGAAATATTAATCTTTGAACCACTCTATGTCCTTGTTTTGTATTCCCGTGCTTTGTGAAATATTAATTGTATTCCCGTGCTTTGTGAAATATTAATATTTGAGCCACTCTATGTCCTTGTTTTGTGAAATATTAAAACTATAACCATAGTAAAGTCATTCACTTGTAAAATTGTTCTTTAAATAAACTCAAGAAAAATAAGTAGCGAAAAGAAAAACAAAGCTACATCATAAAGCTATCCATCGTGTAGTTGGTTTTACCACCAAAAGCTTGCCTGCGTGAAATCTCTTGAGAGGACGCTTACAGCTCCGGGCCCGGGAATGAGACGTACAGTAAAAACTGTAGCCATGTGTCGCCAGCTGGAGAAGGGGCTGCTGCCTCCTCCCCTTCTGAACCCGCTCTGATTACTGGCACTGTATTGTCGCTCTGTGCTCTACGTGCATGAGTGTTTTAACTTTTAATTGACGCACGATCGACGGACTGATGATACATCCTCACCACGAGAAAAAGGAGAGCCTGTCCTTTCCGATTGTTTCTGGTCACACGGAATCTCCTTGATCTCCATTCTTTCACATTGACGAATACCATGAGCTGGAACGGAAACATTGTCAGCAAAGTTAGCCATTTCTTGTCGGACACGAAGCTTCAGAGGGTGAGCTCCTTTGATCTAAGTCTCCAATTACCCAAGGCCTGCTTCCATTACGTAGCGGCATCCATAGAACTTTCCAACGCGTCTCATCTGAAGTTTGCCCTGGAAAAGGATGTTTCGCCGCACAAATTCATTTTGTTTCTCAGTGAACTCCCGTTCGACAATCTTCAGATACTATATATTTGGTCACATCTTCCCACTGAATTCGTGCCTAACCTTAATGGAAAACCATATTTTTATTTATTTATTTTTGAATGGAACATATTCCCATCTAAAGTTCATTATTTTCCATGGAACAATATCAACAATTTCACCAATCACGGGCGCTTAATATCCTGCGCAATTTACTTTCTCTTTTTTGTGAACACAGGATGATTTTCGGAATAAAATGGAAGGATACTACAACTATGCTTTTGTGGATGCTGTAAGCAAATTATATTCCGGAAGTGATGGGAATGGTCAGGATAAGTCACCCGTAAAATCCTTTTTCTCAACAATGCTGCAGAGCTCCAATGAAAAATATAAAAGTTGGAGGGAGAACATAAAGTTACCAGAATATGTGTCCAATCGTGACAGTTTATCTGTAAGATCAGAACAGTCTGATTGTCATAGTCCCAATTTCAGGCACCAACTTGAAAGGGACTCCCAAGAAACTGTATCTGAATTCCCTGGTGATGAGCATGCTTTGATCCACCATGAAAAGAATTCTTGCTTCAGCAATTCAGCATCAGAGCCTTCTTTCAAGCTTCCATCCACATCTGATGATTCGATTCTTCTTTCTGAGGACTTTCGAGCATTCATCCATTTGTCATTGCCAACCATAGCAAGAGATCGTCATTGGATTTTGCTGTATAGGTATCACGTTAAGCCATGGAACTGCTATAACAGGAGTGCACATAATTTGGGACAATGCAAACTAAGCTCTTACAGCTAATTATGCATAGGACTTTTTACTTATGAGGATGATTAATTTTGTCTTGCAGCACGGCTAGACATGGAACTTCGATGCACACACTCTACCAGAGAAGCTCTAAGCTACCAGAGCCCTATTTGCTGGTATAGTTTCTACTTGGGTGTTCATTTCCCCTTTTGTCTAGAACTTTGGAATAGTCACAATTAGTTGCTGGAAGCTGCATTCTACATTGCATTAGGTTGGAGAGCCACCTTTAGTTGTGTATCAGGAAATTTGGGTGGTGTACAAAATTTGTTGTGTAATTGGATTTGAGTTGGCACTCCTTATCAAAGATCAGTGCATCTAAAATGGATACTCGAGCATTTTGCCTGAGGGGAAGGAATGAAAGGAAATATCATATATGTGGGGGATGGAAAGAAAGCAAGAGTTCCAATGTGATCAGAACCAGGATTTCAAAGAACTTATGAATTACAAATCAGAACAAAAGCTATATTTGAATGCTATCAGCTGTTTCAGTGCCTTTTGAAGCTGAAACTTAAAACAGTGAATGTAAGCTCTTTAACTCCCTTGTTTTATTTCAGCCTTGATACAAGCTAAGTCCGAGCATTAAGTGGGATGCTCAACTACTTTGTATGTAGAATATTATATGCTGTCATTTGCAAGTAGTGAGGCACATTTAGTCTCTTTTACATTAAAATGTCACAGGTTATCGCCTCATGATAGACTAGAAGGTAGGAAATTTTTAACATTTACATGATTAGGTAATAGAACTTGCTTTAGTGTCAATCAACTTATTATTATAGAACTCATGCAATACAATCTAAAATATTGTGGAAGGTTAATGAGGAACTTCCGATTCTTGAAGGATCCTTCTGTGATTGAAGATTGAGGTTAATCTGGTTTATGATGTGAATTATGATTATATTGCCATTTTTATGTTGATATGCTCAACTGAATTCCTCCCAATGTCCTGATGTGATTAATAAGGGCTCATATTTGAATTTGATCCTATATTTCTAAGTACATGAGAGTTACTCTTCAAGCTCAACCCTTTTTTGGAAGCAATGTACATTTATTTCACATGCATTTATGTATCATGCAATATATTAATTGGGTTTCTTTTGTTTTGTTCAAGTGTGCTGCATTATTACACTGAATTGTTAGTCTAAACTGTTTCTCATTAGGAATGTTTTTTCTGTAATGCACCCTCAGGTAGTAGGAGATTCGAAGGGAGTTACATTTGGTGGGCTGGTGACTGCAACATTGAAGCCCAGAGCTCAGAGAAAATATATCGTGAGTTCTCGAAATTTTCTTGATTGAACATGTATGGCGACTTGTTTGTATGCCTATCTACTACCTGCCATGTACACACTATTTTTCCAACTGTTGATTAGTACCATTCATGCCTCTTCATTCATCAATTTTAGTCTGTTTGGCTATCTGTCCATCCATTTCTCTGTCTACTCATCTCTACCTTTCCCCCTTCCCTGCCTCTCTCTTTTTCTCCACCCAAAATATATAACTACTTGTTTAGCTTTCTCCTGATTGAACAGATATGGGTACCTTCATCTGTTATGTATTCATGTGTATGCATGCGTGTGTGCATATGTTTATAGATTCATCGAAGGCTCATTGCATGATGGAATTGAAGGTTCATTCCCCCAATAAATGTATGCATGTTTTCCATTTGGAATCATAGATACATTGAGGGCTTCTCGACATGAAAGTTGCCTCCTCATTCACATTTGAATACTCAACATTAGTGCATTTTGGTTTGTATGATTATCATGATGAGGTAGTCCACGGAATGTTTGATTAGGTTTGTATATGAATGTGCGGGTGCATATTAATCGGGGCCATCAATAGGCGGCCACCTCCTTTTGCCCCTGTTCTGGTTTTCAATTGGACACTCAAAGTCCGTAGACTTATCAATTCTCTCGCTTCAACGGAGTGATCCTTTGTCTCCTGAGAGGTTTTGCTTTTAAGTGAATACGAGAAGGCATGTGAGAGGGTCTGATGTGCAGTCAAAGAGAATGGTTGTCGCGTCATGGAGCATATGGTAAAAAAGAGTAAGGACCTCCTCCAGGAGGGGAAGCCTAAGAAATTCTTTCATCTTTTGAAAGCCGTTTGTGGAAGGGGAAGAGCTAAGTGCTCTAAAGGGCTGCCAGTAAGCTTTCTACTTATGCAACATATATTTAAATCACTGTTCCTTAAACTTATGCCGGCCGCATCAAGCGTTGTTCCTTAAACTTGAGGTGGCCGACCTAATGGTTCGAGCACAAAAATTCTTTCAGGCTCTGTATGAGTCCTTAAAGATTGAGGTTCGTGTGGAGGGACACCACTTAAGCGAACTTATCCCGATTCTCCGAGGTGTTCACTAAGGGTGCCCGTGATTCCCCGCTCTATTCAACATTTATATGAACAATATTTTAGATCATGGGGGAAACTCTTGGGGGCTTGACATACCCAATATTGATCAATTCAAAAGCTTGTTGTTTGTAGATGACCTTGTGGTATTTACAGTCAGCTTGGACGAGCTTCAAATTCTCGGTTATGATTAGTGCGTAGGCTCGGTTGTGGACAATGAGCTTCGGTGTGGATAAATGTATGGCAACAATGTTCTTTGGTGAAGAGCCTACTCTAGTCGGAGAGAAGTATACATACTTGGGTGTGGAGGTTGATTCCAAATTTTGTGTCGAATCAATCATATAGGGTCAAGAAGAGAAGGGAAGGAAGAGTCTTTAAGCCTATTAGCACTTCTTATGTAATCGTTCTTTCCGGGCTTGGATGCGGTTGGAGGTTTTTAAGAGCTTAGTGCTCCCAGCAATCACTTGTGCAGAGTTGCAGGGGTCCATGGACAGAACTTGTTTGGGTCCCTAAGCTTAGTCGCGACCGGGATGAGGATGATATGTGGTAAGGGAGCATGTTCAACGCTTGTTGATGTGGCTGTGAATGCATAGGGAATTCCATATTCCTCCCCTAGCGGCTTACTCAAGGGGGATGCATGGGCGCTTCTTTGGGAAATATCTCGATAGCCTTACTTGGCTCGTGGGTCTCCATAGGACACCTGTGGGATCTCGGCTCCAAAAGTGGACATGGATTCTTCAAATTAAGCTCCAAAAGGAGAGCTACGTATCAGAGGCTCGGCTTGGGATGATCAAATTTCATGTCTAGTCTAAATAAGAACATGAGAATGCTTCTGTTTCGTTGGGTCCCTAATACCTATAATGGTGGTAATTTGGGATACTTGCATCGGAGTGCTTATAGTAATTTGCTTAGTCCTATTGCAGAGCATGTACTTATGCTAGCTAGGTTAGGGGGGCTATACATGGGAAATATATGATAACTCTGTTTAGGGATTACGCCCCTAGATGCATCCCCTTTTGGGGGAAAGGAAGTCATTCTTGCGTCCGATCCCTTGCGTGGTACGTATGTTGGGTTGGCTTTGAGATCAAGGGAAATGACGCTTTTAGAGGGATGTATGTTTAGAGCTTTGGTGCTTAATAATTATGGGTATAGTCTCACCTCCTAACAGTGAGGAGATATGCGACTCTGAACTCTATGTGGACTCCTGAGCCGATGCTCCTTTGTGGAGTATGGTGTTCTCTTTTTGGGAACACGTCAGGTAGGCAGTTTAGGGGGTGCCAAGTTTTTTCTCAAAGTCCCTCATACACCAATGTCGTGTCATTTGCAGTGGTTCTTTTTCGGAATGAGTAGTCAGTTAGCCTTGTGCATGAAGATCACATACAAGTCTTCTTCGGAAGATGAAGTGGGCGGATAGATTCTGCCTTCTAAGTGGGATAACTCTTTTGAGCCTCCATTCACGACTCAAAATCAAAAGAAAAAAATTATGCATTCATCTTTTGTTGGAAGACATCTATTTTGAGAAATTATCCCTCATAAGCCTCTAGAAGCTTGCATTATTGACTCTGATAGCCATTTGCATCATAGTCACATGAGGACACATCCCCGGGCCGGAGGGACGCCGGGACGTCATCCCCCTCTTCAAAATCTATGGGACGCTCAGCGGAGACGGCCGGCGTCCCGCTTTTTTTTGTGTCACAAGGGGACGTCCTCGGGACGCCATTTCGGGACGGGAGCCTGTTATGACGCCAATCCGGGACGGGACGCCGAAGGAGGGAAATTTTGAAGGCCAATTTTTGTGGAAAAAAATTAATTTTTGAAACTTTAAAAGTGGTGCCCATTTTAGCTCTCTAGAATGTTCTTTTGGAGCCCCAAAGCAACCATAAAAGGACCTCTTTGCTGGGAAATTTTGAAGGCCAATTTTTGTGGAAAAAAAATAATTTTTGAAACTTTAAAAGTGGTGCCCATTTTAGCTCTCTAGAATGTTCTTTTGGAGCCCCAAAGCAACCATAAAAGGACCTCTTTGCTTCCCTTAAACCACACATCTTACTTTCAGCTTTCTCTTGAGCTGCCTTGGTGTGCACCCTTGCATATTCAACAACAATTTCCATCCTCTTAGCCTTTGGGCCTCTCTAGGAGAGTGATTTGAGCAGCCCCTCTCTTGAACCCTCTCCTCAAGGCTGAAGAACTTACCTTTTGGGCCTTTTAAAGAATGGGAGATGGAGGACAAGGTGCAAGGTGAAGAACATGAAGAAGAGGCACATGATTCATAATACTTGGAGCAAGTGGAGATTCAGATTGCACCACAGGCTACCACCTCTACTGATGTAGCACAGACTCCCCATTTGGATTCTCCTTGACGCTTGAGTCTTGAGTTATCTTAGATCTATCATGATTCATCTATGCCATATGGGCCATGGCTGTATCTTTTTGGTTTTATTCATGATATGTACTCTATTTGATATATAGTAGTTTTAAGATGATATGATGATATATGTCTTTGTCAGGGCCAATGTATATCTACAGTGCGTCAACAACACATCACATGTTTTCATATATTTCACTTTGAAAGACTTACTTTTACTATTTTCTTGTTTATTTGTACTCTTATAAGCTAACAAAATCCTTATGAATGGTTTCCATTAAAAATTAGCCTTAAATTTAGCATATTTTGAGTGCCGTCCCGGATTGGAGTCCCCGGGACGGTCCAAGTCCCGTCCCCGACCCCGGGACGTCACTGTCCCCGGGACACGTCACCGTCACCTGGTGATTATGATTTGCATAGATTTCAGACAAAATCTTCATTGTTATTGACATGATTCTTTAGGTGTTTATAAGAAAGGCTTATCATGTACTCATGCTTTGGTACGTCCAATTATAAAGTAGCATTTTTCCTACCCCACAAAAAAGAAAAAATAGAACTTTGTATCTTCTAGATCCATGCAAAGAACACAACATTAGAGCAACAAGCCACACAAAGTTTTAGGCAAAGCATATGATGTATGTAAATGAGGGTTTAATAAGGTTTGTAAGACACGTCTTTAATGGTCTCTTAAAAATGAGATTCATGAGGAGTGGAGGGCGCATTTTATCTTACCTTATTTAATTGTGTTACATGTATGAATCATGATAGTTGACTCTATCATTTGACATGAGGGAGATGAATTTGAGACGGTGATAGCTCAATGTACATGCATGTTGTATGTATATGATATTATCTAGGTCTTAAAATCTAGCATGTGGTATTGAGTTGCACTTTTTCTCATTGAGTGGCTTTTTTGCCTAGGGAGGGATGGTAATTGCTAGTGCCTTGCCAATTCCTTCACGCTAACAAGATAAAGCACAAGCCATACTTGCACACACAAAAGGAGAGACATGAGACTCACCTTCGAGTCGTAGAGCCAAAGATGCTCATCCTCGAGCGTAGGGTCATGAAGTTACATGGGTTGCCATCGCCATCAGGGTGAGCATCCCAAACCACCGCTCCTACGTTGGATCGGGTGTAATGTGTCTCTACCGAGGGTGAAAGGCTCAAGTGCCTTAGATGTGGAATAAATTAATAATGAGCCAATGGGTCCTATTGATAGGCTCATTTAAGAAGGTGTGCAAGTTCACATTGGTTGGACACTTCACATGTGGTTGGGCCTATAACCATAGGTACTCATCCGGATGTCCTTTGGGTTTGGGTACATAACATTTTGTTGGAAATGAGGTAGGCCCATAACAAATCTCACAGGTCTCATAAGTATCCAGGATCTTCAACATAAATTCCATAGGTCCAAGATTCCATAGGTTCAAGATCTACAACACAAATTCTAGCAATCTTCCAATATTGACAAAACATGAACATACCACACTTAATCATACAAATGATGAGACAAAGATAGAGAAAGACTAGACAACATGTGTAAAGTGTTACGTAAACCACTGCTTACCCACACTATCATATATACCAATGTTCAATGTACAATATGGAAGCAAAACTCTCAACCACTCTATGTGAACAGAAATAGATGGATGAGTGAATGTACAAATGTAACAAACATACTCAGATGTATGGACAGAAATCTGAATATATATGAGATGTGTGACCTAATAGGTTGTAGAAGAGTGAATATGAGTGACAAAATGAGGAAGGATCAGTCTAAAACTGATAATCAACAAATCCTCATCTAACCTTAGGCTATGGAAGACCCTAAGTTAGACACGTGTGTGAAAAGATCACATACTTACAAAAGTAGCAAAGAATGCTAACAAGTTTGCTGCCAGAAATCCTCAAACTCATATGAACATATCTTCTCTAACACCTCATCCAAATATGCATGAAGCCTACATGTACTAATTCTCTTGTACCTATGCTGAATAGGACTCCTCCTGATATAGACGTTACTGCCTCCATAAACTCCAAGTAGTACCTGTGTGCATAAAGAGAATATGTACCTGAATTCTTAACATAAGATGTAATTCTTATGTTAACCACCATCCAATGTCTTTGAAGTAATCCGAAGTTTTCATGTAGAAGACAAGCTTCAAATGCATCCTGTGAATGGCTGATCCACACCACAAAGCTGTTGATGGGCAAGTCCTCTCCATAAGCAAGAGTGTGAGCACACTCTTCTCCAAGAAGTACTCCATAGCTGCTCCTCAACATGCTCCAAGATAGCACCATGGCTTCCCCATGTGCTAGAAGCACCACCTATATTGAGGTACCAAAGCTCCAAGCTTGGAAAATTTTTCTCATGAGGATTTGAGTCTTAGAAAATCCCATAGTTTTCAACTTCGAATTCTCATATCCAAATTTCTAAAATCCTCTTGTGTTTCTCATAATCCTTTGATTTGAAGAAGAGTTTTACTAATTACTATCTTTACTTCTCTAGAAATGGATAAAGTTGGTTTGAACTCTATTTTGAAATCAAAAGAAGTGATAGAATCTCTTCCTTCTTATGTTAGAAAGCTTTGGGTCCATCCTTTGGTTACATACAAATATTTGAAAACTTTGGGTCAAAAAGCTTTCAATTACAATGATATTGGAAGAAATATGAAAGAGCAAGATAGATTGTTGATTTCTAGAAGATCTTGTTGTTGCAATAATGGTTCCTTTTCCTCTTTCATAAACAAGGATTTGGGTCATATAGTTTCTACCGATTGTTCTATTCTTCCTACTAGTAGCTTGAAAGAACTTTTTTCTAGAGGAACAAAATATAGACTTCATACCTCTAAGGATGCTTGCATCCTTAAAGATATAGAAAAGGGCATTGATAATTTCTTTTTAAAATTTGAAGAATCTTTAGGTATTCGTGGAATTTTTACACATTGGAAATCAGTAGTAATGAAGAAAGTTTCTATGAAGGTTGATATAGCTTTAGGGAGGAATTCCCCTTCATTAGATAGCTTATCTGTAAGTGATTTGACTTCATCAAAATATTTTCATAGAAACTTTGTGATTTCTTATGTGGATAAATGTCCAAATAATTTTGTTTTTACTTGTAAAAAAAATTTTATGTAGAGTGTCTGATGAAAGAAACTCAATCCTCTACATATCAATTCTGCAATGTTTCTTCTGGAGAAGTTATTTCAAGTCATCAAGATTTTTGTAAATCTTATGGTTTCAAATTGTATCAAAATTTACCATTTTTATATACAGTTTGGAAATTCCATAAGAACCCCATCAAACCGAGATTTATAGCTGCATCTTGTAATACTTCTCTCACGGATGTTTCCAAATGGTTAAGCAATTGTTTGAAAGCCATTTTACCTACTATTCATGATATTTGGAAGGAATTACTCAAAGATGCAGATGTGCCAACTTCCTCTAGTTGGATCTTAGATAATTCTCTAGGTGTTGTTCCTGTAATAAAGTCTTTCAACTCTTCAAGAACTATAGAAGAAAAATCTGTTCCTTTGGGGCTTCAAACTTTTGAATTCACCACTTTGTATACAAAGTTAGATTTGAATGATTTAAAACATAGGATTTCTTCTTTAGTTAGGAAAGTTTTCTCTTTTAAATTCACCAAAGATAAATGTAAGGCTCTTTTGGTAGAAAAATCTACATAACATTTTGATTATTTATGGTTGAAATCCAAGTATGTAGATATAGATAGTAAAAAGAAATGTTACACTAGAATAGTAGATGAAACCGACATTCTTCTTTGGTTAGATTTTCTTTTAGAAAACTTGTATATTTCAGTTGGTGATACTTTATTCAAACAATGTATTGGAATTCCTATGGGTACAAATTGTGCTGTCTTTCTTGCTAATTTTTATCTTTTTACTTATGAATTTGAATTTATGGAAAGGCTTGTTTTAGATAATACCTGTCCTATCATTATACACAAACTTTCTAATATTAGATGCTTTGTAGATGATTTGTTTGTTCATGATTTTAGTTCTTTTCAAGATATTATGTATTTAGACAATGATGCTTTTGGTGGTGGTATTTATCCCAAAACTTTTTGTGAGCTGAATTGTACTTCACATGGTGATTCTTGTGCTTTTCTAGATCTAAAAATATTTCAGTGTCCTTTTGGTTTGGAAGTAGACATTTATGATAAAAGATTAGAACCGGAATTCGCTAGCATTAACATGATACGTATGCCTCATATTGATTCAAATATTTCTCATTTAGCAAAGTACGGTGTTATTTGCTCTCAATTGTTTTTCTCGTCTATGTTCAAGCTTGTCTTCATTTGTAATTCAATGTTGTCAACTAATCTCTTTGCTTGTTCAAAAAGGGTATTTATTCAAGAAAGTTTCAAAGAAGGTAAGGGCTTTCTTACTTCGTAACAAGTTCATTTATGGTTCTTCTTCTTTTCATGTGTTCAAATTAATCATTAGTAAATTCAATAGAAAAGGGGAACACTGTATGGGTTAATGATAAGGTATTTTGTGGGTTTCCTCCCCCCCTCCCCCTCCCCCTTCTTTTTCATTCTTTATTTATAGCTTCTTTCTAGTCTTTTGTTCTTTTATGTTTATTATTATTATTATTATTTTAGCTATTTCTTTATATTTATTATTATTATTTTTAATATATTTGAAAAAAAAATTATGTTTATGTATTTATTATCCATGTATTTATTTATTTATCTATATATTTATTAATTTTAATTTTAATTTTTATAATTCTAATTCCTTTCTTCTTATTATTTGTTTGTTCTTTGTGCAAGACTTTATCATGGCTGAGTTTGCCCTTCACTTCCGGAAGTGATAGAAACTCAGTTCGTTGACTTTGTTAGAGATCTTGATTTAGAAAGACTCTTTATTAAAGTCTGCACCTACTCTAGGGCACTGATGACGTGAGTAGGGATGTCATAGCTATTTGTCCAAGCTATGCATGATAAAGTTTAATTCTGATACTTCTTGTTTAGGACAGACATAGAAGTTGACGATGCACTTTTTGTTTCGTTTTGTTTTTGTTTAATTTGCTTATATATATATATATATATACATATACATATACATATATATATATATATATATATATATATATATATATATATATATATATATATATATGTATATGTATATGTATATGTATATATATATATATATATATATATATATATATATACATATATATATACATATACATATACATATACATATATATATATATATATATATATATATATATATATATATATATGTATATGTATATGTATATATATATATATATATATACACACATATAAGCATTATTTATTTATTTATTTATGGAATTATTATTTTTTATTTATTTTCTTTTAATTTAATTTCTATTTTTATATATTTATATTTTTTATTTTAATTTGTTTTTTTTTTAATTTATTATTATTTTTTATTTTTTAACTATTATTTTTTTATTTTTTATTTTTTATTTTATTTTTATTATTTATTTATTTTTTGTTTTGTGTGTGTGTGTTCGTGTTCATGTGAGTGTGTGTGCGTCTCTTTTTGTATTGGTTTTCTTTCTTGGTTTTATTTTTCATTTCTTATATTGGTCTTAAGTCTCTTGCTTTTGTTTGTTATTTTTTCCAATGTGTATGTGTTTGTGTTCTCTATCCTGAGTTCGTAAGTTTGGATAACTCTGAACTTATGAAGGTATATATTATTACATCTTACTCCAATATGACATTGAGGGAGGAATTGTTGGAAAATAGTGTTCTAATGTGATTATAAAGACTATTTTCCAACAAATCCTAAATTTCAGAAATGGTCAAAATTATTATTGCATATTCTTATAGTACTCTTGAAGAGCTAATTAATGATATATATTACGTGATCATATGAGACTTAAAAGCCATCCAAAAAGAAAACCCTAATTTTTTGATTTGTGCTATTGAAAAACAGATTAGAGTATCTCATCATGAGCAAGAAAAGCAACTTTTTATCGTATAATTAATTCATTGGCCCTACCAAATAATCATAATCATAATTTTTTAAAGTCTTAAAGTAGAATTGCCGATTCAACTCATGCAATCGCATTAGAGGTGCTTTTGGAACTTTTTTTTTGAAAGAATTAAAGCAAGGGGACTTTGGCTATATAAAGACCCATAGAGGGGGCACATATTGAGTATTCAAGGCATATTGTATGCACTAGAAGGTGGAGGTGCTGCTCTTATGTGTTCTTAAAAGTAGCAAAAACTTTGGACTTCGCTTTTAAACCAAATACCTATGAATATCTTGAAAAGTCGTCAATAAAAGTAACGAAATACCTATGACCATGTGAAGAGTGTGCTCTCATCGGTTCATTCACATTTGAATGAATGATCTGCAACTTTCTAGTAGCTATGATAAATCCATGCTTATTGAATGGTAGTTTATGTAACTTCGCTTAAAGACATCCTTCATATGAATGTATCGCTTGACAAAGAAAAAGTTGGTAAACTTTCAACCATACCTTTTTTCTTCATATGCTCGAGAGCTCTATAATTGATGTGACCAAATCTTGCATGCCATAACTTCATTCTTTTCTTTGGATGACCTTGTTGAAAGACGATGCGGAGAGCTACGCAATGGTTTGCTTGGTTGCACCAAACATTAAGTGTAGCACTATAAAGTGCATTAAGCTCTCATTAAGGTTTTGTGGAGCCTAAAAGATAGTTACGAAGCTTAGTGATGTTGCTTACCGATTAGAGCTTCCTCCAGATTGGAGAGTCCGTCCAATGTTTCATGCTAGTAAACTTAGAAAGTATTATTCTAGGGAGGATAATCAATAGCGAGTATTGTTTCTTTGCAGGAAAATGACAACGGAGATCATTCTCCATATAGGATACTAGATCAGAGACAGAATAGTTGAGAAACCATGTCATTCAAGAGTATCTAGTAGTCTGGAGAAGATTACCGCGTACGGACTCTACTTGGGAATCAAAAGCTCTGGTTCGCAAGTACTTTCCCTCATTGATTATTGAGGACAATGATCTTTAGAAGGGGAGAGTGTGTTAGACATTGGTCTACAAAGATCTTCACGTGTGTGTGTGGGACAAGGGCTAATGTTAGCCAAGGTCCCTAGCTCGGGGGATATCCTAAGGTATTCAATTTTAATTAATAACGTTTAGACTCGTCAACCTACATATTCATGAGCTTTCTCATTAGCTCAACATAGTTCACAGGAGTAGTGTTTTCGTAGGTAGCTCTTAGTTTTTCCCACACTTCGTAAGCAGTGGCAATCCCCTTCAATTCCCTTCAAATCCACCAAAATCTCATCACATACAAACATCGTAATGTATGTGATTGCTTTCTTGTTGAGATTATTCCAAACCACATATGTTATTCCTTCCAGTTTAGTTTGTGTAAGAGTTTCTTCGCATTCTTCTAAGAATGGCTTGCATTCTTTCCTTTCACAAATCAAAATCACTTCTTTTAAACCTTTTTCTTTCGAAAAGACTCTTCACTTTTGAAGAGGAAGCTTTCATTTTGCATCTCTTGGGTGTCAAAGAGAAGTAATAAATAAAAAATGATTAGAAAAATGCAAAACCCCCAAATCTGATTTTTTTTGTAGAAAATTTCAGAAATTAAATTCTCTCAAAATTACAACAAATTCTTGTTGTTTTACGACAAAAAGCATATATAATACAAGAAGAATGCTCAAGGGAGCTAAAGCCCCAATGTATATGAGCAAATGGACTTGAAATTGAACCGCTTGAACCCAAAAAGACCTGTTATACTTTAATTTCGGCCAAATAAAATTTCTGCCAAAAGTTTTACATTCACTAGTACTCAAAGTGAGAGTGTGGAGATGCATTAATGACTTGCAAGTTGTTATTTCAGCAAGTATGTGAGAAGAGATTTTTAACTTGAAATTGAAGCTTTTTCATGATGAGTCTCTCTAAAAACATGAGAAATTGCTTCAACTTGTGTATGCTGAAGTAGTCTTCCAAAATCAACCCTTTCATTGCAACAATAGGAGCAACTTTGTCGTGATGGAAGAACTTAAAGATAGCTTAAGGATCTGATACCAATTGAAAGAGGCCGCGGAGAGCTATGCGGTGGTGGGTTTCACCAAACACCAAGGGAGTGAGTTGTTGCGTGAAGAGAGAGAGACTTAGGCAGAAATTTGGAGAAGAAGATTGGAGAAGCTGAAGTTGAAGAAGTCCCATTCAAGTTATGAGAGTTTAGGACCAAGTTCTATTCATACTTGAGTTTTAGGTCATTTGGGCAGGTTCGCATATGGTCAATGCCCAAAAATCATAAAAATAATGTAAATGCCTATAACTTGTCAATTTGGAGTCCAAAAAATATAACAAAAATATGTATGGAAAGCTCTCAGAGAGAGGTATTTGAAAGCATCAAAATATTTGGGGCCTTTATCCACAACACTAGCAAGATAAGCATGGTTGATTTCTGTAAAACAAACATACCACTTTTGTTTTCACTTTGTAATAGACAATGATCTTCATTAGGTTTAAGGATTTGACATGAATCCTCCTTAAAGATAACTTTATAATCATTTGTTAGAAATGTTGAGATAGAGAGCAAATTCTTATTGATCTTTGGTACATATGAAACATTAAAAATAGTGAAATCACCACTTGCACTTGATTTAAGTGTGACTTTTTTCACACCAACAACATTCAAATCATGACCATATGCAGTAGCCACTTTTTTACTCGCAGAGTAAGTAAGTGATGAAATTACTTTCTTGCAACCTATCATATGTTTAGTAGATCCAGAATTAAAAAATCCGAGGATTCTCTGATTAGAATTCAATGTTGCTTGATCAAAAGACACTTTTTCTATACTAACACATGCAAAAAGTATCTTCTTCAGAAGATTTATCTTTTGATACCTCCTCAACATTGTAACCTGATGCTCTATTCTCTTAATAAAAAATTCTCTTTTTGCACTTTGCAATATGATGACTTAGTTTCTTGCAATAATAGCATGTTCCCTTTTTAGGTGTAGATGTGGATGAAGTAGATTTCTCCTTAGGTGTGGATAGAGTAGTTGAAGTAGAGGTTGAAGATGTCTGATTGTAGTTGAAGACTTAGAAAAAGATGACTTACTTTCTTTCTTTGATTGTTGAGTTTCTTTCTTCTTCTTCTTCTTCTTCTTCTTCTTCTTGCCTTTGGATGATGAAACCATAGCTTTAACATTTTCTTCCATATTCTTTTGTTGATCTTCATCTTGAAGTAATAGGAACTCCAATTCTTTAGATGTAATATTTCTCTCTCTTTTTTGGGGGAGAGAGAGAGAGAGAGAGAGAGAGAGAGAGAGAGAGAGAGAGAGAGAGAGAGAGAGAGAGAGAGAGAGAGAGAGAGAGAGAGAGAGAGAGAGAGAGGTAACAAAAGAACAATATGTAGATGGAAGTGAATCGATAAGAGTGTTTATCTCTTTATAAAAAATGTTTACTCCAACAATAAAAAGTTGATCACGAATATCCTTAAGCTTCAAAGTGTGAGATTGAATTGACTCACTGACTTTCATGTGTGTGTTGGCTGATTGTCCCCTTTGATGAGCTTTTCTAGCAAGATTTTTGCTTTGATAGAGATTCTCCAACTCCATCCAATCGTGATGAGACGTTCTGCATGACCCGATAATTGATTTGAAGAATATTGTGATATGTCACAGCCAAAGCTATAAGAGGGAGTGCTTGAGCATCTCTTGAATCTGGATTTCTCTTCAAAGGTTTAATTTTTTCCCCTTTGTCTCTGTGGATGGTGAGCCAACTTCTTCTTTTTCTTCTTCTTTTTGTTGGGCAAAAATTGGAGCAACATGCTTCTTGGAAGAAGAGCCGACATCCTCCACCAACTAGATTGGTCTTGGAAGTTTACCATTGATGATACTTTGCAAGTCCTTGGAAACTAGAAAATTCATCATCAACTCCACATAGGATAGTTAGAAATTCCATCAAGTTTATCTTCTTGTTCCAATCTATCTCTATAATCACTCGTCTCGGGAACGAGTTATGTATGTGCACAAAGCTCGTATACCAAATGTGGGAAGTGAGATAGACCCAACAATAATTTCATAGGATCTTTCCAACACTTGAAACCTTGAGCACATACACACCTTGAACCAAATAAGATAGATGAATGATTACAAAAATAGACAAGAGATTAGAGAAGTGAGACGAGTAGCTAAATGCTACTCTAAATAATAACTACTTGATGAAATAATAACTATACAATGTATTTAATATACAAATTTTGAATAAAAGGCTGAGTATAAATATGCTGGAATATGATGAGAAATAGGACTGTTTGTAGGAAAAGCAGCCTATGTGCTGTAATTTTGAAATTCTGCAACCCTAAAAAATTTAGGGTATCTTTTATGATATAAGCAGCCATAGATGCTTCTCCTCTTGAGGTAGTGGGTAGGAAAACCTGGTACAGAAGCAAGAATAGAAGAATAACCAGAAAGTAGCATCCACTTACTAAAATCAGCAGGTACACACTCTTGGGAGTGTGTAAAGAAGAAGAGGGCAGCAGCAAATCACCAAAAATTCAGCTTGAAGAACACCTAGGAGCAGCATCTCCACCTTCTAGTGCATATCCTTAAACACTTAATTTGTGCCCCCTCTATGGGTCTTTATATAGCCAAGGCCCCCTTGTTTTAATTTCTTTTGAAGAAGCTCCAAAAGCCCCTCTAATGTAATTGTGTGAGTTGAATTCCCAATTCTGCTTGTGGACTTCAAAAAATTATGATTATGATTATTCGGTGGGGCTAATGAAATAATTTGTGATAAAAAGTTGCTTTTCTTGCTCAGGATGAGATGCTTTACAAATTGATCTACTCTGCTTTTGAAAAGGACAAATCAGAAAACTAGGATTTGCTTTTTGGATGGCTTTTAGGTCTCAGATGGTCATGTCTTATATATCATTATATAGCTCTTGAAGAGTACTATAAAAATATGCAATAATAATTTTTGACCATTTTGACCATTTTTTGAGATTTAGGGTTTGTTGGAAATTAGAATTTATAACCACAATAAGACATTGTTTTCCAATAGCATTATCCTCAATGACACGGTAGATGTCCTTAGTGATCTAACAGAACTGGATCGTGTTGCATATGCTTTTCAATCATGCATCGTAGTCTGCTAAAATATCTTTTTATGCCATGTATATATATATATCTAACTTCCATTCATATATCATAGCATTATACTCAGATCTCAGCCTTGGTTTACTTATTGTTTAATCTTAATCGTTTCATTAACATGCATGATCAATGTTTTATAATTTGAGTACCGTCTTTTCAGATTTTCTAGTTGTTCCATATGTATATTCACTCAAACCTGCTTATGACTTATCCATGTGCAGGGAACAAGTGATACCTTTGTCTTCACCAATCTTCATGAAGAATTTCAGTTATACAAAGCCACTGGTAAATAATGTATGCCTGTGATGACAAGTTTTGGTTTCAATCAATACAACCAAACATCCTTTCTCTCTCAAAAATTTGGTGAATGCTCCTTGTAATCATATTTTTTGGTTTTCTTACAGGTTTTATGTTTTTTCACATGTATTCACTATCCATGTAGGTGGATATCTAGAAACACAGGCACAAAACTGTCCACTCCATGCACTCCGCTCCTTGGTTAGGTTTTTCCGAGAATACACGAGCTACTTCTTTTCTACGAGCCTAAATATTTTTTTTATTTTATACAGTGTTGCCTTTAATATTTATTTTCTTTCAGGTGTTCTTAAGCACTTGGTATATACGTACATACATACATATGCTTAATTACACACATATGTTCATACATACGCTTTCTCAGGGACAATGTTTCTTTCTTATTTGAATCCATATACAAAAAAGCACAGGCCCAAATGACTAATGTACGAAAAAGCTTTATTACAGCCTTCAAAAATTGTGTAAGTTAATGGGATGATATGATCTCTAAATCTAGAGTCTTGTTCTCGAAGTGAATCGAAGATGGAAATTTTCAGAAGTTTTGTGGCGTAGCTTCTGAGAACATAGTTTCCTTTCATAAGCTCAGAGTATTCCTGGACTGCCAAGGATACCACAGAATTCACATTGGTGGCTGGTTAATAATCTGCATTGCCATCATCATGATGCCTATGTATGCCAAACATGATAGAAAACTTTGATCTTTGAGGTTTCCATACACTAAGTATCAAAGAGAACTCCTGTCACTACCCACATGTATTTCTGCGATTTGAAGTGACATGCTTCATCAATTCAAGAAATGAGCTCAACCTTGGGCAGGGGAATCGTAGATGTGTGGGGCTGGACCTTTGTAAGCGTTATCCAGATTGTGAGCATCTTGAAACAACTCTCTGAAGGAACACACAATTATGCAAAGGCATTTTGGATTTCCACCCATGCCATGCTCTCTCTAGCCCTCATGGATTTGATTTTTGCGAAACCCGCTGTTTATTGGAAGAAATGCTTAAGTTACATTGTGGTCTAACAGCCTCACAGAAAATAGTATCCATTTCTAGCAGTTCACACACGTGTACTTTTTGGGAAAACAGTTTTTATCTTTCTGAATAATCATTGAGAACAAAGTCTGAAGGAGAGCCTTTTTTAGGAAAAAAAGAATATGGTTAGTAAATTGAAGTAGATGATTCTTAGGTCAGTGGCAAGAATATTTGCTTGATTGAGGATAGAGGTTCTTAAAAGCTTTCTTGGAGGTGCCCGGGAGAACATAGTCTTGCAATCAAAAGTATGTATTCCCAGGTATGCAAGGGCTCTTAATATCTAAGCTGATCAATAATCCAAATCAGCCTGTAATCTGGATGGGAGTATGTGCCATCAGATGGTAGTGAGAGAACTGATTCCTGGCAGCCATGTATACAAAGCTAAGCAGTTCTGGTGACCATTCTTTAATTTATCGCCAATTTTGGAACAAGTGTTTCATATTTTCTTTTGAATCTTCATGGCAAAAGCAAGCGAAAGTGACTTGTAAATGGCTGTGGTATTTCATAAAGTATCCTGTTGGTATCTCTCTGCAGAGTAGTAAACCTCTCACTAATGCAACCAAAGAGAGCTTTCAAGGATTTTGATGAAAAGGTTATGATCTCTCAGCTGTTTATCTGCTGTAGGCAAAAAGATCGAAAAGGTCTCACTATATGAGTTAAGCAATATTCTCATAAAGCTCTCTCAACGAAAAGCAAGATTTTTGGGGGTGAAAATTTTTCCAAAAAACTGATCAATTGAGTGAGCCCCCTCTCCCCCCCCTCTTTTGTGTTTTACCAAAAAACTCATCGACTTACTTTTTAGCTGCATTGTGTGCTTTTCAGTTTAATTTATTTACATCTTGATTTATGTGACAAGCCATTTTCCTGCTTTTAAGGCAGATTTTAGGGTTAGGATTTTTAAGGCCATGGTGAGGTAGAAATAGGTCATATAGAATATGGATGGAAAGTTTTCAGTGAGTAGAACATGAATGTGTGAGTAGATTTCCTTAAATCTGTAACTCCAAAAATACCTATTTTGAAGTCCCAAAAGATTCAAAGTACAAAAGAAAGAATCATAATCAGGTTTTGCCACCAACCCTTAATTTGGATTCTAGAAAATGTCTTATATTTTTTTGTAATGAATAGATATTGTAGGCAACGGGACTTGAGTTGTCCACTGCATTGTTTTGTAAGGAAGATCCCTGCCTTTAGAAAGCCGAATACTAATCAAAGAAAGATTGAGTTTCACAAAGGTAGTCTTTTGCTCCATGTGTCCTTCACTCTTGTAAATCACCTTAGCTTGTCCTTGCCAACTGTCCACCTTTGGTTAGAACCAATACTTAATGCAACAGAAGGTAATGGAATAGAAGATAACATGCGTACATGAAGTTTATGAGTGTTGGAATAAAGCCCTTTATAAATGTCTTAAATGTTTTGTAACACGAGTTTTAATTTTTGAAGCATAGGCTTAAATTTTATAGAAGCACTTTCAGCTTTAAAAAGGGTCAAAATGTTCTTGTATTGAAACTTTATTTCAGAAAGGAAAAGTGAAAAAATTCTTTTAAAAGGTAACTTTTTTTATAAAGAAGATAGTGTTGGAAAGCAATGTTAGAATGCTCAAAAGCAACTCTATTTTGGTACTTATTCAAAATATGCTCAAAGATGGTCAAAATAATTTGTTGCACCATTGCAGAGTTAAGAGGTAGGAGAAATGTATATGCAGATTTGGAGGAGATTTTGGCAGATTACCTTTGTTCTTCTTCACATTACCAAGTGTGCATGCTGATTTTGGAGAGTTGTAGCACCCAACTTAGGGTTTTTTTTCATGTGCTGCTCCTGTACCAGGTGTTATATATATATATATATATATATATATATATATATATATATATATATATATATATATATATATATATATATATATATATATATATATATATATATATATATATATATATAGATACATACATACACACACACATACATACATACATATACACACACATACATACATACATACATACATACATGCATGCATACGTACATGCATATATGTGTACATGCATACATACGTACATGCATACATATACATACATACGTACACGCGTGCGCGCGCACACACACACACACATATAGATATATATATATATATATATATATATATATATATATATATATATATATATATATATATATATATATATATATATAAATATACTATATATATACATATATATATAATATATTTATACACACACACACACATATATATATATATATATATATATATATATATATATATATATATATATATATATATATATATATATATATATATATATATATATATATATATATATGTGTGTGTGTGTGTGTGTAAATATATTATATATATATGTATATATATAATATATTTATACACACACACTATATATATATGTGTGTGTGTGTATAAATATATTATATATATATGCATAGTTGTTTCCTGACGCATCAGCTACCTTTGGCTGACGTCAGGAAAAAGGTTACTGACTCTCGCGTTACTGACGGGTAGCTGACTTGTCTTTTGCAGGAATTTTTTTTTTGGTTCAATTTTAGTCTATTGAACATTCCAAATGAATACAGTAAGCATTTCTATTCTTTATTGCTGCATGCAATTCTCTAGTGATTAGCTCTATGCTCCACAGTCTACAAAATATTGTGCGCCCTGTTGTGGGCTTGTAGGCTGTAGCTGTAGCCTGCTGCCTGAGCATGCCACCTTCTTCTGGAAGGTCAACAAAGGCATGTTTCAAGAGTCTTACTCAGTCCAGACTGAATTAATAGTCATGAGTGATACCTCCTGGCTGTGCCTCCTCCTTTTGGCTGTGTCCTAATGCACAAGTCCCATGTGCCAATGCACTTATGCTGTGTGTGCTGTGCGCATCTGTAGATTCATAACCATGGCATATGCATAACCTTGTAGATTATAGCATAACTATTAACATGAACCGTAGGCATCTATAGTCGAACCATGTTCTTGAACATCACTGTGGCATAACAGTAAGGGTATCCAAATCATAATTGTGGCATTGAATCTCATAAATCTTCTTAGACAAAATCAGAGCTATAGCCTGTGTTCAGCAACATGACATATCACAATTAAATGAACGTCTTCATAATGCTCTGGAACATTGCTATCCTAATGATTAATGAAATTGGGATAATTGCTATCAGATTCAGGCAAGGTTAAACACCTTCAGCATTATAAAAAGGAATTTTAATGTGCTTGCGGCTGAAGTCTGTTGACTATAATGTATACAATATATATACATTATGCATATATGCCCCCAACAGTATTATAAAACTGCATAATGATGACAATATCTGATGCAACACACATAAACATTTTCCAATCGGATATGCATACATAGATGGTGTAGATGTATGATGTACACAATTTGTGTCACTGATGCATTGCAAGAGGAGCATTATGGTGAGATAATTGTTTCATCATGTCACACTTTTGTGGAAAGTCACGAGGATACTAATGAGGAGGATGAGGAGGGGGCTTGTGATGCTGATTATGATGATGGTGATGTACCGCATGAGGATATGTGACATTTTCTCATTTTATCATGACTTTTGATACATCCATGTGACCATTTCCGTGTATGATGTGCCACATACAAGAGTCTTTATTGTCTATAGACCACGGTCTATCATCTACGTATTGGCTACTTAAGTTTTGTCTTTATTTTGCTATAGTCATCATCTTTAGTATTCACCCCTCACTTTTTTGGTGTATTGGAATTTGGTAATAGGTATAGACCAATGTATTATGGTCACACCATTAATGTATCATTGTCATTCGCGAATAGTGATTAATATGATGATTTTTCATTGATTCAATTATGAATCTAATGCTATTTTGCCATAATAACTCAATAGAGTACTTTTTTCATTTACTTCTTTACAAAAATTTTGGGCGGCGTCAGATAACGTCAGAAACGTTTTATCTTACCCGTCCGACGTCGGCTAAACGTCAGAAGTCAGAAGTCACAAACTAGTCAGAAACAACTGTGTATATATGTATATATATATATATATATATATATATATATATATATATATATATATATATATATATGTATGTATGTATGTATGTATGTATGTATGTATGTATGTATGTATGTATGTATACATACATACATACGTACGTATGTACATACATACATACATATATGTATGTATGTATGTATGTATGTATGTATGTATGTATGTATGTATGCACACACACACATACAGGCATACAAAAACATACACTTACACACATACACAGACACACACATACATACATACATACATACATACATACATACATACATACATACATACATACATACATACATACATACATACATACATGCATACATACATATGTACGTACGTACATGCGTACCTACCTACCTACCTGTTATAACCTCCAGGATCCTTCCTGCTGGACAAGACAAGACACAAGCCATATTCACAAACAATAGAAGGGAAGACATTAGACTCGCCTCCTCGCCGTAGAGCCAATACGGGCTCAGCCCCGAGCCTGGGAGCCTGCAGCCAAGTGGGCAGCCACCTCCAAGGGACTGGAGTCCGATACCACCAGCCCCTCACCAATACGAGTGACGAGGCTCTGCCAAAGGGCCAAGAGTCCAAGTGCCTCACGTGAGAGATATCTCACAAATGAGCCCATGGGTCCTATTTATAGGCTCAAATGCGGAGGTGGCCGAGTTCACATTGGGCGGCCGGTTCATATTTGGCGGGACACTTTTAACTACAGGCGCCTATCCAGATGTCCTTTAATTTTGGGGATGTAACACTTCCCCCCTTATTTCTAATTGCGGTCCTCAACAATTTCTCGGCAAAAGCCAAGAGTCCGATCCGTCAACAACGTAACTGACTCCCAAGTCAAAACAGACTCATGTCGGTGCCTCCACTACTCAGATACTCAAGATAATAAGCCTTGGGGACTTCCTCTCCCTTTGGTCCGAAACCAGGTCGGATTCTAGTGGAACATGTCTGATAATATCTTCCAAGCTCCGATGTCCTGCAGGAGTATCATGTTGGAAAACAATATCCTATTAGTCAGGATTGCTCACAGTACATACATAAGTAACTGTTCTTATAGGACTCTCCACCCGGGTTGGATCTCGGCGGCAGCGAGCACATTGCCCCAGCATGTGTAGAGTTTCTTAACAGTCCCTTTACATCAAAGCAGTACGGACGACGTGGCTAGATGAGAGTACTCTCAAAACTGTGGTACGGGTTCAATCCCCGCTCGACGCGATCGCGTGAAAAAATTTTATCAAAAGCTAAAAGCTATGGATAGCGAAAATTAAACGGCGACGGAGTCTTTTCAAATCAATTGCGATCGTATGTTTTTAGTTTGCTTTATTGAAACAATAGCTTTTGGAGAAGCTTTTCAAGGGACAAAGAATACTATATAAACACAAGCTTGGGCTCATTGTCTTTCATCCTTCACCTAGTATTCAACACAAGCTTGGAGCTTGGACCTCAATAGAGGTGGTGTTTCTTCTAGCACATGGGGCAGCCATGGTGCTAACTTGAAGCATGTTGAGGAGCAGCTATGGAGTTCTTCTTAATTATTCTTCTTGGAGAAGATGAAGGGTGTGCTCACACTCTGTTATCTCTTGTTCATGGCAAAAAGACTTGGTCATTAGCAGCTTGATGGTGAGGATCGGCCATCTACATGTTGTAGTTGAAGATTGTCTTCTACAAGAAGATGTCGGGCTACTTCAAAGACATTGGATGGTGGTTAACATAAGATTTACATCTTATGTTAAGTATTTAGGTACATATTCTCTTTATGCACACAGGTACTACTTGAAGTTTATGGAGGCAGTAGCATCCATATCAGGAGGAGTCCTATTCAGCATAGTCTAAAGAGAAACAGTACGTATATGCTTTATGCATATTTGGATGAAGTGTTTGAGAAGGTGTGTTCACATGAGTTTGAAGATTTCCGGCAGCAAACTTGTTAGCATTCTTTGCTACTTTTTAAGTATGTGATCTTTTCACACACGTATCCAACTTAGGGTCTTCTATAACCTAAGGTTAGATGAGGGTTTGTTGATTATCAGTTTCACACTGATCCTACCTCACTTCAAACATTTGGTATCAGAGCACTAAGGTTTTGGTTTCAGAACTTTAGGTCTTTGGCATCAATGCATTAAGGCTCATTCAGATTCCCAGGTTTTCCAGACTTCCAGGTCTACAACATATGATTTGATTTAAGGGCATCTTCTAACATTTGACATTTGACATACACACTTAATCTAGATGAGTAGAGATTTGAGAATTAGACAATTCACTCACATGTGTATTCATCAGTGTGGAGTATGAAGTTGATGATCTGTTAGCCGTCGAATATTTTTGGAAGAGTATGCAAATACTTTACAAAAGTATTGTTTGAAGACCCAGACTTGATGAAGAGAAGGCTACTTCAAATTCAAGGAAGAACAATGGTTTAGAGAAGATGAAGAAATCAGATAACATCAAATCACAGGATTCAGTTCTTGTTTAGTGTATTTACATGACGCAGAAGAAGTACGTTGAGAAACCTTATTGGAAGGTAAATGCAAATATATGGATCCTAGTGTATGTTTTCAGGTTTTTGAAAACAGGAGATAGCAGGTTCGGAGACAGTTCATGCTATATTTGTTGTCAAGCAGTGATTGCTTGATGAGAACACTATTGGATATCTAGTTTGCATATTTTCTCAAATATTATAGTTCATATTCAGCAAGTTCAGGTTTTTTGAAGGAAAGTCAAATTCAGTTTGAAGAAGACTTTTGAAGAACAAGTTCTGAAGTGCGGGAGTACAAGCTTGAAGCTTGTGATAGTGTGGTGCTTTGCAGATCCAGTCCAGATTGTACCAATATGATATTGGAGGGGGGATTGTTGGAAAACAATATCCTATTAGTCAGGATTGCTCACAGTACATACATAAGTAACTGTTCTTATAGGACTCTCCACCCGGGTTGGATCTCGGCGGCAGCGAGCACATTGCCCCAGCATGTGTAGAGTTTCTTAACAGTCCCTTTACATCAAAGCAGTACGGACGACGTGGCTAGATGAGAGCACTCTCAAAACTGTGGTACGGGTTCAATCCCCGCTCGACGCGATCGCGTGAAAAATTTTTATCAAAAGCTAAAAGCTATGGACAACGAAAATTAAACGGCGACGGAGTCTTTTCAAATCAATTGCGATCGTATGTTTTTAGTTTGCTTTATTGAAACAATAGCTTTTGGAGAAGCTTTTCAAGGGACAAAGAATACTATATAAACACAAGCTTGGGCTCATTGTCTTTCATCCTTCACCTAGTATTCAACACAAGCTTGGAGCTTGGACCTCAATAGAGGTGGTGTTTCTTCTAGCACATGGGACAACCATGGTGCTAACTTGAAGCATGTTGAGGAGCAGCTATTGAGTTCTTCTTAATGATTCTTCTTGGAGAAGATGAAGGGTGTGCTCACACTCTAGCTCATGGAGAGGAGGTTATCTCTTGTTCATGGCAAGAAGACTTGGTCATTAGCAGCTTGATGGTGAGGATCAGCCATCTACATGTTGTAGTTGAAGATTGTCTTCTAGAAGAAGATGTCGGGCTACTTCAAAGACATTGGATGGTGGTTAACATAAGATTTACATCTTATGTTTAGTATTCAGGTACATATTCTCTTTATGCACACAGGTACTACTTGAAGTTTATGGAGGCAGTAGCATCCATATCAGGAGGAGTCCTATTCGGCATAGTCTAAAGAGAAACAGTACGTATATGCTTTATGCATATTTGGATGAGGTGTTTGAGAAGGTGTGTTCACATGAGTTTGAAGATTTCCGGCAGCAAACTTGTTAGCATTCTTTGCTACTTTTTAAGTATGTGATCTTTTCACACACGTATCCAACTTAGGGTCTTCTATAGCCTAAGGTTAGATGAGGGTTTGTTGATTATCAGTTTCACACTGATCCTTCCTCTTTCAATCACTCATATTCACTCTTCTATAACCTATTAGGTCACACATCTCATGTATATATTCAGATTACTTCCCATACATCTGAATATGTTTGTTACATTTGTACATTCACTCATTCATCTATTTCTCATCAATAGAGTGGTTGAGAGTTTTGCTCCCACATTGTACATTGAACATTGGTATATATGATACTATGAGTAAGCAATGGCTTACGTAACACCTCACACATGTCATCTATTCTTTCTCTATCTTTGTCTCATCATCTGTATGATTAAGTTGTGGTATGTTCATGTTTTGTCAATATTGAAGATTGCTAGATTCTATGTTGTACCTATGGAACCACGGACCTGTGACATGAGCCAAGAGCCAAGGGCCTACCTCATTTCCAACATATCACATAAAATCATCCTGTCCGAGTTGAGAGAAAAGGCAACTGTCATGGAACCAAGATACCTACCCAAGCTGCCAAACAGGCAATTCCGTGGGACCAAGATACTTGTCCAATTCACCAACCTGTCAACTATCACAGAACCAGGATGTCAATGATTCCTCAAGATAGATTAGACTTGTAAGATACACCAACAATCAGTGATCAAATACGGATCACCATCGAGAAGATAACATCTCTCAGGATCTAGGGTTACCCAAAGGTACACCCTCCTACCCCACTAAGACCATGAGGTGCACACATATCGTGTGAATAGTATGGAGAACAATGAAGTGCAAGGAAGACAACAGAATGCAAGGTTGTCTTCGTCGTGTTCTCCTCCCTCTTTAACAATTTCTTCCTCTCGGAAGGAGTCTCTGCTACAAACTAAGGATCCATGCCTCTAGGTCTCGTGGCTGAGAAAGAGATTAGCTCATGATTAAATATCAACATCAATGGGCTATACATCAGCCGATATTGAATACTATCATGAGCATACAACAAGTGGGGAAAGTCACTCACCCAATCGGACCATAAATGAGAGGTATATGCTGGGTGAAACCATACCATATGTAGACATAACAATGGGGCATACATTTTGTGGGCAACGGCTCTTGGGTAAAAACCCAAGGGGCTACCATCACAACTGAGGGGCCAAGAGGGCTTCCATCATGGGCAACATCCTCTATAATATATCCGGCTCCATAATGGTCGTGTCTACATGGATATCCCTGATGGCTATACCATCTATGATCAAGAGACATCATCTGACGCATGATCATCACACCACCGACATATTCTCCACAATCCAGGGTCAATCCTTCGATTTAAATGATCTCTTGATCAGTATCAACAGTACTTCCAAAGGAAACCAAATGCGAGGAGTCGTTGAAATACTAAAATCTCCCTTTCGGGAAGGAAACACAGCTCCCTTTCGAGAAGAAAGCACAACTCCCTTCAGGCATAACTAAGGTGTCCCAATGGGAATCGAGTGCCAGGAGTTGTCAGATCACTAACAACTCCCTCTCGGGCACATCATGTAATGGACATAACAATTCCACATGAAGGTGAGCAAAGCCCACTACTTCACAAATGGTGGAACTATGACTAGGATCCTTGCCATAACTGGATTCGTCTCATGACGACCGGAATGGCATCTTGATCCATACAAGGTCCAAAAATCTCTCCCCAGTGCTCTATTGAGGAATAAATTCCTCAACCTCATGACAAGCACCTCTATGTGACTGAGGATCATAGTCCTTCTCACAAGGTAGATGTCGTCGGTGGTTCAACCCAAGGAATGAGTCCTCCATCACATGGTAGATCCCATCGGTGGTCATGGAGGAAGAAGATCCTCTCTCACATGGCAATCTCCAACGGTGATACAAAGGCATCCAATATCCTCATAGGGTATATACAACAGAAACATGTGCAGAGGTCCCACTCTAGGTGGTCTCAAGACAAATACGGCCTATGACTCACCCTATGGAAATCCTCTTAGAACGTTATGCCTATGGATGTAAAGCGGTAGTCATACCACCTCAATAATCATCAACCAATCCCTCAACTCATATCCCTTATCACAAATAGTGACCTACGAGAGAGAAACTCGACTTGCAACGAAGGGGTATGAAAACTATACATGTCTTGAAGGACCCATCTATGTACCTAAGATCGGGTCGCATCCACATGAGACCATATAGGTCAATAGCCATGGATCTCAAAAAAGATCCTCAAAGAATACCAATCACTCATGTGACTCTTAGTCACACCATGTGGCATGAGGTAGACGATTGTCTCCCTCCGTCCCATAGTAAGCCTATCATCGTGGAAGCGGCTGGTATATTTCCACAGGGTCACAAGAATGACCCGGATCCTCTATCAACCACTAGCCGTCGAGTGGAAATCCCTTACACGAAGGTTGTAGACCTTGCAAGGTACCTCGCCATAAGTCTCCTCGACTATCTAGCTGCAGTCCGACCTTGGTAGGCAAAATCCTCCCCAAGGATTTCTTTGGATAGTCAAGGCCGTACCTTGATCAATCCCTCTCATATCTGCAGTCACACCCAATGGGTCTGCAAAGCACTTCAAAGAAGTACTCTTTTCGACATCCTCACTTCAGCTGAGCAGCTCTAGGATCCAATAGATCCTCGAGGATTTGGGTGAATGCCCAAGATCCTCAAAATCCCTGTGAATATGCATCCAGGGTCTCTTCCTGCCACTTCCTAATCAAAGAGGAAAGTGAGTGTACTCATGCCTTTCATCTTGAGCACACCATGGGTATACTCAAATCATGGGCAAAGGACCCCAGCTGACCATGAACAGCCTCCATGGCTCATCTAATGGAGTTAAAAATCTGAATATACCGACCTCCTAATCTATACATCCAATTATGTATTCCGACGTTATGGAAGTACTTGGGAAGAAAACCCCTTTGGGGACGTAGCCTGTGCTTGTATGTAGGGTATGGAAGTCGTCATATCTTCCATTGGCTGAACCGGACTGGCTAAAGCTGATGGCTGAGAATTAATGGGCTATGGGAACATCTCCATGACGACGACGGTGGAGTGGCTGAAAGTGCAAGTATGGAGGCTGAGGTGTGAAGGACTCTTCTCTCTGCATGCAATCTTGGTAAATGTGTGCTATGCCAAGATGAAGAGAGGAGAAGCCATTCGTATGTTCCTAAATTAAGATCCTCCC